>JANBXA010000728.1:18625000-19340000 GCA_030556225.1 Cricetiscus sungorus | reverse complement strand
GTCTTTAAAGCCAGAACCATGCGGCCAAAGCTGCCAAGTCCCCTCATTCAATTACATCATCACAGCTTTCTGTTTTTGATGGGTCCTTCACTGCCTAAGCTTGGCTGTTCTGAAACCTGCTCTGTAGACGAAGCTGGCTGCAAACTCGGAGATCCACTAGCCTCTGCCTCTGGAGTACTGGGAATAAAAGCGTGCCCCACCACACATGGCTCTAAATTTTTTCTTTGATTCCTTTTTACAAGTAGGAAATTTGGATGGGTGGAATCTTGCCCTGAGGTCACCACTCCCTTTATTCCACTTCTTAGTCTGTTTATCTCTTTGAGCACAGGACTCGGCTCCATTCTACTTTCTGGTGCTCCTGTTCTCCTCAAATTTTACATTTTGTATTCCTTCTTGTTCAGCTTGCTCCTTTTCATTATGAACCTTTACTAGAGTTACCACTAATAAACACATGACAAAGTCTATGCTAGGCTGTTTTGAGATTTCCTCTGCCAATGGAATTAATCCAAAGACTCTTCATCAGCCTCAGGTGTACTCTTAGGACAAGCAGCCACATTCTTCACCAAAATATCCTAAGAATGATCTCTAGGCAACATTTTAATATTCTTCACCTCTGAACATTACCTCCACAGTTCATCCAATCACACTCAGCACCACTGTCTTCCATGCTCCTACTAGGATAGTCCATTCAGCAGCACTTAAAGCCTTCAACTGCTTTTCTAATCCACAATCCCAAGGCCCATACCCCTTCAAACAAAAACATGGTCTGCCTATCATGGCAATACCCCCAATCCCTGGCACCATTTTCTGTCTCAGTTAGGTTTTCTATTGCTGTGAAGAGACACCATGACCATGACAACTCTCACAATGGAAAACTTTTAATGGGGCATGCAGGCAGACATGGCTCTGGAGAAGGGACTGAGAATTCTATATCTCCATCTGAAGGCAACAGGAAGTGACCTGAGACATTGGGCATGGCTTTAGCATATGTGAGATCTCAAAGCATTTCCTCCAACAAGGCCAAATCCACTCCAAGAAAGCCATACCTCCTAAATAGTGCCATTCCCTATGAGCTTATGGAGGCTATTACATTCTAATTACCACAAAGTGGGGGGGGGGAGAGGGAGGTTGGGGGGAGGGACTGGGATAAAAGTAGGGAAGGGAAACTTCAGTTGGGATATATAACCAATAAATACATAAGCAAGCAAACAAACAAAAAGAAAGCCTGTAAGGAGGGTGGGAGGGAGGGAAGGAGGAGAGAGGGAGGGAAAGAAGAGGGAGGGAGGAGGGAGGGAGGATAAGAACATGATGCAATCAACAATTAGATAGTTTCTGTCACCTGAGAGATCATTGTCCACACCATCATGGGAATGTGGTACCCACCATGATAGAGAACTCAAATGCATATCCAGGATTAGAAGAGAGAAATATCTTATTAGATTATGGAAGTGAAGGCTTACTGAAGGAAGGGATGCACAGGCTGAGCCAGTAGAAGATATTCTCCTTGGGAAGCAGGAGTTGGGGATATTCCTGACAAAGTCGACAGTGTAAGTGAAACTGTAAGAAAAGAAACTATGCCAGGGTCATTCCCCATGTTATAAATGTTCAATTTTGTCCTGTAGGTGAGATTTTCTGCCAGTATATTCAGAATAGGCTTGTGCTCTCAGGGGAGTTTTTAGGGTACACATCAATAGGTATGTGAGTGAGTAGCCAGCACTGGGTACTTATTTGTGCAGGCTCTGAATTCCACCCCCTGCCACAACCCATGTTCCCTGGGAAGGTCTACTCAAGATGACTGTACACACACACACACACACACACACACACACACATACATTTTCAGGATTCCTCTGGTTGGTGTGGGGATGAAGTTTCACCTGGTAATTAATAATCAGAAACAACCTAAATATCCAGTAATAAAAATATAATAAAATCATATTGGTCAATAGCTACCATTTACCAAGTGCTTATAGGGTGCAAGCATAATGCTACCCAATACGACATTGTCTCCCTTGTGATTTAGCCTTGAACAAAATCACATTCATTAAGCATCATCAGTGTTCTTCAGGTGGGCAGTCAGAGGCTTAAGTAGCTGGTTTCACATCATTCCTTAGTAAAGAATTGGAGCTGAAGTTCCACACCAAGTATGTCTGACTCTTAAGTGTGTATCATTCTACTACCTGAGCTGTGGTAAATCCACATAATAACATGTCATGCAACCTTCTGAATCCTATTTCCAAAAACTATTTGCTGGTACAGGAAATCAGATCAAAAAAGAAACTCAAACACAAAATACACATGCAGTCACCTCAACTTCATTAAGCATATTGAAATTTTTAAAAATTACCTATGGCAATTTCCATTTTCTTTCTTAGACTTTCCTTCTAGTTTTCCTTAAACAAGCATGTGCTCCTTTCATCACTGGAAGCATAACCAAAGTTAAAGATCTTTTAAAATCTGCAATGGACTGCTATCATCATTCCACCCTAGACTCCCAAGGAGGGACACTGCTTCATCGCATCTCAGTACACCTACCAGTGCTGTGTGCAGATGCAAAGGAAGCCAGCCTGTGGAATTATCAGCAGTGTAACCTTGAAACTAGCATCCCTGGATCTCTGTCTTTGCCTATTAAGTGGGAAAGTTTAAGCTAAATAGTCTCTACCATTCTTAAACCACTAGATTTTATAGTCTTCTTTTTCTGTTTTCAGTACAAATGGAATAGCAGAGGGCATAAAGGAAATCTATTAAATCCTTGCCCTAGTTAGATTTGCATGGGCATTTAGAGGGCAGGCCCTTTGATTAGGTCTCAGCTTGCTAGTAATATGCTAATGTGCTCAGATGTGTTCCACATCCAAGCACTGCTAGGTACTTTCAACAACAACCAAAAAAAAATTCTCATCTCATCCTCATTAAAAAGCTTTTGAGGTAAGCATCATTATGCATTATTATCCCCATTTTTGATGATGCGACTTAAGGGTCCAGGCCACAAAAGGTTTACTGATATATAGGTCCAAATGTTTCTTCGTGGATTCTCAGACTATTGTTAGTCCTGATGTGGCATATTCATCTACTTATTTATTATTTCAACTACTCACTGTATTGGCTACCATAAAGGGGGTAAAAAAGTAATTCTCATGCTTGATTTTTGTTTTTATTTTTATTCTAAGAGGTGAATGGGTTCTTACAAGGGAATGATTCTGAAGTCAGAGAATGATCTGTTATGGGGACTTCCTGCACCATCTCTTCATCTTTTAGTGAGAAACAAACAAAGGGACATTAATATGACACTGCAAATGGGAACAGAAATAGTCACTTGTCATTAGTATCAGGTATTCTAATGAAAATTAACCCCAGAAATGCTTGACTAAGCAGTGGACGCATGGGCATCACTTGAACCCTGACAGAACCGGGGCACATGACCTCTAGAAAATAAATCAGTTCAGAGCCCCTCATTGTGCTAATTGTCCCAATTATTAACACTGAAAACACTAAGATAATCAACTATGTGGTGGCAAGATAGCCAGGCCCAGAATCATCTAATAACCAAAGAATACTCAGAAAAAAAAAAAAAAAATACAGACCGCTCCCAGAACCTGGGCCAGTCCAGTTTTAAAACAAAGCACAAATGTGTCATTTCAGAGAGAAATGGTCTACACAGGATGTAGAGTCCAGCAAAGATGACCATGTTTCATTGAAATATATACCTGATAGGAAGAAGTAGGCAAGGACATCTCACAAAATCACTGGCCCCTGAAGATAACAGGGGTGGGAGTGTGTGAACACACATGCAGACAGGCTCCCACAGCTCAATGGGAAGGCTTGATGCCATATGTGGTCTTTAGGTTAAAAAAAGAAAGTTTGATGAGTTGTTGGACAGCAGCCCAACCTGATTTCTTGAAATGTAACTACTCATCTTGCATGTGTAGACCACATTCAGAGGGTTGTATCTAAATAAGAGTTCCCAGGATTTTGTGAGTGGCTCTTGACTTTTATCTTGTTTTGACTGTGCTAGAAAAATGAAGAGAGGACTCCCAAGGCACAGATGCTGGCTAAGCACTCTGCTACCTGTCATAACTTCTGCAGGTTCCTGTTGCCACCAAAAGATGAACAATTTTATTCCTGAGGCTGAGGGGAGCAGGGGCTGTTGCTCAAGGCCCTCACTGATTTGCCTTCTATGTCATGTGAGTTGAGCCTATTCAGACATCACTGTCTCCTTTCAGGTAGTTAAAGAAGCAACTATTCTGAAGCTCTGATTGTTTTGAGAAATGGTAATGTATGAAGAAATACAATGTACTAAAAGTGGGGAGTAGACCTTTAAAATCAATTTACTCACAGATGTCATTAATTCTCCATAATTATATTTGTTTGCATAAACAACCTAAAATAAATGAAATATGTGCCAGAGTGCTTTGATCCCATTTTAAATAAAGTATAATATAATTTAGGAAGCCCTTACTATGGGCATGGTACAGGCTCTACAGGGGACATAAAGGCATAGTGTGCATTGCTAAGGATCATGTAATCCAGTGAAGGAAAGACTGCTGCATTATTGCAGTCAATTAAAGTGTAAGAAACAACATAAGCATTTCATAAACAAGCTTATTTAGTTGTTCAACAAGCACTGACAGGCACTGTGCAAGCTCCAAAAGTGACGTGTCTCTTCTGGAGAAGATGAGGTCATAGAAGTGACAACTTGGGACTTAAAGAAGCATTTAAAATTTGTCAGGCAGAGAATTGAAGCAGGTGTGGGACAGACAAAATGATGGAGCAGTAAATGGATAGTATGCTTGGGAAACAGTAAGCTGTTGATTGGACAAGAGCCATGGCGTGCCATTAGGGAATAAGTATCTCTTCAGTGAGATATATTCCTGAAAGGGTCATCTATGCCCTGATTTCAGGTGGCAACATGTAGAAACTTGAACTTTATTCTCTGCTCCGTGGGCAACAGATGCTTGTGGCAGAAATAACATGTTTGCATCAACACCGTAAGACAATACATCTGTCCGTGGAGTATGAGACAAAGTGCAGTGGGAGGCTTTTGCAGAAGCCCAGACAAGAGAAAGACACCTGGGATGGAGAATAGAGGAGAGGGTTGGCTGCGGAAGGTACTTGGGATGCAGACTCCACTGAACAGGGCACCATTTTGGACAAGGGTACCAAGGAGAGAACAGGGTTGCAGGAAACTACTCATGTGATGCCATCAGCAGCCCCATTTGGTTGTTTTTAAGGCTTTGGCTTTATTTTTACATTAGGAAGTTGAGTGCTGTACCCTTCTCTGCCATCCAGGGCTGTGTGTTTGCTTCTTTTCCACTCCACCATCAGTGTCTGCTGTCTGGAAAGTGTGAGGTTTGTCATTCTGCTCAGAGCTTCCAGGTCTGTCCTTCCAATGTTCTTTCTTGCCCTTCAGCAGACCTCTAAGCTTAAAAGCAAAAGCCAAAGACTTCAAGAAGAAATCCCCTAGTGTCAGCCGATCATTTCCTAGTGTTGCCCTTGTGCACGGCACTGCCACAGAGCAAACCTGGATGTTTCTGGATGTGGGTCCTACAGCCCAGCTTTCCTGGTTTCTGTGATCAATCAGCAACTTTCTTTTAGCAAGGCTTTAGGAAGTCCACTGTCTTTGGTCTTTTTTTCTGTTCAGGGTATTCACCAGGTCAATTTTTTTTATTGGTCCTTGTATCATGATTAGGCAGGTAACCTACTCAGCTAGGAAGTAATTTTTGGTCTCATATTTCATATTCTCAGGCTTTGCCTTGCTCCAGCTTTGCCTTGTGACAGGGATGAGATGTCAAAAGCACAGAATGACTCTTTACTGGACCATCCTTGATGGGTCATTAGAGATACCAGCTGTAACAAGTATTAGGGCCATCTGAGAACATCAGAACAGTGTCCGCTCAGATCCTGCATCTTCTGACCTATTACAGAGCCCATTGCAAGTGAGGATGGGCCAACACACCTGTCTTGAAGACTTGCATTCAGTCTTTTAAAAACTAGATTAAACAAAAGCAACAATATGATGCAATCTGCTGAGCTGTCACCAAATCTCAGAGGTTACAATGCCAGTCTACCAGCTACTGCCCCCAGTTGTCTCCTGGGCAAAGTAGGAAGCAATGACAAAGGGCTGTGGCATGGCACGTCTCCTCCACCTTAATTTTTCTCCCTTCAGAATGACGTTCTTCCTCCCTGCCTTTGAGATGCTCTGAGGAAGGGCACCAAAGGTGTTGTCCATCCTCTGTCCTGCCCTCAAATCCCACTCACAGCCTGAGCTCAGCTCCTTAACCTAGTGAGGCTGTGTTCATAACAAGCTGCCTGGCTCTCCTTGATGCCCAGGATTATCCACTTCTCCCTTTACTCAAAAGATCCAAATAATATTAAATACTACCCATAAGGTTGCAGCTGTCCCTAGAATTGGAATTCTAATTGAATTCCTACTGCTCCTTTAAGAGCCAACATAAATGTCACCTCTAAATAATAACCACTGACATTTGCTCAGTGCTTACTCTGAGCCAGGCACTTTGCTAAGGGCTTCTTGGGATTGTCTCATTTCATCCTCAAGAGAAAGGAAGGCAGGGAGGGAGGGACGGAGAACAGACAGCAGGACAGAGGGACGCTCTCTGCAGTAAGTACTAATACTATCCCCATTTTACAGATGGAGAAACTAAGAGGTTGAATGACTTGCCCAGTGCCTCCTAGCTGGTAAGTAGGAGAGCCAGTGGTCCAACTCAGGAAGGATTCATGTGCTGTTCCAGAGTGGGTGTTCAATAAGGGACTGGGATGGTAGACGATCTCTGATGCCCTGGGGAACTCACATTTACAGCATCTCACCCAGCACCTGTTTTCTTAAACTTAAGGAAGCACCACTCCATCTCCCCAGCCTGGCATCACACCTGGCAGACTGTAGCAAACATTTGCAGAAGGAAAAAAAAAAAAAAGCTGGCATGAAAGGCTTTACCAGACTCAGAATAAAGCACTGGGTTTACAAATCCAATGTGACCCTCCCCCCGCCCCCAACCTAGCACTTTACTTTGAGCATTCGGCTCTACAACTTATAAATGGGCTTTCTCTTTTGGAGTTAATGAATTTAACTGAGATGATCCACATGTGGGAAACCCGCAAGATGCCTGCTACTCCATGTACTGGATGGGTCTTACATCAATCCCTGACAACCTAGAGTCATCTGGAAAGGGAAACTCAACTAAAGAAGTACCTTAATCAGACTGGCCTGTGGCTATGTCTGTGGGGTGTTTTCTTAGTCACTAATTGATGTGGGAGGGCCCAGCACACTATGGGCAGTGCCATCCCTAGGAAAGTGGTCCTGGTTCAGAAAGCCAGCTGATCGAGGGCCAGCAAGCAGCATCCTCCATGGTTTGTGCTCTGACTTCCATCAATGATGGATTGTGCCCTGGGTATATGAGCCAAATAAACCCGTTCCTCCTCCAAGTTGCCTTTGGTCATGGTGTTTGTCACAGCAACAGAAATAAAAGCAGCCCCGGTAGCCGTTGGCCATTGACTGCTGAGTAAGAGACACAGAGAAAAGTTGGTGTGTTTCTTATACTACAGAGGAAGATGGGTCCACAGCTAATGCATAACACTGCGGGAGAGCAGGACTGTTCTGAGTGATTAGAACAAGTCTCAACATTAAAACATGGCATAGAGAAGTGTCATCAGGACCTTCAGCCCTTCTGCCATGAGTCTCTATTTAGATTTATAATGTAAACGTCTGTTCTCTTCTCTCCCACCCTTTCCTTCCTAAGAGCGCCCATTCCTCCCCCATTCTCTCCCTCCAACCCCTGCCCCCATCTGCCAGTCACTTTTCAAAGACAAACTCCTCAGGATGAATTCTCAGCTTTCTTTGTTTTCCTGGTTTCCATTTTGTATCCTAAAATATTCACTCCAAGTTCCGCTTGACAGACGTCCCTAATCTAATCTGCACGTCTGCTTTCTAATTTTCACAGTCAGGATAAAACAAATAGGTTGGAGTTAATTGCCGGAGCAGCGGGCCGGAGCTCTGAGCTGTGATTTATGAGCTGAGTGCAGGCGCTCTGCAACACATTTTTCTTAATTTATTTTTAATGAGTCTCTCAATTAATTTTCTTGGAAACATCTTAATGATGTTGGAGGCGGGTGTTAATGAGGTCTGCACAGCTCCTAATTTTGCATATTTTGAAGAGCCTAATGTCATCTTGCACCCTTTCTTCCCATTTTAAGAAGAGACGAGGGGTGCGATTATTGTTGAATGGAGAATTTTCCCTCTTCATGCCTCCGTCTTTGCTTAACCTTTCAGACATTATGGGCTTATGGTGTGTCTCGGCGGCAATCACGTGTTCCCTGCTCCCCTCCTCCATTCTTGCTGTCTCTGGGCTCCCAGAATCTGAGTAACTGAAGCTAGAAGAGGAGGGAAGGAGGCAGAGCTCGCAGGAAATGGAGAGTTCTGGAAACAGTAGCAAGGAGTGCAACATCCAAAGGGTGCTTCTGCCTGGTGTTCTACCCTTCCTGAGAGCAGGGGACTGGAGGGATGGGCATGGGGAAGCCCCTCGTGGGATGTCTGTGTTCAGAGCCCTGTGTTCCCAGAGATCTCTTCAGGATTTGGAGCACACATCCGGTGTGCTTCCTTACAGAGAAAAGCATGCCATTTCCTGGCCCTCTATGATTCCTTCCAAAGTTGCAATAAGCCTGCACCAGACTTCATTCTGTGTTTGTAAGAGACCAGTTGCTGATTAATAGTCATTAAATGTTTATAAAAAATTTTTTCAAAATAATGGGTCAAGAAAGGAACACCAGCATATTGACCAAAGACAGTCTAAAAATTACAGACACTATAAAAATTATTCTGCTTCTTTCTATACATTTTTCTATCTGTGGGCATTCCAGCTTTGATGTTTATATATTTGTGATGAAAGTGGGTATCAATTCTTCCCTTAAACACAAATAACAAACTCGTTTTAAATATCATTTTCAAGGCTGCTTAATATTCCACTCAATAGATGTGTCAAAAGTTACTATACCTTTCCTCACCCACTAATTCTCCAATAGCCCATGAGGAATCTTTGTACAGAACCCATTTCATTTTTTTTGTGAACTAGTCTAAGAAATCAGTAGTAATTTAAAGAATACAGTTCCTTTTAAGCCTTCTGATACATATTTCCAAATGTCTTCTTAAAGAGTTGTGCCAGCCAATTAATTATTCACTGACCTTGAAAGGATAATAATCAACTTTATATGGAAAAGCAAAAGATCAAGGATAGCCAAAACAACCCTGTACAATAAAAGAACTTCAGAAGGCATCACCATCCCTGACTTTAAGCTCTACAGAACTCTAGTTATGAAAACAGCCTGGTATTGGCACAAAAATAGACAGGTAGATCAATGGAATCGAATTAAAAATCCTCATATTAACCCACACACCTATGAGCACCTGATTTTTGACAAAAGAGCTAAAAGAATACAATGGGGAGGAGGAAAGCATCTTCAACAAATGGTGCTGGCACAACTGGATGATGGTGTGTAGAAGACTGCAGATAGTTTTGCATGCACAAAACTCAAGTTCAAATGGATCAAAGACCTCAACATAAATCCAGCCACACTGAACCTATTAGAAGAGAAACTAGGAGGTACCCTTGAACAAATTGGTATAGGAGACCGCTTCCTGAACATAACTCCAGTAGCACAGACACTGAGATCAACAATTAACAAGTAGGACCCCCTCAAACTTAGAAGCTTCTGTAAGGCAAAGGACACAGTGGACAAGACCAAACGGCAGCCCACAGACTAGGAAAAGATTTTTACCAACCCTACGTCTGACAAAGGGTTGATCTCCAAAATATACAAAGAACTCAAAAAACTAGTCAACAAAACACCAAATAACCCTATTAAAAAATGGAGTACGGAATTGAAGAAAAAAATCTCAATAGAAGAAATCAAAAAGGCTGAAAGACACTTAAGAAAGTGTTCAACATCTTTAGTGATCAGGGAAATGCAAATCAAAACAACTTTGAGATACCGTCTTACTCCTGACAGAATGGCTAAAATTAGAAACACCAATGACAACTTACGCTGGAGAGAATATGGAGAAAGGGGAACACTCTTCCACTTCTGGTGGGAGTGCAAACTTGTACAGCCATTTTGGAGATCAGTATGGTCCTTCCTCAGGAAAATGGGAATCAGTTTACCACAGGACCCACAGGACTAAATTATCCATCAGGACCCAGGATTCCCCTCTTAGGTATATACCCAAATGATCCACATCCATGCAACAAAGACATGTGTTCAACTATGTTCATAGCAGCATTTTTTGTAATAGCAAGAACCTGGAAGCAACCTAGATGCCCCTCAACTGAAGAATGGATAAAGAAGATGTGGCACATCTACACAATGGAATACTACTCTGCAGAAAAAATAATGGAATCTTGAAATTCACAGGCAAGTGGATGGAACTTGAAGAAACCATCCTGAACGAGGTAACCCAGTCACAAAAAGAAAAACATGGTATGTACTCACTCATATATGTATTTTAGACCTAGAGCAAAGAATCGCCAGCCTATAATTCACACTACCAGAGGAACTAAGATACAAGGTGTATTCTAAGAGATTCATATATGGTCCCTCACAAAAGGGTGATGGGACAAGTGTCCCAGAGCACATGGGAAATGGGGGGGGCAGTGAATGGAGAGAGAACTAGGAGAAAGAGAAGGGGAGGAGAAGAAAGCACATGCAACTAGGAATATTGAGTCAAGGTAGGAATAGAAGATAGAAGAGAGAGAGAGAGAGAGAGAGAGAGAGAGAGAGAGAGAGAGAGAGCATAAAAAAGAGGGAGCCATTATTGGTTTGAAGAGAAAACTGAACCTAAAGAAAGGTCTAGAGACCTACAAGACTGACTCCAACTAACAATTTGAGCAACCATGGAAAGTCTACCATAAATGCCCTTCCCTGATAGTGAGATAATCAACTAAATTATCCATCCTCATGGAGCCCTAATCTAGCACCTGTTGGAAACAGAAGCAAACACCCATAACTAAACACTGAGTTGAAGTAGAATCCAGATGCAGAGAGAGAGGACAAGACCAGGTTGCAGAAACACACAAAGACAGCTGACCTGAACAAGGAGGAGCTAATGGGGCCCCCCAGACTGATAGCTGGGAATCCAGCATGGGACTGACTCAGACCCCCTGAATATGGGTCTCAGCTAGAAGGACTGAGCAGTCTAAGGAACCTCAGACAGTAGAACCAGGATGTATTCCTGATGCACAAAAGAACCTTGTGGACACATCCCCCATGGAGGGATACTCCCTTAACCTAGAGACAGGAGAGAAGTCCTAGTCCCTACTTCAAATGACTTGACAGATTTACATGACCCCACCTGGATAGCATAGCCCTACATGTAAAATGGGGTAGGGGGATGGGAGGGGAGGGTGGTCAGGGTGCATGTGAGAGGGGAAAGAGGGTAAGAGGGAAGGAGGAAAGGAGAGGAAACTGGGATAGACATGTAAATTTTTTAAATTATATTAATAATAATAATAATAAAAAGATCTTGTCACCAGGCAGGTTTCAAACTCAGTAAGAAACTAAGAATGACCTTGAACTCTTTTTTTAATGTTTATTTAAATAAAAAAACAATCCTATTTTATATACTAATCCCAGTTCTCTCTCCCTTCCATCCTCCCATGCCCCCCACCATCTGGTCCCCAGGGATGAAGAGGATCCCTCCCATGAGGGATCATCAAAATCTGTCACAACAGGACCTAGACCCTCCCCTGTATATCTAGGCTGAGAGAGTTTCCCTCCATATGGAATGGGTTTGCTTGAAATGTCTTCCTTCATCTCTCTAGTACTAGAATAACTCCCTGAGCATATCATAACATCCTGCTTTGGAGACTCAAGTTTTAAAGACTGAAACCACGTATAAGAGCATATGGAAGGTTTTCTATTGTAACATATATGAGATGGGGTTTCTCTGTATTTGCTTTGGAGGCTGTCCTGGAACCAGCTCTGTAGACCAGGCTGGCCTTGAACTCACAGAGAGCCACCTCTGCCTCCAGACTGCTGGGATTAAAAGGTGTGTTCCACCAACGCCCGCCCAGTGGAATTTATTAAGTATATTAATAAATTAAGTATATTAATATATTAAGTATATTAAAATGTAAAAGGTCTCATGGAAAAAAAAAGAGTTGTGCCAGCTTGTTTCCAATGGTGAAACACACGTGTGTGTTCCATCCATCATACAGTGGTCTGTGTATTGTAGTTATAAAAAAAAATAGTGATGTTTAAATTCATTTCTTTATTTTACCTCACTAGTTTGTATGTCAGTGAACCTTCATTGGGCTGCATCACCAGAAACCTGAAGCTGCTTGACCTGTCTGTCACTCAGCACCTGTCTTCTGCCCCCATCACCTCCCTGTTCACACCACCACCTTTGTACTCTGTCCCTCCCCTCTGCCCCAAGTGCGGATCATCAGCCTCAGATCCCAGTCCACAGTAGTTTATCTCTGTCTGGATCTGACCACTGGTCTCTGGGATTCACTCAGTGCATGATCGCCATCTGGATGAAGGTCCCTCTTCAAGCAGCCGCATTGGACCCAGGCACAGAAGTCTCTGTGGGGCACCCCACACACATGCATTCAGTCAGTGAACCAGCCCCACAGCTGTGCCAGCCCACGCCTCCATGACTTGACCCCTTCTGCCCATTATTCCTGCAGCCTTGCTTCTGAACATTGTCTCTTAACTGGACTTGTGCCCAAGCCTTTCAGCTTTCTGTACCTACAGCCTTGGCCTTTTTGGTGTGAGAACGCTGTCATTCTAACCCAGCAGGAGCCACTCAATGATGCTCGCTTCTTCATGTGTAGAACACAGTCCACATCCCACAGTGTGTTACAAGGGGCTTCGTCCATTTCACATTCTAGGGTACTACCCATATCTCAAATGTGTCATTTGCTTTGTTGGGGATATTTCCAAAGCCTGGGATGCCTTTTCTCATCCCCCCAGGGTCCTCCTCTGTGAAGCCTAGCCAGCCCTGTGCTTCACCATGCCTGGTGCAGGCCTTGCACTGCGTAGATGTCTGACAAGTGTTTGGGAAATGAATGTATGAAGGTAGCCATAGACATGAAGTGTTGTCTGTGACATTTTCTGGAGTGTTTTGCATACTAAACTATTTGCTCATGTTTAAATAAGACCCCCTTCAACCTGATGCTATATGTTCATATTTATAATTTTAAAGAAACTCTCAACCTAGGTGAAAAATGGTTTCTCAAAACTTGTTTGTTTTCCTGTACGCTCCATTGATTTTATTTTATTATTTATATGTGTGTATATGTGTGTGTGTATAGTATGTGTGTGTGTATATAGTATGTGTATAGTATGTGTGTGCTTGTATAATGTGTATGTGTATAGTATGTGTGTATGTATAGTATGCGTGTGTGTATAATGTGTGTGTATGTGTGTATGTGTGTGTAGTGTGTGTGTATAGTGTGTGTGTGTATAGTGTGTGTGTATAGTATGCGTGTGTGTATAATGTGTGTGTATGTGTGCGTGTGTGTAGTGTGTGTATAGTGTGTGTGTGTATAGTGTGTGTGTGTATAGTATGTGTGTGTGTGTATATATAGTGTGTGTGTATAGTATGTGTGTGTAGTGTGTGTGCATAATGTGTGTGTGTAGTGTGTGTGTATAGTATGTGTGTGTATATGTGTGTATAATGTGTGTGTAGTGTGTGTGTATAATGTGTGTGTATGTGTGTATAGTGTGTGTATGTGTATAATGTGTAGTGTGCGTGTGTGTGTGTGTGTGTGTGTGTAGTGGTCAGAAGGCAAACTGAAGGTGTCAGTCAGTTCTTACTTTCTGCCATGTGAGTTCCCAGGATCAAATTTTTCAGTCTTGGTGGCAAGTGCCTTTACTCCCCAGCCCTGCACACTTACTTTTTAGTGCAGAATCTTTTCAGTGTTTTCCTCTGCTTAAAGTACTGTCAGGTTACATTCCCCAGAAAAAGGCCCACAGAATCTAGCTGTAGGATCTTAGTTGGTTCAGATCGGATGAGATTCTGTGCCCAGATGTAACCTAAGTATCTAGTCTTCTCACAGTTAAAAAGGCATCTTTCAAGAATCATCTTAATTTTTCACAAAAAAAAAGAAAAGAAAAGATGGCCCTCCCAACAGTGACAATTCACCTCAGCTAAAAATGTGTGACTGTGATCTTTGTCTCCAAGCATTTGTCAAACAAGTTAGCAAAGTGCAAGTGAAGGCAGGGTTAGAAGACTGGCTGTTGCTGGGATGTTTGTAAGCCATGGGCTTGCACTGGGAAGCAGGGTGAATCCCAGGAGAAGAGCCAAGTGGGGCAACAGGGTGATACCGACAGCTTTATATGCGGTGTTGACAGGGACCGACTGTTAATATGATACGCGATATCACCATTATTGCTAGTATTGACCAGTTGTGTTTTATTTTAATCGGGGAGGGGGTGAAACTGGGTGTCTCTACTTAGCCCTGGTTGTCCTAGAACTCACTTTGTAGACAGGCTGGTCTCAGACTCACAGAGATCTCTTTGCCTCTGCATCCAGAGTGCTAAGGTTAAGGGCATGTGACACCCACCATGTCCAGCTTGCTTTATGTTTAATTCTGCAATCAAGCAAGAATTTTATTTGTGTGTATGCATGCCTGCCTGTCTGTATATGTCTGTGTGTACCCCCCCCTCTCTCTCTCTCTGTGTGTGTGTGTGTGTGTGTGTGTGTGTGTGTGTGTGTGTGTGATAGGTCAACCTTGGGTGGTAGTCATTCACTTTGCTTTCTGAGACAGAATTCCTCAATAGTCTGAAGCTACTAGCTAGCCCCCAAAGTCAAGAGTCCTCTTGTCTCTACTTCCCCAACACTGAGACCACAGGCAGGCACTGCTATGCTCAGCTTTTTAAAGGCAGTTGTGGGAATTGGACCCAGGTTCTCTTGCTTACACAAGGATGTGCTCTCCCAGCTCTGCTAGCTCCTCAGCCCTCATTACCAGGAAAGTATGTGGGCCAGAATGGGGTTCACAGCAACAACCTCAGTTTTCAGAGACAAGACACAGCAAAATAGTATTTATTGAGTGGGAATGAAGTATAAGGTAGACATATCTCTCTCTCTCTCTCTCTCTCTCTCTCTCTCTCTCTCTCTCTCTTTATTTAAGTTAAAAACAATCTTATTTTACACACCAACTCCAGTTCCCTCTCCCTCCCATCCCCCCACTCCCCTTACCAACCCCCATCCTACCTGTTATCCACTCCCTAGGGAGAGTGAGACCATCTATGAAAGATCATCAAAGTCTGTCACATCATTTGGGGCAAGGCCTAGGTGCTCTCCCATGTATCTAGGCTGAGAGATTCCCTCCACAGGGAATAGGCTCCCAAAGCCCATTCCTGCACTAGGGATAATACTGGTTCTACTGCCAGAGGCCCCATTGACTGCCCTGGTCTCCCAACTGACACCCATTTTCAGGGGGCCTGGTTCAGTCCTATGCTGGTTTCCTAGCTATCAGACTGGGGTCCATGAGCTTCCACTTGCTCAGGTCAGCTGTTTCTGTGGGTTTCCATAGCGTAGTCTTGACACCTTTGCCTCATCATTCCTCTCTCTGTCTGCAACTGGATTCCAGGAGTTCAGCTCAGTGCTTAGCTGCAAACCTCTGCTTCTACTTCCATGAGCTACTAGGTGAAGGATCTGAATGGTATTTAAGGTAGTCACCATCTCACTATAGAGGAAGGGTGAGGTAGACATTTCTAATGGGATGGCATTTCTAAGTACCTCCATTGTCACTGAGGGATCCAAGCTCCTCTGTCCCCCTGAGCATCCTTGGTGTCCTCACTGGACCTCTGCATTGGTTTTGGTGTAAGGGAGCCTGTTGGGGGTTGTACTGCAAGTCCTAGCTATCAGACACAGAGCCAGCATGCTTCCTAAGTTATATAAGCATTAAATGACAACAAGGTAGTTCAAACCTGCCTATTTTATTACATTCTACAACCATCTATCATAGAGATTATTAACGTCTCCTAGATCTCTTAGTGGGAATACCATATAATGGTGGCTATTGAGTATGTCTTCCAAATTCCATGTTTAGTGACACATTAGTAGTTCAAACTCAACCCTGGTTAAGATATTTACACTATAGAAATTGACAAACACTATAAATCAGAGTTTGGCTTATTGTTTTGCTTGTCTTAAAATATTCACTAGAAAGTTATAAAGAATTGGTAAGGCAGATTAATAGAAGCATACTCTTATCAGGCACCATTGTGTTGTGAATATTGAACAAAATATTGAGAAAATATTCTTCTAGTGTTTGAAAACTAACTACTGATCCAACAAAGAAGTTGCCTAAATTAGGGCAGGATAAATTTAACATATTGTTTTAATTATCTCATTTGCTCATTAACTTAAAATATAAACCAAGTAGATACACATATTTATTACACTCATTGACCAACTATAACATAGGTTAGCTATAATACAGGGCTTGATAGAAATCAATGACAAAATTTTGAGCAAAACAATCACATGTTTACAACATTGTATTCCTAAAATGTAATTGTAGTATTAGCAACTGTAAACAATATGCTACACCTTGCTTATATCACAAATGTATCATGCACTCAAGTGTATTGTATATGTTGTATTCTAGAAAGCCAACAGCTAAACATTCACCAGCACACTTCCCTCTGTGCTTCCCTGACCAGAACTCAATTATGTGGTTTCATCTACATGTAGGAATTGAAGAATAAATAGTTTGGTTGTGTGTCTAGGAAGGAGACAACCTGGCACACGTAGGTTCCCTTCTCTTAAATCTACCTTCTGGTCACCAATGTCAGTTTCTTTCCTCTTCTTCCTTCTTCCTCCTCCTCCTTCTACCACTCTCCCTGAGAGACAGCCCAAAAACCTAGTCAGTGTCCTCTAGCTCAAGCCTGGGATCTCCAGGTGATGTAAGATTTCTCTATTGTGTCAGATGTGACTTCTTTCCTCCCTCTTGCCTAAGTATTGTATTGAAGTAAAACGACTATGACAGTTAACAATTACAAATTCCTGAGATCATAAAGAATAAAGGAGGGGAAATATGGTCACACTTGCATCATTTTTTTCTTTTTGTTGTATTTAATCATTGTACAAAATGATAGATTTCATTTATTCTTCATAAGTTAATATGCCCCATTACCATCTTTTATTTCTCCTCTAGCCACTCACTGGCCCCCTCCCTATTCCCAAATAATACCCCTCTACTGTTTTATCTTTTTAATCTGCTCTTTGAATTTCTTTGGTTTGTTTCTTTTTATTGGAAAATTTATAGTTTGATTATGTTTCCCCCCCCCCAGAATTACTCCTAGACCATCTCCACCTTCCCTACCTACCAATGTTATGTTGTTTTTCTCTCTTTCAAAAAAAAGCCTAAAAAAACAAAAGAAACAAAACAAAAAAGGAACACAAAATTAAAAATAAAAGTTTGAAATTTCTTTCTTGATTTCTGTCTTGAGCTACTTTTCATTAAGTCGTGAGTTGCTCAGTTTCCATGAGTTTGTATACACCCTGCTATTTCTGTCCTTTATATCCATGGTGGTCATGTAGGATGCAGAGTGTTATTCCCATTGTCTTAAATCTCTTGAGACCCACTATGTGTCCTAGTATTTGGGCTACTGACAAGAAAGTGTATCCTTTTGTGTTTGAGTCAAACATTCTGTAGGCATGTGCTAGGTTCATTTTATTTATGATGTTATTTAACTCCAATATTTTTCTACTTATTTTTTGTCTGAAAGACCTGTATATTGGCAAGAGTAGAATACTGAAGGTCCATATGTGGCTTTTGATGAAGTAGTGTTTCTTTTATGAACTTAGGTACCCTTGTGTTTGGTGCATAAATGTTTAGAATTGCAATATCTCTGGTGGATTTTTCCTTCAATGAGTATGAAATGTCCTTTTCTATCTCTTCTGATTAGATTTGGTTTTAAGTCTAATTTTTCAGGTTATTCAAAAGGTTGCAATTGCTTGCTCTTGGATCTATTTTCTTGAAATCCTTTTCCCCATCCTGTTACCCTGAGGTGATTGGTATATCTTCTTGATAGAAAGATGTATTTCTTGGGTGCAGCAGAAAGATGGATACTGTTTTCTAATTCAATCTGTTAGTTTGAATCTTTTTATTTGGGAATCAAGACCATTCATATTGAGAGCTATAATTGGAATTGTTAGTTAATTACTGTTATTTGGTTGTTATGATGTGGTTTTCCCCCTCTTTTGACTTATTCTTCTGGGGTTATTTGTTATTGTGTTTTCTTGGGTGTAGTTAACATCCTCAGACTGAAGTCTGCATTCTAGTCCCTCCTATGGTACTGGATTGGCAGATAGAAATTGCTTAAATTTGGTTCTGTTGAGAAATATTTTTCTTTTCCTGTCGATTTTGCATGTGAGACTGCTTGTTTCATTTAACATAATTCCATTTCTATGTGTTTGCCTACAAATAATACAGTTGTGTTCTTCTTCATGGCTGAATAAAACTCTTTTGTGTATGCATACCATACTTTTTATACATTCATCGGTAGGTGGGCTTTAGGCTGATTTTAACTATTTTGAACAGTGCCAAAATAACACTGATGTTCAGATAACTCTCGTACATGCGTCTATATTTTCAGGAGAAAATGTGATAGTTCTATATTTAGTTTTTTAGGAACTACCATACTGACTTCCATAGTGGCTACACTAATTTATACTTCCACCAACAGTGTGTAAGGTTCCTGCCCCCCAACACACACACATAATCACTGCCAGCATCTATTCCAGCTAGTTTTTATGATAGCCATTCCAACTGTGGTAAGATGGTATCTCAGTGTAATTTGGATTTGCATTTCTCTGGTGGCTAAGATGTTGATACTTTTTCATGAATGTATTGACCATTTGTACTTCTCTGTCCAATTTGAGCATTGTCTATCCAAATATGTTTCTTGTTTATTGATCTTGAATTATTTGTTTTATGGGTGCTTAATTTTCTGAATTCTTTATATGTTCTAGATATCATTCCACTGTCATAAGATGTTCTCTTATTCTGTTTGTTTCCTTTGCTCTATAAGAGGGTCTTTATTATTATTTCATAGTTTTAAATTCTTCCATTTGCTATTATTCCTTGGGCTGTTAGAATCTACTCAGAAAGTTCTTGCCTATGCTTATGTCTTGAAGGGTTTTTCTTATATTTTATTACAGTAGTTTCAAAGTTTCAGGTCTTATGCCAAGGTCTTTGAAGTATTTCAAATTGATTCTTGTATAGCATGAGAGATATGAACCTTAGTGTAAGTCTTCTATATGTAAATATATTCTTTTTCCAGCACCATTGTTGAATGCTGTCTTTTCCAACATACATTTCGGTGTCTTTGTTATGAACCAAGTGACTATAGCAGTGTGGGCTTATATCTGGGTTCTCCATTCTCTTATATTGTTGTATGTGTCTTTTGTGCCAGTTCCATGATGGTTTTGTGACTTCAGCTTTAGGGTATAATTTTAACTCAGATCTTGTGATTGCCCCATCATTGGCCTTTCTACTTAGGACCTTACTGCCTATCTGTAATCTTTGTGTTTCCACATTTTAGGGTTGTGTTTCCCATAACCATGAAGAAGGCCATTGAAATTTTAATGAAGATTGCATTTCAACTGCACTGCTTTGGGTAATGTAGTCAATTTCACAATATTCTGCCCATCTGTGAACATGGGAAATTTTCCCATCTTCCAGTGTCTTCTTTGGCTTCTTTGGTGTTTTAGGTTTTTATTCTAGAAGTCTTTGATTTTTCCATTCATTCACAGCAAATTCAGGGACCTTGCAAGCAGGCAGCACGAAGGTTATCTACCTGGAAAAGGACCCAATTCTTCTTTCTGAGAAGAAATTCCTTTGTGAAGGTCACATCTAGAATAGAGGCTTCACCCTACTTGGGAAGCTGCAGATATCACAGACTGTAGCCTGCTTTCTGCTTGTTCAGGGGAAACTGGGGATACTCTAAATATTAGTCAAGAGCTTCTTTAAACCAAGATAGTGGTTTCTTTAGCAGTATAGTTCTGTCATTCCCATTTCTTTCTGTTTTCCAACCTTGTAATTCTCTCCTGTGCTCATCTTCTCAATAGCTTAGTGAGGAATGCCAATACAAACCAGTTCTTAACACACATTACCTACAGTCTGCCTCATAGATGCTTCCTTGGAGCTTAAAATGATGGCTTATGACATCTGAGTCACATCTTGGCTCTTACCACTGCCTGCCTGAGCACTCATCCTAGACAACCACTGAGTGAAGTCTGTGTTACTTGCTTCTGTGTTAACAGGGCATCACCCACCTCATCAATTTGTACATTGATTACATAGGCTAACCTAAGCTACAATACAAAGAAATTTCAGCAGCTTTAGTCTTATAAAGTCTTTTCTGCCTAATGGAGAGCTCATGAACTTCTTATAGGACAACTCTCTTCTACTGATCTGAGAGCTAATCTCTACCAAAATAATCATCAAGAAGATAATAGATTCACTTTCAGAATGCTTAAGGAAAATAACTGACAACCTTGACTTTGTTACCCAATAAAATTATCCTTCAAAAAGTGAGGTGATAGAAAGACATTTCTAAGCATGTAAAGATGAAAGGTGCTTGTCCCAGACACCCACTGAGAGAGCAAACAGAAGAAATGGTTATATGAGAGAAAATTAGGCAAGAAAGACAAGAAGATGCAGGAAGCAACCATAAATTTAAATGAAACATGCTTGTAAACTAATGATGGTTACTCAGGCAGAGTTAGCTCTCAGCCAGTAACTGCTCTTTTGTAGAAAACGAATGTTATTTCTCTCTGAAATTTTTTCATAGTAATGACCTTAAATATAGTGTCTAGATTTGGATATCTATCTGTCTATCTATCTATCTATCTATCTATTTATCTATCTATCATCTATCATCTATCATCTATCATCTTTCTTTCAGCAGTTAAGATCCTGTCCTAATGCCAGGTGTGGTAGCACACATATTTAATACCCCCATTCTAAAAACAGAAGCATGCAGATCTCTGTGTGTTCAAGGTCAGCCTGCTCTACATAGTGAGTTCCAGGACACCTGGGACTATGTTGAAAGACCCTGTCTCAAAAAAAAAAACAAAACAAAACAAAACCGAAAGATCCTGTCCTAAGAACCATGTCCTCTACTTTTTAAATTTTTATTCTCTTTCCTCAGATATAGCTTCTTCATTCTTTGCTTTCTTTTTCTGGAATTTCTAATCAGCATATACTAGAGACTTCTATTCTGAAATTTCTCATTGTTTCTCTTCTCTGTTTTACATCTGTCTCTTTGGGCTGTTTCTCTGGTCTGTCTTCCTGTTTGCTCATTCTTGTTTTAGCTCATGCCTAATCTCTCACCATGACCAATTTATGACCAATTTTCATCTCTGGGATACGTGTGTGTGTGTGTGTGTGTGTGTGTGTGTGTGTGTGTGTGTGTGTGTGAGTAGATAGATAGATAGATAGATAGATAGATAGATAGATAGATAGATTGATAGTAATACATATGGGATACTATGGGATTATATATATATATATATATATTTATGAACATATGTTGATCTTTTCTTTTTATGATGAGCTAACCTTACCTTTCATCACATCTTTAAAACTTCTGAGCACATTATTAAAGCCCACTCAGCATCCCTATGCTTACTACTTGTTATTTGGTATGATTACTCTTTGGCCTACCTGCTAACCATCTCTTACAGTGTTGCATTTCCTCCTGTTATTCTGTCCATTGTAGGATCCTATCTATTTCCTGGGTATGAGTGTGTCTTTATGGTGCCTACTATCCTGAACTTCCTACCACTTAATAGTTTCAAACCACTTTCATGATAGTGTCTGAACTCAATTTTAAGACACCATGGTTGGTAAGGAAATGTGTGTACATATCTACATCTACACCTAGAAAGACTGGTTTCTTATGCTCATGGTTCTGAGGCAGCAGCCTGCTATTGATGCATCCTGAAACTTTCTGGTCAGCACCATCTTCTCACTGCCTGCAGGGACATTCATTCCAGGTTCTCAGGCGGATTAAACTCATGCCCATAATTCATAAATTTGATTCCATTTATGTTCATGTACTATGAAATATCTTCACTTCTGACTTCTAGAAATACTCATTTTCTTTATTTAATTTTGGCCTTAAATTTTGTATTTCACATTAAAAGTTTTGCTGTAGCATTTCTTAATGTTTTCATGTCACTCTAGGGGTCCAGGTTGACATCAAAGTAATAGACATGAGATTAAGTTGGTCAATAATAGCAAGACTTAAAAGGGGAAGGGTTTCTTGTCTACCGCCTTCTACATGCTACCCTGGTTCTGTCCCATCAGGACAGCCACTTATAGCCCTTCTGGATGAACCTACTGATCACTTCTTTCATACTTAGAATAATGTATCTAAACTGATAATTTTATTTACAGTGTTAGAAATGATCCAGTGAATTTTATTGTAATACTGTCTTTTTAATTATGTCTGTAATGTTTATGTTCAGACTGTCGATTGTGAGCCTAGTTGTAAACAGTAATTGCATTCTCTCTCCAGCACAACTTTGGAAATTTGTCTGACTTTCCAGTAGCTTTTTATTTATGTACAAAATTTCCTACCTACTTATGCTTAACCTTGTCCCCAAATGTTCTATCATGACACATTTTCACTTGATTCTATTACTTTGTGCGTGGCTGTTAACAAATTGCTCTGAAACCTTGTGTTTTAACACAGTTAGCATTTATTAACTTACCATTCCCATATCAAAAAGAATCAAAGTTGTCTTAGACAGCTCCTCTCACTCAGAATCCTCTGGTCACAACTAAGATGTCATCTGGAGCTGGAGGAGACTCAGGTCATGAAGGACAGGAGCTGCTCCCAAGGCCATTAGCATAGTTGTGAGTGGAACCCACTTCCTCACAGGATATGGTGGCCAGGGGCAGTGTCTTTCTTGTCCATGGGTCTCTCCACAAGGGCTCTCCTAACATGGCAGCTGGCTTTTATCTGAGCAAGCAAGAGGGAATGAGACAGAGTAAGCTTCAGTCTCAAACTCTCACTGTGAAATCAATATGCCATCTTTTTAAGCCACATTCTGTTTATTTTAAGCAAATTACTAGGTGCTGCTTCACAGAGAGGGTGGCACATAGTGTGACTACTAGTCTAAGGTCATTGTAACTAGTTCAGAAGATGCTCATTCGACCCTTTTAATTTTTCTTAGAGCTCCTTTTCTTTCTTAGCTCTAATTTCTAGTCCAGCTCTTAGCCAACACTTTGAGGATTCCCTTCACTTTTCTTTAAATTATTTTCATTATTAAATGTGTGTGTGTGTGTGTGTGTGTGTGTGTGTGTAATGACAACTTGTGGGAATTGATTCTCTCTTCACTATGTATGTCCTGGAGACTGAACTCTATTAGGATCAGCCACAAGCACACTTGCCTGCTGAATCATCCCTCTGCCATAGCTCCATTTGTCCTCATCTTCTTCTATGAAGCTGTGGAAATCAGGATTCCCTAGACCCAGTATAAGTAAAGTGGAGCTTATTTGGGGAAAAGAACACAGAAAACAAGTGACTACCACGGAGCTCCCTCTCCAAGGATAAAAATCCTGCCACCCTGATGCTCTCAGAGTTCTTGAGCCCCAATCCTTTCCATTTAACCAGTCACGCCCAGACCTGTAGCCCCGCCCAAAAGGCATGGCTCTATTACAAGTACTCAGACAAATATATCGCTACACTGCTAAGATGCTCAGTTTCTCATCTGTAAGTCACCTGCTTTCTCAGCTCTTCTGGGGACTTTCAGAATCTTCTCCTTGTCCCAGATGTTCTGAAATCTCACAGGGATATTCTTTGTACTGGAAATTCCTTGCAGATTTTCAAGATTTACTTCATTTTTGTTTATGTTTATGGGGTGTGGGGTGTGTGTGTACATATGTGCTCCTGCAGAGGCCAGAGGTGGGTGTCTGGTCCCTTGGAGCTAGAGTTACAAGTGTTTGTGAGCAGACCCATCTGGGTTCTGGGAACCAAGCTCCCAGAAATTCTTTACAAATTTTAAATGTAAAGTTTGTGTCCTTAGATCTGGGGGCTATTCTTGACTCTTTTCCTTAATATTTTTCGTTAATATTTTCTATCTTCCAGAACCCCTATAGGTTGAATATATCAGGGTTAAGCAAATGATTTCATAGAGTCACACAATACACATGCTGGGCTTGTGGACCACTTACGGTCCATGTTCTTTTTCATGCACTATTTATAAATTCAAAGGACACACTCAGCCTAAGGAGCATTACAAAACTAGGCCTAAGTGAGGCTTGATGCATGCATCATCAATTACTGATGGCTGCTAAACAGATTTGTGCTCTGGGTCTCTTATTTTCTCTACGTTTTTACTATAATTTCTGGGAGATTTCCTTGGTCTTATCTTCTATTTCTCCCATAACATTTCTTTCTTCAGCAAACCTGTTTAAATTCTGAGGCCTCTTTCTTATTCTCTTACTATTACCTGTAGTTGGAGATTCTCTTGTCCCACCTATGACCTGCCACCGATTCAGCCCCAAATAAACACACGGATGCTATATTAATTATTAAACTGTTGGCCATGGTTAGGGCTTCTTATTGGCTAGCTGTGTCATAGTTATTAACCCATTTATATTAATCTATGTATTTCCACATGGTCTTGGCTTACCTGAGAACTGTGCATCCTAGTCTCCCAGTCTCCACATGGCTACTGACTCTTGCCTACCTTTCCCAGAATTCTCCTCTTCTTCTAGTCCTGCCTATCTTCTTGCCTCATTCCTTCTTCATTTTCTTTCTGACAATTTTCATTTCTTCCTTTTACTTTAGAGGATTTTTCTCATATCTGCATCTCTCTATTTAAATATGAGATTCTTAACAAGGTATATTTTCTTTGGAGTGGAGCAGGACTTGCCAACTAATAGAGAATACTAGTGTGGGAGCCTAGTTCCTAGGGCCATCCAGTTTGTCCAGTGCAGAAATGCCTGGTGGTCCACCTGGAGGGAGAAGTCTTGCTTCTCTTTCCAATCCTGCTTCCATTTCCATAAAGTATGTTTTTCAGAAATCAGAATGTTTAGGGATGGCCATGGTAGGACATACCTGGAACCCTGGGAAGCTGAGACAGAGAGATAAAAAGTTCAGGGATAACCTGAACTCTAGAACAAGATTCTCTCTCATAAATGAAGAGGAAGCCTTGAGTATGCACACTCATGCACTCATGTGGCCCACTCATCTCTGAGCTACACCATGTTTCTTCCCTGAATAAAGTGCTCTTGCTTTCTTTGAGGAGAATGGGAAGAGAAAGAAAGAGGAGGAGAAGAAAATCATAGTATTTAGTAGATGCCTGTGACACTCTCTATATAAAGATTTGTGAGGATCAAAGTACTTCAACAATGAATGTCATAAAATATCATTTTAAGTTATAATATTGCTATTAAATGTATTCAGTAAAGACTGATCAAATACCTATTGCCCGTCAAACTTGGTTTTAGGCATTGAAGAATCAATGCTGAACAGACACAGCCTCTTCTCTCTTGAGATAACAGAGTCATCCACAAGGATAAGCATAAGCATAGCAGATAGAGAGATACTCAACCAGGAGAGAGAGAGAGAGAGAGAGAGAGAGAGAGAGAGAGAGAGAGAGAGAGAGAGAGAGAGAGAGAACTGGCCATGAAGAAAGCTAAATCAAAATAAGGCAGGATGTTGGCTTTTAAGGTGATCAGGACAGTCTTTTCTGGTTCTACGACACTAAGAAAAACAAATGATTGCCCCTCCTACACTATTACCAAAGAAGATGTACAACTGTGAGCTAACCCTTCCCAGCTGACGAACTCTGCCTAGACGGAGCCTTTGTTTCTGTTCTTCCTTGTTCTCATGTCTGACATTATAATTATTCAAGGATCCATTCTCCTCTGTGTTTAACCCACATGGTTTCATTGCTTTTATTCAAATTAATAAACGTGATTTCCTGACAAAGGCTGAACTTCTTCAAAGAAGCCAGTGTGCTTACCTGAGTTGATTATCTCTGGCTTACATAAATCATTTCTCATTATTTTCATTGGAAATATGAAGAAACCAAGGCACAGAAATAGTCTCTGGTGAAGCCCCGTGCAACCACAAGCCCTCTGGCTGGAGTTGGCTTCTAAGGCCTGGGTCACTGAGCTGCTTTAGGAACTAAAACGACAACTTAAGAACATACCTGAACCAGGAGCCTTGGTGGTTTGGTGTGATGATGTTCACTGTGAGCTTGAGGGGGTCCGGGAACACCTAGGAGACAAGTTCTGGGCACACCTGTAAAGGGATTGTTTCAATTAGGTTAGCCTCTGGGGGGATTAGCTTAACTAGGTTATTTGAGATGAGAAAATCACCCACCATGGGCAGGACCATTCCCTAGGATGAGATCCTGAACTACATAAAAAGGAGGAAGCCAGCTGAACATGACTTCTCTGTCTCTTAGCTGTGGGTGCATTGTGACCAACTGCCTCAGGTTCCTGTCACCAGGGAGTCCCTGCTATAATGGACTATGAGCCAAAATAAACCCTTTCTCTCTTAAGCTGTTTTGGTCATGGCAATAGAAAACACAACTAAGATGCTTGGACTACCAGTGTTGGCTACTGAGTATTTTTATAAACATGGCCATGATACTAATTTAAAACACCGTTTTGTTCCTGGACTCCTGCCTATAGCAATAGAGCCTGTCTCCTCAATGCTCTTTGTTTTGCTTTGAGTCAACCACTGGGTGGCCCAGCAGCCATAGGCGGAAGATGGTCCCTGGTTTCTTCACAGTCTGTCAATCCCTGTGAAATCAGAGAAGGCTGGAACATGAGATCTTTGTTGTCCCTGTCCAAACGCGGCAGCTGTTTAATTTCAATTAGCAAATCTTGAAAAAGAACATTATGCCAGAAGTAATTAAAGCAGGAGGGAGTTCCCTGCTCAACCCCATGTTACCTCCTAATTGAGGATCTGTGATTCCCCCAGCAGGGTAGAGCTGTGAAGTTTGGGTTCTAGGGAATTCTGACGCCAAGAGTTTTGATGTAGCTCTCTTTTCAAACAAGTGACAGGAAGCGCAAGCCTCTAGGAAGGATTCATTTAACTTTAAAGTCTAAGAATTAGCGGCACAGATCGGGTTTGTCTGTACTAACGCCAGCTTGTTCACTGCAAGCCCTTGCCTTTTCTTCTCTGTATATGGCTGGCTGCTTTCAAAGCTCCTCCTCCTGTTGGTGAGGGCCCATCTTTCTCTCCATCAAACAAGAATTGTTCTGATCAGCACCCTAGCATCTCTACCAGAAAACAAAGTAATCCCCTCCCTGCTACTCAGTGAGTTTCAGTCAGGTGCCCCATGGGAAACTATTCACCCATAAAGGTGAAGATGATGAGAATCTAGGGAAGGAGCCACAAACAGAGGAGTGGAAGGGGTAAGAGGGAAGGCATAGAAAAGAGCCTTGGGCCACCACAGCAACATGCAGTTCCTAGCCTCAGGACAGAAGGGACAACCAGAACCCCAATGTCTGTTGGGCCAGTGAGGACTGCGGTGATGGGAACAGAGCCCACAGACACTGGAGTGAGACTGAAGCAGATAGAAACATGTACATCTGCCTCCCAGTCCCCTACAGGTACCTAAGACAGGCAACAGAGCCAGGGTAATTAACCAGCACCTATAGTGTGGCATCTCGTTTTTACCAGCTTGTGTGTGGTCAATTTAAGAATCAGTAATATGCATTTCTATTTATTATATGCCCCATGGTACTTGACATAATAACGTAAACACATGAATGTTCAATAAGTGCTCATTAACTTGAGTGTGATCAATTATAAACACACTGAGGAAAGAAATGTCACTGTATGTTAAATTGTACATATAATCACAGTATATAATAAAGATATGTGCTGGATATCATTGAAATCTTCCAATGAGTCTTGACTAGAAATAGCCAGTAAAGACTAGAGGACAGTGACACCATAAGAAAAAAACCAGCATTCTAGCAAGTAGTCTGGAGGTACAACAAGACTCCATCACATCCCATGAGGCTTCTGGGGGGGGGGGTTCCACTCCTCTCTCTCTCTCTCTCTCCCTCTCTCTCTGTCTCTCTCTGTCTCTCTCTCTCTCTCTCTCTCTCTCTCTCTCTCTCTCTCTCTCTCTCTCTCTCTCTCTCTCTCTCTCTCTCTCTCTCTCCTCTTCTGGGAAGCCCTAACTAGTCTTTCTGCCAGACGCCATGGACTGGCTTCTTCCTTTGGCCTAGCCATGCTGACACCATCTCTTGGTTCTCAGTCCTGTCACAACCTTCCTTGATTCTCACCACTGTAACCCTGTCTCTACTCAATCATAAGCCTGGGTTACTCTGCATTGCAGAGAAATAGCTCCTCGTTCCTACTAGTCTTTGCAACTCAGTGCCCTGCCTCCTCTAAACCTCAGTGGAACTGAATCCCTCCTTTAAACTGTCCCTTGATTCTTTTACTTGTAAAAATGTTAGCATCTGCATTTTCTACCCTCAGATCCAGCTACTTGCCAAGCTCTTTTGGTTCTCCTCTTCCAAAGCTCCTTCTTCTCAACCCCTAACTCCAACCTTACCAAGATCTCACCCTCGCCTCTACAAGTAGCCTTCTCCTTGCCCCCCCCATAGTCTGATGTCCTGTTTCCCCTGCAGACCATTGATAGAATGATTGAAGCAGAACAGTATCAACCATTTGCTTCCCCTACAACCTCCAGTGAGTTACTCAGAGCAGAGCCCAGACTTCATTGGCTCTAAGCCAGCCTGCCAAGGAGCTGCATCTTCAAAACTCTGTGTCCCTTCTGACACTGAAAAATACAGAGATGAAAAACTTACTTTTCTATTCAAAATTCCTTTCCCTATATTTTTGAAACACTAAGATAATAGGCTCTCCCTGAAAATGTAACTCATATAAAGTTCACTATAATACTTTCAAGAAACGAAATGTTTCCTATCCTGCTGTGCTGTTGGTAATTCTGGCTACAGTAATTCTGACCCAGTTGGGTTCAGCTGAATGTGTTAAAACAGGGTAAGGTTAAAGCTGAGATAAGGGTTGACAGTTCTTCATCTAAACTCCCTGGAGTTGGATCCCAGCTCTGCCACTCTTGGGAAAGCCACTCTTGGGACCATAGCTTAATCATCTGCAGGATAGAAGTAGCAATAGTCGTGAGATTCCACAGAAAGTATTGAAGCTGGAGTAAATGACAGTGAACATGCTTCAGTATGTGACAATGCTCATGTATGTGCTTCAGCCCATAGTGAGTTGGGAGAAATGCTTGAATCTGCTTATCCCATGGTGCTGTCTTCTTGGAATGCCAATGCCATAGCCATAAATTAGTGAATGAGCAACCCAGAGCGTGCCAACATCTTGGCTCAATGTAGACAGATAGAATCAGGTGTAAGTCCTAAGGACTCCCTGCAAACGATGAACAGAGGAAACCAGCTGGTGACTGGTGATTATAACCTCCACCTGCAAGCTGTGGAGGCAATTACTAAATGTGGAGACTGCCTTTTCATGGGGTCTGAAATGCTGAGCTCTGAGGGTTCTAAGCATGGGAAGGTCTGCACATGCACTCTCGGATCTTCTTGTCAGGAGGCAACACTCTGGGCAGATGACAGCCTCTGTGTCCCGCACTCTGTTTGTGTCATTTATCCCCATTCTGTCCTTATACCATGCCCTCTATGTATGCAGCAAGAGCTAGAAAGAAATGACCTCTGCTACTGGCCTCCGCTGCCATGGTGTATTGCTTACCACAGGCCCTGAGTTCTCAGAAACCCTGAACTAAAAAAATCCTCTTTTAATTTCTTCCTTTCAGATATTTGGTCACAAAAGCAAAACTTTAATACAGACCGTTGTATCCACGTAAAAAAAAAAAAAAAAAAAACAAAAAATGATGACCAAGGCCTACCTCGGAACACACACCTGAAGGCTCCTCTGTTCATTCATTCACATCCTGGGTGTTGTTGAGGGACGGTAACAAAAGGCATACTCTAACTTGGAACTCTTTGGACCTATGAAAACAGTTCAAACTCAGCTCCCATTCCCCAAATGGCTGACAGTTTGGTTCAGGATTTTTTTTTTTTAATGTACATAAACAACAAAAGAGAGTGAAAAGTGATGGTTTCCTGAGAGAAGTGTGCTCAGGGCTCATGGAGTTCAGAGAAGGAAACGCTGCTTCCAGCTGGGCACAGGACCATGAAGGTGGTGGGGAGACTGTCCCATGCCGTGAGAAGGGCACATGCAAGGCACAGACAGACAGGGTCCTCCCTGGCAGAGAATCCTGGAACACCCTGAGGCTGTATGTGGACCCCTGCTGACTGACTGATTGCTCTGGGCACCCTGCTGTGTGCTGGGGGATTAATGTCCTTTCCCAATTGCCCTCTATTTTGATTAAGGGTCAGTGTAGGGAAGAAAATTCACTCAAGCAAGTTAAAGCACTGTATTAAATGACTTACAAAACTTGCCAAGAAAGCCACAGATACAGGCACTGAGTTGAGGGAGCTTTCACGGGTGACTCCAGGCCACCAGGACACCTGCTTCCTCATGTGTGATCAAGAGGCCAACACAGGACAGTCAGAAAGTAGTTGCCCATAGTTACAACAGAGCAATCCCATCATGGCCTCATTGTCACATGCAGAGAACACAGGGACTTTGGAAAGCACAGGCCCAGGCTCCGCTCATATTCACGTTTACATTTCACTCGAGCTTCTAACTAGCAGAGCCACTGGTGGAAGCCATACCTGACACACAACGGTTGCCAGCTTTCCTGGCTCCCAAGTCCAGGAAGGAATTCAAGAAGAAATGGAAACCCATTCCTCTCCACCTGTTGAAACCCTACCATGTCCCCCAGTGATAGGCGATTGGGAGGCCTTTCACACTCCAGGGTGCTAAAAACAACTTTCAGAAGTCAGAGCCTGAGACCTAATGCAGGAAGCAAGAGACAACACTCATGACTTCATTAGCATGAAAGAAAAGTCTAGAAAGTCATGTAAGGAGATGGAATGTTCTCTGTAATCAAAGGCTCCAGAGCCATATGACTCAGTTTCCAATGTACAAAGAACTGCAGAATGGGCGGGGATTTTGGGCAAGCAACTCTGTCCAGACACACACTGATAAACACTGAGAGGCGCTATTTTCACAGTGAGTTTCCAAGCCTGTAAATGATGCCGTGGAAAGCAAAAGAAGGCGACGGTAGACTGTGTGTTGGGGAGTGGCTCTGAGAGCTGGCACTCAGCTCCAGGTTTTGTCTGGTGTATCAGTCCCTGCTGAGGAAGGCAAACAGCGGGTAACTGTACAGCACACCTGTCTACAGCAGCTGTTTGATGGTAGCAGGCTTTGATTGTCAACCAAGCAATTTGCTTAGGATTTGGAAACAAAGGAAGGAGATTGTCAAAGCCGGAGGAGCAGATGACGTGCCACATGCCTGTGTGCTCCCAGCAGTCAGGAGGCGTGTGCATGAGCGAGATTGGCACCAAAGGTGCTACACTGTGAGAAGATGACAGCCTCCTACAGGGACAGTAATGGCATCTCTGCAACACAGTGCCACCTCCCCATCCTGGCAGGCCTGGATGCAGCTAAAGACAGTGCTACCAGTAGAGGAAGGGAACCAGTATCAGGGCAGGACCTCGGCAGGGGGTGGGGGGAGTGGGAGAGTTTGCTTGTTCCTTCATACCTAGACAGAAACATACAAAGGGATTCCTGGCTGGACATGCACTTGGGAAACAGAGGCAGGCGGATCTCTGTGTGTTCGAGGCCAGCCTGGTCTAAAGAGCTAGTTCCAAAACAGGCTCCAAAGCACTACAGAGAAAGCCTGTCTTGAACCCTCCCCACCCCAAAAAAAAGCAAGGAGGGGGAATGTTCCTGAAGAATGCCATCCAGAAAGGTTTACTGTTTATAGTGGCTTTATACCACTAAAAAGCACCTGAACCTATCTTTTCTTCAAATCCATTCCTAATCTCTGGTCAGCTTATCCATCCATCCATCCATCCATCCATCCATCCATCCACTGATTTATTTATTCATTCACCTAAAGGTGTCAAAGGTGTTTGCTCAATAGCTTCTGTATAAAGGATACAAAGTAAACCAGACAGTAATAGTGAACATAGGGAGACAAAAGAAACAATAGTCTCTAAAATCGCGTCTCTCTGATATGAAGATAGGAAGTGAAAAAATAACCAGTGTAAGGTATTAGGCCAAATAAGGTGACAGGACAATTCCCAGATGGAAGAGAAGCTTCATTTAGGTTAAGGAAATGAAGAAGTACTGTGAGATCCCTCAGGAGTCTTATGTGTTCCCTCTCTCCCTGAATGGCGGAAGAAGTCTATGCGCACAGCACCTACCATATCCCACCCTTCAGAGTCAGTGGTCTTTCAATACCTGATGTCACTTACATGTCAGCAAATTACAAGCTTTGAAAATAATTTTAATGGATTGGAATAATGTATATAAGAAGGGCATCGTGCCATTTAGTGGGAACTCAATGTACACTAACCCTTTAAAGATTAGCGTGAAGGTAGATTTGGGACCGAGCATAAACTGGGAATGCAGTGCAATCCCTTGACCAACTTCAGGGATAATGAGTGTAGTTGTCAGCTTTGCTTGGATGCTTTGCTGTTTGTTTTGGAGCCAGGCACTTGTGGATCTTGGGAAAGGATTCATTATCGTGTCCAAGGGAATTGCTCTGAAAATCAGTTTTTTTTTTTCTGACTATGATATTCCTAGAATTAGAAATAAGGCATAGTATGGAAAGTATTGAAAAAAAATCTTCCTAACTGTGGAGGATACAGAGAATTTATGATGAAAAATGTGAACACGGTGCCTGTAACTTTTCTCACCTCTCAAACTCCAATTTAAACTTAAATCCAAAGTGCAACATTCTAAGAATAATTGTTCAGCAAAAAGTATTAATTCAAATTACCATCTCATCATCCCCTCAGAGGAAAGCTTAGAAACTGAGAACCAAATTTTAGCTTTCCCATCAGACAGCTCCATGTCAGAGCTCAAAAAAGGTGTGATGGCAATGAGCTAGTCATAAATCATGCGACTAGGATAGTCTTCAGAGATCTGCAAATCTGTCCTGGACCCAGAGTGGGGCCAAACTGAGACTTAATACATGGGTAATAGTCCAGACAAAAGGTCATAATCCAGCCAAAGTGGCCAGGAACCCCATGTGTGTTACTTCAGCAGGTAGAACTGGGGCTCTCAAGCAGCTTCCCCTTTGGCCGGAGCAGCCTATTCTCTGACACCTGATAGACTGTTGTCTTGCCTCCCCAGTACAGAATGGACAGGGCAGAAACAGAGTGGCTCCAGATGTGTGCCCATTCCTTGGAGGCTGGTCAAATCTGAAAGCCTGGCCCTCAGAAGAAGGTCTCACACACTGTCAGAGACATGCTGGTTTGTAAATACCAACCTATTGGCTTCTTTTTGTTTTGTTTTGTTTTGTTTTTGTCATTCCAATAAGTTTTATCAAAATTTAAAACATTTATACCACTGGAGAGTGTAATGCTCCTCAAACCTCAAACAGTACATCATTGTGGATGTTGTTACATCCACAATGAGTTGATACATATGGCAAGCAAGTTAGTTTCACAAATGAAAATGCTGCAATGGAAAAACCCTACAACAGCAAAGGGTGGGCTCTGACAGCAGAGGGCATGAGCATAAATGCTGTCTCTACCACTTGCTAGTGGGTGAACTCAGACAAATTTCCTGGTCTCTCTGCTCCCTCATCTGTAAAAAGAGACTAACCCTATTTCCTAAAATAGTTAAGACTTCTAAGGTAATTAGGATGATGCCTGGCACAGAATTAACTATTGTTGTTGTTGTTGTTGCTGCTGCTGCTGCTGCAATCTATCCTGCAGACAACTGAGTTTGCATTCCCAGCTCTAGAGGACATGCCCAGGAGACAGGCATCAACATTATGTCCAGAGGCATTTTAGTGGCCATGACCAACTGAGGGGAGTGTAGGGTTCTACTGGTATCCAATTGCTAAAGGTTAGGAATTCTCCTAAATGCCTCACTATGCACAAGACTACCCACACTACTAATAATTGTGTCATCTCTGCCAAGGTTGAGAAGTGCTGGCCTGGCAGCTCCAAGGATGTATTTCCTTCAGGATCTCGCCATTCTCTTGGACATGCAGTCAGGTCTCAGTGTGCAAGCCCCTTCTACAGTCAGGAGTGTTAACTTCTCTGCTCTTCACCTCCCCAGTAATTCTTTCCAACTTTGGAGACTGCCCTTTAGACTGAGGAGTTCTTTTGGCTTCATTTGTGGGCATGGGTTTCATATACACATTCCTGTGTGAGTAGAGGCAAGAGGACAGCCTTCAGCATCATTCTGTGGGAGCCATCCACCTTGATTTTTGAGACAAGCTCTCTCACTAGGGCCAGGCGATCACTGTTAGGGTAGGTTGGCTTGTGAGCAAGCTCACCATCAAGCTGTCTCTACCTCCAGTATGGGGTTACACATACACACTAATGCTCCCAGACTTTGTTGGTTCTGGGGAACGTGTTCAGGTCCTCATGCTTTTCCTGCAAGTATTATACCAGGCTAACACCTCCCCAACCCCATCTCCATCTTTCTTTATGACTCCAAGCCTATGCGAATCCCTTCTCCCACTTGAAGAGTACCACAGATATTGAGGACAGCACAGATCTTGATCTGAGACGCCTGTTCATTGAGAACAAAGTCCAGGCTGCCCCTCCCAGTCACTTGGACCACCAATAAGCTCAACAGCATCCATTTCCAAATCCTCTTTGACAACTGGTATCACCAGTGTCCTAACAGCACAACATTAGGCAGTCCTGAAAGCCAGGGAGACTTTGCCAAGCCTCACTGTGCACCTCCCCAGGGGAACAGCCAGTCAGCCTGACTCCCTGTCAGAAGAGAATGAGAAGACAGAAATGAAGGAGAAAATATGGATACTGATGTATCTCAATAGCATCCAGGCACACTTGGGGTACCATCTGTAATACACATCCAAAGCTAGTATCCTTAGAAAGGCGGGGGCAGCACAGGATTCTATCAGTGAAATAACCATCAAGCCAGATGCTTTCATGGGACCATTTCCCTGAAGCCTTTTTCTGTGTCCTTTTTCCAACAGCAGGGTTAAAATTCTATTTTGAGGGGCTGGGGATTCAGCTCAATGGCAGAGCATTTGCCTTGCAAGAACAAAGCCCTGGGTCCTGTCCCTGACACTGAAAAGGAAATCAGATTTCTATTGCTGGAGAGATGCCTGATCCCATCCTTGTCTCACTAAGTCTGGGGTAGTGATGGAGGCAAGGATGCCAGTGTCTTACATCATTTGTCAGCTGAAAAATGTCATTTTCTCTTTTGGCCAAGCCAGCATGGTCGCATCCAAACCTCAGAGGCCGTGCCTACTCTGAGTCCTCCTGCTTCTGTGACAGTTTTTTACAGTGACTACTTGTAAAGGAAAATGAGACAAAACTCTCAGCTGGCTCCCAGGGTTCACACCTCCTGGAAGAAAGGACTGCATGGACCTGGGTTGCCTCCACTCATTGAGCAGAATCCACACCAAACTCTTTCAAAGCCCCATGATGCTGAGGCACCAGCCCCTTGTGTTCACTCACAGCTACAGCACAGATCAGGGTGTCTTTGAGCCATGTCCCCCAGAAGACACCCAAGCCTTTTGTTTGTCTAGTAATGCCAAGGGCCTAGGTGTCCTGAGGTCTAGATTTTACCCTCACTCTTTGAGATTTTATGCTGGCCCCAATAAAATACATTACATGTACATCACAGGGTGGCTGAATAGATTATGTAAGATAACAATTAGGAAAGAAATTCGGAAAGCTATAAGAATTGTAATAGTGTTATTCCTTGACTATAGACTAACGAACATAATAAAAATTGCAATTGCCAGTATTAGCATAATGGCAGAGATTGCCCTTCCCCTTAATGAAATCCACCAGAGATACAATGCCTTGGCTTTTCCCTGATAATCTCTTACCGTCTTTCTTCCATAGGATCCCATGAGACTCCCTAGGCGTGATCTTCTGACACGTCCAGAAGGCTATCCTGTCTAACAAAACATTGATTAGACAAAGATTAAACATCCTCCCAGAATCTTCCAAGGCACTAGATTCCTGAACAGCTCTGGCAAAAGGGTCATGAGTATTTTAGACTAATGAGTACAGAAATAAAGCTCCTGTAAATGTTGAGCCATTGTTACTTAGAAAACATACCTGATTTTTGTGACTAGAGGCAATGTCACTTAAAAAAAATAGTGCTTTTCATCCCAGCCCATAGAGTAGGAGCTAGCAAGCTGGCTCCTACCTCCCCAAGGAGAGCTTGTAACCCAGCTCTGTGGAGGGGCAGGAGTGGGGCCAGGCTGTTTAACTAAGGTCTTCTAGTGGTGCTCTGCCACAGCAGGATGGGCAGAGAACGATGTACTATACCAACAGCTTGGCATGTAGTTTTCTCTCTCCAGATCCAAACATCATACCACTGACATCAAAGTCATCCCACAGTTTCTTATTCTCTCTGGCTGCTTTTCCCTCCTACAGCCCATGAAGATTTCCACAGTTATGTGGAGCTCTTTATGTGGAGCCAGAGCCCCTGCCAGCAGCCTGTCCCAATTCCACAAGGCCATTCCCTGTCCCCTGGGCTTGTTCCGTGTTTCCTGTCCCACCACAGTGTTGGAACAATGGTCAGGTGCTAGCTGAGTAAGAGATTCAAAGCTCTGTCTCTCTCTCTCTCTCTCTCTCTCTCTCTCTCTCTCTCTCTCTCTCTCTCTCTCTCTCTGTCTGCCCATTTAGAGGAACCTACCTGCTAATGCAAGCCACTGCAGAAAGCACCTTTATTCTTTCTCAAAAGACCTGCCCAGTAATCTCCCTATTTTTAAGGTTCCTTTCGCATGACCTTCAACACGAACTTTCGGAGCACTGGACTCTACCTCGTCTCCATTTAGGTATTCGAGCAGGTTTTACATCTTTTTTAAAGTGACATTCATAAAAGGGAGAGGTCACTGGAGGGCTAGGGCCATGCAAAGACTGTCAGCTAGGAGGACTCCGCCTCCTGCCTCTGAACACAGACAGACTGCTGACAACTCCTGAACCAAGGGGCCAGAGGTGACCTTGGGTTGGAAACAAAGGACTAAGCCCCTGAAGCTTGCTTCCCAGTTCCCTGTGGCCAGACAGCAGCTCACCCTGGGCAGCACGAGAGCACAGAAAACAAAGGCTCATTTGGCATCTCTGATATCATCTTTGGAAGTGAATAAGACAAATAACGTAGAAGGGGAGGGGAGATCGATGACACTGCTAACTTGAGACTGTCCATACGAGACACTCTGATTTATCAGCCTTCATAGGAGCTGATAAGCTCTCAAAATGGGTGTTCTGTGTTAGGCGGCTGTACCTCCTGGTTGTCTGGGCTGCTCCCCTGGTTGGGGGCAGGAGGGAGGTGACTGCGGCTTTGCTGTTAATTGTAGCATTCCAAAGTACAGACAGAAGCTGGCAGAAATTGTATTTCAGAACAGGTTTGGGGTGAGGAGGGAAAGAAAAGCAACTACTGCTGAGAGTAGAGAGCTGTCGTTTTTTGATTGGTCGTTTTTTGATTGGTATTATTATAAAGGCTGTGTTCCTTGCATTAGCAGCCAGAGTCAGAGAAACCCGTGCAGCCACATGGAAAGGACAAGGGCAGTTCTCCCCAGGGCAGGGGGATGTGCGGAATCCAGCAGGCAGAGGGAAGCTATTATTGCAGATAAGAATAAGAAAATGGAGCTGTAAAGTGGGCGAGTAGCTGGGCTGAATATGGGTGCCGAACGGCGCCTGAGCACTGGCTGGCACTGCCTGAGTGAGATTAAAATCTGCAGGGAAATTTTGTTCCTTAGCACTGGCAGAAATTAGGAATAAATTCAATTGCATTCTGCACAATAGCTGGAAGCGATTGAGGTTAAGTGGCCTCGCTCTCTGATGTGTTAGTATTACTGAGCGCTCCCTGCTCACGTGACTTGGTGCGATCTGCTCTTGGAACAGGTCGCCATGGCAACTGATGATTTCTATTACAGCACATTCAAGTTCACATTCTAGGTCTGTCATACACTTGGAAATTTCCAGTTAAAATATTTATTTATGAAAAATGCAAGGGAAAGAAAAAGAGGAAGAAAATGAAAGAAAGGAAAAGCCACCCTTAGACTCTTGCAAGGATAGGAAACAAGATGTCTCTGATGCAAAACGGTTTATCTGTAAACAAGAAAAGAGTGTTCTGTTTTCTCTGAGCTATTGCCACTAAACAAAACATTTCCCATGGGGTGGCCAACTTTCTTGAGGAGGGGGCAAGTGAGGATCCTACCTACCGAGGTCTGGTGTGCAGGTGTGATGTTGGGCAGAGGCAGAGTGACAGACAAGGCCTGGAAAAGCTGCTGATCTGAGTTTCCATCCCAGTCTCTAAGGCACATGGCTCCGATTTCAGCTGTACACTAAGCCCTGCACTTCATCTTAGTCAATGCTCAGCAGAAAAAGAGCTGCCATCACCTCTCAGCAATAAGCATAGGTAGAAGGATCCTCGTCCTGGGTCAGTCCTGTGGGGGTCTCAAAGATGACCCCAATAGAGGAGGAGGCAGCCTGGGATATAATGTAGAAGACCGCTCTCTCATGGAAACGATAACCCTGTTCTATAATGGTGCTCCATGTCGGATAGCCCACACACATCCCCACCCTTATACTAGTCTAGGGAGTCTCCTACATGACCACCGGCTTCCCCCTTGAGAAAGGCAAGCTAAGGGTTAAACCAAACCTTTCCTGGGAAAGAAGTCATTATTTCCTGGCCATGCACTGTGCAAGGATGGCTTGCTAACAAGGCCTCCCAGCTTTGTGTATGTTTTCCCCTTAGTCAAGCATATTAAATATGTTAATAAAAGAGTCCCCAATGCTTTCTCTATCAGAAGCTTCCAGGTGGCTGCAGTGACCCTAGGTGTCCAATTACCTGGTGAGGTCACCCCATGACTCACAGATGGTTCTGGCTCACTATGAAAAACTCCACCCTCTCTTTTTGTGCACGGCTGCTGCTGAGTCTGAGTTACAATCATATGCGGCTCCATGGCCAGAACTCGCTTTATATAACAGGGCAGAGTCTCCTGTACTTGCTTGGCTGTAAGAGCCACAATTGGCTAGTGTAAACTATAGATCGTGTCTGTGCCTCACACTCACTGACTCAGAATGTCCAGGTAAGAGACCAGAAAACCTGCATTCCTCAAATCAACCAAATTTGACAATCGCTGCACTTACTTCATTGAAAAAGCTAGTCATACTAAAGCTGCCTGCGAGCATGTGGATGTGTATGTATGGACACATAAACCTGCTCATGTAAGTGACTATGAGTGCCAAAGATCAATGGCAGGCATCTTCAATTGTTCCACATTATGTTTTTAGACAGAATCTCTCCGTGGAACTGGAACTCACCTATTCAGATAGACTGGCTGGCCAGCAGGACCCAAGATCATTCTGTTTGGCTCTATCTCCCTGTTTTTAAACTTACAGACATGTAAGTTTATATTCCTTTATATGGATGCCGGGGATCCAAACATGGGTTCTCACGCTTGCACTTATGGCTGAGCCATCTTTTCTGGGAAATTCCTAAGCATTACTCATGAACAGTGGGGCAAAACAGACTAGAATGGTATTTTTTAAAATGTAAAGAGTGGGCTGATAGCTATAGAGATCCCTTAATGGAAACATGAATGAAATTTGCCCTGCTAATATGAGTGCATTTTCTATGCCACCAAATAAATTCTGGTCTCCTGTGTAAAACAATAAATCCTTCTTTAAGCACAGATTCATCAGTGTGTCAATGCAGCTGCCCTGAGCAGGGAGGGTGCATGGATGGCTATCAACGATGGGCAGGAGGTGAAATGCAAGGTTAAAGTTTTAGTCGCACTCAGCAGCTTCTCTACGAGGAATTGCAAGACAGGTGTTATGTTTACAGATGGCTGACTGCAAGTGTAGAGTGGCAACTTTGAAGCCAGAAGCCTGAACAAGGACCTTACCTGTTCAGTATTCAGCAGAGAAGATGCTGAACAAAGCATAGGAACAGTCCATGGAGCATAGGAGTAGCCTGTGCTCCATCTCCTTGTTCTCCTACACAAGTGATGCTTGAGTGAGTGATGCTTGAGCATGCTCCTTCTTGGGAGACTACATAAATCCCACAGTGTCGGTGTCCCTCAGGTTGATCTTTCTTCCATATCTAGAAACAAAGGGTAGAGATATTGTTGAATTTTCAATGTTTTGTCAGTCCAAAAGTATGAAATGAATGATGAACACTCAGAGAATCAATTCCTAAATCAACCCAAAGGTGATAGATAGATAGATAGATAGATAGATAGATAGATAGATAGCAGACAGACAGACCCCCCCAGGGGTTCCCAAAAGTCTCTATTCCCTTCCCCTTTCTCCCCTTTCTCTCCTTTCTCTCCCCCCTCTCTCTCACACACAGTTCTGTGAGCTCTAAGAAAGGGAGACTAAAGGATTAGCTGAATATATTTTTCTAGAGTCCTGAATCCCTAATATGGAGATGAATGGGATGCTGGAATGGAATACAGACCCATGGTGGATACCCAGCCAGAGAAAGGTAGAACCCCAAGCCCCACTGTCTCTGACCAAGCCAAGCCCCAGCTGCTGCCTTTGCGTGGGGCAGCAGCATCACCTAGTGATGCTGCTGTTTAAGTACAAGCTCTTTCCCTGGGAACTGTCCAATTTGATCAAACTGTAGTAAGGTGAATTAGCCACATTAACAAATGAGGGTAATGGTAAACATAACCCCAAACTGGAGGTGACCCCTAAATTCCATTCTTGTGTAGCCTGGAGTACATCCAGTGCCTACACAGTATTTTTAACAGAGAGCACAGCTGAGCTCGTGCCAGGCAGGACAGATGGGGAGGCAAAAGAGGGTTAGCAAGGTTAAAAAGAGAATCAACTCTGTCGGTCCGGGTGCTTCAAGAAGTGAGATGCCGAAATGGCATCTGAAGTGTGAGAGACTTAGCAAGATACAAGATGGGGCAGCAGGGAGGATGGAGCAGCAGGGACAGCCTTCATTCTGCTATGCGGGTACAGCATCTGCAAAAGAAGGGGTACCTTCAACTGTAGCGCAGTGCAGCAGGGCAACACAGTGCACAGCTCTCTCACAGAGGAGGCTGAACTCATAGAAGTGGGCCCTGGTCCCACCACTGTGTGAGTTCATCTTCCAGTCACAGCTCTGAGGATGCTGCCAGCTAGGGGTTGTCAGCTAATCACAGCTTAGTGGTCAGGAGCGCCATGATACCTGAAAAGCATGCCTCCACGGATGCCGCAGATTAGAGGCAGCTGTCCTAGGTGCGCAATGTCTCCACCCTGTCAACAGGAATGGCATGGCTGGAGAGATGGCTCAGCAGCTAAAAGCACTGACTACTCTTCCAGAGGACCTGAGTTCCAATTCCCAGCACCCACATGGCAGCTCACAACAGTCTGTAACTCCAAGACTTGGCATCCTCACACAAACATACACACAGGCAAAATACCAATGCACATAAAATACAAAATTTATAAATTCTTTTAAAAAAAAAAAAAAAAAAAGGCCGGATGGTGGTGATCCCAGCACTCAGGAGGCAAAGGCAGGCAGATCTCTGTGAGTTCAAGGCCAGCCTGGTCTACAAGAGCTAGTTCCAGGACAGGCTCCAAAACCATAGAGAAACCCTGCCTCAAAAAAAAAAAAAAAAAAAAAAAAAAAAAAAAGGAGTAACATGAGTCGATGCTAACACGTGTTCCCTAGGTCACTAGTATCCTTGAGGAAGAGGAACTCAGCTGGGAACAGCAGTTTTTCTGATCTCACCCTTACCAGTAGGCTGTCTGTCTTTTACAGCGTGCTCCCAGCCCGGAAACCCAGGTTTAATGTCAACAATCTGGAACATAACTTCACTTAAGCTTTGGTGGAAGATAGACCTGGGTGTAAAAATGTCTGTATCCCGCCCCTGGCATGAGTAGTGACCTCACCAGGCTCCTGATTCCCTCCTGTGGGAAGACAGTCTTTGATGCTGTTGACCATGAGATAACGCTGCTCAGGTGAATGCCCTGATCTCTGTATTGGAAACATTAAGGAACTTGCTCCAATTCTGGGGTTTTCAGAAATCCAATTTGGGCGAATTAAGAAGCCCAGAGAGCACGCCAGGCGAGGGCACAAAGTTTTCAAGTCACAGTTAAGCCACAAAGCCCAAGGTGCCTTGAAAGAAAAATGCGAGGAGCCGCTCCACAGAGACCAGTTGAAAAGATCTGAAGGGGGAAGGAAGCTGACTGCCGAAATAAAGGACAAGGGAGAGAGGGAAGAGAGGAGAATGGATGTGGGCTCTTCTAAGGCTCATCAAGGAGAGAAAGATAAGAGCAGAAGAGAAAGCCAAATGAGTTATCGCTGCCAATGAGGTTAAAGGCAAGGCCTGTGCTGGGGATGGGGAGGAAGCATGGGTGATAAAGTAGGGGGACTAATAAATGAGAGGGGGAGAGAAGTTAATGGTGACTCTGAGTGGCAGAGAGTCTGTACTGCTCTTTTAAATTAGTCTTTAACAAGAAAAATAAAGAAAGGGAGCATAGATAATTAGGAAGTAATGAAGACCTTTAAATATAGATGTTGAAATAAACCAGGTAAGGGAATACTTAAAAACATGGCATGATATGTAAAGCAGCAGGCCAGACAATGCACATTCCCCAGCCTGGAGGGAATCGGTTAATGAACTTGTAGAACTACTGGCCATTATTTTCAAAGGCTCCAAGAGACCATGGACTATAAAATGAAAATATTTGGCCAGCTTTTTACCAAATAAAAAAGGAGGCCTTGGTAATTACTATACCTGACATTATATACTCTGCCCCACTTGGGGATATTAGAATGACACATGGAATTAAAAAATATTGACGCACCTGGCAGTGTGGGGGTGGCAGTTAGTTGGTGATGGTGAGGTGCTCTATGGTGTTGAAGAATATGATCAGGGGGAACAGGAATGCTTGGCTTTCCATTCAACAGAAGGCATTGTACTGTTGCATAATTATTTTTTTCTGTTTTTTAGGCTAATATAAAATCAATTCCCATCCCCAGAGAGCATAACAAAGGGTAAAAAATGTCTTCATAATAGCTATCAATCTATGATTTTTTTTTCCAAAAATAGAGGGATAATGGAATATAGGCAATGTCAAAACTCTTCAAGCTCTCACTCTCTTTGTAACAACAGTACTCTCATTAGCATGTATTAATTATGCAAAATAATGGGTCTCGTTGTGACACTTTCATACACACATGTAATACACTTTTATTCACTTGCTCACTACCCTCTCTTGTCGCCCCCCATTAGTCCTTACCCCCTTCCCAAATTGTTCCCCTTCTACTTTGTTGAAAACTCTAGACCCTGCATGTATAAGAAAAGGCTCAATATTTACCTTTCCAAGTATGGCTTGTTTCAGTTAACATGCCTCCTCTTTTTCTGAAAATATGGTTTCATTCTCCTTCACCAGCTGACTAACGCTCTTTGTTCTAATTGTCCATTGTCTTTGTCAGTCCATCCACTGATGGCTGATCCATCACTTGACTATTATGAATTGTGCTACAGTAGCCACGGCACAGGTATTGCTGACTGGTGTTTGTATAAATACCCAGAAGTGGTACATACAAGCTTTAACCTTTGTAATAGGGGGGGTGACAAGTTATTCTTCATTCTATCAAAGAAACATATTATCCTTGTAAGAAAAATACATATATGCAATAATTAACATCTAAAATGTTTTCACTGCCTATAAATCCAATGTATTAACATCCATGACTTTTCATATACATACAGAAGTTATTTTATAAAATTCAGAAAGTCATAAAATAGGGTGATCTGAGCCCATATTATGTCATCAGTTCCCCCATTTCTATAGCTTCCACATTCTCTTGCATTTTAATTGCACAGTGAGTTAACCAGTAACTTTCGGAAATACAAATTATTTCTCCTGTTTTGAGTAATTTGGTCCTTGTTGTGTTTAAGGAATTCAGCAGTTAGCATCCTTAAATAAACTTCACTGTGCCCGTATTCTGTTCCTCCCGCAGAATAAAACCCCAGGAGAGGAATAGCTGAACCAGGTGTGCTTTTCTAGGATTTCATCTTATATTAATAAATTACTTTCAAGAAGGAAAGCAATTAACACTCTGCAGACAAGAAATAAAAGTGCCAGCTTCCTTGAGAGGCACACCAATGGGATGCAACAATAGCATTTTTAACATCCTGCAGCAGTTGAGTTTGGATCATTAGGTAGAACAAAACAATGGGGACATCTGCAGATCTTCTTTCCTGGCCTTAAAACAGCTGGAGGGGACAAAGGAGGACGGGAGAGAGGGAAGAAAGGGAGATTTTCTTTTCCCTTGGGGACCTATGTAGATAAGCAACACAAGGGTATTTTTATATGTGTGTATCTGTAAGGTGTGCATTGTGTGTGTTCGTGTGTGTGCACACTTATGCGCACACAAGTGCACAGACACTGTGTGTGGAGACCCAGAGTTGACACTGGGGGGCTTTTTCAGTCACCCTCTACTTTATTCGTTGAGGCAGGGCCTCTCATGAACCTGGAGCTCACTGATTTGGCTAGTCCAGCTAACCAGCTCGCCCCTGCCTCTGGCTCCCTGAGTGCTGAGATTACATGGAGCTTCCGTGTCTGCCTGGCTTTTACCTGGCAGGCCTCTGGGAATCTGCAGTCTAGTTCTCATGCTTGCAATGGTAAGCACTTTATCCACTAAGCCATCTCCTCGACGCCCAAGAATTATTTTCATCGGATAATAGCAAACATGAAATCCTGAGCAGTGGTCACCTCAAGGAATGAGCCGGAGTCTGAGGAAAGGAGGAAGCACACTTAAATGTCACAGTGTTGGGGACACTTCTGATCCCTGAGAGGTCACACATTCATTTTGTTGCCCTGCTTTGTATTTATGCTAATGCTAAAATCATCTGAGGAGACCAACTGCTGGATGGATTTTGATTGACATTCAGAACCTAGCAAATAACTTCATATGGTACCCCAATATCTCAAAAAGCATAAGCAGCATTCTAGGCCCTGTACCTCATTAGTTGAGTATCTGCCACTGAGAACAGCACAGTCTCTCTAGATCAATGGTTATCAACCCCTTTGGGGGTCACATATCAGATATTTATATTACAATTCATAACAATAGCAAAATTACAGTTATGAAGTTGGGGGCCACCACAACATGAGGAACAGCATTACAGGGTTGCAGCATTAGGAAGGTTGAGAAGCACTGCTCTAGAAGATTCTACAGTCCCCCAGAGAAGTGTCATGTCCTCATCCTGCAGGTAAAGAATTCCTCTCCTCTGGAGAATCAGGAAAGGAAAGAAATGAACTATAGTGTCCAACAGATACAACTCCTGGAAGAATTCCCTAAGTCTCTGGCTTTGACCTTGCCCAGGCTCCTGCCCAATTCTAAAAATAGCTCCCCAATTCTGGTAAACTATTAGAAGAAAATGGCCTATTTTTAAAATGAGAGGTCCTAAACAGCTAAATCATTTTGCTTAAGCAATGAGCCAAGTCGCTTCTAATGAGGTTGTAGCATTACTGGAAATGAGAGATATATTTAAATACATAGTCCATGCATTACCCCAATAAATCACTTGAAAAATATTCTCATATGCACTAAATGTGCTTTTTTAGTGGCATGTGCCTGACCTTTCTGGAGGAAAGAAGATAATGTTGGAACATTTTGAGAATAAACATTTATCCAAATTAGTAGTCAAGACACTAGTAAAATTGTTTTACATTTTCTTAACACCTTTAACTATATCCTATGCCTCAGAAACCATTTATTTTTTTCCCTAGCTTTAATAAAACACAGAATACGTCTGTAAAGTAGCGAATGTGAGGGCGGAAACTTTCTGGACGGCCCAATGAGAAATCCTTTAATGGTCCTATTACCTCACGGCCTCGGGCGGGATGCATATATGTGTTCACAATATTTCCTAAAATGACTTGCAGGCCATAAAATTTTAGGCTTTTTTTTATGACTGCATCTCCAAGTGTTTTAAAATCAGTGCCATATTCTTTTCTATAATATTCACAATAAAAATGTAAATAAGACCCATTTATTCAACAAGCCCTGGAAGAGCCTGCTCTTGCTTGGTGCTCTGCTGGGATAGGTGGATGGTCCTCAGAGTACTTGTCCTCCTGGATGTCTCACAACAGCCCTGTGTTAAATCTGCATTAGAACCTCTGCGCCGTGCACTCCGCTGCCTGTGAGAAACCATAATTGCTTTTTGCTCTGGGGAGTGTGTAGGAGTGAGGAGGGGGCAGGTTTTGAGCCTCATTTGTGCTCAGCGTCCTGCATCCAGCCCTTCTCTGTTCCTCCTGCCTCTGACTCCAGTTGTCCAGTTGGCCTGCCATCTTCTCTCTTGTTTCACTCCTTATCTCCTTTCACTTTCCTTCCCTTCTCTCCCTTTTCCCTTTATTGTGAAACTTCAAGGAAAAGGAAGGGGAGGGAAAAGATGGCTCAATCTCTAACGTGCTTGTCGAGCTAATCTGAGGGCCCGAGTTTGATCCAATACACACATTAAAAAGCTTACTGGCTTAATCAGCATATCCCAGCTCACAATCAGACCTTACCTCAAACACAGTGGGCAATGTCTAAGGAAGACAATAGTCACACACACACACACACACACACACACACACACACACACACACACACCTAAAAGAACACCCATGCAACTCTCCTCCCAGAAACCTCATTTACTAGTCTCTTGGATCCTCACCTTACTGCCTCACATTAACTGGCTCAACAGTGGCTCCTAATCCCCTAAACAGAAGCTTCTGCCTCCTCTTCCCCTTCTTCCTTTTTTCTTTGGGAAGGGGCTTCTTCCATAGCCATCGCTCTGCTGCCTCCTCACCTTTGACAAAAACCTTCTTTTGGTTTTTTTTCAGTGAACTCCTTCCTCGGCCTTCTCTGCCAGCTTCTCTCTTCCTATTTACTCCTCCCCAGGACTGACACTCAGATCTCCAAATATGCCTCCTCATGTACCACTGCTCTGACTTCTGGTCCTTTCCTCATGAGCTACACATAGTCACTCATCAGTGCCTTTGAACAAACTTGTCCCTGTGCTGGAAACAGTTTCTGATGTCCTATCTCACTCATTCCCCTTTCTTCTGTCTTCCTGAATCCTGCTCATGTTCTGGAGACTAGTTCACAGGGAAAGTAGCATATGGTGCTTAAATATGGCCTCCAGAGCCAGATCCTAGCTCCGAACCAAGGCACTGTGTAATCTAGGGCAAGATACCTGGTCTCCCTGAACTTTTCTCAATTACAGAATGAATAATATAGAAGTATCTACCTTTAAAGGTGTGTGTGTGTGTGTGTGTGTGTGTGTGTGTGTGTGTGTGTGTGTGTGTGTGTGTGTGTGTGCACGCGCGCGCCAGGGTCAGGTGTAACTCCTCAGACACCATCCACCTGGTCTCTCATTGGTGGGGTGCTCACCAAGGAAGCTTTGTTGGTTGGCCAGCAGGCTCCATGGACTCACCAGTCTCCTAACCTTTTTACAGTTTCTGGAGTTCAAATTCAGGTCCTCATGCGTCCATGGCAAGCACTTTATTGATGGCTTAGCCATCTCTCCAGCCTCTCTGAAGGTTATTAAAATAATTAATAAGCTATAATTTTTGAAGTTTAGCCCTCATTGTGAGTGCACTGTGTGTTGAAAGAAAAAGATCAACATTAAAAGTATTTTTTATATGCCTCATCTCTCATCAGCCTGCTTTGTCACCTTATCTTTTTACTTGGACTGTCCCTGTCTCCCCAAGGCACTCTGACCCATTGTTCAGGGATCCCGGTCCTGTCATTTCTGTGCCCCAGCCTGGCACAAGACAGCTGTTGGCAAATGTTTGTTGAATTACTGGGTGATCATTAGGAATGAATTTTCCATAGCAAATTAAAGATCGAGGGCCTAAAATTTCCTTGGGAGGTATTCTGGCAGGGAGTGAGGTTGGGATCCTGTTAGGCAACAGCACTTTCCACTCCCCTGATTTCTGCAATTCTGTAAACTGATCAGGTGACAAGAACCCTAACAGTGCCAAGCCCAATTAATCCAAACCAGACTGGCTCACGCTGTACCTTTCTGTATCCCATCAGTGGCGCTTTCTTCTCCATCCCTCATACCTGTTTCCTTCTCTGTGCGTAATGAGCTTCATATTTAAAACATGAAAAGCCAATAAAACACAAAACCACACATCAACAGTGCTTTGTTCAAGGACGTCCTGCTTAATCAGGAAACTATCTCAAGTAACACACTCAATCTACCCACCAGGTGCCAGGTGGCAACTGGCGCTTGGCGGGGGATGGGAGCCAGGTGACAACAGAGCTTGACAACATGGGAGATGGGAGAGCTATGTTCTCTGCCCTTGAGGACTCACAGTGCCATGTATTCTTAGGACACTTCATCCAGTCCAAGGCAAGCTTTAGAAATCAAAACCACCCCATCATCCATTAATGCATCTGTAGCTTTAATTAGCCCAGATGAGCAAAGAACTCAGTAAAAATTTCTCACCTCTTTTGCTCCTTTCAACTAATCTCTGAACACTTCATTTTCTCATAAGCTTTCACCACATAACAAGCATTAATGAAATGACCAATATTAACCCATTGTTAGATTAAACAGAGTACATCATTGGCTGATGGCATTCTATATGATTGGGGTTTGAAAATGGGTCCTTGCCCATGATGAAAACATTTGGTATCTGCCTAATGAGACCATTCTTGTACCTACCAAAAAAAAAAGAAAGAAAAGTAAAGTAAAAAACAGACATTATATTAAAATAGTTCATGTTAATGACGGCGTGTTCAGCACTTTCCACTGACAGCCACATCTGTGGGTTAGGCAGGTTCCTCAATATTAAATGCTGCAGTCAGGGCCCCTTTTCTTAGTGAGGTATTCTCATTGGCTACTCCCCAAATATAACTTAAATTGGCTTAAAATAGAACAATCACATGCTAACCCGGTAGCATTAGCAACTCTATTAACAGCCAATTTCACATCCACACCAGAGGGAGTAAAAGGTAATTTGCTCATTATCAACACCCTCCGGCAGTGGAAGGAAATGACTGTCCATCAAAAAGTATTTTCCAACATAACAATAGCAGCACCCACATGTAACCACCCTGCTCTCCCTTCCCTTCCAGGACAAGATCCCTGGGAACGGCTACAAGGGAAGACTTGGAAATATATGAATGGCTTGCTATGCATGGAGTGTTTACCTGCCACAAGTCAAAATCTTCTCTCCCTTCATCTCACCTTTAACCTTTGTGGTTACAAAGAAAATTTTCACAAGTCATCCTAAAGGGACAGATGGATCCTAGTAACATAGGAATTGTTTAGACAAAAAATGTTTCCAAGTCCCAGCTGAAGGTAGACAGTTCTTGGAGTCCACTGAAGACCTTCTCTGTACACTCACCTAGTTGGTCAAGAAAATGAGCCATTCCAAAAGGTGGTATTGTTCCTCTTAAATCTCACCCACCACCAGGCAGTGGCGGCACATGCCTTTAATCCCAGCACTCCAGAGGCAGATGTATGTGGATCTCTATGAGTTCAAGGCCAGCCTTGTCTATAGAGGGAGTTCCAGGCAGCCAGAGCTACACGGAGAAACCCTGTCTAGAAAAAACAACAACAAAAAAAAAAAAAATAAATCTCATCCACCACTAGTCTTCATTTAGTAACTATCTCTTCAGATATTAAGTTCTTTCATTTGCTTTCGATCAGTGCTTAGCAAACTTCTCTACAGGATGTACTTATATATTTGAATAAAATATTATGCTATGACACTAGCAAAGAAATAGATTTCTTGGCTATTGTTCTGCTCAGTTGGCTATTTTTCTTTGAGAAGAGCCATCCCCTAACTCCTGTGTAGCTGTCTAGGTCTTTCCCTTTTCTTCATGGTTCTAACTACCCTGTCTCCTATACACAAAGGTCAGGGTAATCTGACTGGAGCAATTTTTCTTATATGTATGTATATGTGATGTGTGTAGGTATGCTTGTTTCTGTAGAGATGAAGGTCAAGAAGTGTGCAATGTGTGTGTGTGTGTGTGTGTGTTGCAATGTGCATGTGTGGTATTGTGCATGTGTGGTATTGTGCATGTGTGGTATTGTGCATGTGGAAACCTGAGGTTTAAGTCAAGAGTCTGCCTCGATAACCCTTCACCTTGTTCACTAAACAGGACCCCTCAAATATCTCTCTATTATTCATTGAGACAAGGTCTCCCAGCTGAACCCAAAGTTCACACATAGTTAATCTGAGTAGCCAGTTTGCTCTAAGGATCCTGCCTCTGCCTTTGGAAGCTGGGATTACAGGCAAGACACCATACTCACCTGGCATTTAGGTGAATTCTGGGGATCCAAACTCTCCTCTTCAGACTTACATAGTAAGGACTATGTAAGTCTGAGCCATCTCCCCAGCCATGAAGCAAACTTTGATGTTATTCCCAGGTTCAGAAACCTGCTGGTACTTCCCTTTTGCCTCTAGGCAAATCCTAGACTTCGAATCCTACCATCTGAAATTCTTTACAAGCTCATTTCTCCTACTCTACTAGCTCCAGTTGGAAATTTCTCCTCCATATCCTAGAATATAGCCCATCACCATTAATCAGAATCAAGATCAAAATCGAAAGTAATTGTCTCCATAAAATCTTTCTTGATATGTAATGCATGTAATCCTGAAGCTCCAAAGGGGTTTGAGAGGATGGAGGCATATCCTAGAATTTAAAATGGAAGATTGTTTGGGGGAAGCTGATTCATGACAAAGTAGCTTGAGGTCTGAAGACCCTGAATGGATTAGACTAAATAACATGAGGGAAAGGCTTAGGAGTTTTGTGATGTAGAGGGAAAATAGAGTCACAGAGAGAGCGGCACCTAGAGCCCTTCTAGAGATGTCCAAAGTAAGAACTGTTTGATCAATAGATTAGAGAGCATCACCCCACTGCAAAGATCTTTACCATATGAGATTCTGTCTTAGCTGTGATTCTATCTTAACCAGTTGAAGTTCAAGTAGATTATTTCAGGGTCCTTTGCTCTGTCACCTCATGAGCCTCTTTTGGTTTCTTATGTCAGTTTACTCATAATGAAAGAGTATAGTGTCCATGTAGACTGAGTATCCCAATTCCCACAACAGTGATCTCCTTCTAGCCCTTAGTTCACTGGTCTCCATTCTGTCAGTCAGTATGATTCAGTATCAGCTATGCAACAAGTACTTATCTATTCATTTGAGATGAGATGGTAGACCAGGAAAGCACAGTCCCTTGATAGTCTGTGAGAGGAAGATGAGGACAAGCATACCATTATTCGAATGCAATGTGATGACTGTTCTGGTCAGGGAGTCAAGGGTCAGGATGGGAGCACATTCTCAGAGGAAGAATCCAGTTCTCAGGAACCAGAAAAGGCTTTACATAAAAAAATTATATTTACCCTGAGTCCTAAGGGATCAGGTGGGACCCTCAACACCAGCCTGAGAAAGGCAAAAAGAGGGGCAAATGGTGTGCATACCATAAGCAGCATGGGGCAAAGGCATACTTCAGGAGGGCTTTGGAATGAAGAAGACAGGGAAGGAGGGTCAGAAACACTACAGGCCAAGGGATCCTTCCTAAGCCATTTGACCTAAACTTTACCATGGCATCAACATGAAGAATTTAAACAAATCAATGTTGTAACACTTTAAACAAATCAATGACTGGATCATATCTATAGTTTCTGGAATTTGGTATAGCATTTAAATGAGGATAAAAGAAGCAACAAAGGCTTTATTTATAAAGTACAGTAGGAAGGATTTTGTAAGTGATGGGTTAAGACAACTGGGGGCAGGGTGTGGCATACAGGAATGGTTATGAGTACTAACCCCAGAGTTGAGCTATCTGGGTTTCAAGCCCTACTTCATCAAATATTTCCATGTAGTCATGAACAAGCTATATAACCTTCCTGTGACTCGATTTCTCACCAGAGATGAAAGTGATCTGAGAATCTAGATCGCAAGTTCCTCATGCTGATGAGGTGACTTAAGGGTGAAGTCTTTAGAACAGTGTATGGAGCACAATATACACATATGTTAGACAAACAGTCAGGGCAAGACAAAGACCTTTGGGGTAAAGTCTTACAGGTTTCCTGTTGGAGATGTTGAACTGCAGGGAACAGTCAGGATAGCTACAACCAGAAGGCAGTCATGAATATTTATCTCAAGCTTAACAGCAAAGCGGTGCTGGAGACTGTGTGTTGGAGCAATTCTGATATGAATGGGGTTCGAGATGATAGGAGGGACCAGAGATAATATAGACTAAGAATTAAGAGGACAGGAGGAGAGACCTTGGAGACCAGTTCAAGCACAGGCAGGAGGAGTATGAGCCAAGGACTGTAAGACACAGCCAGAAAAGCTGGAGGTGAACTGTAACAGGGTCTCAGAAACCAAGGACAGGAAGTGATTGTGGAGAGGAAGTACTGTGGAAGTAACCTCTGGTGTCCAGTTGATCAAACAAAATAAGGGCCATTTATTCAGCAAGACGAGTGATGTAAGACCAGGAGGAGAGACAGAGACAGATGGGGAAGATCAGAATTTTTTTTTTCTTTTTATACAGTGTAAGATACTTGAACATACACATACATCATTGCTTGAATTAAATTGTGTCCTACCCCCACCTCAAATTTATATGTTGAAGTCCTAATCCCCTGGGGCCTGAAAATGTGAACTTATTCAGAAATGGGGTTGTTGCAATAATTAGTTAAGACAGGGTCATACTAAGTGACTTGAAGCTGTAATAACACTCTCACCACACCAGAGGCAAAACATTTGGGGCCAGGTTATCAGCAAGGCTGGTTGTTCCTGATGGTGGAGAATCCTGGGGTGGAGAATCTGTTCCAGGTTCCCCCTAGTTTGGTTGATTTTCTGGCAACATTTGGTGTTATTTGACGTATCCATCCACGCTCCTGCAAGTGCTGTCACCTGAGCAGGAGTCTGCTTGTGTGCATGTCTATTTCCAGATTTCCCCAGCAGTAACATGAGAAACTGAGAGACAGACATGCACCCAGAGAGACTGCCACATAAAGAAGAAGGCAGTGTTGGGAATGAGGAGTTGACAAGACAGGGGAGTAGAGTGCACCACTAGAGAGAGCAACTCTGCCACTGCCTTTATCTCAGACCTCTAGCCTCCAGAGTAGCGACACTTCACATTTCTGTTATTTTAAGCCACCCAGTTGTGGGATTTCATTAAGTATCCCTGGAAAATGAGTAAAACTACTGACAAGATTTTTCCACCACTTTTCCCTTATTCGAGAGCATATGAGCACAAAGTTGGGTGGTGTACATAAGCAAAATAACCTATGGAGTGTCTCACAGAGACGTGGGCATGGCACAAGTAGGTGGCAAGTGCCTTGCACTGCCTTGACCACTTCCAGGACTCACGAGGGAGCAGACTTGAAATGGTCAAGAGGGTAACTGCATGGAAGAACCCTGAGAGGTGGCATCTTCATCACTCTTGGGAACCTGCCAGGGCCGGAGCTGAAGGCAACATGCTCATCGTGCATAGTCCCCCTTCCCTCTGATCTGCTGGGGATACTAAATGCTGGCCAAGCCAGACAGGCCAAAGGTCAGGGGCAGGATGACAAGGATACACTTTGGAAAGCAAAGAGTTGAAAGGGGAGGGAAGCTGGAAAGCCCACCCAAAGCATCCTCACATTTCAGAGCCCCATGCTGCAATGTATGTTCCAACATTTAAATGTTAATTAAATGCTAATATTAAGATGATAACTCCATCAGGACAGTGCTTGCTAGGCAAGAACAAAGTCCTGAAATCTGGCCCCAAAACCCACACTTTATAAAGTCAGACATGGTGATGTGTGCTTGTAATCCCGACCCTAAGGGGGCAGAGACAGTTTCATCCCTGGATTTCCCTGGACACACAGCCCAGCCCCAGGCCAATGAGAAGGTGACAGCCTTAGGCCAATGAGAAGATGAGAGCCCCAGGCCAATGAGAAGGTGACAACTCCTGAGGAATAACACCTCAGGTTGTCCTCTGGCTACCACATGTACACACATGTGCATATGTATACACAGGCACAGTGGCATGTACACACACACACACACACACACACACACACACGAGAGAGAGAGAGAGAGAGAGAGAGAGAGAGAGAGAGGGAGACACACAGAGAGAGAGAGAGAGAGAGAGAGAGAGAGAGGAGAGAGGGAGACACACACACAGAGATAGAGAGAGAGAGAGAGAGAGAGAGAGAGAGAGAGAGAGAGAGAGAGAGAGAGAGAGAGAGAGAGGGAGAGAGGGAGACAGACACACAAGAGAGAGAGAGAGAGAGAGAGGGAGAGGGAGAGAGAGAGAGAGAGGGAGAGAGAGGGAGACACACAGAGAGAGAGAGAGAGAGGGAGAGGGAGAGAGGGAGAGAGAGAGAGAGAGAGGGGGAGAGAGGGGGAGAGAGAGAGAGACACACACAGAGAGAGAGAGGGAGAGAGAGAGAGAGAGAGAGGGAGGGAGAGAGGGAGACACACACACACAGAGAGAGAGAGAGAGAGAGAGAGAGAGAGAGAGAGAGAGAGAGAGAGAGGGAGAGAGAGAGAAAGAAGAATCAGAGAGAGGAGCTAGTGGTTCGATTGCTCTGGGAGGCTGCCTACAGGAGGAGCGTGGGCTCTTTTTTTTCAGGTGCCAGTCTTTCTTGGAGTTGTGCTTATTATTGTACATTTCCATTTCATTTGATCTATCCCAGGTCCTCAGAACTTACGAATTGCTGAATAAATTATTATTTCAATGTTTTCCTGAGTTTTGTTTATTTGTGGTTTGGTTTGGTTTAATTTTAATAGGAGCGCACTGGAGCCCACCCTGGCCTTGACCCCAGGTCTTGTTCCACCCTCCCAAGGTCACCACCACACCTGGCTACTTCTCTTTTCCATCTTTAGAGCAACCACCAAGGGAGACATGTCCTGCTCCCACCACCTAACTTCGTTGAAGTAACTGTGTTGTGTCTCTCTTTTCAGGGGGACACTGGATATATACCAGCACCCCTATGAAGAACAGGTCTGTGACATGAAGACTCACACTGAGTAGGGGGTGACTCTAACTGCCAGTCCATAGAATTACTACGGCTTACTAGTCTACACGTGGGTAAGAAAAAAATTCTTTTTTTTTCATGATTACAAACACATATTTCTATGAAAAGAAAATATACATCAAAACTAATATGTGCTTGTTTTAGGGGTGTTGTCTCGGTGGCAAAGCACTCGCTTATCATGGGTTCAAGCCCCTTCACCAAAAGAAGAAATTAAACAAATAAATGCTAATTAAAAGAGAGGAAGGAAGGAAGGAAGGAAGGAAGGAAGGAAGGAAGGAAGGACCTAGCAGCCACTGCCCTGCTTCTGCACTAGACTCCAGAAGAGTTTTTGTTTCCAATAGAATCTCAGATCATTATATAAGAAGCACCGGGACCCTGGTGAGAATCACAAGTCTTCTGTAGTGAAGACTGTTGCTCATATGTTCACAGCATCCCCCTTTGGGTTTTACAACTTGAAGATCCCGGGTTTGGTTTTGTTTTCACAAAAGAACCCCAGCTATGTGGTGTTCTGTGATTCCTGGGTTGTCTTTTCCAAATGAAATTAAGGATTTGCTTTTGTCATGGTCTTCAGCTTCTTGTCCCATAGTCAGGGCTCTAATCCATTGGTTCCCCAGTCCCTAAAATATAAAGACAACATTCAGATCTCATCCTAACTTGTGCAAGTATCTGGGTGCTGCATTATCTCTAGTTGAAAAAAAAAAAAAAAAAAAAAAACAGGAGGGGGGAGTGCAATAAAATATAGAAATTTTCACAATGGAAAAATGTGGCTCGTAGGTAAACCATTTGAAGAAAATCAGAATTGAGCTCTGACCTGACCAAATTTCTCTCACTAACAAATAACAGGATTAAAAAGAGGAGAGAAAGGCAGCCCCAGAGTTCATCAGCGATGACAGACATGTGAGAGACACCCAGGGTAAGCAGGAAACACAGGATTCAGTCTCCTAGAGGAGGCTTGTGAAAAGCAGAAAGCATCACAGAAAGAACACACGTGAGACAATGGGGCAAAAGACACCGGTGGCCACAAACTTTCAATAGGTGCTGAAGTTGAAGAAAGCAAAGGGCAGGAAGGAGAGGAGGTGTCCTGGGACACGCTCCAGGATCCACACCGTCTCCCAGTAAGCACGATGCCACTGATCCTTGCCGCGCATTCCTAGCTCTTTAAAAGATCATACCCAAATGCTGGGATGTACAGGAGTCTTTTCATCTCCTCTATTCATTTTGGATACAGGAATTCCCTTTGAAGCCTTGTTATTGGAACCCTGGAAGCGATGGTGTTTCGTTCCTCGTCACCACCTGTGCGCTTGATGCGCTCTTGGTTACAAAGCGTGGCCTGCCTCCGCCTTCAGTCAATCGCTTTAGCCGAAGGCCTCTGATTTGTTCACATTTACTACAACACATACAGAGGGCTGCAAGATTTTTTTTTTTTTTTTTTTTTACTATTGATCTGGTGCTTTAAGAGGGGAAAAAAATCTCCTTGGCTGTCTAAACACTATCGATCCCTGCTTGGGAGTCGCAGCAGAAGTGTAGAAAGGGCGTGGATGAATTGAAATTTCATTTCCGACAACTTGTTCCTGTTATTTTTACCCTTTTGGATGGGGAGAAACACGTTGCTGCGGCTTCAGTCAATGTGGTCGATAGCTCCACTGAGAAACTCAACACGGCTCCTGCCAGAGATTTGGCAATGAGACGCATGTTGGATTTCCAGCGTGTGAAACTGAAGGATGATGGTTAAATGTATTTGGGTTTAACATACACCAGAAGCAAAGCATGTGGCCCTGGGCTTGAAATGACCCACAGGAGTTGAGACTTGGAAGAGAAAATTCTGGTTGCTCACAACAGTCTGGTTCAGGGAGGGCCTCTGACTCTTCCAGGCTTCCTGTGACAGTCAAGGGAGACGTCCAGTTGATCCACAGTTAAGTTTTCGGCTGTACTTTGAGACCTTACAGAAGGTCACTCTGACGTATTGCAAATGTACCAACGCACAGACTAGAGCCGCGGGTCTGCCAGGAGCTGCGGGATGCTGCTGGCGTGCCTCGTGAAGCAAAGCCGCCCCCTGAGCACACCAACCGGAAGGTGAGGTTTGTGCCCACTCCACCAGCTTTGTTCTTTTATTAGACGTTCAAAGAATCCAGGAGAGAACCAGGCTCCTTCCTCCTGGCAACATCTGGCGTTTATGTAGCTCTGTACCTTTGATCTTTGAGGATCCCAAAGCCCTTCACAGCCTACTGCAGTACCAATGGCCACTGCAACCACTTCAGAGAAAACACTGCCAGATACAGCACCCCACCCCAGCCCTTGCCTGCCTGCCTGCCTGCCAGCCCTTCTTGGTTCTGGCAGGAAAGGTTCCTGTGCTGATCTCAAATACTCCTCTCCTTCTTTTCCTCCTTCCTTTCTCTTTCCTTCTTTTCTTTTTCCTTTCCTTTCTTTCTCTTTTCTTTTTTTTTCTTTTTCTTTTTCTTTTTGTTTGTTAAATCAGATCAATCTTTCTTTTTTAAAGGCTAAATGTACTTCATAGCTACTTCTTAATAAGCAGTACTTCATTTAAATTTCCAATTCTTCTATAGGCTCATTTCTGTCCCCCAGCCCCAGCCCTCCCATTGCAGAGAAACGTGAAAACCCCTCTTCTCTCCTGGGAGCCAAGAATCTGCATTGCCGATGAGGTTGCAAATTCAGACACAATAAACAGAATTAAGAAAAACCGAGCTGGCATTTGACAGAAATTGTAAAATGACACTCAGAAATGTTGCTCTTGTGGAAATTACTGATATTAAAATATAAATCAGTGTCTTGTGCTTCCCGTAGCACCGGGGACTCTATTAGGTTATGCTGTTTGATTGCTGAGCTGAACCGAAGAGACCTGGCAGTTGAGCGCTGAAGTTATCACAAAGTATTTAACCCATTTCCTGCCAGAGAGCAGGCACCTAAAAGGGTGCCGGTTGGTGTTGTCACACCTGCCCCCAACAGTCCTTGTCTCTTTTCTGAGCTGTCTGAAACCTAAGAGAAGATAGAGAAGGGCTGAGATGAGAAGGAAAAAGAGGAGAACTTGGAAAATCCTTTCTCTAGATAGGACTCTCGTATAATGCCAGGCTGAAAGTCACTGAAGGCAACTCAAGAAACAAATTCCTACCCTCAGGAAAGCAAAAGAAAGAGAAAACAAAAACCATTAAAAAATTCAAGATGTAACACCAGTCACACCTGTGTTATTTGTCTCGCGATACTATCCTGTAAGGTTACTGTCACAGGTGTTTCCAAGTAAGGGTGCTGAGGTTTGAAAGAAGTTAACATGCCTGCTGTCACATGGATTGAGTGAAAATGTGGTCCCTGACTCCAGGAAGAAGTAAGTGGGAGGAAGAGGACAGGAAATCCCAAGATGAGGCTCAGCATGCACGCTGTGGCCCTAGAGATTAAGGGCGTGCTCCAGAAATGAAAGGTTACAGTAGCCAATGTGAAAGGACTCCCATGGTTGAAGTGGAACAGTTGGGCAGCAAAATTAATAGTATTAGATTATAGCTCATCAGATAGATATCCATATATATATAAATAAACAATTAAGCTGAGATAAGGAACAACCCTTCCTTCCAGAAGTTTCCCAGTATGTCACTGTCAAAGGAATGAGGGAAACAGGAAATCTCTATTAGAATACCACAGTGATGGGCTGGGTTTGTTCAATGGCATCAACTTGCTAGCATCAACATAAAAGCCACACAAGCATGACAGGCTGCCTGCAATCCCAGCACTGAGCAGATAGGAACAAGGGTCCAAGGACAAGTGGCTAGGTAACCTGCCTAATTGGTGAGCTCTGGACTCAGCGAGGCACCCTGCCCCAGTAGATAAAAGCTGAGTTCAGCGTCAACCTCCAGCCTCCAGAGGCACCTACACACATGTGCCATCTCCACTCATGCAAGCACAAATGTGCATGCAAAAAAAAAAAAAAAGTAACAGTGTGTCTCAAAAAAAAAAAAAAGAGAAAGAGAAAAAGGATAACACACAGTAGTCACAATTGCAAGAGAGATCTATCTTTTAAAAAAAAAATTGGTAAAGTTTTGGGGACAAGAGAATAACTGCACCTCCCCTGTTGTGCAGTCATTATAATGGGTTTACAGTAAATAAAAGTCAGAAGAACCATGACTCAGGGTTAAGGTCATCAGAGTGAGTGTATTAATTTCATGCATACCTAATATGATTCAATAAAATGGCTTATGACACATTTGCCCAGAATGTATAGCCTCAGTCTAAGCATGGGTAAAATATGAGGAAATCCCAAACTGAGGATCATTCTATAAATTAATTGGCTAATAATCTTCAAAAGTATCTAGGTCATAAAAGAGTGAAAACCTGTCAAAATAAAAGAATCCAAAATGACTACCTTTGCAACACAGGCGAAAATCTAAAATAATTTCAAAGAAGTATGTATGTTCCTACTTTCTCACTAGAGTAGACAACTGCTACCCAGCTAGATGGAAAATTTGAATAGCCCATATCCATAGCAAAGCCTGGTGTTCATGTTCAAAGACGTTCAGATAGTGTGCTGTGACCTAGAGAGACTCACTTGCCTAGCAAGGGCACTGTGAAAAATAATTGTTATTTTATGTTTAGAACAATGTGTGTCGTGTAGAAGCTTCCAGAAAAGTGCAAATATTATGTGTAGTTGTGAGGCAGTTGCCTTTGAGTATCAGTTAGTTGGGTCGTGAAAGAACGTGGTTTTCAACAGGCAGAAAAGATGCATCTCATAAAGGAAGCCTCGAGGCAAGGAGGTGGGGCTTTCCTCCCCATTGGCCAGTGATCATGGCAACAAAGATTGGCAGCATCATGTACTTCCAAAACTGATCGTTTTGCCATGTGGGCTGAGAGTAACGATGGTGGCAGCAGGAAGCCCGAGCGTGTAACTCCCTTCCTCACTGTCTCCTCCTCCTCCACGCTCTAAGAGGAGGGGAGAAAGTGAAAGTGGAGAACCATGGCTCAAGAGAAACCACGTCAAGGAAGGAAGGGGACATTTAGAGAATGTCATGATTGGATGTCAAAGACTTGTCTACAAAACACAAAGCATGCGGCCCTCTATGCATTTTAGAATCTGTCTTTAAGTGTGTTTGAGTATTTTGTCTGCATGCTTGTATGATGTTTTTTCACCAGGTGCATGCAGTGTAAGCAGAGGCCAGAAGAAGGCATTGCGATCCCCGGGCTTGAGCTACCATGTGTATACCTTCTGAGAACAGAACCCAGGACCCCTACAGTGCTCTTAACTGCTGAGCAATCTCCCTGAAATCCAGTGCAGTTTGCATTTTACAGCTAGGGGTGGTGCTAGAATCAGGGTGGATTGTTAGGGAGGTCTCACCAAGAGGAACACCAACAAGGGTTACTTTGTCCATCTGAATTAAGTTCAATAGCATGAAACAGAAAAAATAAAAAAAAGATTACTTAAATAAGATAAAAATTACTCTCTCGCTGGCCCTGGTGGTGAGGACAGGGGAGAGCTGGCCAGCTGACCAACCCTGCAACTGCCTAGACCCAGTACCAGGGTTATGAGTTGGCCCACCCCAACATCCACCCAATCTGTGATCTGCTGGAGCATGTGAAGGAGCCAGTCCTACAGACACAAAGCTGCAGGATCTCCACAACACAGGGCAACAACAGGATATCTAAGAGGAGCTGAGGGCCCAGCATCGCTAGTGTAGCAGAAACCAGAGGCCTCGAACCAGACCAATAACTCTTTGCAATGAACAGGTGCCAGTAAAGATAAATGGACAAAGGAGTTTACTCATGGCTGTGTGATACTGCATCTTCTATGATGACATTTTTTTATTTTTCCTTCCTTTTTCATTTTAAATTTTGCCTTATTTAGGGATTTTGCAGGAGCAGAGGGCAGATGTGAAGGGACAGGGAGACGAATGGGATCAAGATGTATGATGTATAAGACACACAGAATGAATAAAAGAAAATTCTAAAAAAAAAAAAAAAAAAAAAAAAAAAAAAAAAACCCAACTCTCTGTCAGGGTTCCACGTCATTAGGGACTTGGGCTCCTTCTGTAACTGTGAGCATCTCTTCATGTTCCAAATTGCTGCTGGAAAGCCAGGCATTGAGTCACCAGAATGGACAATTGGAAAGGGTGAAGCAGCAGAGTTGGGCACTGACTCTCTATGATGTCTTAGAAGTCTTCATAAGGCTCACCTTCTGTTAGCAAAAGCTTAAATACAGAGCAGCACCCATCCAGAAGATAGGCTGGAGACCCACTTTTCTAGTAAATACATTTCAATAATATTGGGATTCTGTTACTAAGGGAGATAAAAGAGTGGGTGTTGAACCAGGCAGGTAACAACCTCTGTGAAAGGTACCAAAAGAAATGGCCACAGGGAGGTTTAACCCAGGACAAAGAGTCTGGCAAATCCTAGGACATTTATCATCTTCCTTCATCCCAAAGTCTCTTTCTGGAGAGACCCACTGGACTTTAGTATGAGAGTCCTCTTCCCTCTATTACATTATAGAACCTCACGCCCTAGCAAAACCAACTCCTATATCATCTGCTCCTGTGGCGACACCACCCTCTCCCCACCAGACACACCCTCCAAGACGAAGGATTTTCTCTCTCAGAACTAGGTTTAGATCCAAGATATGAGTTCTCTTCATGCTAGGCTCCACATGCCATGACTCCTTCCATACATCCTGGTCAGGGAACATATATATATTGCACAAGGGGTATCTAGGTCCATTTATGATGGTCACATATTCTTAAAATCAAAAAAAATTTTTTGAACATCCTGTCAGCAATAATCAATGTCTCTGGTATTCATCATACTTACTTTATTGTTACAAGACAGAATGTTGAAGAAAAAATCTAAAACTCAATAGGAATAGTTACAGCTGAGTTTAAGTAAATCTAGTTCTGATTGACCCCTGGAGCTTGTTCTCACCTTCCATTAAATAACACCCTTCTTCTGGAAATCTATAAATACATTTTATTTGGGGGTAAAGTAAGTTCTTGGTCTACTCTATCCAAGTCAGAAAGAAGAATGAGCCTACATAGTCATGCACGCCTGTAATGCTAGCATTCAGAAGGTAGAGGCTGGGTGATTGCACATTCATGGCCAGCCTGGAGGACAAGAGAGTTCAAAGCCTGCCTGATACATGCCTGCATTCCACCGAATTGGTTCATCTGTTCCCTTTTTCCTTCTTCCCCCCAAAACTAAACAATGATCTTCTGAGCTAAGGAATACAATGGATAAGTGAACTGGAACAAAGATGGGTAATTGGGCCCTAGTGAGAGACATAAGATGAGACAAATGTGGAAGAGAACAATGGATCCTAACAAAAGCTCGGGTTTGATCTAAGAGACTAGATTCTATATATTTTCAAGGCAAAACATGGAGTTTAGGTGGGGCAACTGTGAGAGGAAGTGAGCAGACACCATCTATGTGTATATATATCAAAATATAATAGAAAATGATCCCCCAAGAATGAGAATACCAGCTGACTCAAAGCCTGTAGGAAAGGAAGGTATAGTGTATACATGCTGTTGCAGGACAAAGATACTACAGTGCGTGCTAGCCTGTGGCCACGGACCAGAAGCTACCCATGGTTTCAAGATCTGAGAATCTAGGCACACTCTAAAGAGACTTTAAAGGGTTTTTTGAAATAACCTGATTTGATTTTTTACCTGATAATGACACTTTCTCATGGCGTGTGTGTGTGTGTGTGTGTGTGTGTGTGTGTGTGTGTGTGTGTGTGTGTGTGTGAGCATGCATGTGTTTGGGTGCCTTGCATGAGTATATGCATATGTACATGTGTGCATGGGATGGCATGCATGTGGAGGTCAGAGAACAACTCCTGGGAGTTCAGGTCTCACCTTGTTAAGATAAGATTGTTTCTCTTGTTTCCACCATATAACATACTTCAGGCTAGCTGGCCCAGAAACTTCCAGCCAATCTTCCTGCCTCTGCCTCTCACCTAACCACAGGAATTCTGGGATTGCAGATGCATGCTGCTATATCCAGCTGTTTTCTTTCTTAACATGGATCCCAGGGATCAAACTCCAGTCATCAGACTTTCATACGGCAACTGTTTTTTGCCCACCATCCTATCCCCATGGGCCTCTAAGTTTTTATTTGGACTATTAGTCTTTCTTTTCCCAGGCACAGCTGTCATCAAGAAAAATACCATTTGAAAACCAGATGGCAAGACTTTAAAAATGAGAAAACAGTTCCCTGAGTGAATGAGCCAGAAGAGGCATGAAGAAGCAATGGATTCAAGAGAGATGCAAGAGACAAAGATGTGAAACCAGGGGCTTGAGAAGAGATGGCATTAATGAAGTCTTGGTCCCAAAAGAGAAGTAATCAGGGATCTGGTAGACTATCCTATCCTCTCTGGGGTGAGTTTCCTTCTGCATAAAATGCTTGTCAGCCACCCTCCTAAAAGAGCATTGTGCTGGTTCCAGACGACAATTTATGAAGTATGGAACCTCCCATTATGCCCTTTCTCATCCATCTGGCAAACATTACTATAAAGTACCTTTAAAATGTATCATACAACCCTTGTTTCTTTTTCAACTGTAAGCACTTTTAAATTGCCCACCACCATTATTGCTGATGACACACAGGAGTCCTGTGAGTCTTCCTTGTGGGACCAAACCCCCTTATTGTTTCCTCTTTTTACTTGCTACTGTCCAGTCTAAGTCCATTATTTTCCCTCTGAGTTGCCTTCCTTGCTACAATCCAGTAAGTTTCATAAGGATGATGGAATAGACATCTTCTAATTTTCCTTTGAAACCATCTCAGTCTAGAAAATTATTTGTGTGAGGGGTTGTTTTTTTGTTTTGTTTTGTTTTGTTTTTTGTTTTGTTTTGTTTGCCTTTTAGATTCTATTTGAGAATCATTCCCTGATGACTCAGGGAGAGGGACGTTGTTCTCAAGGTCATAGTTTTAGTGTGGGATGCTCAAACTGAGTTTATAGCTCTTACCAAATAAAGATGTTTGTCAAGGTAGAAGAGCAAAGGGAAGTTGAGAGCTATGGCAGATCATGAAGGTCGCTTACTACAGCCCCTTCATCTCCAGAGGCATAGATGAAGACCCAAAGAGACCAGGCCTTCCCATGGGACATGATTCACATAATTTTGAACTTGTTTTCAAAGCATGGGTAGCTCAGAGCCCTGTTGATTGTTCTTTTATGTCGAGTTACTTTTAATCTTTTGACTTGCCTAGTATGGAAATTATTTGTGATGTTAACTAATATTCCCTTTGGAGAACAAAAGAAGTTAGGTATGATCATGTGATTTGTTTGAACCAATGAAATGTGAGCAGAAGTAAAGTGTTTCACTTCCTCTTTATGAACAAGTATGTACTTCACCAAGTTCCCTGACTGTTGTCATGGCAACAGACCACTAGATAATAGAGGTTCCACTAGCTGAGGACAATAAGGAGCTGAGTATAGACAAAGTGAGGTCAAGCTCCATATGGTTCACAAAGAACATGAGTTGAAAGCAATCCTTCCTAGTTTTAAGCTGCTGGGATTTGGAGATGTTAGTGTGAAATCACCCAACCTAGCCCTACCAGGTAAGACTGAGTGATGTCATCATTCCCATGATGCATCCCTGTGCATGAAGATGTAAGAGGGGCCTAGAATGCAGAAAATCAGAATGCAACTTCATAAAACATTCCAAACTCCACGCATCACAACCATTCTTTCTTCTTGGCTTACATTAGACATGGGGGATGTAGCTTATTACAAAGAATGAGTATTTGGTGGCTTCTCATTCTTGGAACCATTCTGCAGGTAAGTACTTAATGTAAATTCCCTCTAGCCCTACAGTTAAGAACATAAGGAATTAGATTATTTTAGTAAGTTCAGTGCATTGTGACCTCAACTGCATCATCCTGTAGCTATATACCATTACCTATGCAGCCATCTTTAGTTTCACTGGAAGCGTTTTAATCTAGATAATTCTTAACACATTACAAGATTTCTAACTTTATAATCCCCACAAAGACAAGTAGATGCTTTAAAAAAAATAACATCATTGAACATTTCAAATTCATAGTGATGAAAATGAGCGGGCCAGCTTAATGGAAAAGGTAAGAGAGTTTGTGTGACCTTGGGTAAACCACTTAACCTCTCTGGGCATCAGTTTCTTCCTCTGTATGATGGGGGTAGTAGTAGTTCTTTCCCTCCCCCCAGAGTTACTACGAAAATAGGTCATTACAACCTTTGTAGTTATTTAAGAAGTTAAGTTTTAACTATATCTGACCCACAAAATACTTAGAAATCTAGAAAGAAAGCTGAACTCAGAACTTTTTCTTCTCTAGAAGAGTGAATTCAAAAACGTTTTAGCCCACCACATAGTGATTTTTCTTGGAAAGATGTAAAATTATGGTTCTGCCTCCCTCAAAGAGGTTTTAACACACATGAAAACACAAACAGATGGGTAGGTAGGGAAGTCGGTATTGTTAGCAGTTTAGGAGATTTTTCCAACTCCCCTGCTGAGGGCATAGATCCAGATGGGAAAATCTTTAAAGGGCTGGACTCATTTATACTTTTTCCATCTTAAATGCTTGGACTTTTTCAGGTTTATAACACAGCTCACAAAAATGCTACAGCTTAAAGGAGAATTGCAAGCTGCCAAGGGACTGAAAGATGAGGTAAGGCTCCCAACTTCCTACATATGTGAAAGTGAATCTTTGTTGAAAGGGATTTCTTTCAAGCTCCATGCCTCCACATTCCAGGTATACCCATCATAAAATACCATGGACAGAGCAAGCCACAGCCCATAGATTTAAGAGCCCAGATTTAAGCCTCAGCAGCTCTGGGTCCACATCTAACAGCAGAGTGGCCTGGACCATGCTGCCCACTCTCTCTGAGTCTCCTTTGCCACAGAAATATACATGATGAGCACGTATTTCAAATGCTTGCTAGGTAGATTATCAGGCACTGGGTGTAAAGGCACCTGATAGACATTTTCTATAGTTTGCCAACATTTCTTTTTGCCTGGCAGGGTATAGAAATGGAGTTTTCTGCTTTGTACAATTAAGAGTTGTCCAAATTCTATGTGTGTATTCCTTCATTGTTCCACAAAGGATAGAAAAGGTCCATTGGGATAAATGTAGACATGCCTCACATTGGCATGTGCTTCAGCCAAGAAGTAAGCTGCTCCTAAAACAAACATTCCTATTGCTCTCCTGCTGGGTTACTACTGCCATGTTGGACTTGCTGCTAGCTCTGCTGGGAACAAGGGTCTGGTGTGAATTTTCTAGGCTTATTTTTTTTTTTAATTTAACATATGTCTTTGGAACACCTTCAATGTGCCAGGCATTGTTCTAGAAGCTGGAGGTTCGAAAAGCAAATGAAATAGAGATCCCTGTTCTCCTGGAGCCTGCCCTCTAGCAGAATAGCCATCCCCTCTGGACATGATGGCCCAAAGTATGAAGGATCTACTGAAGTACCAGCAAAAAGCAGCTCACATTGCACAGGTAGCCAATCTCTGCCATATACCATGTTTGTCCTAAAGTACCTACTTGCAAATGTGCCAGTGCCACCAGATTTGGAGCAGTACCATGTCCATGTTGTTTGCTATGTGAGCAGAGATGTTTCTAAAATGTGTGCTCACAAGGCAAAACTTTCTATTAACTCCTGTCGAAAGTAATGCAAAAACTGCAGTGTTTCTATAAAAGTAAACTTGGGACCATAGTCAGCAATGTCAGCATTAATGTTGGGAATTACTGTTGATAAGTGTAAACTCAACTATCACAAGTAAAATGTAAAAATTCCTGAAGCAACATTAGTTTTTAAGGCTTTTTTGATTTTGTAAAATCTTATTACATTTATCTATTTATAGGGGTGAGGTGGAGGTCAGGAAACAGCTTCCACCATGTGGGTCCCTGTACTCAAACTCAGCTCATGAGGTTTGGTGGTCTGTGTGGTAACCTGCTAAGACTTCTTACCAGTCCCAGCTTTCTGCTTCCTAAAGCATAAGTCCCACCATAAATTGTTATATCTATCCAGTGGTTGTAGTGTTAGCAATGGTTAAAAATTATTTTCCATTATTTGTTGAAGATTTATCTTTATCCTTGAACAAATAATTTCCCCAGAGATGATCACCTGAGTCACCATTTGACTCCAAGTCATCCTCGAAGTTACAATTCCAATTTTTCAAAGCCTTCAAGTCCCCAAACCTTTAGGTTGCCACCATTGTGAATCTTAGATATTATCTCTCAAGTCCTGCTGAGTCAAAAGCTTAAGTTTGACACAGCTCTACCTGAGAATATGCACGAAACTATTCGTCAGTCCTTTAAAACTCAGAGCAAAATGTTGTCCCCCTAATGGAATGTGTTTGAGGAATCATGCTAATTGACAAGAGGCTCGTTTAATCAACACAGAATTCATTCTCATTAAATAGCTTAATTTCCATGAGCATGGAAGCAACTGCAATATTAGTGCTTACTGTTTTGCCTGTGGGTCGGTAGCTAGGCCAATGTCACATGCATCTGGACAGAGTAGCCAGGTTGGAATCTCATATGAGTAAAACCGGGCATCTGAGTCCACAGCCTATGGAACTGAAAGCTCACCTCACCTAGCAGCAGAAGTTTGTTGCTTCAGTCATCACTAATAACTTCAGGATGGTGTCAGACCATGCCCAAGGATCAACACTACAAGTGTTGGTCCATCTCCTGCCCCTAGTACTACTTACAGAACTGTGATTGGTGAAGTGTCAGAGTAAATCTATACCTAATGCATATTGATACTGTAAAGGCATCTGCCTGGAATTACTTCTCCATAAAGTACATAGGATTATAAATAGTTCACAACTAATGTCTTACACAGGTATTAGAAAAAAAAAAATTAGACCTACTAGGGCCCCATGAAAACTAGCCTTTCTTGAGTTTCTGAGCACAGACTCTTCTTACAATGAGATGCATTAAAAATGGATGCTGGGGAGTGTCTCAATGCTCCTCACATGCCTTCACTCCTGTTCTACCTCAAGACCTCAATAATTTGCTGTTTAGGAATGAACGGTTACATTTTTATTTTAGAAGCAAATTTCATCTGACATCTAGCAAAACACATCTGTTATTCAACTGGTTTAGGGAAACTTCAAAAGAAGATGATTTATCTCAAAGCTCTTGTTTTATGAATGAAGACATTTCCTCAGAGACTCCAAGCTGATCCTAAATATCCATATTAGATGATGTTGAAGGCCCAGCTCTGAAGTCCTGGCGGTGGTGAAGAATGGCTAACACTAGGCTTTCTACTCAGAGGGTAGACCAACCTGGAGAGAGCAGGTATTTTCACCAGCTTGAGAGAGTGCATTCAACTGGTAACTTGAGGCAGCCTGAGTTGGCTTGTGATAATGAGCTCTTGGTGGATGTTGCTCCACTCCAAGCAACCCTAGAACATGATCCTCACCTTAAGACAAAATCAGCGTCAAGACGAGAGTGCAGAGCATTCTCAGACTCCTATAGGGCAAGCATGGCATTGTCACCCAAGTCACAGATGACACAAATGATCCTGTATCCAGAGAGAAGGGGACCTTGAGTGTTCAACGCCCCTGTGGGTTTCCACACCATCATTTGTACCGAATCCATGAGGAAAAGGCATCTAAAGTGCTCAGGTGAAACAGCTGCTCCCTATTGGGACCATGGATTTTGTTTTCAAGTTAGAAAATAGTGTCTGCATGCCAATTCTTTAAACCAGTCTACACACACATTCTTTTAAGAGAGTCCCTGGTAATTGTCTTAATGGTTATTACATGCTTGGGGCAGTTGACATCCACTGTTATTTTTCTGAAGTGAGGAGTGGGGGACAGGAGCTAGAAAGGAGGAGGGAGAGTTTTGAGATAATGAAATCCTTTTAATGACAGAGCCAAGCCGTTAACCTAATTAAAGTGTAAGGGGGGGTGGGGACCCGCAGGTACTAAATGGAAATGAAGAAGTGACTCGCCTGAGACAGTAGTGCTTCTGGGAACCATCTGGATTCCGGGTACTCTGACATTGTGGTTCCGGTTTCCACACTGTCCTCTGGCCCACCTTGGCCTTGCCCAAAGGTCTCCTAAATGGACCTGTCCACTAATGCCTGATTTACTATGTCCATCTCGGGTCTCTAGTTCCCATGAGATTGTGTGTTGTGTAGCTCTTGCATTTCAGAAGCCAAGTCAGTGTGGGAGGGTGGTGGAACCCTGGCTCCAGGGTCAAGAAGACCGTGATCCTTTGACCCCTCCTCCTGACCAGAGGTGAGGCTTTGGAAAGGCAGCTCAGATCCCTGCACCATACTGTGTGTTGTGCCCCAAATTCCTCTTAAAATGGTTGCTTTAAGGTCACGAAGGTCACTTGACCAGAGGGCTGGCTGGAAGTGCTTGGTAGCTCACATCCCATGGTGCAGTCTTTGGCCATTACTTCACTCGTGTGAAGTTTGACAACTCAGTTCTCATTCCCACTAATCAGGATCGACTCTGAGATGTCATTATACTCTGCAGTCTCCTGTAGGTAGGATCAGGCTAACATCACCCAGAGACCTTTGGGTAAAAGTACCTCTTAGGAGTTTCTTCCCCTTCTCTCCTTGGCTCCCCACGCCCCACCTCCCTAACCAGTTGGCTGGTTTGCTTGGGAGAGTTTCTTTCTTTCCTCCTCCCTCCTTCCTCCTTCCTCCTTCCTCCTTCCTCCTTCCTCCCTCATGAACATGAAGAGAACAGTGACAGGAATGAAACCCTGCAGAGGTTCAGAGTGCTTCCTGCTAAATTCTGCTCACATTACCACCACCCACAGCAGAAAATAGAGAGCCCACCCACTTGCCATCGCTCTGTACCTAGCCCCCTCCCCACCCAAGTTGCTACTTTCCACATACTTTGTTTTGATCTCAGTCACTACTTTCCATTCTGACCTAGCAACAATTAGCTAACCCTTCTAACTCCTAATCAAAGACAGGGATCTTACTGATCAGGCCAGGCCTTTCTCTTCGGCTCCCAATGGTGAAGCCTTGTAAAGAAAAGCACTAGGTTAATAGGCAGGGGGAGGGGTGGTTAATGGATAAAGAGAAAGTTAAGAGACTTCAGAATCCCTCATCAACTCTATCACTGATTCACTGTAGTCTTGACAAGTTCATCTGACATCTCGATATGTTTATTTCATCAGTGGCAGAACCATTAATATTTATAGACAGTTCTCCAAGTGCCTGGAATCATTCTAGGCACTGACTTCCTCCTGAAAAACAGGGGAATTGTCTGATGCACCCACAGCGGCGTGGTGAAGATTAATTAATATAAATAAGTAATTGTCTGAATAATGCAGAGCACTCAGACACCTCACAAATGGATCCTGTGTAAATGTTACCCAAGATGAGTAATAACAGCAGAGGGGTGATGAACAAATTTCCAGCAAATTCAGCTTCCCTGTCAGCCTGTTAAGTAAAGGAAAGCAAGTGTTTTCTCAATCGTTCATAATTGATGCTTTTGTTTTTCTGGCTGCCTAGGCCGGGGAGAGAGACAGAGACGTGAACAACCTGAACAGCAAGCTCTTGAGCCTGCAACTCGACATCAAGAATCTCCATGATGTCTGCAAGAGACAGGGGAAGACCTTGCAAGAGAACCAGCTGTGTGTGGAGGAAGCCATGATGAGTAACAACCACGTAAGGCACCAGGCAGATGCTGCCTGCCTCGGGCCCCCTGACTACTGTAGCTTCTTTTGATGGGAACAAAAGAAAGTTCTACTGTGGGTCACTCATAGTACTAACTGAACAGGCAGTGATAGAACTAAATATACCACACGTACTCTGACACAGAAGAAGTTATTCCTATCTTTGGGATTTTTTTCAATCTAGCTATTTCCAGCATTTTTGAGATATTGAATATTATCTTTTTCCTTATCTGGATTTAGCTTGTCTTGAAAATACTAGATCACGGTGATTGATATAAGGATGGGTCTTAGGCAAACTTCCAAGTTAGCCATGACAATGACAGCCACTGCACCTGCTCTGAGGTGTATCTCTGTACATCAGTTTGACAGGTGTTCTTAATGTCACACTGTGCCTCACTGCCTGAGAGCTGTTCTTCTGAGGGCTTGAATCCAGTCACTTAAAAGGCAAGTGCCAGAGAGTCATCAACCAATAATAAATAGGGGGAAGATTAATCAAACAACTACATCCCTTTCCCTTTAGTCCAAGTTAATTCTAGGCTGGTTCATTGCTCTCTCCCAGAATTCCTCAATGGGACTGAGCCTGGTGGGCCAGTCATGACAAGCGTAGCCTGCATCTTTCCCTTGTCTCAATCACCAATGTGGTTGAGTTTTCTATAACCACTTCCCACATAAACTACTTGACACTCAGTGCCTTGTTCTGAGACATGACTTCACAGCCCAAGCAAGTCACTTGGTAACTCATATCATATTGGAACGTGAAAAGCCAGACCTCACGGCATGCCAGTCTTTCTCAAGACTGACTTTAAATTAACACCAACCTGTAGATCTGGACAGTTCAACAAGTGAGCAATTTCACTTCAAACAAAGGTTCTCTTCCTCTTAGAAAACTCTAAACCTGAAGTGTTTAAACCAGTCTCTACATTTATTGACACAAATTGAGGGACCAGGTGGAATGTTTTCTGAGAATTCTTTACTGTGGTTGCTTTTCCTGTTTATAAACTGAGTCCCATGTAAACATAAAGTAGTTACTGGTTGCACAGGCCCTTGCTGAATCCCTGGGTTAGACCCTCAGCTGTGGTGTAGGTAGCCATGTGTTCCCGGTGCTCAGAGACCTGGTCTCTCCTCATTGTATCTGTTAGCATGCTCCCAGAATTCACCACTTCCCAATATAAACCACACATCATTCTCTGAAGCTGCCTGAATATGCTACCAGCAAAGCAATTTCACCTCATTTTACTGACCTTGCCACTCTTCCTCAGGAAGTCACAAAAAGAAAAAAGAAATCCACTGGTTTTCCTAAATCAATCTCAGGAAGATGATCATAATTTATTTCTTTCTAAATATTAACATTTTAGGATATTTCCACTACAGCTATCATGAATTTACTTATCGCCCCAGTCAGAGAAAGCCATGTGGTTTATAAATGTATCTGGCAACTTAGAGGTAGAAAGGCATTAAATTGCATTTTATTATTCTAATTGCCCAGAAGAAGGTCTAACAGCTTGAGACAAGCTTTAAAAACAAGCTCTTTTTTTTTCCTAGCACTTAGTGCAAAATTTAAATTGCAGACTATGCATACAAATACACAATTACATGGAGACCTACACTCCTCTTCTCAAATCCCCTTTAAGACCTGCCTTCCACTGGAAATGTACTGTATTGACAAAGGAGAAACACCAGGCTTTCTGAGACTTTGACTAATACTGATGAGGAGCTGGGGAAGCAGGCAGGAGGTCATGATTCAGAACCATATTTAGGGGAAAAAAGTAAAATATTATATGAGATGTTATGTGTAACAAAAGAAACAGAAGGAGAGAGAGAGATGGGTGATGGAAGAGAAAGTGCATGACCCTGTAAATCAGACAATACAGACTCCAAAGCCAAGAAGCATAGCAGAGCTTATGGCAAAGAGAATGATGTCCTGGAACTGGAGAGATGACTCAGCCATCAAGAGCATACTGCCCAAGGTGACTCCCAGTGCTGGGCAGCTCACACCTCTTATAACTCTAGCTCCAGGGTCTATGATGCCCTCTTCTGACCTCTGTGTGTACTGAATTCATCTGCATAAACACACTCAGACACACAAATACACATAATTACAATTTAAAATAAAGTCTTCGGTGGGGTGAGACATTGTTTCTCTATATAACAGCCCTAATTGCCCTGGAACTTGCTATGTAGTCCAGGCTGGCCTCAAACTCACAGAGATCCTCCTGACTCTGTCTCTTGAGCATTGGCATTAAATGTGTGTGCTACCACACCTGTAATAAATTCTTTTTTTTAAGATAGGGAATTATTTCAAAGTAGGATGCAAAGTTTATAGGCATTTCATCCTTTGGGCACCAACCTGCACTTGCCTGACCCTGAGACTGCATAACTCCTTCAATGTATACCTTACTCCTCACATTAGTGGAAGAGTGACTCAGGGAGAAAGGAGAAGACCAACAAAATATTAAATAACATTATGATCAAAGACTGGGTGTTGTGGAACACACTTGAAATCCCAGAGCTAGGAAACTTGAGACAGGTGGATTACCAGCCTAAAACCAGCCTGGCCTATGTTGAAAAATACTAGGCTAGCCTGAGTTATACAATAAAATACAATAAAACAAGTCAGAAGCTGAGAAATGGCTCCGTGGGTAAAGTGCCTGATACACAAGCATGGGAACCTGGGTTTGAATCCTCAGGACTCATGGAAAAAAAAATGGCATATAAAAAATATTCACATAAAACACTGGGGCAATGTGTGACTATAATCTCGGCACTGAGGAGCTGAGGCCAGTCAGCCAGTCACACTGAATAAAAAAGCTACACATTAGTGCCAAACTGTTTTTCCAAAAATAAGTTGGACAGCAACTAAGGAAGATGTCTGACATCAACTTCTAGCTTACACACACACACACACACACACACACACACACACACACACACACACAAGCGGAAACCAAATAAATAACATTAAATCAGAAAAAGGAGATACTTTATAGCAATTTACCCAGGTTTTATTCATTGGTGGGGACATGGGGACCATATCTGTGGACTGGAGCTCATATCATTGAACTAATCTGGGAGATGTATGGGGAACACCATTTTTAGTATAAGGGATATAAAGCAGATGTTAATCTTTCAAGTAAAGGTAATTGAATATCTAAAGATAAGTAGAAGCCTGGTGGGCATTGTCACATGATCATTTTCAACCATTGACAATTAAAGCAATTGTAATGAATTTGCTAAATGCAATGTGCAACCTTGAATTGGATCATAGGACATAAAGTAAAACTTAATGGGAAAATACACAAAGCTCAAAAACTGTATCTAGTTCCATTCATATTAATTTGCCAACATTAATTTCTTAATTTGGTTACATAAGAAAGTAGCATTAGGACAATGTAAAGGAGGATCCATGAGAAATCTGTCTTATTTTTGACATTTTTTTCTGGGACTAGGAAATCATTCCAAAATAGCTTTTTTAAAAAATGGATCCCATGTAAGCAGAGGTTTAGTGAGAAGAAGTCTAAACCACAAACATTCATTTTAATAAAATACCTGTTGCTAAATACAACAAAAGTGCACATAGTTTATACATTACATAGGAAGTAATGGACAACCCTCTCTAGTGATGAAAAATGTTAATTTAACATGGAGCTCCAAGGGAATATCTCACTCAGTGCCTCAAAGATGGGGAAAAAAGTTCATGGCAAAGACTGGGGGGGAAAGACAGTAGAATTCTAAGTTCTTAAATGAATAAAGAAAACCATCAGAGACACCGTTATCAGAACAATGCCAACCTGTGACAGCAGAACATGCAAGTCTGAAGAGGGAATAAATGGTTAAAAGGGATTTTGAAAAGCCAGCTTTAGGCAAATCAGCAGGGCCTGGTGACATTCTTCTGAGAGTGCTTAAGGAACTGGCAGGTGTTATTACATAGCTGCTAGTGATTATTTTTGAGAACTCAAGAGGATAAAGAAAGTCCCTGGAGACTGAAAAAGGGTAAATGAAGTGCTCATCTTTTTAAAAAGGGAGAAAGGACAATCCTGGTAATTATAGACCTGTCAGCTTCACTTCAGTATCAGGGAAAATATAGAACTTAACATCAATCAATTAGCATCAACTTCAAAAAGCACAAAGTATTAGGTGGAAACCAATGTGACTTTTCAAAAAAACGAATCATGCCAGGCCAATTAATTTCCTTCTGTGATCAAGTGGCCTCATAGGCAAGGAAGGAGCAATAGTTATAATCTCTTTGGCCACAGTGGGGATGGAAAGTTGACTAAATATGGGAACATGTTCCTATGGACAACCAGAGATCGCCAGCTTTTTATGTGGCTGATACCAAGACAGAAATCAGGTTGACCAGATGGCCTCCAGAGTCACATCCAACCCTGGACAGTCACCTAAAGACCTAGTATTACTTCTTTAAAGGCACTTTCAACTTGCTTATTTTTCTTTCCAGATATATCTATAGCTTCACTGGGGGAAAAAAAGAAAGAAAGAAAGAAAAATGACTGATACTAGGAAGGTGGGCTGCAGTACAAGCATGAGAATCTGAATGAAGATCCCCAGCATCTGTGTTAAAGCTGGGTGTGGTGGCACACATCTGTGAGCCTAGCAATGGGGGTTAGGAGGAAATGGCAGATTCCTGGAGCTCAGAGCTGGCTTGGTCAAAATGGCAAGCTCCAGATGCAGTAAGAGACCTTGTCTCAAAATACTTGAGGTGAAAAATAACTGAGGAAAACACTTGATGTCAACCTCTAGCCCCATGTGTATGCACAACCACATGTACACACACACACACACACACACACACACACACACACACGAAAGTATAGTGGTGATGACTTTCTGTATCTATCCTTTTTAACAAATATAAGTAAACTATGAATTTAGCCTATCATATTATTTCATATTTAGCAAGAGTTAAGAAAATAAACTTTTAAATATATAAGGACAAATAAGCAGAAATTTAATAGACATTTAATTTTAGACATTTCTCCTCATCTTTAAAATCTGTTTTTTCCAAACCCATAGGCATCTATAATATACAAATGTCTATAATTCCCATCCCATAGACTCTGAGTTTCTGTGTGGACTTAAGAAGTTCTTGGGTCTTCCTGATCAGCAGCATTGGTTCAGGTGATATATTTATTATGTATGGCAAGAGTTCAAAACACCCCCCATTATCTGGCTGTTCTATCGTGTTACTTCAAACTAAAGTGAAATCCAGAAACATTCTGCATGACCTGTGGGGAAGAGAAATGATTCACAGTTCATTAGTATTGCTGCCAGGGTGTATAGCTTCTTAGGCAGCACTCAGGAAAAGACGTTTTATACCCACAGGAAGCTCCGTAGCCAATGAGCAATTCTGAACTCTCTAGGCATCCCCAGGTGCTGGGAGAAAGCACCTAAAGACAATTTTACTTCTTTCAAACAAAGAATGTTTTTCTCATTTTTTTTTTTTTTGGACAATGAAGAGAAAAGTGGAAATGTAAGAACTGGGAAATGCAACCAAGGAATATACACAAAGAGTCAGAAGCCTGTTTTCAGATGGGGCCTCCATGTCCAGCAGCAGAGGCAGATCCAAATCATGTTACCCACTAGACCCAAGGACTTAACTGTCAGCTATTGGCTTGTCTTCAAAAAAGTCAAGAGAAAAAAAAATGGTGTGAGCCAAACAATAAGAGATCAGCGGTATTTTCTTCACTGAAGCATGTCCCTCAGAAGCAACTCTAACCCAAAATGTTCACACCTCACATCAGCTCAGTCCACATTAAGTATTTTGCTGCAATAATGTTTTTCCTATATAACTCCCAATACCCCCCTTATCTGTATCGACAAGAGGATCTGAGCTCTTGGAAGACTTCCCTGTATAGACATTTGTGTGCCTGTGTGGGGTATATACAGAGGACAGGGAGAGATGAGGAGAAAGAGAGATGGAAATACAGAGATACAGAGAGACAAAGAACAGGGGAGAGTCACACACACCTACATCCATGCCCACTCCCTCTTCTCCAGACATCGTTTATGAATGAGTTGTGAGAACAGCAACATTCTTAGCTTGGGAAGACTGAAAGCATCTAACAGTACTCTATATAAACAGACAATGTCGGCTACATGCTGAAAATACAAATTTCATCTTTGTTTGAGAAGTCTCATCCCCTTCTTTGCAGTTGCATTCATGAGTTACTTGGTCCAAACATTCAACTTGTCTTTGCCAAATATTTCTTTTGCATAGTGACAACAGTGGTCCATTTCTGGTCCATCTTCTTAATTCTCAGGCATGTGGGTGAGATAAATTTCAATGGTGGCTGGAAAAGAGTGACTCTGATCGGGCTGACACAATCAGTGTTTGTCTCTGTGGTTCTGAGTTGGGCTGTCTTTGCCTCATCCCTGTTATCACCACGCTTCTCACTTAAAGGGCCTCAGCTACATTTCATTAATACTTCATCTTTCCACTGGCTCGGGCTGACCTGTTAAAATAGCTGACTAGACAACCATGATTCCGCACAGTCTAGCATCTAACTCAGCAGTGAATGCTGAAGGCTCTATTTTCAAGATATATCTAGAATCTGACCATTTCTCCTGACATCCACTGCTACAGCCTTGGTCCATACCACTCTCTCCTTGCCTGGATTCTTCCACTAGCTTCCTCCTTGCACTTTCTCTGATCCTGTCTTTGCTTTCTTACAGTTGACTTTTAGTGGAACATGTGGTGTGTCCTTTGTAAACACTATGAAAGGTCGTGCGATTCCTTCCACAGTGCTCTCCATGGAGCTTTCATCTCCTTAAAAAAAAAAAAAAAAAAAAAAAAAAAAGCTAAGGACCTCATAATGGCCTCCTTACCCTACAGGACTCAGTGTCCCTTTTCTCACCTCATCTGGGCCATTCCTCAGCCTTTGCTTTCTCTGCTTCAACAGAGCACAGTGGCCAGAGCTCCTCCAGGGATTCTCAGATACCACCAGACAGATTTGTACCTTCTTGTCTATAACAAATTGTCTATTACCCTTCTCTGGAACATCCCTGCTACATGGTTCTACCATTCTTCTTTGCCTCCTTCCCATTTGGGTTCAGCCCACCTTGTCTAGGAACTTTTCCATCAAACTTTTATTATGAAATGACCAACTACTCTACCCTGCCTATCTCTTATTCCTATCTGCTTTATTCTGCTTTGCAGTACTTTTGCCCACAATGAACTCTACTGCGCTCTCTCTCTCTCTCTCTTCTCTCTCTCTCTCTCTCTCTCTCTCTCTCTCTCTCTCTCTCTCTCTCTCTCCCTTCCTCCTCCTTTCTCTCTCTCTCGGGTATACACACGTGTATGTAGAATGCGCATGTGCATGTATTTATGCATATAGAGGCCACAGAAAATGTCATCCACTATTCCTCTCTACTTTATCTCTTGAGACAGGGCCTCTCACTGAATCCAAGAGTCACTGATTTATTGGCTAGACTGGCTGGCTAACAATTTGGGCAGTCTGTCTATCTACCTGTCTCTACTCTCTCCCCACATAACCAGTGCTATTGCTCCAGACTCTGGCAACAATGCCTGGCTTTTACATGGCTTCTGGGGATTTGACCTCAGGTCTTTATGCTTACACTTCACTAACTGAGCCATATCTACAGCCCACTCTCATAATTCTATGAGTATCAAATTCTACAAATTGCCAAATTGCATACTTATCAATGGAAGGATTTTTTATCATTTACAAATAATTAAACTTCAGTAAAACTATAGCAACATTATTTTTAATGCCTTGAGTCCAAGAAACTGAAAAACAATATAGCTATTGTTGCTCTTAGTAGTCTCCCAGCACCTAAAGGTAAAACTCTATACTGAACATACCATGATGGTGCATAGGAAGTTAGTGAGAGTTGTCAACTCTTTCCCCCCCTCTGAGTCAGTCCTTCTCCATACAAAGTCCTAGATGGGCTTGGAACTCATGATGAAGACCAAGCCAAGTTGGAATGACATCATAGAAATGCAACCCAGTGTCCTATGGCCCTAGACGTGGACCAGGACTGAATTTGAATCAGCCATGGCTGCTTCTATCTGGATGACTGGGAACTCATGCACAGTAGCTCATGTTAAAGTCCCATATACCAACCGATCTGACTCCCCTCCTTCACATGGCACAAGCTACACATAAAGAAACGTATAGGAAGGTAGCCCACCATTGATCTAGACTAGGCTGCTAGTGATACTCTACTTACTGCCTTGCCCATCAGCCCTCATCCAGTGTTACTCAATAAACAAAAAAATGTTAAGATCTTAGTGTGTATACCACATACTTTGAACACAGGACTTGGTTGAATGGAGCTGGAACTACCTGGAAGCCTTCTGAAGATTGTCTCACATTGTACTGGAAGGTGCTATGTCAAGTGCCAAGGGGAAAAAGCAGTCAATAGTCCTACAAAGCTGGAAAACCTATAAACTACAACAATCACCAGTCTTTCAAGATATCTTTAGTGCTGCATTAGTGGCACTTCTATCTTGTGGGTAACCAAGAGATGTCTAGTTGAATTTAAGGGTCACTCAGGAGGAGGGAATTTCATGCCTCCTGCAAACCTAGCCAGATACCTGCAGCTAGATGTCATAGACCCTAGAGGAAAGCCTACTACAACCATTTTTTCTAAACCAGTATCATTTCTGTGTTCTGTAGCTTTCACCCCCCTCCCCAATCAGGGAAGCTTCTTGCAGCAGACAGGAACTGTTACAGAGCTCCATATTTTGGCAAAATGTGGAGAACAAGTGACCCCAGTCTTGGACCAGGACTAAATTTGAATCAAACAGGACAGCCCTAATTGTGGTGTGCCAATGCCAAGTGACAGATATCTACAATGCAACCCCTGCACCTGCGGCTTGGGATGAACCATTAAAGAGAAGCTGGGAAGACTATAAGAGGCAAAGGACCAGGATAGCTAATACAAGATCCTGCCTTCTAGACAAGACCAGAAAGCTGCTCTTGGGAGACCTCAACAGTATGGTTGCTTAAGTAAGAACTGAGAATTACAACACCAGTTTATGTGGATGAGGCAAATATTACAAGACCCTCCCCCTAGATGAAGAGCTACAGTCTATCAGGGCTGCTGAGAAGAACCAGTTATCTTCATAGAAAAGACCTCTGATAGGTTATCCTATCCCAAGTACAGAGCCCTAAACACATACTAACAAACAACAATAAATGAACTCGGTAGGTCAGATGGATGGATAGGTAGTAGATGTAAATAGATAGATGATGATGATGATAGATAGATAGATAGGAGATAGAAAGTTAATAATTAAATAATTAAAGAAAAGTGATCATGAATTAGAGAGGGAGTAGAGAGATGGGAAGAGCTAGAAGAGAAGTCAGAGTTATGAAAATAATGTAAATACAGTACTCATATATGGAAAAAGTAAAAAGAAAATTAAGTTTAGAAAAGAAAATATTCCAAAACATGTTTAAATGCTGTTTTATTAAATTTATTCTGTTAGTGAGACCAAGGCCATAGACTGAAGTTCTTGAGAGTCAACAAAATTTCCCAGGCCAGGCTTTCATCTAAATACAGAGCTTTTCATGGATCTCTAATCTATGCCCTGTAGGAACATTACTCGGTGGGTGTTTATAAAGCAAGTAGAATGAAAGATACACAGAAGTAATTGCAATCAAAATAAGAATAAATGGCACAAAAAAGGATGTACTGGGTAGGTCTATAGTACTAGAACAAAGGTGGGTTAGCAAACCCAACAAGGAGAGAGGGATGTGACCTGAGCCTTGGAGAATGAGTGGAAAGGTGGAAGCTAATTAAGACCACCATCAGTATACCTCTTTATCTACATCCCTTTCACATGCCATTGTCATAGCTGGTGAGAGGCTAAGAAAATAAAGAAGCACCAACACAAAACTTCAATTTTCCTGAAAAAATGACTCAGGGATGTGTCCTGTCAGCAGAGAGCCTGGGACAAACAGAGTGTTCAGTGTACAGAGTGAATGATCCAGAAACCATTCAAAAAGACTGTGTACTTCCAAGGAAAGAGAGAATGTGCTCACATGTGCGCACACACACACACACACACACACACACACACACACACACACACACACACTACTAAGACACAGCCTTCTTCAGGATAGACAGTAGGTGCCCAGATGTAAGCACTATCTCTGCTTTCCATGCTCAAGCATCCCAGAAGTCTTAGAATACAGCAATTTCAGTGCTCTGTTGCCTGAGTACTTTTAATACTAAATTCATGTCAAGAATTATTGACCAAAAATTTACTTCCTCCCAGGTCAAGTTTGTCATCTTTCCATGTGTAGGTAACAAATAAGCACAGTGTTAACTATGTCCCTCTTTACATGTATGTTTTTTTTTCAATCTGGCTGCTCTACATAAATAATAGGTTATGGACTGGGGGTGCAGGGCAGTGAGATGGCTCAATGGATAAAGGGGTTTACCACCACTCTTGATTAAGTGAGTTGGATGCCCAATGGTATAGACTTCCACATATAGACCATGGTAGACGCACACACACACACAAATTAATAGGTGTCATTTTAAATTTTTTAAAGAATCTTCCTCCTCCTCTTCTTCTTCTTCTTCTTCTTCTTCTTCTTCTTCTTCTTCTTCTTCTGCTTCTGCTTCTGCTTCTCCTTCTCCTTCTCCTTCTCCTTCTCCTTCTCCTTCTCCTTCTCCTTCTCCTTCTCCTTCTCCTTCTCCTTCTCCTTCTCCTTCTCCTTCTTCTTCTTCTTCTTCTTCTTCTTCTTCTTCTTCTTCTCCTTTTGATTCGTCCTTGCAGAGTGAGAGTGCTCAAGGAATGTAGTGGAATGTTTAGAAATTTCTCTGTGGATGAAAACACCAAAGGGCGGAGATCTGGGTGTGAATGCTTTCTGAACAAATGCAAAAAGGCCAAAGAGTGACTGCACGCTCTACAGCCTCCAACCCTGACTGTGTGCTCTACAGACTCTAACCCTGACTGCATGCTCTATAGACTCTAACCCTGACTGCGTGCTCTATAGACTCTAACCCTGACTGCGTGCTCTACAGACTCTAACCCTGACTGCGCACTCTGTGGCCTCTAACCCTGACTAGGTGCTCTGCAACCTCTAACCCTGACTGGGTGCTCTGCCACCTCTAACCCTGACTGCATACTCTGCAACCTCTAATCCTGATTGTGTGCTCTGCAACCTCTAACCCTGACTACGCACTCTGCAGCTCTAACCCTGACTGCATGCTCTGTAGCCTCTAACCCTGACTGCACTCTGTGGCCTCTAACCCTATGCTGTACATCCTGTCTGTTACAGAACAAAAAGCAAGTCCAGACATTGACATTTAAGGAGACCCAGGTGGACTTCGGGTCCAATAAGCCGTGTCATCTGCGGCAACTCCAGCAACTGAAGAAGAAGCTGCTGGCCCTGCAGCAGGAGCTGGAGTTGCGCACGCAGGAGCTGCAGACCTCCTACTGCTCCCTCCTGCAGTACCAGTCGATCCTGGAGAAGCAGACTTCTGACCTGGTTCTTCTTCACCATCACTGCAAGCTCAAGGAAGACGAGGTATCTTGACATTAACCTTCGGCATGTCCAGATGCCCTTGTATCTCCAGTGTGCAGGCCCCGCCTAACAGCAAGCAAGCGCTGCATTTCAAAGGGAGGATTTTGTACCCCCTTGAGCAGGTTAGCAAAAGGAAACTACACGGACCAGCATGACTAGGATGAGACAGCCAGTATAAATGTGTGTGGAGTGTGGGACTCTATGTGTGGTGTATCTATGTGTGAGAGGCCATCTTCTCCATATGTAATGGCTGTTAAGATACAAGAGAGTCCAGACCTCTCAAGAGTTTTTTCTTTCTTTCTTTCTTTCTTTTTATTTTAAGTGAAAGGTCCATTAAGTCAAGTATTTTTAGAAAAGTTGGCTTTTGGTGCTATATAAATCTCTGGCACCTGTACAAATGGTTGAGATGCCCAGGCCCTGGTTCTGAGTGGGTCACTAAGTGCCATATTGTTTCTTCAGGCTGGAGATTCAGAGCCTACAGACTTGGTTTAAGTGCATTCTGAACATTCATTTATACGGATGCTCCAGGGCAATTATTTTTTTAAAGCAAAGAACAGAATCCCTGGGAAATTCCAAAGACCCACGGGACTTGGCCCAGCTTGGCAGGAGGGACAGAGACAGTCTTAGCACTGTGGCGCTAAGTAATGGGGTAGGCAGACTCATAGGCATGCCTTCCCCTGGCGGTTTCTTCTTTCAGACTTAACGAAAGTTCTGAGGAGTATTTTAGACAGTGTTTTTACTTAAAGACCAGCTCCAGGGACTTTAAAGGGGGCCTTTAAATAGGAGATTCTTTAAAGGACATAGTATGGCCTAGACAGAGTTTGTGAAAATGATTGAGAGAGGAAGAAAGAAAGATTATCCCACAAAATGTCACTGGAGAAAGTCTGTGAGCTTCACGTGTGGTTTAATAAAGCTCTAAGTGTTCAAAATGGCTGTTCACTGCACCCTAAACCAAAGCCCACTCAGGATAAAGCAACCCTGAATTAGCTGGGATGCTATTTAACAACAAGGACCAGAAAGAGTTGTTAGCGACAGTCAGAGGCAGGTGGCCTATTGCTGTTATGACAACTGCATGTGTCATCAGCATCCTAAAGTCTGACTTTTAGCTTTATCACCACATTCACTGAAGACATCCGTTCCCTGGGTCACCAGCAGTTACTGCCAGAACTCCAGCAATTGCATCCTTATTCCAAATAACCCAAGTGACACGGAAGAGGGGAAGAAAATACATACTTTCCTTTTAGGGACACTTGACCAGAAGTTACACACACACACACTCACACACACACACACACACACACACACACACACACACACAAACCATATCACATGACTACAGCCAGTTCCTAGGAAGCCATTCTTTGGGAGACAACTCTGCCCCCAGTCAAAATCAAACTAGCATTTAGCTATTAAGAAGGAGAGGAATAGGTACAGGATTTGGCAAGCAGCGGTCACCATCAGAGACCTCAATCTGAGAAAACAAAATTCATTCTAAACATCCTGCCCACCTCTCTTGATGACTTTAACACAGAAGTATCACATCCTTGTCCAAGGCTGTGTTCTGCCAACAGCAGACCCTGAGATGCGCATATGAGCATAGTCATGTACTGAATCCAGGAAGTGCTTCCAAGAAGCATGGGGAGATTTGATCAAATTGAGTGGATTACTTTCTCTAGGCAACCGGGGTTCAACCCCTGGGGAGCTCTGGAAGACACTGTGGAACAGTCCTCAGAGTGGACCTCCCAACCCACACCACTGGTATTCACTGCTGGGGGAATTCACTCACCAATGTGTCTTCCCTATCTTTCCCCTCTGGTTAAAAGAGTGAGCAGCCAAAAGTGCTTATAGTTGGAACAAGCAGTGTACAAAGAAACGGTGAATGCTCAGAATTCGCTGTCTGTACAAGTCCTCAAAACAATTTACATGGATACCAACAGAGCTGGCCCTATGCACCTACTACATATAGATGCAGGTGTATGTGCATGCACATACATAAACATGTTTAAAACTAGTGAGAGCTACAGGAATGTGAGTGGAATCAACCATTCCTGCTGTAATACATGAATATCAAATGTCTGTCTCTCCCTAACAGACACCTTAAACTAAATAATCCTTTCCTAAGGGGAATCTCGGATGAGGCAGTTAGTTTAACCAGCTTAATTAATAGGCCGATTTCTGTCAAGAGTTGGACAGTTTGAAACAGCATCAAGCCTTCCATGGTGACTCTCCTCTAGGTTCCTTGAACACATAGAATTTGACATGCAATTTAGGTCACTCAACTATACAATTACTTGCTAATTTAAAATCTGGTCTCCTCAAGGTTATGAGAGAGGTGAAGCTGTGTCTCCTATGTGTGTATCTTGTCCTCACCGAGTGTGATGCTCATGAGCATCCTAGAGATACCCATTGGTGGGTGACAGATTTGAAAAGCCATTTACATATCATGCAGATCTCAGAGGAACTCCGGGTCATGGCCCCTCACCATCTCTTGGGAACATGCTGGCATAAAACTATGTGCATGTGGCTCTACACTTTCCAAATTAGATCTCTAGAGAGTGCCCTGGAAAGAAAGGACATGGGCATCCCAATCCTTTCGGTAAAGGGAATGGCACAAACTCGTTTCTATTAAGCAGCAGGTGTTTGTTCAGTCCCTACCAAATGTCAGAGAGAATGGGAGAAGATACAGTCTCTGCCTGTAAGAGCTTAGCACTAAGAAGGATAGCCAGTACTTCAATCATTAACAACCTGGTAGTAAATGCTGGGGCCCTTAGACCCGTGCTGTACTTAGGCTGTTCATTAGGGCATCTAGTTTAGATGCACTCGCCATGGACTCTCACAGTCATATCCTTCCCTTCATGGTCAGCTGCTTGCATGGGTTCAGTGTGGTTCCTTCCCACACTAACAGGTCATTCTCTATGAGGAGGAAATGGGGAATCATAACAAGAACACCGGGGAGAAGCTCCATCTGGCTCAAGAGCAGCTTGTCTTGGCGGGGGACAAGATTGTCTCCCTAGAAAGGAGCCTAAACCTCTACAGGGACAAGTATCAGACCTCCCTGAGCAACATTGAGTTGCTGGAGTGCCAAGTGAAGATGCTGGAGGGGGAACTCAGCGGAATCATCAGCCAGGTAGGACCTACACCACATCCCTTGGGGGAAGCTCCAGCAGTGGACGTTTTCAGGTACTTCCCTCTGCTAGTCCTGGCCTCTTCCACCCAAGACTCAAATGTCCCACCAAATGAAAACCTGCCTCTGATTCTGTAGCACTCAGTTTCAATGATTTCCAGCTTTTATATTTCCTTTAAGATTGATTCCACCTAACCAGGGATTGAGGGTTGGGACTCAGTTGATAGAGTTCACCTAGTTACATGCAAAATTGGGTTCAATCCCTAGTATTACACAATGAGTTCAAGGCAGCTTCATCAATCTCAGAGAGAGAGGAGTCATTATTAAAAGGACTGCTACATTGAAGAATATGCTGATTTGGGGTGATTGCCATGTAAAACAAAATGGTTCTACCATTTTACACTTTTAACAGCAATAATTAAAAGAAGCTTTTTTGTTTTGTTTTGTTTTGTTTTGTTTTATTGAGACAGGGTTTCTCTGTGTAGCTTTGGCTATCCTGAAACTCACTCTGTAGACCAAGCTGGTCTCAAACACAGATCCACCTGCCTCTGCCTCCCCAGTGCTGGGATTAAAGCTATATGCTTCTACCACCAGGCAAAAGAAGCTTTATAGAATATATTTTTGATCTTCCTAAATTGTATTAAACTAAAGGGTAAGGCAAGAAAATTTTCCTTAATATAATCTTGATTTCCTCTAATCCAGTGGGTTCTCCAGGAAAAGTCCCCAGATAGACTTGCATCCAGCTATTTATGAACAGGGATCTTGGTATTAACCCCTGTAGAACAAAGAGAAGCAAGGCTGGGCCAAACAAAGACAGATGAGCTGCGATGGGGTCTCCTGAAGGCCTTCTCTACTCCAAAGGGAGCTGCAGAGTGGCGGCAAGGCCTCCAGAGCTTGAGTTGAGGGAGTGTAGGAGCCAGAGGGGTCAAGGACACCACAGGAAGGCTCATACAATTAGCAAATCTGAGCTAATAGGGGCTCACAGAGACTGAACCAACAATCAGGGAGCCTGCATGGGACTAGCCTAGGCATTCTGCACGTATGTTGTAGTTGTATAGCTTGGTCCTCTTGTGGGACTCCTAGTAGTGGGAACAGGGATTGTCTCCGACTCTCTTACAGGCTTTTAGGACCCTACCCCTCATACTGGGTCACCTTGCCCAGCCTCAATACATTGGGAAGGTGCTTAGTCTTACTGCAACTTGACATGTCTATGTTTTGTTGATACTCATGGGAGATCTGCCCTTTCCTGGATGGAGACGGACTGAGGGAGTGGGGATTGGGGTGGCAGTTGGGCCTGGGAGGAGAGAATGGGAGTAGGCAGTGGCCATGATGTAAAATAGACAGATGAATTTTTTTAACGTGTTCCTAGATCTCACCATTAAGCACAAGGCTGTTCTCAGCTTCTTGCTACTAACCTTTTCTCAAGTTGAAGATATGACTATTTATGCCATATCCAGACATGGCGGTGCACGCTTATAATCCTGACACTTGAGAGGCTGAGGCAGGGGGATTGCAAATTCAAGCCAACCAGGGATACAAAGAGAATTCAAAGCCAGCTTGGACTATATCTGTCCTTTAATGAAATAGGTAATATTTCCTCATATTAATACATTTCCATACATAGAATAACTCCTGTGTTTCCTTAGTATATTCTACTTGATAAAAATGTCACTTTTTAAACTTTTATTATTAAACTTAAAGAAGCAAGATTAATTTGACAGTTAAAATTCTATATATCTACCAATCTATCTTTATTTTTTACTGGGAGTCAAACCCAGGACCTTGCACATACTAGACAAGAGCTCTACACCTGAGCTACGACCCCAGCCCCTTGTGTTCTCATCTCACACTGACATCTGACTCATTCGATCCAAAATGAGTGAAGAAACTTTCCAGATTTCCCTAAAGCTATACTTCATCTCACGTAGGAAATAACTGTTCCTTTGAGATGGCAAATGACTCCAAAGTTTGCTTGTCATTGCCTAGGTATGCACTTCTCCTATTCTCCATCCTCATACTTTCCTCTTTTATGTAAGAATTTCTCCTTAATGCTTTCAGAAATGGTTGTGAGTGGCAAGCTTTCTTGATATTTTCATGTCTGTCCAAAGATTACTTGGACACATTCCTGAATGTTAGTCAGCTGGATGAACAAACTGACTGAGTTGTCTTCCCTGGGGTCTCTGGCAGCCTTCCTGCTTTGTGCTGCTCAGCACCAAAGCCGGTGATGTCAATCTCTATCTTATGTCTCATAGGCCATAGGTCATCTCTTTTCCCTGACTGAGGGTAGGGCAGACTAAGGAAGCTTTAGTTTAGGCTTTATCACACCCCTCAGTGAATAACGGACTTTTCATCTGAAGCTCTCTATTTGGGTAGCTATTCTTCTTTTGCTTTTAAATCAACTTCCATTTTTTATTCTGTAATATTAAGAAGATATTGGAACCTGTACTATTTTCTTGCAGAATCCTCACTTTTCTATTATGTTTCCCAATCCTTTGACTGCTGTTTGCTAAATTATTTACATGAGCATCCTGTGTCATCAATTCTGGGTTTCTGGCTGACCTTTCTCTAGCTTGCTCAGGAGCAGTTTTCATGCCCAATGAACATGAACTATTTCTAAAAGTTGTGTGCTTCAGGAATTAGGAATTAGGGAGAAGAGTTTATTGGGAACAAGATCCACCATCCATTGTAGAACTCTGAGCTAGTTTAATTATGCATCTCAGTTCCCTGCAATGAGTCTCCGTCACACCAGCTCCCAAATAATGACACTGAGACTTATTAATTATGAAAGCTTGGCCTATATCCTAGGCTTGTTTTTAACTAGCTCTTATAACTTAAATTAACCCATTTATATTAATCTTGTTCTCCCACATGCTCGTGGCTGTTACCTCTCCTCCTACACATCCTACTTGATCTGCATGTCCTGGTGTCGCCTTTCTTCTTCCCTCTGTCCCTGGAAGTTCCGCCTATACCTCCTGCCTAGCTATTGGTCATCCAGTTCTTTATTACACCAATCATATCAATACATCTTTATACAATGTACAAATATCCCACAACAGTTCCCCCCATTTCCACCAGACCGACAATAGGATGGATAGTAAACCTCATGCAACCCCTGCTATCTAAGGAAATTTTTTAGATATAGTGGAGCTGGGGAGGTGGCTACATCGGGAAAGCACTTGGACTTGCCTTTGATCCCCAGAACCCACGTGTAAACACCGAGTGGGTGGTGCATGCTTGGAATCCCAGCATAGGGAATTGGAGGCAGGAAGATCCCTGGGGCTCACTGGCCAGTTTCGCCTAATTGGTGAGTTCCAGGCCAGTGAGACACCCTGACTCAAAGGAGGGGGAAAGTGTCCCTAAAGATGACTCATGAGGTTTCCAATGGCCTCCACTTGCACTTGCAGGCACGTTCACATACACTAAAAACATCTTGGCAAAAGTTCTATTGATGAGAGTGTCGAGTATCATCACCTCCTCAAAAGACAGTTATACAATATCTATTTCAGTTTGGACCGTGAACTATAGTCCCAATTCTAGGAATTTAATCTACACACTTGCCAGAACAGGTACTCAAAGGCTGATGTACTAAAGTAGACAATTCAGCTTTTATTTTAGGGAACATAAAGGCTACAAATATGACCATCAACATGAGACTGGATAAATGCATTTTAAAACAAATTGAAAGGACAGGATAGAATGGAAGCACAGATACCATGAGAAAATATCTAAAACACCTTAAGTTTCAAAATCCATTTTTAGTCCAACATAACTCACTATCCTATAGATTCATTTAATATAAGTGTAGAGATAAAGTTCTAGAAGTGTATGCATTGTTTGTCCTCCCTGTAAGGGGACTAGAGGTAGCAGGCAGAGAAGTATACACTTGCCTACAATGTCATGGAGTTTTTTAAGAGATAGCAGAGACAAATATTTGTACAATTTGAAACTAATTTTAAGAATAAGATAGATTAGGAGGAGAGAGCTCAGTAAAGTTTTCCCCTGCAAGCATGATGGCACAGGTTTGACTCCCAGGAGCCACATAAAAATGTCAAACTTGAAGGTTCTCTTGTAATCCTAACACTGAGGAAACAGACAGGAGAATCCCTGGGGCTTGCTGGCCAGACAATCCCGCCAGATCAGTGAGTAACAGGGTCAGTAGGAAAAGTCTGTCTCAAAAAGTAAACCAAAGAATGATTGAAGAAGACACCTGATGTGGACCTCTGGCCCCATGAGTGCATACACACACACACACACACACACACACACACACACACACACAGGGTGGGAGGGAGAGAAGAAGGGAGGAAGGGAGGGAGGGAGGGAGGGAGGGAGGGAGGGAGGGAGGGAGGGAGGGATGGAGGGAGGGAGGGAGGAAGGGAGGAAGGGAGGGAGGGAGGGAGATCTACAAATTACTGTGGAAAGAGTCCTCAACAAATTGTCAAGTGAGGACAATCATTACAATGGTATGAACAGCACTCTTGGTTGGTTGGTTGGTTAGTTGGTTGGTTGGTTGGTTGGTTGGTTGGTTGGTTGGTTGGTTGGTTTTTGAGACATGGTTTCTCTGTGTAGCCCTAGCTGTCCTGGAACTAGTTCTTGTAGACCAGACTGGCCTCAAACTCACAGAGATCCACCTGCCTCTGTCTCCTGAGTGCTGGGACCAAAGATGTGCACCACCACCACCCAGCTGGCACCCTGATTTGTAAAGGATTATATAACTGCCCAGAAAAGCACACACAGATATGCCTAGCACATCACTTCACAGCTACCAAAAACAGTGATGGCACAGGGTGTCGTCAAAGGGCAGAGACCTGAATCACAGGGGACTCAGAATGCAAACCGTTATGGACTTCCATCTCGTGTCTGCTCTGGTTAATAATTGTCCTTTGTTAAGGGCATTCTGCTAACTAAAGGCAAACACACACTTTTAGATCGTGAGTCTGGTAGGACTCTGAAGTTGACTCACGAATTACAAACAAAATCAATTCATTGTTTTTAAATGTCCCAGGAGCCTGAGAACAAAGGCGACCACTCGAAGGTGCGTATCTTCACTTCTCCGTGCACAATTCAAGAGCATCAGGAGACCCTAAAGCGACTGTCTGAAGTTTGGCAAAAAGTTTCTGAGCAGGATGACCTAATCCAGGAGCTTCGGAATAAACTGGCCTGCAGTAACGCTTTGGTAAGAGCCTTTCTTTACAGCCTCCCCACTCTTTAAATAAGACTCCCTAAATGTTGTATAAATTTGTCCCTGCCTCTTGTTCATATTTTTGGTGGCATGTGTGTCCTCATTAATTTAACTTCAATATTCTAAAGAGACACAGCACACACAAATTTCATGTTCTTTAATTTTTTTTAAGGGTTCATACTTTCACGCACTCCACACACTGACTCTTGGCCCATGGTACATTAGGCACATGTCTCCATTGTAACCTCCCAAAGCCTGCTTCATACAGCAGACCTCCGTTAAGCATACCAATTCAGAAAGATCCACAATGTAACCCCTTAGAGTGCCTTAGACGACCTGACGTAAGATTGAGAGCACAATTCCTTCTCCATCCCGACCTGTGGGAAGGGCGCAGTGAGCTATGTAAGTATACCACCAATCTATGCTGCAGAGAGGAACCCATTGCAAAAACACTAACAGTAACACAAGCACGTGTGGGGAGATGTGCACCATGTGCATGTGTGTGCTCACTATGCATGTGTGCGTTATTGACCACTCATCCTGACTGACCTGTAACCACTGGCAGGTTCTTGAGCGTGAGGAGGCTTTGATAAAATTACAAGCTGACTTCGCTTCCTACACAGCCACCCACAGGCATCCCCCTACCTCCTCAGAAGACTGCGAAGACATCAAAAAGGTGACGCTCCTTGGCTTCTCTGGGGGATTGCACTGAGGGAGTTTTCTTGCAGATTTACCTGACTACTTTTTATCTAGGTACCACAGTTTCTAAGTGTTCTGTATTTGTGTGACCTTGGACAGCCTTGCCAAAAGTATACTCCTGTGCATAATGCACTCCAGCCCCAAAGACAGTTAGATTGTGGAACTTCTTCTACCTCCTAATCCTCTTCTAATGTCTTGCTTGCATCCAAGCAAGACAGTACACCTGTTGGCTTGATAGACTCGGAAAGACTATGCAAACTTCTAGGACCTGTCTAGATTGAAAGGAACAAACATGGGGGAAATTATCAGTACAGACTCATTAGTTTTTTTTTAATTCTGTAACTTTGAAGCAGTATCAAAACTTGGCCTGGAGAAATGGCTCGCAGTTAAGAGCACCCAAGCTGCAAAGGTCCTAAGTGTAGTTCCCAGCACCCATATCAGGTGGCTCATAGCCTCCAGGAACTTCAACTGTAAGAGTACCTGTCCCTTCCATCCTCCGTGGGCACTGGTACTCACATGCACTTACCCTCACACACGTAAAATATTTTTAAAGCAGTATCACAAGTTAGTTCTAATAATAAATAAGCAGGTAAGCCATGTCAACAAATAGCAAGCTTTGGAGAGCCAGTAGACAAAACATAGGCCCCATTGATGAGCTCTTAAGTCTGTCATGACAAACGTGAAGTCTATGACGCTATGAAGAAAGTAAACAAGCCTGCCTGAGCCTCCTGGATAAGCTGAGATACGCTTAGACGTATCTAAGGCATGCGCTGAGATCAGAGAAGGAGCTGAGAAAGGAAAAACACACATACTTTCCACAAAGGGACCTCTAGTGGGCAGGCTGACTTCAGGACTTCCCAGGTCCAGAAAGTCAGATGACTGTGTCATGGATACTGAAGCTGGAAGACCATCCTTGGGACTATGAATGTCATCACTATTTGTTTAAATGGTGGTGTCCATATCCTCACTGACAGCACCATCTAGTGTGTGTGACAAGACTTCCTGTGGAGACACAACACATGTCTACTCACCCCAGAGAAGGAAGCACACTGCATAGCCTGCAGTCAGCTCAACAGTTTGAAGTGTCCTTTCCAAGGGACTCTGTTGGTCTAAATATCGTCCACATGGCTCAGCTGGTTTCTGCTTCTTACAGGCAGCTGGTCTGGTCTCAGTGCCATTTTACTTTTTTACTTACTCCAGCAGGGAGGGACCTAGTGAATCTGGTCAGTTTCAGGGACTTCCTGAAACAGTTTTGAGTTGTTGGCCATCTGTCTTAAGCTTCTCTGCAGAGTAAAATGTTTCAATCCCAAGGAAACAGGTACACAACATCATCTCATCAGTGACAGTTTTTCAATGATGCCACCCTCTCCAGAAAAGACCATACACAGCTGTGCTCAAACGCCTTAATGAAGGCTTATTTTGGCTCATTTTGAGGATACAGCCCATCATGGCAGTGAAGTCTTGGTGACAGGAACATGAGGTGGCCGGTCACACTGCGTCCATAGTCAGGAAGCAGAGAGAGATGAATGTTGGTATTCAGCTCGTCTTCTCCCTTTCATTCACTCCTGGGAACCCAGCCCAACATTCACAGTGGGTCCTCCCTCTTAATTGACCCTTCTGAAAACACTCTAATAGACACACCCAGGGGTGTGAAAATCTTGTCCTGTTCAGAATGAAATACCACACGCCAGCTTCTCCCACTCAGTAAAGAGCTTGCTATGAAAGCATAGGTCCCTGAGTTTGACACACGCTTCCTCGTAGCACTCTTGTGACTGAATTCGGAGTTGTTTGTCTGGTCCAGGAGCTGGGAAAGCAGAGAAAGGCTGGCCCTGGGAACCAGTGAAGGGAGGGAGGAAGGAAGGAGAGAAGGAAGGGAGAAAGAAAGGGGGGAGAGACAGAGAGGGAAGGAGGGAAGGAGGGAGGGAAGGAGGGAGGGAAGGAGGGAGGGAAGGAGGAAGGGATGAAGGGAGGGAGGGAGGGAGGGAGGGAGGGAGGGAGGGAGGGAGGGAGGGAGGGAGGGAGGGAGGGGACGAAAGAAGGTTCCTTTGTGCCTCATCCTGCTCTTCTTCCGTCCACGCTCAGATCCTGAAGCACCTGCAGGATCAGAAAGACAGCCAGTGCCTGCACGTGGAAGAGTACCAGAACCTTGTGAAGGACCTGCGCATGGAGCTGGAAGCCGTGTCAGAGCAGAAGAAGAACATCATGAAGGGTAATGGGACTGTGGGCCGCGGCTTGGAGCAGAAGGGCACCCGGCCTCTGACGGTTAAGCTGTAAGCAGTGTTGTCTCACCCACACTAGACATGATGAAGCTAGAGCTGGACCTACACGGACTGCGGGAGGAAGCGTCAGCCCACATGGAGAAGAAGAACAAGGAGAATGCCATCCTGCAGCACCAGCTGCAGGAACTGCAGCAGCAGTTCACGGAGACACAGAAGCTGGCCCTTAAGAAGGACAAGGTGAGCTAGCACTCCCTGGGCCTCGGTTGGAACAGCCAAGGGGACAAGGCCTGGGCAAGAGCTCCTCTGCCTACTGTGGCTGTCGTGGAAGTCTTGTGGGCACACATTTAGTGAGACCAAGGGCTCCTCGGGCCAGGCACCACTCACAGAACTTCTTTGGTATTTCTAATAACAAGGGAGAACTGAGCATGAAACTTGGCAGAGTGGTGCATGCCTGCAATCCCAGAAATTTGGGAAGTCGAGGCAGGAAGATTACAAGTTCAAAGCCAGTCTAGGCTCCATAATGACTTCCTGTCTCGAACAAATCACATGCATGCATGCATATATAAATCAGAGTGTATGAAATGTTAGTGCAGCCCTGCTGTAGCCTAATAAGGTCTATAGTTGCTATTATAAATGTGTCCCTGGAAAAGCCTAGAACCAGAGCTGAGAACAAGGAGATGGTGAAATCAGTGGGAGTCTTTATGATCAGCACCATCCAAACCCTGTACTCTCCTTAGTTGATTTCCAGTCATTAAAACTTCATTTTGCTGGGCGGTGGTGGCACACACCTTTAATCTCAGCACTCAGGAGGCAGAAGTAGGCAGCTCTCCATAAGTTCTAGGCCAGCCTTGTCTACAGAGCTACACAGAGAAATCCTGTCTCGAAAAAACAAAAAAACAAACAAGAAAACCCTCTCATTTTAAAATAAGGCTGAAACCCACTGGGCAAAATGGAAGCATCTAGAGAAGTGGAGCATAAAAGAGAAAAGATTCTAAAGACTCTGGTTTTGTCATCATGTGTTCATGCAGCATGCTTGAGTGCCCATGATAGGCCAAACACTGTCCTACACACTAAGACACGTGTCACAAAACACACAGCAGCCCCATCCTCATAGAGCTCACATCGTAGTATAGGAAGACGGGTACAGAGGAGGGTAACATAATTAACATGTGACTCCGATAGAGTGACAGTGGGGTCTGGCGAAGTCCTGAAACAGCTTGGTGGCTGGGCTATATTGGAGTGCCTCCCTGGTCACATGACCCTGGGCAAAGATTTGAACACAGTGAGAGAACCATTGGGTGACGGCTAACACTCAGAGAGAGCTGAAGCAGAAGGCACCACAAGCATAAACACCCTCCAGATGAGATGCAGGAAGCTAGCTGAAGCTGAGACATGGAGGGGTTCATGGACACCAGGCCAGACAGGCATCCTTGGTAGGGCCAGATCATGAGCCTCCCTAGAGATGGTTGCAAAGACTTTTGGGTCTTTGTCTAACTAAAGCCAAAGCCAGCAGAGAGTTTTGAACACAGGCATCTCTGGTTTGCACTCTGAAAGGTTCCCTCTAGTTACTGCAGTGAGACCAGCCTGAGGGACCCCAAAACGATTGCAAAGTTCACAGGTAGAATGTTCTTGGGATATCCCAGCATGGCGCGCCATTAGTTTGACCCTGTATAACCTCTGACTGGCCCAGCTGTAGTGCTTGGACCTCTCCCAGCATCCCTTCTCTGACACCCACAGTTGCTCCAAGACAAGGACGAGAGGCTGAATGAGCTAGAGAAGAAGCTAGCACAGGTACAGAACACCCTCATGGAGAAAGAGCTGGAGCTGGAGAAGCTACAGCGAATGACAAAAGACCTCGATACAAGTCTGCAGGAGGCAAGGCAGGACACATCCAAAATGGATTGTGAGGCCCTGCGGGTCGAGGTCCAGAAACTGAAGGAAACTCTTGAGGAGACCAAAGAGCAGCTAAAGCTGTCAGGTGAGACCCAGCTCTGCACAGGGCCACGTAGGTCTTACTCCACACCCCATGACTTCATCTTGTGTCTTCCAGCCATTCCCTCAACTCTCCTGAAACCTCCAAGCTCATGGGTGCTCTGAAGCCCTGCAAACAGCCTCCTGCTCCCATCATTCCCTCGGCCACCTTAGACAAATGCCCCAGTCCACCCAGACAGCAGAGAGAACGGGGCTCAGCATGGCCTTCCTGGCATCCCGTTTTGACTCTGTCTTCTTCCCAAGCCCTCCACCACACATTTTGTTTCTCCCTCCCTGGTTTTCAATCCCACCCTCTCCTTTTTGCTTCCAAACATATTCTATGCTGGGATCTTGTCCTCATCTCTCTGAGGAGACGGCTTCCTCAATGTGCTAATCTCTTCTTGCCTTGGGTTCAGAAGAGTTTCTTGGGGGATGATGGCAATGTCTAACTTGGTTGATAGTTACACAGCTTCATGAGCTCACTAAAACCCACTGTGTTAGCCACTCTAAAGCAGTACATTCAATGTTGGGTGAAAGGACTACCAATATAAAAAGAGGATCCACAGCTTGGCTTCTCTCTCCCCAGCTCTGTGCTGACAACTGTAGCCACCCACACCAGTCCTCAGCTCTGTAGACACTGGCTCTCAATTGAACACAGACCTCACAAGTGTTTCATTTTCTCCATGCTCTGACCAGTCATCCCCTGCAAGTGCTGCCCCCACCCTCTCTCCTCTCCTTCTACACTCGTTCCTTAATGAGCTTCCTCCTGTAGCTTCCTTAGAGTCTTCTCAGTAGCTGTGCAGCTGTGCCCAGTCCTGCCTTGGAAAGATGGCATCTCTTCAGCAGCCTGCTTAACCCTCTTGACTTTTCTATAAATGGAAAGTGTGTCTGTGTGTTTATGTGTCTGTGTGTGTCTATGTCTGTATGTCTCTGTGTATCTGTGTCTATGTCTATGTATGTCTGTGTGTATGTGTCTGTGTGTGTGTCTGTGTGTGTGTCTGTGTATGTCTGTATGTGTGTGTTTAATCCTCCTGTCTACTTTTTACAAAAGTGTATGATCACTTCTTTAGTGACACTATCTTTCTTCTGGTATACCAGAAGAGGAAACTTCAAAGAAGGGATAAGAAAACAGTGTTTGAAGGACACCTATGGGGTGAGAAAATACTCCACCAAAACGATTCCCAATGACAGCAGGGCTTCTTCCCTCAATGGAGGCAGGGGGATGGAAGGCTGTTGCTGGAAATCATCTCTAATTTAATGCACCCTTGTTCATTTTTGTTTGTTTGAGACAACCACACTATGTAGCTCTGGCTGGTCTAGAACTCACTATGTAGACCAGGTTGGTCCTATGGAGCACTTCCTGTCCCTGCCTCCATGTTCAACGTGCATTGCGGTTTTCCTAGTATGTTCTTTTTCTTTGCATGGGCCTCTGCTAACTGCTCCAAGTCTAAATGTTCCTCTAATACTGTCAATTTCTGAGTCCTCTCTGATCCACCTTCTTGCTCATCTGCAGTCTGTCATCCCTCTCATTTTCCATCACCACTCAACTAACCTCCCACCCTTCAGCCACACGCTCACCCCACATTCTCTTCACAGTGCATGTGTTCCAACAAGCCCTTCCCCCAAAACACAGTCGTCCTTCTTCTATCCATCTTCACAAGTCTACCCACAGCTTTCATTGCTGAGTCCATGGCAGTGTGAGTTTAACTCCGAGGTGTTCTCAAGCCAGGGTGTAGTGCTGTGGTAAACCATGCACTTTGCATGTGCTTGGCTCCTGGCACCAAAAAATAAATAAATACCATTTTAGTGTTCTCTATAATGGGTGGCTAATCACAGCGCTCACCAGACAAACTCCTTGATGATCGGAATTTGTCCCAATGACAGAATTAGATGGAGGTGCTGCACAATTTTAATTTTAGTCAGGAAGGAATCCAAGGCTGAAAGGTAGCTGAAGACAATTTAGCAGAGTTCCTGTAGACCAATGACAGCATCAGAAGAGGCGAGGTCAGGCTGGGGACTGAAGAATGTGAGTCCTGACTGGGTCCAGTGAGCTGCCTCTCACAAGGAGCCCTCCTTGGCTTCCTCAGATCAGAATCTATGCCAGTGTAAGGAAGAAGCACAGCAGGCTGGAAGCAACCTAGAGGATGCTCACAGGAAGATCGAGAGTTGCCTTCTCCTGGACAAGCAGAAGGCAGATGTCATCAATGATCTGCAGGGGCAGCTGCAGAAGCTGCAGAAGGAGTCTGCGGCAGCCAAAGAGGAACAAGCAAGCAACAGGTACCCCAGCCCCAACCCTGGACTAAGGGTTGGCCGCTGTGCAGAAATGGGACAGTGACATGGCAGGCCCTAGGGTGGACCATCTCCACAATCCATCAACACAGGCCCTGAGCTCGTCCTTTGGTCACCTTGCTGTAGGAAACGGTTAGAGGAGCTGACCTCAGAACTCAACGAGGGCCAGAAGAGGCTGGCAAATTGCAACAAAGAGAAGTTGATGCTCCAAAAGACACTAGATGAGGATGAAAAGAGAATAGGCGACTTGCTTGATAGTACCAAACTTTCTGAGCAAAAGGTAAGCTAGCATGCAGACAGCCACTTCCACTATCTGTCCTGCCTGCACTAAGCTGGTTTGTCTTTATTAACTTTCCAGAACTCGTGTTAGACTGTTACACCAGCCACTGGGGTCCAGTTCCCATGACTGGTCATATGCATTTTCAAGGATTAAGCTTAACAAATGACCAGAGGACAGTATAGGTTATTGTATTAGTTGCTTTTCTATTGCTGTGATAAAACATCATGGCCAAGGAAACTTATAGAAGAAAGAGTGTTTACTTGGGCTTTCATTGTAGAGGGTTCGAGTCCATCATGGGGGTGGGGACAAGAATTGGTAGGCATGCCGGCTTGAGCAGAATGCTGTGAGATCATATCTTGAACCACAAGCACAAAGTAGGAATAGGACAAGACCTTAAATTCTCAAAGCCCAGTCACTAGTGCCATACTCCCCTCAGCAAGGCCACACCGCCTATCTCCCACCCCACCCCAAACAGTGCCAACAACCAGGGACCAAGTGTTCAAATGCAAGAGCCTGTGAGGGACATTCTCATTCAAACCACAGTTGGCTGGTTCATCTGTTGTTTTCAGTCAATGCTTGCCCACTGACCTATGTCTCGGGCCTCTACTGATCTTCTGATGTTGATTGGAGGGCTGTCCTTGTCAATCACTCATTCTTTGATCTCTCGAGTATTGCTTTGTGCTCTTCTACGACTCACTTTATTCAGAGAGGTTTTTATGTGAAGAGCTGGCCTAGTGGGCCAGAAGGTCAACATTACAAATCAGTTTAGTTAAGCAAAGAAAGATGTTATAGAGCATCAGGGCAAAACTCCCCACCCCTCTCTGTGTACACTGTCTGGATTTCTTTTCCCAAGTTTAATAGTATAGGATTGTCTTGCAGCCTGGCCTTTGTTTTGCTTTTGTTTCTGTTTTGTTTTGTTTTGTTTTTCCTCAGCTAAGGGAGCTAACAAACTCCAAAGCCAAGCTGGAGGAGGAGCTTCAGGAGATAAAAGGGTTGCTGGAGGAGAAACGGGAACAACTGAGAAGGATCAAGGAACAGGAAAAGGCCCTGGAGAACGAAGCTGAGGCTTTGCGACAGGAAGCAAAAAAGAAAGAAAAGATGGTGAGAGGGGCCCCTGGAGAGGTCAGACTGTGAATCCAGAGCCTAGAGCATGACTGACAGGCAGGCTGGGGGCTCAGAAAGGGCTGGAGAGAAGGGGAGGGAAAGACACCTGAGGAACCACAGGACAGAGGAGGAGGTGAGAGGCAGGAAGAAGAGGAGTCTCAGGCTAACCCCCTCTGGTGGTGGGGGTGGGCTTTACTGTTTTATGGGAGAGCAGGCAAAAGAGCATTTGAAGAAGCTAGAAGAGGAGAAGGAGAATCTCCAGACGGAACTCAATACCTGTTCTTCACACCTGGAAGCCTCCATCAACAAATACAACAGCTCCCAGAAAGTCATCCAAGAGCTCAACATAGAGGTGAGTAGACAGCAACCTCAAAGAGGGGACCCCGACTTCGCAGCTGGGGCTTGGCTGCCTACGCATGCTTGAGGCCCCGCGGCTCGTCTCTCTGTCTTTTAATGCAGGGAGGTGACCACAGACCCAGGTGTCTAAGAAATTTTTTCTTCCTTAAATAACAGGTTTCATTTCGTACTTGAAAAGCACCCTCCCCAAACTACCTGCAATTTTCTGCCAGGTCTTTCAGAGTTACAAATTAGACAAAGAACTGAGTGAATTATTTGTTTGGAGCAACTTGAGGGAGAATATTCTCCAAACTAATTGCAAGGCACAAAAGGTGCTAGGAGAGACTCATTTCATCCCAGCTCACGGTTCATTATGCAGATGAAAGTCACAGGGCTGTGACATACTCTAGGAACTGTGCTTGAATTCAGCCATTCTCTTTACATACCTTCCCTCTGCTTGACTCTTAACAAAGTATACATCCCTGTGATCCCCCGGTTTATAAAGGAAAGAAAGGCCAAATCCCAGGGCCACTAATTAGCAAGCGATGGGACGAACCAGTGTTTGAACCTGGATCATCTAACTCTAATGCCTGTCCTTTTCCTACAGAATGCACAGTGATGTTTGCCCCAGTGGAACACATTATACCTTTCTGGACAAGAAAAAACACATAGTACTTAGAAGACAGGTCTCTTGAGCTACAAATGAAAATCCAGGCACCCCTTAATCTTTCATAATGCAAAAAGATCTGAAATTGTAGGGCTATTCAAAGCTTAGGATGAACACTTTCCAAAAGCACCTTGTGCCTGGCTGTGTCTGGGCTGATAGTAATTTGACTGACCACTTGCCACATCCTGCCACTGAGAACTGAGTAACTGTCTTTGTCCTTTTAATTAATATGAACTCATTTTAAGTTCAGACAGCACAGGTCTTGGGTACTGGCATTCTTGGAGTGTTGTCCTCTGGCAAATCTCGAGGTCTCAGTCATACAGCTCCCTGAGAACCCTTCTTCCATCAAAGGAATGCTACTAAAATGTTCTGTAAGAGCCAGATGTCAAAATTTAGCCATGTAGATTTGGAAGTAAGAGCACACTATCAGAATTCTTTGCTCAGAAAGTAAGAGGATTTGGTTTTTGGTGTGTAAGCATATTCAATTTTTAATGTTCAACTTTTTAAAAAGTATTTCCATACATGTGGTAGATCCATTGAATCAATCAATTGAAATAGCTATTAGAAAAAGGCTGAGGTTTGCTTTCTAAACACATTCTTCCTTTAATCAGTAGTCCATATTTTATTTTCAATTTTTGCTACTTGAAAATAAGAAAACACATTTTCAGAACTTTTTTATTTGATTATATCATGTTCCCATTGTATTTTATTATATTTAATACTAATATAAAACCTCATACATTTGTATATATTAATTCTCTGTTTGAACATCTTGGTAAGCCTACTTATAAGCTGTAATAGTCTCTCAGTTTACTTTCACAAGGGGTGTGTGTGTGTGTGTGTGTGTGTGTGTGTGTGTGTGTGTGTGTGTGTAGTGTAGTGTTAGGGATCAAACCCAAGGACTTTTACATGCTTGGCTCATTAATTTTTCTATTTTAAAACAGGGTCTCATTATGTAGCACAGGCTGTCATCAAACTCATGATCCTTCCGCATCTGCCTCCTGCATGCTGGGATTACAGGCATGCACTACATGGTTCAGTTTATTGATTACTTTTAGTAGATAACAAAATCATTTGCAAACAAGTTTCATAAATATTCCTTTATAATATTTATCTTTGTTCTATTTTTCTTGCCTTGTCACATTGGAAAGTATCTTCAGGATGATGATGGACAGAGCAGTAGTAGTCGTCTTGTATCAGTACAATTTGCCCTATGGGCTTCTTGCTACCTTTATCTCGAGTTCCTTCAGTTTCTCGTTTACTAAGAGATTTGTCAGTATAGGATTTTGAATTCAGACAGGTGCCAAGTTTGTTTGTTTGTTTGTTTTTCTGTTAAAATCATAAAGCCATCCTTCTCCTTAACTCAATACTATGGTAAAAATAATCATAACTTTGGCTCATGTTTTTGTTTCTAGTTTGAGTCCTGGTTGTGTATCATGTATCTCTCTTTAAGTACATACTTAAAATAATCTAGGAAGTGAAATAAGGCCAGTGCAACTGGAATTTATTGATAAAGACATTGTATAAGGTAAGACTAGAAAGATAAGTAACATGGCCTTCTTAAAATCTGAATTGTATTTTAAGAACAATGAAAGGCTATTGATAGAATTTCCTCAGGGACCAGACACATGGAACTCTAACTAATGTGTGGACATGAGCTGGAGAAAGGGGAAAGTGTAGATGTGAGGGGACCAGTTGGGAGGATGTGCAGATTAGGATGTTGCTGGGAAAACTGGCTGGTAGACTGACCATGCGACAAAGCAAGCAATCGAGGATGACTTAGTGCTTACACATTCTGAAGGGTTCCTTCTGCTTCTGGACTTAGGAACAGATCTCTGTCCCAGACTTAAAGTCTGCAAGGAGATGACTCATCTCATTCATAATAATTCATACCCATATGGTAACATACATTACAGAGCCTTTTTACATGCATCATCTCATTTGGACATTGCAAACTCTGGATGAAAGAGTTGAAAGGTTCCCAGTCTGTGAAGACAGAGCTGAAGCCTGAGAAATAAGTGACAGAACCTGGACCTCAACAAGATTTGTGATTCCAGGTCACCTAGAATCACATCCTGGTATACTCACTGCCAAGTCTAAGGTGCAGAGTTATTTGAAATACACTATTGTGAGAGCTGTGTTCAGTAGACCCACTTGACACATACAATATGTGAATCTCCAAGAACTGAATATTTGTTATAAAACTGTTGTGTGGCTATTGTGTGTTGTGTTCCAAGGAGGAAGAGTCTAAAGCACATGCAGGACTGGGTAAGTGAAATGCTGTATCATATCTATTAGCCTGGTTCTAGAATGTGTACAGGTGCACACGTGTATTCGTGAACATGTGTATGTGTGCATACCAAGAGACAACTTTCAGGTGTAGTTCCTCAGGTGACATCTGTCTTTATTTCTCTTTTAGAGACAGAGTCTCCCGGTGGCTTAGAGATCACCAAATAGGCTAGTCTGCTTTGAATCCAAGAGATCCACATTCTCTACCTCCCTAGCACTGGGATTAATTATAGGAGCACACTGCCATATCCAGCATCTGTTTGTTTGAATTCTATGTGTACATATGGTTTGACTGCACGTAAGTCTGTGTACCACAGGCATGAAATGCCTGCAGAGACCAGAGGAGGGTGTCAGATCCCCCAAGACTGGAATTAAAGATGGTAGTTGGTGACCATGTAATGGAAATTGAACCCAGGTGTTCCAAAAGAGCAGCCAGTACTCTTAACCACTGAGCCATCTCTCCAGCCCCGAGACACGTGTTTTTAAATAGGTTCTGGGAATCTAAAGTCCTCACAAGCACTGTGTAGACTGGGCTATCTTCCTGGCCCAGACTGACATCTCTGTATCTGTGAAACATATTCTGTGTAATTAGCATGTCCCAGGGCTTCTGCTATTGGAGATGTGGTAGCCAGGAAGGGAAACGTGGTTGGAGAAATACAGGGAAGCTCAGAAAGAACTCTGACTTTCATCAGTGAGATGCAGATGTGATCATGAACACAGATATCCAGCCACTTACAGCGGAGAGCCCAACTCTTGTCTACCCCCTACAGCCACACGTCTGTGGCCAGGAGCATCCCGACAGTGAAGTTCTTGTTCCCGCAGATAGCCCGCCAGAAAGACTCCATCATGATTCTGCAGACACAGCTGGACTCGGCTATTCAGAAAGAAAAGAACTGCCTCCAGAACATGGTCAGCAAAGAAGCCTACGAAGAAGCCATGCGGAAGTCGGGCATCTGCCAAGATGACCTGACACAAGCCCTGGAGAAGGTGAAGCCACACCTACTCTTCACCAAGAAAGCATTCAAAGAAATTCAGGGACTGCAAGTGGGCAGAAGCCAATTCTTTGTAAGACTGACAATTTGCTGGGCTTCTCAACCCTTGTGTAGACAGACAGGGGTGCTTGCCCAATGAAGGCCTACATTCTCTTAGCTTTATATGTTATTGTCCTTGTATTTGCTGTGGGGTGGCAGAGATGAGAATGTCTAACAAGTCTTCCCACTCCCAGGTGATTTAGGGACAGGAGTTGTCCCAAAGCCGGATTGTCAGGGAAATTCACATGTCATCTCTGCAGATCAATGTAGAGAAGTGGAAAGAAAGGAAATGGAAGGAGGGAATGAAAAAGCAGGGAGGGAAGTGCAGAAAGCCAACCACTGTCCCTGTCCACCTTCTGGAACACCAGCACCACCATGGGCAGAGGGCAGGGAGGGCCTGGAACCTTCTACGCTAAAAACTTAGCAGAGAAGGCCAAGGGCACCATGACCACTCTAATGCACTCTGTCTTTGCCGGAAGCTCACTCATGCAACCTCCGAGACAAAGAGCCTACAGCGCAGCCTGCAACAGACCCAAGAGAGGAAAGCCCAGCTGGAAGATGAGATCATGGCTTATGAGGAAAGGATGAAAAAGCTCAACGTGGAATTAAAGAAACTACAGGGTTTCCACCAGCAGAGTGAGCTAGAGGTGAGAGGTTGGGGGTGTGGACTGCCTTCCTGTTAGAGGTCCACAAGGTCATCTTCTGCATGCAGAATTATTTAGCCTTTGGCTGCTGAGTTCACTCCACCTTCTCTGCATCTGGAATGATAGGCAGACAGGAAGGTCAGAGCAGGGGTGCCCTCTGCTGGTCACAGAAAATAAAAGCCACACACTCAGCCAAGCTTCCAGTGTGGACGGAGCACCCACCTTCCATCTCCACCTTGCCTGGCCCCGCCCCTGCTCACCCCCTCACTTTGCACTCCTGAACAGGTGCACACCTTTGACAAGAAACTGGAAGAGATGAGCAACCAAGTGCTTCAATGGCAGAAACAGCACCAGAGTGACCTCAAGATGCTGGCAGCTAAAGAGACGCAGCTCCGGGAATTCCAGGAGGAAATGGCTACCCTGAAAGAGAACCTCCTTGCAGATGAGAAGGAGGTGGGCACTGTTTAGATTCTGTCACTTGCTTTCCACTCCTCCTGACTGGGGAGTTGTTGTAGATGCCAGGAACAAGGAAGACACGCCACACACACATAACACACACACAACATCACGCGTACACAGCACACACACAACTACACACACACATACCACACACATCACACACACATAACACACACACCGTACACACACACACACACACACACACACACACACACCACCACCACCACCACCAACAACAACAACAACAACAACACACACACACACACACACACACACACACACACACACACACACACATACTCTGTAGGAAGCAGAATCTGGCCACTTCCGGCCACCTCTCAACTCACCTATTTTCCTGTGATTTTAGTTGATAGATATTGACCAAGACTCAGCAGGACTCAGATACATCAGCTGTCACACACAACCCCTAGTTCTCCCTCTTCTGGGCATGTCCTGCCATTGCCATCTGACTGGTTAGGTGGCCTTTGAGATGGCATGAAGTCTTGGGACACCCTAAGGTGGCCACAGGGCCCTTTAAATTAAATTAAGGAGTTTAAATAAAAAAGAAGTACCTCTATTTCCTGATTCTTCCATTTGTTGTGACATCAGCTCAGAATCCAGTTTTAGAACAAGTCACTCCACTGCCATTAGTCTAAGCGTACAGGTTCACCATGTCTGTGATGGATGGTACCTCCTCAGGTGTGACACTATCTGAAATGAAGGTCCTGCATGTGGCAACTCTGGCCTCAGGCTGGGCAACAGAGTCAATTTTTTTTCTCAGAAAGGAGAATCCAGATTTGGGGGAGGAAGGAGGTAGTGGGTGTTCCCATCCCTTATAGTCTCGTTTTCTTCTTGTGTGCAAAGCCATGCCTGCCCCCAAGGTCAACAGCCAAAGAGACCTGTAGGCTCTACCTGGACAATGAGCAGATTATGTGCAACATGGAGCAATGGGCAAAGGAGCAGAAGTGAGTATTCCAGACAAAAGCAGGGCGAGTCCCAAGCCAGGCCGAACCGGGAACCATAGTGAGCAATCACTCACCACACACAAGGATTGGGAATCAGAAGGGTCTCACCCCACCAGGCAGGTTTGCAAAGCCTGCAACACACAGACAGGGTAGCATCAGATGCAAGTCACACTTCACTGAGCTACAAGCTTCCTCTTCCCAAGTTGGGATCCAGCCTCATGTGGACCCCTTGAACCCATTCCTTTGAAAATATATGCAGTCATTGGAATGTGAGTCTTCAGTTGTCAAGAACTCACAAGGCTCTCACTCAGGGCTGTGGTGATGGGGACCAAGAAAAAAGCAGAAACCCTGCTGGGAAGGACCAGTAACCATCGCTCAACTTCTCACCCATGTAGGGAAGAGCCATTCTTCCCCTGTGTGCTTTATTACAGGATTGCCAATGAGAAACTGGGAAACAAGCTTCGAGAACAGGTCAAATACATCGCCAAGCTGACAGGAGAAAAGGAGTAAGTTGTCCTCCCTGCACTGTTAACTCTTGGGGTCACCCATGACTGATCTACATTCTGTATGGGGGCTAGCCCCCAGAAAAAAAGGGGGAAAGACCTGAAGGACCCTGAGACGTGAAACAGTTCCTATGCATCACCGATATGTCACTTGACTGCCATGGCCGTTAATCCTCTTCCTCAACAGCAATTCAATGAGGGTGTGAAACCTCCTTCTCCCACTCACCACCTGTGATTTTCAGGGGCCAAGAGCATTGAGAAAGGAGTGGGCACTGGCAGGCAGGCTGTGGGTGGGAACTGAGTAGCTGTAGCACAGGTCCATGAATGAAGAAACATCAAACTCAGCTGTGAAGGCTGAGGGTCCTGATGTCTGCACGCCTGGCATCCATTTGTGGCTCCCAAGGGCAAGTTCTGCCCTAGGCTTCGACCTTAAGCTTGATAATGAGTTGAAGGGGAGAACAGAACTGTGGTATGGAGAATAAGAAGCCAAGAACAGGAGTAGGCTGGGCTGTGTGGAATTGAGAAGACAGCAGATACCCTGATATAAGAGAGGGGCATAGAGCTAGGGAATGGAGGACACGCCAGACCTGGCCTCCAGCTCAGAAGCACATGGACTGGGGGACTACAAGAGAGTGGGTAAAGCATGTAACCAGAAGAGAGGCTGAGGATCCATCCCGTCATATGATCACTTCTAAAAAGGACGGAGACACTCTCTAGTGAAAAAAAAAAAAAACATTTTATGAAAATATTTAACTAAAATAACTGTTGTCATGTCGACAGCCCCATACCCAGTGGCACAGGCCACCATAAGTTCAAGGCCAGCCTGGGCAATTTAGTGAGACCCTGTCTAAAAAGTTTTTAATTGGAAAAAAAGCCAGGGACTTAGTCCAGTGTGGAACACTTGTGTGGTTTAAGGGGAAAAGTCAGGGACATAGTCCAGTGTAGAACACTTGTGTGGTTTGAGCAAGGCTTTGGGCTCAATCCCTAGGACTGCCAAAAAAAAGTATAAAGTAACAGGGAACTCCAGACTTTTCCTTATTTGTGACCATCTCTGGTCTTATCTGAAGGAAACCCATCTTTTAATAATAAATATTAATAATATTATACCAACTGTTTGCCATTCGGTGCATGGGAAGCAGCATTCTAAGTGTTCTGCACACACTGACTTAATCTTCCTAAGACCTCATGAGTTGAGAATACAGGTGCTCCTCGACTTAAGGCGGGGCCATGTCTGGATAAATCCATTGTAAGCTGAAAATATTATCCAACCAGTATTTAATACCCATAGTTTACCACATGTAGAAGCTTAGTGCCATAGTGGCCTGTAGAGTTGTGGCTGTGTCTGACTGGAGGCTAAAGTTCATGGCCGTGTCCCAGCATCTCCCAAAAAGCCTGGGCCACATCTTGACAGTCTGAGAAAGAAATCCAAATTCAAAGTACAGTTTCCCATCGAAAGTCTACCATTTCACACCATTAAGAAGCCAAAAATATTCCAAGTTGAAGCATCAAGCCAGGATCTATCTATAGTGATGGAGCCATTTGTAGAAGAGGAAAGAAGTGGTCCGGGAGGCTGAATGTCTTCCCCTGTCCCCGCAGAGTTTTCCATCATCCACTGCTCCCAAGACCTGTTAGTAGAAGCCCATAGGTTGATAATAGCTGCCATCTATTGAGTCATGGAGAAGACATTAAATTATTTTTCCTCTGACTTATATCCCTGCCTCCACCAACTCATCTGTAAAATGGGAGGGTGAGGGGGAAATGGCCATGTTCTCTACAGACCCAGGGACCCTGTACTCTCTACTCTTCAGAAAGGGGGGCAGAGAGAACTAAGGTGTTGGCTTTGGGTGAGTGCATTCCCCACACAAAGGTATGAGCATACACAGTCAGAACAGTCCAGAGCAGCCTTTTGGTTCATCTTTCAGATTTCTATCATTTGTCAAACTGAACCCCTCCATGAACCCTAGACAAGACAGGCTTGCTCCTCCCTATCAGAAACATAGACAAGAGGCCCAGAACTGGCAGAGTGGGTCCTCTTCCTGGGTCTTCCTCACCCCAGGTCTGAGCTTCTTCCATGGGGTTCAGGTGGTCCTCCATTTGTACAGGGTATTCTATGTGAGAAGCCAGCTCTGAAAAGTGGGCCCTCCTCACCCTCTGCCTCTGGGTTCTTTCCAGTGAGGAGCCAAGCACATCAGTAGACCAAACGTACCTGCCCTCCTCACTTTGCTCTCCTTCCCACAGCCAGCTCCACAATATAATGGTTCATCTGCAGCAGGAGAACAAGAAGCTGAAGAATGAGATAGAAGAGAAGAAGTTAAAGGCTGGAAACACAAGGATCTATGCCAAGGCCCTGGGCCCATGCAAACTGGAACCCTCCCAAAAGGGGAAACTGTACAGCTCACAGGGCTGGAAAGGGATATCCCAGGACCTAACACCGAAAATGGACATCACCAAGTACATCGGGGCGCCCCACTGCTCAGGTGCGTGTGCCGCTTGCTCTCTGCTGCTGTAATGTCTCCTTGCTTTGACCCATGACCCAAAACAGCAGTAATGTGACATCATTCTCCAAAGACATACTGGATTAGAATCCATACAAGAAAAAAACAGCTTGCTAGAGACCTTCATTCATAGTGGACATTCCTTTCACACCTGTAGATACAGACAAATTATCCTCCCTCAGATCTGAGAATTTTAGTGATACCCTAGTACCTCGCATCTCAAACCTGTCTCCTCCCCTGAGCCAGTAGCACTGAGGGGTGAAGAGAAGAAAGAGAAAGGAAGATTAATAGGCTTCTTCCTTCTGTTAATGTGGCTGGACATCCCACAGGAGTACCCCAGCCCTCCACTCAGCCTGCCTGTCTAAGCCTACTGTTCCTACCACCTCTATCCCATGAAACCCCAGAAGGGGGGTGCCACTCTACAACAGAGCTGTCTAGACATGGTGACGGTCCAGCCGTGATGCTGGTCCTCAAGAAGCACTCACTCATTCCTTCTCAAATTAAAGCTTCTGTTTCTTCCCTGTACCTTCAGGCTCCTCGTATTGCTAGAATCGGCTTCTCACCCTAAGCACCGGTCCTACACATTTTCAGAGGACAGCAAGTTCCCACCCTTCTTTCTTGACCGAAATCAACTCCTACAGTCATCCATCAAGGCCCCTGTCTGGTTTACAAGATGTTAATGCTTTACTGAGTTTGTCTACTTCCTGAAGTGGAGTGAGCTGTGGTACCCACTCCCACCTCCAGGCCCAGACTCTGAAATAAAGATACAAACAACGCAGCTTCCATGAGCTCCTGGTTTCTCTGCATTGCCCATCCCCAGCAACCTGTCCATCCTTGTGTTCTCCAGACGCCAAAACTTTCTGGTCTCTACTTCAGTAGGAGAAAGTGTTCACAAAGCAAGCCTCTGGGTTTCCTGGATTAGGTTTTTAAACCAGCTAGAGGGAATTAGTGCCCCCCCCTTCTTATGTCTCTGTCTGGAATTTTAAGTAGAAAAAAAAAATCTAGAAACCTTTCCCGCCTCTTCCCCCCCCCCAAAAAAAAACAATTCTAGGGCCCAAAAGAAAGTGCTAGAAATGAGCGATGCATTTTCCAAGTGGGGAAGGGTGGGCACACCATCTGCTTCCTCCCTGGCTGCCATATTACATTCCTCCTTTTAACAAGTTTACTTTTCTCCCCAGCCAGGGCAATACAAGTAAAATTCCATTATAACAAACTCCAAGGACAGCTAAACTACTTTATTGTGGTAGGATTTTGTTAAGCTGAGTACATGTCTGGAATTTATATTTCCAGTCTATAGGAAACAGAGACAAATAGCTACCAGGGTAAGGTAAGAGGAAGAAACAGAAGATCCTGCATTTCTGAGAGGGTGGGAAGATGGAAGGAAGACATGCACTGGCAGGCAATGATTCTCAAATACTCTTGCCTCTCTCCCAGGCAATTCAAGGCCAAGAAAACACTGCAAATCATGACATTTCTATCTTGCCAGAATGCAGAAAGGCTAAGCTCCTTCATAAAGAGAGATGTGGGTTCTGAGAAGCTCTGGAAACATTCCTGGTGGTATTTGATGTCCATCTGCTTAAGTTCTTCTGACTTTGTCCCCAACTTGGCTTAGAATAGCTTTTATTTTCTAAAGAAAAGTAAGAAAAAGGAAAAACACCAGATACCAACAAGATCTGTATCCTAATCTTAGGTACAGGCTCTGTATTCAAACACAAGCTCAATATCCTTAAAGTCTACAATTCAGTCTACTAAAAAGACAGGCTTATCTCCATATCTCATGTAGAGATCTCATACACAGTAGCCAAAAGTGAAACCTCTGGATACTGTCAATGTCACACAGTTATTCAAAGTCTGTACAAAACCATTTGATATCTGATACTGAAAAGAAATGGTTGTGAAAATACATTTTGTAAACCCACAGCTTCGTGCTCAAAGCTACCAGTTTCCTTTGATATTGAGAGCAAGGAGCCCACATTTGCCTCCCTTGTATTTAACAACAGTTCTAGTAACTGTAGTCATAGTGCTTAGGTAGGAAAAAGAAATAAAAGATATCCAGATTAGAAATAGAAGCTGGCAAGATGGCTCAGCAAGCGTAGCAGTTTAAATAAGAACACCCCCCATAGGCTCAAATATTTGAACACTGTCCCTAGCTGCTGGCGCTGCCTGGAGAGGTCTAGGAGGTGCAGCTTTGTTGGAGAAAGTACATCACTTGGGGTGGGCTCTGAGAATTAGTAACCTCATCCCACTTCCTGCCTGCTCTCTCAACTTCCTGCTTATGTTTAAAGATACAACCTCAGTGTCCTGCTCCTGCCACCATGCCTGCTACTCACTGCTATAATTCTGCCTCACTGTGATGGTCTCCTATCCCTCAAATTCTTCTTCAAGTTGCCTTGGTCATGGTATTTCGTCACAACAACTGAACAGCAACTAATACAGCAGGCTAAAGTGCTTGCAGAGCAAACCTTTACACCTGAATTCCATCCCAGGAACTGATGTAAAAACAAGCAATGTAAATTCCAAGGCAGCATGCACCTGGAATCCCAGCACTCCTACAGCATGATGGAAGGCAGAGAAAGAAGGCTCACCAGGCTCCAACAGGCCAGTTGGAGCCCATGACAGGATAAGAGAGACTGCCTTACTAAGGTGAACAGAGAGAACTGACTACTAATTATCTCTGTTCACGGATGGTATCTTATGTGTGGGAAACCCTATGCTGGGGATGTAGCTTAGCCAGTACAGTGATTGCTGAGCATGCAGTAGGCTCTTGGTTCAGTCCCCAGCACCACATAAAATATGTATGGCAACACACACTCATAATCCCAACACCCAGGAGGCAGGAGAAATATTAGGAATCCAAGGTCATCTTTGATTACACAGGAAGTCTGAGAACAGACTTTCCTGTCTCAAAGGAAAAAAAAAAAAAAATCCTACGTATTCCACACATACAAAAGAAAATAACTGCTATAGTAAACCAATTCAGTAAAGTAGCAGGATAAAAGACAATATACAAACTCAGCTACATTTCTATATACTAATAATGAACAGTCAGGAAAAGAAATCACAAAAAAATAGTAACATTTACCATAGCATCAAAAAGAATCAAATATATAAGGCATGACAGTGCATAACTGTAACCCCAACACTCAGGGGGCTGATGTAGGAGGGTCACAGTTCAAGGCCAGCCTAGAAAACAAGACAAAAAATTGCAATTAGCCAAGTGGGCTGTGCTAGTTTTTATTTCAACTTCATGCAGGCTATAGTTATTTTGGAAGAGGGGCAGTTTAGACAATGCCCCACCAGAGTGGTCCCTGGAAAAGTGTGATCTATTTTCTTGATTGATGACTGATGAGGGAGGATCCAGCTGACTATCTATGGGCAATGCCACCCCCTGGGCTGGTTTGGGTTCTACAAGAAAGCAGGGTGAACAAGCCATGGGGAGCAAGCCAGTAAGCAACACCCTTCCATGGCCTCTGCATCAGCTCCTGCCTCCAGGTTCCTGCCCCAACTTCTCTAGATGATGGACTACAAGCTCTAAGACGATACTTTTGGTCATGTGTTTTATCACAATAGATTCTAACTATTAACAGGGGAAAGACTGATAAATGACAAAGACTGATAAATGACAACTATGAAACATTGCTACAGCACACATAAATAGAAACACAGTCCATGCTCATAACTGGAACACTTGATATCGATCTGCTGATACTACACAAATAATAGACTTATAAATATAGACTTCTATCAAAATTCCAATGATACCTTTTGCAGAAACGGAAAAATCCATGCTAAATTCACACAATTTCAATCATAAAAAGGATAAAGCTGAAGATTCATGTTCCATTTTTAAATGTTTTATGTGCATAGATATATTGCTTGTATGCCGTGTATGTGTGTGTGTGTGTGTGTGTGTGTGTGTGTGCCAGAAGTAGGATTTCAAAGCCCCTGAAACTGGAGTTGCAGATGGTTACAAATCATAATATGGTTACTGGGGAATTGAACCTGGGTCCTCAGCAAAAACAGCAAGTATGTTTAACCCCTGAGCCTGCAAAGCTACTACAGTGGTCAAACCAGAGTGGTCCTGTCATGAAGACAGTCCTATTGGCCAACAGAAGCCAACAAAGAGCCCAAACACCCTTGTAGACTGCCACATTTTTTGAAAAGAATAGTAAGACCGCTCAAAGTGGAAAGGACAGCCTTAAACAATGAGGGCTCGGAAAAATCAGGTATCAATATGCAGATGAATGACATTTTTATTTAATATCATATTTAAAATTAATTCTATTACAAAGGTAAACTCAGATGACTGAGAAAAAAGCCCCTGGCCCTAAGCAGGACTCTTTTATAGACTGTACAGGCAACAGTACCCTCACTCACTCCAGCAAGTCCAAAGTGTTGAGTTCATTTCAGGGTCATGTCTAAGCAGAGAGCACAGGACATTTTTAGAAACATTTCCGTTCACTAGAATCAGTTGCAACCAGAAGAAGCCAGTAAGAACCAGTGGTAAAGCTGCCCTACACAGAAAGCTATCTGTAATCATATGAAAACCTTGTAGACATGGGTCCAGACCAAATCCCGGGCAGAAGCTTTAACACCAAGTCTCCTGCGGGAACAGGAGACTAGCCATACTTCTTGTGGCACCTGTGTCCTTGGCCAGGTGTTCCTTACTTTTAAATTATGTAACATCAGACCCATAGTTTTCATCGTATCCCGTTTTTCACATCTAAAGGAGCATGAAGGTGGCTGGTGCCCACAGTTTCAGCTTATTAGTCAAAAACTATCGTTAGAATCCACTCTTCCCATACCACCGTATCCTAAGCCTGAACCTGTAAACAGGTCCCCTGCTGAGCCATCTTCTTCTGGACTTCCCTCCCAGGGCCAAGATTAGTTTCCCAAGCAGGTGGAAGCCTCCAAACAGCATGTACCCCTTTAAAGAAGCCAACCCCCTGGGAAAGCTGAACCAAGCCCCTACTCCCTCCCATTAGTTGGCAGGCCATCAGGCCTCACCTAGCCTACCAGCCACAGGAACAGCTGGTATCCACAGGGCTTGCCTGTCCTGTGCTGGATACCGAGCCATTCTCAAGTCTCTACACCTAGGCTGGGCCTCATTCAATCAACCCCTCCTCTAGGAATCTGCCCAGTGGCTAAGAAGATGGCCCAGAAGGGCAGCACTCACCACGTGAGAATGAAGACATGGTTCAGATCCCCAGCACCCATGAAAAAATAAGCAAGATGGGTAACATCTCTGGTCTCCTCACACACACCCAAGTGCATGCACACTCACACATAAACACATACTTGTGCCCCCAGGAAAGCCACACCATCAACAGAATGTACAGAGAGCAGAGTTAAGGTTCTAGAAAGAACTATCCAAGGACAGAAAGAACAAGGCATCTGTTTCTCCTGTCCCTATTGTAAGGATAAGAGCAGTGAAAGAGAAAGAAAATTAAAATTAAAAATGCAACCACATTTTACAAATATATTTATTTCCAAATCCCAAGTGACAATCAAATTACAAATGCCTCTGCCTCTATCTTGCTACTTTACACAAGGATTAAAAAAGATTCAGTCACAGCAAGCTGCTCACATGCCAGTGTCCTGGGGACAGGTTCTGTGAGTGTGATGGCCCAGCCACCTCCTGCTGCTCATGCAGCTGCTCACTCTGCAGTCTGTTCTGCCAAGGCCTGCATCTCAAGTGCCTCTTCCCGAGGCAGAGGCTGGCTCAGCAGGAACTGCCCAGACTAGATGAACACACAGATGATAAAAGGCTGTGTCCACATCCTTAGGGCGCTTTGGCTGGAGAGCTTAGAGCTCAGTACTTGGCTGCCATCCTGTACTGTGTGTGACAGCCTCAGCTCACAGTCCAAAGCGGGCTGGTGTGCGGCGAGGTGTCATAGGCTCTCCCTGCTCTTTCCGACCTGGAGTGTAGATCTTTGTGGACCTGCACACACAGAAAGAGGAGGTAGGAACAATGCTTCTCCCTGCACAGGGGCCCAACAGGACCAAAGGCCTTGAGACCTTGCTGCTTCTGACCCAGTGCACAGCAGCTTCAAGGCTGAAGGACCTCATCCATAGTCCCTGGCTCCCCCATCTCCAATGAGACTAGCAAAGAACGTCGCTCTGACATCTATTAAGGAAATTTACAATGGATTTTTAGACAACCCCTTTTGTTGTCCCTAGATAAGAAGGTCACCACTTGTGTTTGTCCTTGTCTCCAGTGGCTGGAGGAAATAGCCAAGTGACAGGGTATCTCTGCTACTTTCAAAGGGCCCTCAGAACACTCCTGACAGTTCATGTTCATCTGGAGGAAGATGGAGCTGGCTGGCCTGGTCAAAAAGGCCAGTCATGTGCTGAGAGCTGAGGCTAACCGACACCTTCTCTTAAAACCTTACCTAGCCTGCCTGGCCCCAGGTGCTTCCCCAAGGCCAAGTCTCACCTGACACTGCCCAATGGGCTGCGCTTCTCCTGCTCCTGGCGCCGGGCACGCAGCTGCTCCTCGGCCAGGGCCATCTCCTCCTCCATGGCAGAGGCTTCCTCTTTAGCCCGACGACGATTCTCCTAGAAAAAGGCAGAGGGCACCTGCTACAGAGGCTGCATCTGAGCTTGGGGGCAGCTCCAAGAACCCAGGCCTGTGATTCTCTATGTCCCAGCACCAAGGACTTTTTGAAAATATTCATGATAGGGTTAGGGTTAGGGTTAGGGTTAGGGTTAGGGTTAGGGTTAGGGGTTAGGGTTAGGGTTAGGGTTAGGGTTAGGGTTAGGGTTAGGGTTAGGGTTAGGGTTAGGGTTAGGGTTCAGGGTTCAGGGTTAGGGTTAGGGTTAGCCAGGTTGGCTGGATCAAAGTTTTTACATTTGGGGTGGGACGATTACAAGCCTTTTATGCAGGTGAAAGGAAAATCTTTCCCACAGGAAAACAGCACTTCCCCAGAAGCTTAGGATCCTTACCTGTCGAGATTTACCAGCCTGCTTCACACTGTAGAACATGGGGCCCAGCTCCGCCAGCCACTCTCCGTCCACAGCGGTCACACACTGCATGTACTCCTGTGAGCAGAAAAGCATCAAGAAAGAGGTCACAGGGGAGTCATGAGAAGGGTCCTACCACTAGTCCTGTAAGGCTGGAAACTGCAAGGAAACCGGAACTGTCAATCGTTCTCTACCCCCAACCCCTAGGCTTGAGAAAACAGCCCTTAGCATCCAACAGGAAAGCCCAGGCATGCAGAAAGCCTCTCTGATGGCACTAGCAGGGACTGCTCTTGCCAGCAGTTAGCAGGGGATAATCCTCTGGCACAGCTGGGGCAATGTACTCTTACAAGTTAATCTGATTAATACTCCCACAAGAACCCCAAACTGAAAAGCAGTCTGAGAAACCGTATAGACGGGGAAAAAACAAAAAAAAACAAAAAACAGTTCCTCAGGTCTCTAGAGCTCTACGCAAGGCAGAGGGTTAAAAGGCCAGGCTCCAGCCAGTGCCCCAGTATCAGAACTCACCTTGGTGGTCATGACCAGCTCATGATACACAATGTAGTCGGGGGTGTAGCCCATTCCAAAGAGGGAGCTGGTGGGGTGTAAATGGCAGGGCATCCCTGTACGGATATTTACATATTCCCCAATCCCCTAAAAGAGAAAACATGTGGCCACATCACCAACAGTCTTGACACTAGCTACAACCTGCAAGAGAAAGGACTTTGCCTTCACACAGATATCAAGAGAAGGGCCCGAGCCCTGTAGCTCCTTGGCTCACCTTGAGCTTGGCTGCCTGGTGGAAATAGGCAGCACAGATACACTTTCTGACAACGTCCCAGTCAGTGCCACACGAGGCCAGGCTCATCCGCTGCTGCACCATGATGTCCTTGAGCTGGGCCCGCACCTCTCGAACCTAGAGCAAGACACAAGATGAGCCCTCCTCTCCACCACACCACCCCTTCCTCCAGACTGTGCCCCTCTGGGCTGCCACCCCACCTTCCGCATGGCCTTGGCATGGATGAAATGGTCATTGCACCAGATGGTAGAGTAATTATTGTTCTTCCACTGCAGGTAGACATTCAGGTAGGTCAGATGGTCACTTTCAGGGACAGCAAACTTCTCTCGGATTTGATCACTCTCCTCCTCTCTGCCCTAGAAAAGAAACAGGAACATTTCAGTATAGGCATGGGGAGGCCAGACCCATAGGGCATATACCCTGAGAATTCTCACACTAAATCTGCCTAACAAAACAGAATAAAAATAACAAATAATAAACTAAAACCCTGGGTCTCAGGCAGAACCACACTACAAGATCAAAGATGGTCTTGCAAATTTCCAAAACACTGTGAGAAGCACTGACCCAACCCTCTCACCTTCCCCTATGAGAAGACAGCATAGGCAGAATCTCCATGCTCATAATACAGAGGACTTCCTGCCAACGATCCCTCCAGTCCTCTGGGGAGGAAAGCCAGCACTGCCTCTTTACCTTGGGCCTGTAGAAGATGGCAGGAACCGAAAGCATGGAGACAATGAGCAGGATCTCAGAGCTGCAGCCCATGTCACAAGACACAATGAGCATCTTGGAGAGAGCCGGGTCCAGTGGGAACTCCACCATCAGCCGCCCCGTGGAAGTAAGACCACCTAAGAGTGGAAAGCAAAGCCAGAAATTCAGTACACAGTGGAAAGAAGAGAATACATGTGCCAGTCCCTTAGGCCGCAGCAGCTCCTGGCCACACACCTGTGTTATCCAGGGCTCCAAGGATCCAGAGCTGATACATGGAGTTGAGCATGTTGTCCTCTGGAGGTGGGTCCATGAAGTGAAACTGCAGGAGGTCCTGCACCCCCAGGGACTTGAGCAGCAACACTACGTTGGCGAGGTTGGTCCTCTGGATCTCAGGCACAGTTGTGGTCAGGAGCTCGTTCTTGTACGCACTCTGTGTGTAGAGTCTGCCAGGGAAAAGCCAATGACTGGGCTGCACCTGCCCTGTGCGGGCCTGCCAGCCTCGCACACAGACTAGCTACACTCAGGAACCATTCAAACAGAAGAACTATTCAAGAATCTCATCCCAACAGCCAACAAATCCTGCATGCATGGACCCGCCCCGCCCCTTCTCAATCACTCACGTCTATGTGCTCAACCCTTGTCTTCTAACCTTGGCTCTTCTGCTGAAGCCTCCTATATGCCTATGGGAGCCAAAGTGCCTAAGATAGAACTATAGCAAGGTCTTGCTGCTGTCTTAACATCTGTATGTATTTGCTGACTTTCTAGTGAATGCATTATTATTTTTTTTAGTCGTAAAAGCAGAGGAGGAAAGGTAATTAGGCAAGTGAAAAAGCATTACCATTTACACAGACCCACCCTCTGGAGGATGGTCTGCTGTCCTTGCTGCTGGCGGTTCACTGCCTCAGAGCCCAGAAATCCCTGGAAAGACTCCCTCCACTCATCAGCACCACCAAGTGGCAGCCCTCAGCAGCACCCAGCCTATAGGAGGCACCACCTGGGTTCTGATCCATAGTCCCAGCATTGCCCTAAGGAGCAGGCTAGCATAGGGCTCCTACCTGAAACACTGACCTGGGCCCGTCCTGCCGGCTCTCCCTGACCTCTGGTTGGCATTGGCCTGGCTAATGGGGTAAATCTGCAGAGCATCCATGCCAATTCTGGGGTTGAAGACCTAGTAGGGGACACAAAAGAACTGATTAAGGACAGAGTGAGACAAAGCAAAACCCAGTTACTACTCATCACAGAGAAGTGTCCACTCAAGTGGCCATCATTTTAGCGCCAGGAGACTCGGGAAAGCCTCAGTGTTTCTCCATCAACAACAGCTCTGTGACCAATAGAGTTACTCGAACTATCTATAGTATCAGGCTACCACGAGGATTAGCTGAACCAAACACGTGGCAAGATCAACACTTACTAAATGTTAACCTGACACCTGTTACTCTCGTGTACCCTGGCAGAGCAGACCAGGGCCTGACTTGGTGTCTCTGTGCTGAACTGGCTCTAGGTGAAGACCCAGAACCCTGCCTCCTATGTCATCCCTTACCTTTAACTTGCAGTAGCCAGAGTCGATAACAAACATGATGCCGTCAACAGTCAGAGATGTCTCCGCAATATTGGTAGCAACGATACACTTCCGGACGCCATCTGGAGCCTAGGGGCAATCGGACATGCAGGAAGAAAGCTAAGTCTTTGGGAGAGAAAGACTGAACAGGCAAGAAATGACCACTTCCCACCTGCTCTTGCAGGAAAGGAACATCCCTCCTCTTGTCTCCTTCACAGGGCACCAGGAGACACCCAAAACCAAAGTTCCCCCATCACACCTTCTGGAAGATTTTGGCCTGGAGGTCAGAAGGCAGCTGGGAGTAGATGGGCAGCACAGCCAAGGCAGGTGCATTCTCCAGCTCTTCCAAGTGTTCCACGATCTGGTCAGAGGTCACCTACGGCACAGGAAGAAGCCATGAGACACTGGAGGTGAAAACTCTCCTACACAGGCTTCACCCATCTACCCCAGTAGTGACCAAAGCACATACCTCAATGTCCTCTTGGCCAGGCATGAAAATAAGGATGTCCCCAGGGGCCCCAGACAGGTGTACCTGCAAGGACTGTTTCACGGCAGCCTCCACATAATCTTCCTGTGGGGTCTGCATCACCAGCAGAGGGCAATGAGAAGGGAACAATGGACCATTAGTTCCCCCAGAGGACACACAGCTTGTCACCTGTCTGAACTGCAGAACTGAACTCAGGGATGCCAACCTCAGGATGAGCCTGATTGCTGTGGCCCCTTACAATTACAGCTGTATTTCCCCAGGCTCCTTACTTCAGAAACAAGGACATGACACCTTCCTCAGAGCAGAGGTCTATGTTCATTTGAGCTCTGGAGCTGCACGCTGCCCCATTTCCCTCATGGCACTGACTACATCTTCCCCAACTCTGCACCCCACCTCCTCCAGCTGCCTTTTCATCAGAGCATGCCAAAGGACAGAGGCCTCAGTACCTTGCTGAAGAGGATGTCAACAGGGAAAGTACGCCCAGGGATGTGGAAGATGGGTACATTCCCAAAAAAGGCAGCAAATTTTTCTGCATCCATAGTAGCTGATGTGACAATGAGCTTCAGGTCTGAACGCCGCGCCACAACCTAAGAGAAGCGGTCAATAGAGGCTCCTGTGGGTTTGGGACCTCCAGTCTCAGCTCCTTACCACAAAGAAAGCAGAAGCCACAGCTGGCAGAGCTGGGCATTAGGTTTACCAATCCTGAAAACTGAGTAATGGAACTAAAGCATGAAAGCAAGTCACTCAGCTGAGTAAGAAAAGAGCCAACCAGGCGCCTGGGAGCTTCAGAGGAGCTCACCCAGAGCACCTCAGCCACAAAAGGAACAGACCCCGAAGCCCTTACCTCCCGGAGCAGCCCAAAGAGCACGTCGGTGTTGAGGGACCGTTCATGGGCCTCATCCATGATGATGGCACTGTAGTGATCCAGGTCAGCCTCCCGGAGGGACTCACGAAGCAGGATCCCATCAGTCATGTATTTGATTAAGGTGTTTTCGGAAGTGCAGTCTTCAAAACGAATGGCATAACCCACCTGGGAGTCAGAGACACAGCTCAGAAAGTGACCGTTACTCATTATTAGCCCCTGCAGATGAGGTCCAGCTTAAGCAGACCACAGCCTCCAGCACAAATGGTGGAAGCTGTAAGGAAAAAAAACTACATGGTTCAGACGTCTGGCCCACTCACCTCTTCACCAAGGTTTCCTCCCATCTCTTCACTGACTCTCTTGGCCACTGACATGGCAGCCACACGCCGGGGCTGGGTGCACCCAATCATGCCATAGTCCGTGTAACCATCTTCATGCAAATACTGGGTCAGCTGAGTGGTCTTGCCACTCCCTGTCTCCCCAACCACAATCACGATGCTGTTGTCTCTACAAGGAAGAGCAAGCAAAGCACTGAGTGGAAAAGCAACCTTAGAAAACTCCCCCCAAGAAGCCTGAAGAAGCATTGCTGCCTCTGGTAAAGCCTAGCTCTCCAAGAATCATGCTTGACCAGAGAAGCATGCAAAACCAGCCTCTTAAGAAGCCACCACATATCCGGGCAGTGGTGGCACATGCCTTTAATCCTAGCATTTGGGAGGCAGAAGTAGCCAGATCTCAGTGAGTTCGAGGCCAGCCTGGTCTACCAAGTGAGTTCCAGGATAGTCAGGACCGTTACACAGAAAAATCCTGTTTAGAAAAACCAAAAAAATAAAAATAAAAAAGAAGCCACCACACAAAATGTCTGGGACTCAGCCAAGTTAAACCTGAAGCACTAAAGGAAGTAATGTCACCTTACTTCATGCAGCATAGCCTAGCCAATCCACTAGGGAATTACCCCCTTCCCCATTGGATGTCCCACATTGGAACACGGGGCCTGGGGACATTACCTGATAATGGTGAGAAGCTCCTGCTGTACTGCAAAGATGGGCAGGTACTGCCTCTGCTCCAGGATCGACTTCTTCTTTGCAAACTCACTGCTGGCCTCACTCTTCTCCTTCATGTGATCTGCAAACTTCTGCTCTGTCCTGGGGAACACAACAACATGTATGACCTCCCAACACTGTCCCTCAGGATTAAGTTAGCTGCCCTCCTTCTTGCTCCCAAGAATGTGAACAACTGTGACAAGAAGCAATCACACCAAAGCAGTCTGGCCATCCAAGACTGCATCTCAGTGGACCTTACGGAGCAGATCCACCACACACAGTCCAGAGCCCTGATCAAGTGGCGGACAGGGATGGGAGAGAGCAGACTCTCAGGAGGGCAGGCTACCTGTCCTGAACAAAATGCAGCCAGAAGAGAAGCTGAAATTAATCAGCAGGTCACTAATTTAGACAGAAAATCCTGGACAATTTCAGTACCACACTTTACACAGCCACAGAGGTCTTCCAAGCGCTGGCTATACAAGACATAGATCAGAATTCTTCCCTCCCTCCCCTTGATAGGGCTGCACAGTGTAAAGGTCTCGTTTTCAAAGAACTGTGAGAACAGCTCACTTATGTTTACCTTGTTTCTATGTAAGCAATCAGTGTCTGATACATGGGTATCAGAAGGGTCCCAAGACCCTTCTACCCACCTTCCCCAAGAGTCCTTTCCTCCCTCGGACCTGCCCAAGCTCCTTCAAGTTTTATTTCTAATTTCACTCAGTTCTTCTGGTCACCTGACAACTGAAACGTAAGGGACTAAATGACCCAGAGACCAGCAAGGGCTGACCAGTAATACCAACTTCTTATATGGGACACTTCACACAGAGGTGCAGAGAACTATTAGATCAAGATGATGCTTCCATGGGACATGGCATTATTCAAAGGATGAGAAGTGGAAGGGACACTGAGTCCAGGGCCTACCCAATGCAGGGACGTCACGAAGCAGTGACACAGAGCTGCATAAAACCTCTATGAACAGAGAAGTTACTACCAAAACAGAGTCCCTTGTATTTAAAAAAGCCTGGTGAAAAATCAGTTCCTCCTTACTGCAATGTACTGGAATCCGACCAAGGAAAAGAACCCTGTCTTCCCACGTGATAGAACTCAAAGAGCAGGGGCTCCCCCACAGGACTGTCTGGGGCTAACCTGAATCACCACTTCCTAGCTGGGTGCCCTCAAGCAAATTCCTTAACCTCTCTAGCCTCAGTCTACACAACTACCATTGTAGCAACAAGGGTGACAGTGGGAAGAATCCCCAGGGAAACCTAAGTGGGTAGACAGGAGACTTGAAGGAAGGATCAGAAGACTTGCCAAGACTACCCACCTGTAGTCCACTTTCCCATCTTCTGTCACAGATTTATCTGGCTCTTCCTCTTTTTTGACACCCATTATGTCTCCTAGTTTGGTCCCTGCCAGTTCCCAGTGTTTGTGCTGAGCCTGAAGAAGACAACAAGAGTCAAGCCGATTCATCTGCTGATGAGACTGCAGGCAGTGGAAGGAAATCTGCTGAAGAGCAGGCTTCACCTACCAGACGGTAAATTCCCACAAGGCAACAGGAGCACCAAGCCACACACCTCAAGCCTCAAGCCTCCGGCACCAGGCTCTATGGCTGCCTTAACTAAGGACTGAGTAGAACACAGTACCCTCCTTGGGCTGCTTCTTGATCCATACAAGTACACCCTCTGACTGCCAGAGCAAGTTTGCAGGCCGTCTTGAGATTTTTAACAGGTGAGAAAAGAGGCACATGAACCTCAGCCTGGGTTGCAAGATACCAACCTTCCTCCGCTCCTTTTGTTCCCTGTGCTTGCGAACTGTCTGGCTGCCTTTCCGAGCAATAATGGCCAGGTCCGAGGTGGCATCCTTCACTGGGATTACTGGCTCTGGCTACAGAAAGTAGGGCAGGAAAAAAAACAATTCCCACTGGTCAACCAGAGGGCCTGCTGTACATGGGCCCTAGTAAAAGAGTCCCCAACCCCTCGAATGGACACATGTCTGTACAAACCCTTCTTCCTCCCTCCTCCTCAATGCTTTCTGTGTCCAAGCCTTACCTGCTTGGTGAAGACGATGCGCCCATCCAGAAAAGGGGGCACCAGGTTGTGCACCATCAGATGCACTTTGGCCGCATTGTCCTCCTCAAAGTCCTCGTCCACCTCCAGCCGATGGACCACCCCACTGGTGAGCATTCGGTTAGTCTCCCAGCGCTCATTATCCTGTGAGGACACAAGGAGAGCCACAGGAATGTGACTAAGGGGTGGGTGATCTTCAAAGGTTAGCAGGGCAGTCCACACATGACAGAGTGTAGTGGGACTGTACACCCTGCAGCTCTTCAGACAGAAGACGCTACTAAAGCTGAGGCACTTGCAATACTTTGTCCCAACAAGCAGCTGGGCACCAGCCCCAACAGACAGAAAAACACACCCAGAGGCAGTCATCACCACCATTCTCCCCACAGGCCCCTCACAGAGCACTGCAGAGAAGCAGGAGCCAGGTGTTCTAAGCTACCCAAAGCTTCCCGCTCTCACTCCTGTTCCACAGAGGCGTATCTGACCTGGCCCTGTCTGTAAACTGCCAGTTGTGTTATGTCATCACTTAGCAAACTAAGACTCCTCCCACCCATCCTACGTCTGCTCTAAAGCGGCACCAGCCACTGCTGCAGCCTCACCTCATTGATCTGTCTGCGCTGGGCTGAAATGCGCTTCTGCTTCTGTTTGTTCAGGTGCTGCTCCCGCCGCCTCACATAGTCCTCAGACGAGTAGGCCAGGGGGTTGTGGAACTCATCATAGCCCTCATCCATCATGTACCAGTCCCGGTCTGCTTGCTGCAGGGGAGGAGACAAAGCATGAAAACAGGGACAGGCCACATGCAGGTGGGAGATGCAGCCACGAAGCAAAGTGAGTATCTGGTAAGAAGTCCAAGAACACGGGGAGCAGTCTGTGATCAGCACAAGAGACCTGGACAAGGCCAGGAGGAGACCAGACAGCTCTGACTTCACTGTGCCAGCACGTCTCACATTTAGCATACAGAGGCACCCACTGCAGGAGCCACGCCTGACCAGCTGCAACAGTACAAAAGTATCACTGTGCAGCCTGTCTCTCCAAAGGTTCAGGACTCTGGACAGTCCAGCATTAACCACCTCCCTCCAGCCCAGTCCTGCTGGGGGCCCCTCAGAACCCTTGCTTCTAACACCTCCTTTCACCCACACTTGTAAGGATAGCCACCACCTCCTGTCCAGTCCCTCAAAGATGTCGCCTTTACCCTCTGGTCATCCTCCCACTGCTGCCGCTCCTCTTCCGTGTCAAATGAAATCCCTTCTTCACCATCCTCTCGTCTTCCTAAAAGAAAACAAATGTCAGAGGTCAGTCCACACAACTCTAGCTGACCCTGGGGACCAGAAGAACTGCAAAACTGCACAGCTTCTTGAGTACAGCCCCCACCTACCTCCAAACCAACCAGTTCTTCTGCTCTTGCCTCCAGGCCTTACCTCTGCCCCTGGACAGCCGTGGGGTTGACCCCAGGTGTCTTCTGTCATCAGCCCACTCGTTGTACTTGTAGGAAGGGGTCGGCAGAGGGGTGTCATCTGAGTACTTGCTCCTCACAGTCCTTGGAAACATCAAGGTCAGCCGTCACTAAGCTGAACTGTGTCCTCCCCACTGCCAGCAACTCTCCCTGCCCACGTCCCTCTTACCACCTGCCCAAGACCCTGGCTGCCCCTCCCATCCATCACCTGTCTCGATCTCGAGTGGATGGCCGATGGCTCCGCTCAGAGTCCCGATAGGAAGGTGTTGGGGAGGGTGATTCCCACTGAGAGCGCTTTGAAGATCCATAGCCACTGTCCTCTTCTTCCCAGGTGGACCTTGAAGGGGTGGCTGCATCTGGGGCCACAGAGACATCCACAGTAAACGCCCAATGTCAATGAGACATGATTTCACACAGTGTATCTCTATGTAGTTGACACTGGCCTCAGACTTAAACAATTCTCCTGTCTCAGCCACCATACCTACTTCCTAACTTATTTCTTAACTACATTTATTTATTTAACTGTGTGTATTCGTGTGTACGCCACAGCACAAATGTGGAGGTCAGATGACAATTCTCAGGAGTTGGCTCTCCTTCCATGTGGGTCCTAGTATAAACTCAGTTCATGAAGCTTGTCAACAAATGCTTTCACCAGAGGAGTCATCTTGAGAGCTTCAACTTACTTATTTCCCTGGTCCATAACCTTGTCCTTATTGCTATAATAAGATAGTGACGAGAATTTTTTTTCTTTTGGTGTTTCGAGACAGGGCTTCTCTATGTAATAGTCCTGGCTGTCCTGGAACTCACTTTGTAGACCAGGCTGGCCTCAAACTCACAGAGATACACCTGCCTCTGCCTCCCGAGTGCTGGGATTAAAGGCGTATGCCACCACCACTGCCTGGCATAAGTGATAAGAATTTTTCTTTAAGTGATGAGAATTTTTAAAGAGACTGTTTAACAGGCCAGCTTTCACTGTTTAAAACAATGCAGAAGGAATCAATTCCTCTCTGCAAACCTCTTCATCTTAAAACAAACAGTTCTTTTCCAATAAATCCTTCTTGACCCACCACATCTCTAGTTAACCCTGCCTTGCAGCAAACAGCCTAGACCCTCAGGAAGCACATCTACCCAAGCAAGAGACAGACAACATGCCCCCAACTCCAGAGGATCACACTACAATCAGGACTTCAGACTCACTGCCTGGCAACACAGTTCATTCTGCCTTTCAGGCCCCTGAGCCCATACAAGCCACCACAGAGGACAGCTCAGAATACCTTTCGGTCGATGTCGAGGACTCTCTGGCTCATTTCTTCTGCTGCTACGCTCTGAGCCTCCGTCTCGCTCTGATCTGCTGCTGTGCCTACTTCTGTCCCGCTCATCTGTGAGAGTCACACACGGGGCTTAAAAATGTGTACCTCATGCTGACACACACCCACTGGCAGAAAGCACACACCTCCCCACTCACACAGGTATACCCCACCACACACGCCCATCATCCATGGGCTGAAACACACACACTCACATCCTCTCCATGAATAGAAAGGGTCACACTCACACAACAGAACACAAGTGAACAGCTATGTGTCTATCATGAAGAGTTTTGTGGTGCCATAGACCTCAGCTGCAGACAACACTGATCAAGGCTAGTGCTGGACTCTCTCGCTTTGTTCCACAACAATATCCTTTCTCCATCACCAATGCTACTCTAAACTCTAGTTTCTTAAATAGATTAGCTATCATTTCCTTTATCCCCAGTTTTCACAATAAAACAAGAACCATATACTCAAAGCAGTTGTGCTACAAGCAATTAATAAGCAGTATTGTAAAAGTTCTTGCAACAGGGAAAGAATGGCTTGCTGGTTCAAATCCTAATGGGCAACAAAACTGGTGACAGGCACTTTACCTCTGTCTCTCTTGCGGTCATAGTCTCGATCCCGGGATTTCTCCTTCTTCCGATCCTTTTCTTCTTTGGATGAGGCATAGACACCATGCTCCCTCCGATCCCGCTCTCTCTGCCGACTGCGTTCCCAAAACTCCTCACTCACACCCCCAGGGTGGGATGGAGTCTCTACCCGAGCAGATCGGTAATGCCTGAAACAGGGAGACCAGCTGGGACAGAGCTCTCCATGGAAGAAAACATTTCCCTCTACCTCTGGGTATGCCAACACGCAATATGTCCTCTCCTATGCATCTCCCTGATGCTGAAGGCCTGTACATGGCAAGTACCCAGGCATTTAAATGCCATCATCCACTTCTTAGATATCTTTGAATTTTCCCCACAAATCTTTACCAATCCCTACCCACTACCAGAATTACAGAAACATAATAAAATCCTAAATCTTGGGCGTCCAACAGGAACTGAGATAAAGCTGAGCTACCATTTTCTGGCACCAATGTTTACCTCTTTCCTTACCTGTCTTTTCTGCCACTTCGGCCAGCCTGCTCATCACCCTCCTCATCAGCATCTTTCTGGTCATCCTTACTCTCCTCCCAGTCTTTGTAAGAAGAGATTCTGGACTTTTTCTTGTCCTCCCCATCGTCTTTCTCTTCTCGTTCCCTCCGTTTCAGGGAAGCCAGTAAGTCCAGTCCCAGCAATGAGGGGCGTGGAGCAGGGGCTTTGAATACGTGCTGCTCACTGGCTGCACTTTTGGTCTTGCAAATAAGACCACCAACCTGAGAGTCCAGATCAGTGCCTTCCAGCCGATGGATGGAGGCATCCTCACCAGTGTCCTCCATCACAAGCTCTTATTTCTCTGGAAGGAACAGGAATCATTAGAATTGAGCATAAGAAAACTCAGTTCTACTGTACCCCAGAATAACCAGTATATTTAAGTGGCTACCCCTACCTCCCTACACTGAGCCCAGGACATCTTCTGCTAGTAGAGGTGGGTGTGTGTATGTGTGTGTGTGTGTGTGTGTGTGTGTGTGTGTTCATGCAGGTACACATGCACTGTGTGCACATGAGGTCAGAGGTCAATGTCAAGTGTTTTTCTCAGTTGCTCCCTTACTTACTTTTTGAGACAGGTCTCTCACTAAACTGGAAGTAAATTCAGCCAAGCTAGAAGCTCCTGGGATCTGCCTGTGTCTGCCTCTTCAGCACACAAGTGCCTCTACTCGTGGTTTTCCCAGGGGTTCTGGGGATCTGAACTCGAGTCCTCATGCTTGTAAGACAGCACTTCACCAACTGAGCATCTCTCCAGCCTCCTCTGCTACTACTGAAGACTGTCCCACCAAAGCAGTAGCAATCTCAAAAACTTCCCAGTTCCCACCCCAACAGATACTAAAGACACAGAGACACATATACACAGATCAAGAGAGTATCATCCAGACAAGAATAAACTTCAACCGGGGCTTTTTACTGGAATACAATGGCATTTATAAAGGGACTAGAGGGGGAACTAGATGTAAGTCAGAAGCCTCAATTAAAATCCAGTTTCTGGCCCTACTCAAGGTGATACACACGTGTAATCTTAGCCGAGGCTCCAAAGGATGGCAAATTTGAAGCTAGCCTGAGATACACAGTTGACTTGCATACCAGCTAGACTATTTAGTGAGATATTCATTCATTCATTCATTCATTCCCATGGCCCTCACTCATAATTTTCCCCTAACCATTATCTAATTTATTCTCCTTTAATTTCACCCTTCTACAGATTATTCTTTCTCCCATGTAAGAATCCCAATAATCATCTTTACAATCCCCCACTAGCTCACTGCCTTCAAACATCAAATGTGTTTTCATGTGAACTGCAGCAGCACACACTTCCCCCCCCCAAAAAAAAAAAATCCAGGCTCTTGGCATTTTCTGCTTCTGTGGGAGTAAGCAGCTGCCTTGGTTAGCTATTACTTCCCTTACAATCACAGAACCACTATGAGAATCAAACAACTGTACATGAACTATAGTTGTTTCATCGGTGTAATTATTACACATTTGATAGTATGCTCTGTATACTGACTAGTTTCCTTACTAATATTTCTATTTTATATACATTCTTCTACCCACCCATCCTCATCCTCTTTAAACCACAGGTTGTGTAGAGCATAAGTGTAAGGACATAATTTTACCATCCATATTCTACACACTTGGTGACTTTTATTGTGATCTATAGATGTTTTTTTTTGGGGGGGGGGGCTCCCCATAGCAGGAAAAAAAATCTCTTGAATCTGTGTTCACCAAACTTACTTGTGAGAAATACTACGTTAGGAGATAGCACCTCAGGAAAGTGTTTAAGAGACTGCAAGATCTCCTGGGTTCTCAGCTGATAACACATTCATCTTTACCTAACACCATCAACTTAAAAGCATGAACCTATGCTGGACACACAGATAATCATTCTCATTCCAATAAGTTGTTAAAGTGTAAGAACTGTACCTCTGGAATCTAAACTTCTTTTGCCATGTTCTAATTGACATGTGCAGCTCTACCAAGGAGTACTGCAAACATGATGTGGATGAAGAAACAAGAGTTTCGTTTGGAAATTTCATCAGGTGAAACAGAAAAAGAAAGTTACACCAAGATACACATGAGGAAGTCCAGACAGGAAGACTGGGGTACACAAGCTCTCAGCAGTTAGAAACGATGACTTATGTCCTAAAATGTCATTTGTATACAAGCGAGAGGCTGTCTGTCTTGTTGATTGCGATAGCCCAATAATGGCAAAATGAAAGTCTGATTTTTAAGCAAACGGATAAATATATCTTATTAAAAAGGAAACAAGAGCTCAAACACTTCTCTGGACAGCAAGAAGTCATCATCCACAACACGGGACAAGGAAGGATTTAATTGTCCGCTCAAAATAGCAGGGCCAGATTACGGAGAAAGATCAGTGCACAGAACCCACAAAGGACTTCTTGGGCAGCAATCGCTTACTGCATGTGTCCTTCAGGCAATTGTTCTCAACAATACCGACTTTAAAAATAAACAAACTCCCCCTGCCCTTTGCGGTTAACATTCTACTTATAGATTAACAGCAGGTGTAGTGGGGACACTTGGATGAGAAAGGCTCTCCAGGTAACAGGTTAGGGCACCGTCCTAAACGAGGGCGCAGGGCGGATCCCTAGATCTCAGTGGGGGCCGTTCCCAAACACCGGGAGGTGACCATAACAGGGACAAAGTCCGGAGTAGGCGTAATAGACACGAGACCGCTTCACTGAGTAGAGGAAGGACAAGAGGAACTCTGAAACCAGGGCCTAAACCCGAAGCCCGAATAGACCCCGGCCGCCTGGAGCCGCCATGGCGGCCGAAGGACGGATCTGGAAAGAGGAAGAGATGCTCACCTCAGCAAGCACGACTCTCGGCACCTTCTGCCACTTATTTGGGGACGCCAGCGCGAACACTGCGAGGTCAGACGGTCTCGAAAGGTAAATTCTGCTGTTTGAAAGCGGCCATCACCGTCCCATAATGCCCTGCGCGGGGTCCTCTATCCGTCCACAAATACCATCGAGAGTAGCGCAGAAAGCCAAGGTTCCCGGACGCCAGAGCGAAACTACGTGAACACGCCTTCAAAGCCGCGGTGCCCTCCTCTGGGCCCCTGGTCTCCTTGCGACCAATCGTGCTTGGCGTGATAGCTGACACCCCGCCTCTGGCCTGTGGGCGTGAGAGGTACGACAGACCGAGGTCGGCCATATTTACTATGGGCGGAAATGGCATGACTTCCGGTTGGGACATTGCCTAATGGGCAAGAACTAAAATAATGTCGTCTGCTTATTGGTCTATTGACTGGGACGCGCGGTCATACGTTTATTGTCTGCGTCCATGTTTCTCACTTCCGCTCGTGCGGGCCAAAGAAGCGTTTCTAAGCAATAGTCCATGTTTGTTGGAGTTTTCCCGGATTGGGACTGAGGTAGGAGACAGCAGTGCCTTGGCTGTCCCGTGAGGGACTGAGGTAGGAGACAGCAGTGCCTTGGCTGTCCCGTGAGGGACTGAGGTAGGAGACAGCGGTGCCTTGGCTGTCCCGTGAGGGGCTGAGGTAGGAGACAGCAGTGCCTTGGCTGTCCCGTGAAGGCGTCCGGATTGCTGACCAGTGGTTTAAGTGTCCTCCCAGGCACCTGTGGACTAGGAGTAACCCAACTATCAGCATGTAGTAAAACACATGTGAGAAATATTTTGGAAAGTAAACAGGTCCGCCCTGATGTAAATAACACTTATCTACTTGGCATGGTGGCATACGCCTGTAATCCCAGCAATTGTGAGGCAGAGACAGGAAGATTGCCACAAATTCAAAGCCAACCTGGGCTACTAAGTGAGACCCTTAGTGGGAATAATAATCACTTGTCTGCTCATGTTCAAATGTGTCCTTTGATGATATCTTGGAATATTTCTATTTCCTATGTAAATGTTATACATTAAATTTTACAAAAAAGCAAAATCAGACTTTACATGCTGCTTCATAACTTCTTTTTTCAGTGATTAGGTAAGATAGATCACAATACTACTATTTTCAATAGCATATTGATGAACATTTTGGTTATTTACAACTTTTTGCCATGATAAATGTATTTATTAGCCTGTGAACATAAGTCTTTGTGTCTTTGTTCACAGGCTTTGTGTAAAGAATATGGCAGTTTTCTTTCCTAAAAGGTTCTGTCTCTGAATCCCAACATTTCTGCCTGCCTTTTTCTTCAGTCTCTTGCCACTGTGTGTTACTGTCTTATTTAATGCTTATCAACTCTAATGCATTTCTTAAATATACTTTTTAACTTGTTGTTCTTTGTCTACTTGCAAAACTGGTCTTTCCAAATGTATTTATTGTTCATTTCTTTCATGGTTCTCCATTTATATCCTCCATATGGACATTGTCTTAGATATGGTCTTAGTTTCTCACTGCTTCCAACATTTCCCAGTACCACGAGGGACCTCTCTGTTGAGCATACACCTTCCCCGTCCTCTTTTTATTAGTAGCACAGGAATTTGTTTGCTTGAATTCAGATGATGAGACAGGTACATATTCTCTTTGTGTTTCTCTTTCATCAGTAAATTGTTCTGCACTCAAATTTGATGAAATCCCTCCTGACAGTCAGCTTCACTATTTAAAGTGTGACCTAGGGGTTGGGGAGATGGCTCAGAGGTTAAGACCACTAGCTGCTCTTCTAGATGACCCGGATTCAATTCCCAGCTCTAGTTCCAAGTAGCCTGGTACTTTCTTCTGGCCTTTGTTGGCACCAGCATACAAGTAGTGCACAGACATATATACAGGCAAGACACACATGTAAAAATATTCAATGAAGTGTGACCTATAGCTGGGACAATTTCATTTCTTGTATAAAGTTTATTCCTATCTTGTGTGTCTGCCTGTCCATGCCTAAAGACATGTGGAGGCCTAAAGACAACCTCATGTGTCATGCCTTGGCTGCCATCCACGTTGGTCTTTTTGAGACACGGTCTCAGGCTGGCCTGGGACTCACTGAATAGGCTAGGCTGACTGGCCATCAAAACCCAAGGATCTGCCTGACTTCAACTCCCCAGTGCTGAGATCATAAACATACTCACACACACCAAGCTTCTTTAACATGGATTCTGGGGATCAAACTCGGTTCCCCCATTGCCAAGCAAGCACTTTACTAACTGAGCTATCTTCCCAGTCCTTACCATACCTTGAAATGTAATTTTTGATGAAAGGTGAGAAGGGAGTTCAGGTTTCATAGCATTAAAAACCTTGAAACTAAATTCAAAGTGTCTAATCTCTCCATCACATCTCATTGTAGATGCCTTCAATAATGGCTCTTTGGTCATAGCACTCCCCAAATATGAAGATTCTTCCCAGAAAATTAGGAGCTAGACTAGCAATTTGTAGCACAAATTCTAGCCTTTGTCTTATAGCTAGAAGTGTAACAGAACAAACTAGTCTATGGAATAAGCCCAGCACCAAAAGAAGACAACGAGCAGATCCAATTAGGCCCCTCTACCTCGGCATCTTCTGATTGACTTATTTAATTTGATTTCTACATACTTTTTTGTTGTTGTTACACAGGGTTTCTCTGTGTAACCCTAGCTGTCCTGGAACTTACTCTATAGACCAGGCTAGCCTCGAACTCACAGAGATCTGTCTGCCTCTGCCTCCCAAGTGTTGGGATCAAAGGCATTAACCCCCACACCTGGCTCCACACATTCATAACGTGTCTGTTTGCCATTTGATAAAGTGCACCTAGGAAGACTCCTTAAGCCAGGACATGAGAAAATACAAACCTCCATCAATGAAGGACCACTAAAGTATGGTCCACATGTGAAATGGTATGCTAGTGTGATAAAATCTGGAAGTTTTCTATGTAGGGCTATGGGGATCACATTAAATGTTAGATATAAAACAATGGGAAGTGCAGAAAGATGGGTGAGTTATGTACTGAGCCTCTGCTATTCCCAGCTGCTCTTCCTCCTACTCTACACTGCTGAGATCAGCAGGTTTGTCTGCCTCAGCACTTCCCATAAATTCTGGTTCCATTTGGAGTCAGGCAGTAGTATTGAGGCTAGGGATAGCAGCATCCTTTAGTGACAGGCCAACCTGTCTTTGTGCAGCTGCCTCCCTACTCAGCTGTGCACACCTCGACAGGACTATTAAGTGGGGACAGCGCTCTGCAGTTACAGGCTTTGCCTTGTCTTCCTATTCTGTCCTAACTAAATCTCCAGTTCCCACATTTGAGGATGTCATCTCTTACTTGCTGTACCACTGACTTATAATACAGTCTATCTCTTTTTGTGAAAGGAGGGGGGAATACAGAAACATGTATGTGTTCTTCTTGTATGGCATGTAATTTCTCACGTATTTCTAAGAGAAATTACTGAAAGCAGTTACCTTATGGGTGTTTCAGGATGGCACACAAAGTTCTGGAGGCTGGGCCCAAGCCAGAGGTGGGGTCTGTTGACAGATATTTTCCCTGAAAGGTGATACATGGCTGATGCTCAATAGCGTTGTTTTTTTGTTCTTTACATTAGGACTCATGCACTGCATCTCAGCAGCTCGTAAATGTTGCAGAACTGGCAGTGCAGACTGACACGGGAATTTTCTTCAAGATGAGCTTCCTCTTGCCCAAACTGACTAGCAAGAAAGAAGTGGACCAGGCCATCAAAAGCACTGCAGAGAAGGTGTTGGTTCTCAGGTTTGGGAGGGATGAGGACCCTGTCTGTCTGCAGCTGGATGACATAGTGAGTGAAGCTTTTTGTTTTTGTTTTTCTTTTTCAAGATGGTTTTTCTATGTAGCTTTGGCTATACTGGAACTCGCTCTGTAGACCAGGCTGGTCTCAAACTTACAAAGATAAGCCTGTCTCTGCCTCTTGAGGTCTGGGATTAAAGATATGTGCCTGTCTATAAGTAAATTAGGCCATAAGTGAATTTTTTTTTTAAGATTTATTTCTTTATTATGTATACAGTGTTCTGTCTGCATGTATGCCTGCAGGCCAGAAGAGGGCACCAGATCTCATTACAGATGGCTGTGAGCCATCATGTGGTTGCTGGGAATTGAACCCAGGACCTCTGGAAGAGCAGCCAGTTCTCTTAACCACTGAGCCATGTCTCCAGCCTCATAAGTGAATTTTTGAATAAGCAGCTTTAATTGAAAATTGAGGCAGGGGAAGAGCAGGAAATGCCAACCCTGGGTGTCTAAACATTACCCTTTCATCAGTCACAGCAGCAGTCACATCCAGGACTACAGAAACCCTCCAGGGTATAGAAGCTGTAAAGAGGGGTCTAGACTCTTTCCCCAGTGGCCAAAGCTCTACTTGTTTGCTGCTGCTAGAATGTGCCTGGAGGAGAGGTCAAGTTTCACGACATGTCTTCACACTCAGAGTAGTAAAGAGGGAAATTAGGAGCAGAGTTACTGTTTTTTTTTTTTTCTTGTCCTTATTTACTGTAGAGATTGAACCAAGGGCTGGCACCTCTTCCCACCCATCAACTGTGGGGACCAAATGTCAGAGTAGCACTATGTCATTAAAGGGAATGTGTGGAGCTGGTTAGATGGCTCAGCAGGGATTCCTGACTTGAAAATAATCAAGCTTGAGCCCATGAGATAGATGGCTCAGCAAGTAAGTGCTCATGCCACTAAGGAGGAGAGACTTGATCCCTGCAAATTGTCCTCTGGCTCCTACACATGCACCATAGCACACATGAGTCCGTCCTACTCCCAACCCCAGCACACACACAAATAAATAAAACTTAAAAAAAAAAAAAATCGCCCATCCTACCACCAACCCCTGCACACACAAATAAACAAAACTTAAAAATAGAAAAACCTTAATATCATAGTTTTAGAGGGTTGGAATCCATGGCCATCGTGGCAGGGAACTTGGCAGCAAGCAGGCAGACATGGTGCTGGAGATGTAGCTGAGAGCTCACATCTTGACACAAGCAAAAGACAAGAAAGCTAACTGGGAACAGTCTGGGCTTTTGAAATGTCAAAGCCTGTCCGCAGTGACACATCTAATTCTTCTCAAACAGTACTACCAGCTAGGGACCCAAGTGTTCAAATACATGAGCCCATGGGGCCATTCTCACTCTCACCACCACACTATGCCTTCTGACAGTGTCAACAAGGATCCATCCTCGGAACAGCAATAGTATGTCTAGCTGGGAACAGCAGTGTACACTTTAATCCCAGCCCTTGGGAGGTGGAGGCAGGTGGACCTCTGTGAGCCTAAGGCCAGCCTGGTCTACATAGCAAGATCCAGGCCAGGATGGTGTCTTGTAAGGAAATCAAATGGGCTTGATTCTTGCTTCAGGTATTTCTGAAACAAAATTTTTCTTCTCCAAAAAATGTTATAGTAAGTTTCACATACAATAGTCTAGTATATTTCACAAAAGAAGCATTATGCACCTGACATAGTATAGTGTAACCTCCATCTATCTTGTCATTCACAGCTCTCAAAGACCTCTGCTGACTTAAGTAAAATGGCTGCTATTTACCTGGTAGATGTGGACCACACTCCAGTTTATACACAATATTTTGACATCAGTTATATTCCATCTACTGTATTTTTCTTCAATGGGCAGCACATGAAAGTGGATTATGGGTAAGTTAAGTTGACTCTACAATCTGGAAAGTTGGTTTTATTGGGGCAGGTTCAGAAGCTTACTTACTTTTCTGCTGGCTGTCTCAGTCTGGCCAAGTGAGTAAGTGCTGTCTCCTTATGGGAAACTTTAGTTAAAAGTGTGAGTGTTTAAGGTGTGATTGGATTGACAAATGTTAATTTCTAACTGAAATATGAAAAAACCATTATAGCTTTTGAAGTACTGACTAACCATACTTAAGTACAGAAATACTGAGTAGCTAAATTAGCTGAGCATAAATTATAAATTACCCCAAAAAAAATTGCTGCAAGAAAATTCCTGGTTTCTAAGCTTTGGAACTGGTGGTTGGCATTTATACAAGAAGCATGTGTGCCAGGGAGACACACTTCTCTCTTGCAAGTGTCTTCTGCCACTCAGAGTATTTTGAAATCATTCTTCAAGAAGGCTTTGTCAAAATAAGTCACATGGTGTCTTCGTAACACCCTCCTCTCCGTCCTGTGCACACCCCTCTGTGTTGTCTGTATCTAGGGTTGTGGTCATCCCTTATCTGGGGAGGTGCATCTGCTTTCTCATTACCTAGTGAGCTTAGCATTGTCAGTTTGGAGCTGCTTATCCTAGGATTCAGTTACTATAGTAACTTAGTAGAACCTTCTTACTTGGAATCCAGGAGGAAGTATCAAACACCTTTTAAGTGCTTGGTCTTTTAACCCAGTAATTACATTTCCAGGAGTTTAATAGTAAGTTGAAGATGCATATTTTACAATTCTGGAGCAAATATTACTTGTAAAACCACATTATTGACTATTTTGTAACATGATTTTTATCTTGACAAAATAAATAGGAAATACACCCCCACACATCAAAAGATGGCTCTGGCCTCATAGCTGACTTTATTTCTCTTTTAAAAGTTTCTACAAGCAATATACCTCATGTTTAACATCATTTGTAAGGTTATATTATATTAATACCCACAACTCAGAAGTGTCAGTTGGGGGAACTTGAAAGACTGCACCAACCCTGCCCCCTCCAGCACTCAGAGATCTCTACAAGGTAATGATGTGGGAAGAGACAGAGTCTTCCGCCCGGACTTTGGGACTTTGCTGTCATCCCTGGATGTAGTCCTGTGTATGCTGCCTTGGAAAAGGCAATGGCCAAGCCACAGGTAGAGAGAGCCCCCCTGACAAGAAGGGAGAAAGAGGCCACTGCTGCTGACCACACAGGCTTCACACACTGGAATGCTCTGACCATGCTTATTTTTCTCTCTACTGCAGGTCTCCAGACCACACTAAATTTGTAGGAAGCTTCAAAACCAAACAAGATTTCATGGATTTGATTGAAGTCATCTACCGGGGAGCAATGAGGGGAAAACTTATTGTTCAGAGTCCTATTGATCCCAAGAATATCCCCAAATATGACCTCCTCTATCAAGACATTTAGCACACTCATGGCTATTGGAGATGAAAGAGTCATGGGTGGAAACAGGACCTGAACCCAGAGGGCCTGTGGTCTGTTGTCCCTCAGAGACATGTTCACTGTCCCCGCAGAGGGTTTCATGTGCCTGTAATCAATGGCCCCTGCACAGAAGTTCCAGTGCTCCCAAGATCCAGGTGCCTGAGCGTCCATTCCCTGAGCGCCTCGGAGCAGTCAGGTGACAGTGTTCAGTGGCCTTTGTAACTTCCCTTTATCTGGATTTATGGTTATGCATCCTCCTCGACACTATGAGAACAGCTTGATTAACATGTTTACACACACACACACACACACACACACACACACACACACCTTCCCCATGCTTCCATTCACTTGCTTCTTTTGCTCCCTCCTACCCCAGCTTCTCTTGAAATAATTAATAATTAACATTCTTTTAGGTGAGCTCTTTTCTTTTAGGGACTGAAAACACTGCCCTGGTCTGTTCATTTATAGCTGGCAAGCTATTAAATTGACAAGAGGAAAATGTAGCCCTTCACCATCCAGCAGCACAGTTTAAGCTAAACAAATTTGCTTCCTTGGCAAGTAAGGGACAGAGTTCCCCAGAAGGCAGTGCCAACATCCCTTATTCCAAGGACTCACGATCAAAGGTATATCAGAATTGCCAAGAGGAAATGCCTGTGAGATTTGCTGGTTCCAGTGGCTTTTGAAGAATAGCTAACCTTCCAGGGTCCCCTGGCCCAACCTCAGAATACTTGTGTTTCTCTTAAACCTCATGGGGGCTGTGGTTCCTGATACACTGGAATGAGAGAGTGGGTACAGAGCTGGAGGTCTATGGTGAGGCAGCTTGTGACCTGCTGGGCAGCAAGAGACTGGTTGACACCAGAAGCCCAGGCTTGTCACAGAGCACTGTCACCTCAGGGCCAGCTCTGTTTCAGCTGCTTTTTTCTAAGCTTGTTCTTCAAGGAAACGTGAAATGGGACCTGGTTCTAATGAATGTGGCACAGAAAGAAGGTTGTTGGGGCTTTTAGTGGCCTCCACTTAAAGCTGAATGCCATTTTGGGGATGGGGAAAATGTCCCTTCCCACCCCCTCATCATACATACATACATACATGGGGCTATGGCAGCCACCCTAGGCCTAAGAGATGAAAAGTTAGTGTGCAGAGATCATTGAAGTCAGAGCCTAATGTTATTGAATCCTAGGTGAATTCTAAACCCTCCTCATCCCTACAAGCAAATAAAACTTCTTTGTCCAACTCACTGTCACTGAGTCTTCTGTCCTTCAGCCTAAGTGCTCAGGTGCCAGCAAAATCTCCAAGCCTGCACAAAAACAATCCTGTATCTTTCCTCCTGAAGGCTTGGGTGAGGGCAGAGGAGCCTCTGCAATCTGGACTTATGTTTTATACCCTGTCTTGGGTGATTTCCCTCCCACTAGCATTTATTACACATGTGTTGTATGCCCTGTCCAGTGGTAGAAACCATGTAACTATGAATGGCTCCTGGACAGAGAAAGATCTCAGAAGAGGATAGTCCTTGTGCAGGAAGGGAGAAGCACTGCTGAGAAGCAGGCAGAAGGCCTGCTATGGAGGGGGGTGGAGTAATGGAGGAAGGGCCAGGCTTCCTTCCCTCCTGGTAGTGGCCAGCCACCTGCAGCCAGGTGTTGTGTAAGTATGTGACTGTGCTGTTTCAGTTTCTGGCTGTTTTCTCCCGGTGGCCTCATACGCAGAGAGGCGGCAGCTGGCATAATGAGAAGGTGGACTAGAGAAGGACTGAACTGAAGGCTTGGGGCAAGGAAGTGTTCAGAGAGAAGAGCTTGATGTGTCTTCCTTGTCCCTTTGTCTCTGAAATGGAAGGGCATGTGGCTTGTCTCCAAGCCCAGTATGGGGTGAGTTTCTCCACTGTGGAAGAGGGGCCACTGAAGAAGACCCCTCAACTCAGCCAAGTTCAGAGCACTCCAGCCAGGGGACTCAAGAGTTACTGACATTCATCCCTAATGGAAAAGCTCTGGGGACAAGTAACAACCAAGAGCTTAGGTCACTGAGCAAATCTGTGGGCTGCGCTGTGGTGATGAACCATAAGTCTAGCCTGCCTGCATGTGCCTGTTTTGGTTCCTGGGGCACTGGTGGATACAAGCCCAAACAAAAGGCTGTCAGGACTTTCCTCCCCACTTCAGAGAGGTGACAGGATATGCTAGATGAGCTCAGAGTTTGCATTCAAGCAGACCCAGGATCAAGTTCAGCCCGGTTGGTCATTAAGTAGCTGAGTAACCTTAACCAATGCACGTCGCCTCTCCAAGTCTTTTTCCTTGACTGAAAAGCGAGGGTCACAGTGATCTCCCTGAGACCTGGATTTCATAAACATGATTGCCCAAGGCAGACAGTCTACAGCACCCTAGGGATTTCCTGGCACCTTGGGATAGGGGGAACCCATTTTTCCAGCCCACCATGCTTCTTGGCTGCCCAGGACTGTAAATAAGAACAGAAGCCCCAGACTACAGGGACTACAAATGGGTCAGAAGCAAGTTCTTTATTAGTGACTGAGCAGTGCAGGGCTAGCACCCTCAGGTTATGTCCTGTCCCTTCCTCTCCCCCCTCTTCCACGGTGAATAGTGCTCTCAGCCTGTCCAACTAGTTGTTGGCCATGGTTTCCTGAATCCAGTCCAGGAAGGAGTTCACCTTCATGTACACACCATACTCAGCTACAGAACAGCTCTTATCAAAGCTCAGGATCCCAGCTGCGTACCAGGTGTCCTGCTCCAGGTCGTGAATGGCAAAGGCACTGCCGGCATCACCATAGCAGGTGTCTTCCTGGTACTTGGTCATGCCAGCACAGAAGGTATGCTCATTCAAGATGGGCTGTACCCCAACAGGACTCTTGGGAACCTTCTTCTCAGGCACTGTGCTGCCCTCATAGTGACGCACACAGCTGTCCTGGTCAGCCACGGGCAGTGTGACGTACTTGAGACGATCAGTAAATCTAAAGTTGGCATTCCGCCCCCAGCCAGACACATAGCCCATGCGGCCTGGTGCTATGTAGTCTTTGGAAGGCAGGCAGATGGGCATCACTCTCTCGTTGACAGGCAGCTTCTGCTTGAGCTTGATTAACCCAATGTCCACCACAGAGCGGTTGGGGTGAATAATCACCTTCTCAATCGTCACCTGCTGCATTCTTCCCACATAGAGCTTTAAGGTAGGGGCAATGTCCTTGGGTGTTGCATTCTCACTGTGATTCAGGAAGAGGTTTTTGGCTGTGGTCAGCAGCCACTGGTCACTGATCAGTGTGGCCCCTGTGGTGAGTTTGTGGCGGGAAACCATCTTGGCCTGCCAAGGAAAGCTGCCTTTGGCATCCAGAGAACCACCTATGATGCGCTGCACCTGGTCCACAGGATGCTTTGGCTTCCCACACACTGCAAAGGGAGGGAGGAAAGTGAGCAGCATTGCAGAGCGGCCCCACCTGCAGAGGCCCTGGAAGCATCAACCACTGCTGCTTCTACACCCAACAATAATCACTCTGTGTGTGTGTGTGTGTGCATATATGTATACCTACATAACATAAAATAAACATCATCACACACAAAAGTTCCACAATTCTCTGAAACTCAATGAAAGGACTAGAAGCTGTGTGTGTGTCTTCATTCTCAGACAAAGATGGCCCTGCAGCAGTGTTATTAGCAGTTGTGGATGTCGAAGTTAACACAAAGCAGGTTGGCAGTTCCTGCCACTGGTAGTAGAAACTGAGCGAAATCCTCACTCAGGCAGGAGAGGGGAGAACTATGGGATGCAGGGTTCCCAGCTGCCCCCACATCCTGCCTTACCCCTTGTGGGCTCAGCTTATATACGGCCTCCCCAACCTGGTCCTTCCTGGGGCATTCACTTTACTTTTGACCAGGTCTCTGTGAGCCCGTGTTCTCTCTGGAGAGCATCTCCATGGGAACCAGGGTAGACAGGTGACTGAGCCAACCCCTTGGGCCTAAATGAGCATGACACTTACTAAGCTCTCTGGAGGTTGTGTTCCTGCTTTGCCAGCTGTGACTGTCTCTAACCCACGTTGGCTCTCACATATTCAGACCACACAAGAGAAACACGGCCCTGCCACATTTTGGCCGTGATCCCTGACTACTCTTGACCTCGGCACCCACCTGCCTCACATTCAGGGAGTCTCTCTCCAGCAGCTGCGTTCACCCACTGCATCTCACTGTTTAAGGCATACACTCCTGAAACAAAAGGAGGAGATGAGCTCAGAGAAAGCCAGGCTGGCCGCAGTGTGGCATGGGGAGACTTCTAACATGAAGGGTTAAAGTTGGAGGAGAGGAAGGGAGGGAAGGCTGGAGTACCATGCTGCCGGTCGTGTTGTGCCTGGCAGGACAGCAGTCAGTCCTGACAGATGGTCAGGATTCAGACCCTGACTCTGCCTCTCATAGGCTATCTTGGCCTCTCTGTGCCTTAGTTTCCTCAGCAGAAAAATTAAGCAAAGATGCTATGAGAACCACGGGAGCTTATAAGACACAGTGAAGTTCTTAGAAACTGTCAAAAACACAGCAGAGGCTGCCCAATGTCATAGGTGGAGACAGCACTCCCAGGCAACAGGGGCCATCCATGGAATTGCTGCCCTCAACAAAACAAACAAGAAGCTTAGACAACTGAGTTTGGTGGAAGGACCACCAACAGGAGACAGTAACTTTATTTGAATCTAACTCTCCTGGCTCCAGACAGTACTCGTCCATCATGGGAACACCAAACAGGGCTATGGGTGTGCAGGGAAGAATGTTCATCCAGACTTACCATCTCCTTCAGTCCGTAGCCTGTAGTATTGGCGGCAACGATAACGAACCAAGTGCTCCACGTAGCCATTTGCGATCTCTGGTGGCTTTGGGCAGCTGTCATCTGCCAAGAAAAGCCAGTAAAGGATGTGGATGCCCAAATGGCTCCCCATGAAAAGTCAACCGAGAGGAAGCTGCCCTGTACACCAGACTTCCTTGTGCCCTGAGTGGAAGCTGAGGAAGGGAGGCCCCAAAGATGTACAGAATAAGAGGACATGAAGGGGAACTGGGTCTTCCCTAACACAGAGCAGCTTTCATAGGGCAGGCTGGGACACAGCCAAGCTGGGGTGCACAGTTTCTGGGAAAGCCCAGAGACTCACCTGCAGTATTCATGACATCATTGTTCAAGTACACAGCAAAGAGCTGTCCCCAGAGCAGGAGAGTGACAGCAGCTCCCAGGGCTCTGCAGAGAGATGACAAGAAGGAGTGAAGAGTTGGTCTCCTTGCACATGTGTGCCCACACAGCACACATACACAGATACACTTTCCATTAAGCAGCCATTAAAGAAAGGAGCTGCATCCTACCCTCCTGCATCCCCACCCCACCCCCTTAGGTTCAACAAATTCCAGACACACCAGCAAGCTCTGTGCCGATGAGAATTCTGCACAAGCTTCAGAAAGGGGCCACTGTAACAAATGGAGGGAAGTGTTGTTCTTTCATTACAGTTATAGGAGTAAAAGCTAGAGAAGGGGTGGGAGGTGATGAGTGGGATCCCAAGGGATCACACGGGAGAGCATAGCAGGTTCCATAACAGGTGAGGGGGACCAAGGTGGGAGGGAATAGCATGCCAGGCAGATAGAGATTAAATGAGGAGTTTATTTAGAAAGGGGAGTGTGGGAGAAGGGAAGAGACATAGAGGCACCAGGAACAGAAGAGGGGGGGGAGAAGAAGAGGAGGGTAGCTGGTGGACAACCAAGAGCAGGAGAGAGAGAGAGCAAAAGAGAAAGCCAAAGACAGTGTAAGTGGGCAGGGGTCTGATTTTTAAAGGGGTCCTTTACACCTGCCTGCAGACTAGCACTCATGGAACCCTGGGCTGACCAGAGTACTGCCTGCGTGCATTCTGCCAGGTGACAGGGGCAGGCCAGCGTAATGCCTGAATCCTTACAACCAGCCCACCAGTGTGGTAGCATATATGCCATCTCAACTCTCCACACTCTAAAGCAGAGGCAGGAGGATCAGTGGTTTGAGAACAGCCTGTGCTACATCCCAAGTGCCTGTCTCAAAACAGCTGAGGAAGGTGGGGTGAGAAAAGAGGAATGGAGTGGAGACGAGGCACAGAACTGTGAGCCTCTTCTCTAGTGATAATCCGTGATGTCCAGCAAGAAACCTCTGCCACACATCTGTGAAGTACTGGGCTATGAAGACACTGTTAGGACAGTGTAGCTAGCTTAGAGATAGCAGCTATGATTCATTTTTCTAGTCTCACTACTTTTTGATGAAAAGGTTGTTTAAATGTATGATTTGTCATAGTTGTTGTTGTTGTTTGTAAGGCACAATCTCACTAATTGCCCAGGCCTGTCAGAAACTCCTGAGCTCCCAGGCTCAGCCTACCTCGGCTGCTAGAGTCACGGGGTGCCCACCATCACCCCTAACTCATATACGGTTGTTCCTACTACTTAGTGACATGCCACACTTTGAAGGGTGGCATGTCAAACCAAGAATGCCACATAGTCACCTGAAGAAAACTGGCTTCCTAAAGGCATGACTGTGGCCATCATTGGTGCACAGACTACACTTAAAAAGTAACCAAATCCCAGAAGATGCTGGCCAGTCAGGAATTTCTTGGTGATATTCTGCTTCTAGTCTTTTTTCAACCTTCAACATTTTTTCTATTTTGATAAAAATCTGGGTGCCTTGATTGTGTCTCTAAAATGTGTGACTCTTGTCTTCCTTTCATTAAAAGCTGGTCTGTTAATAGGCACAGTCAATATCCCAGGAGGCTGCTCCATGCCTTGTTGAGACAAAACTTTACAATCTTAGAGATAGACAGCCCAACCAAAGCCCATCTCTCATGCATGCAAGAAGGGGTTTGTTCACTGGCCCTTCACTCACTGAGGTTCCAGGCATATCCTGCCTTTGACATTTCAACATGACATTGTCACTTACAAAATTCACAACTCAAATGCACAATCAAGTTGCAAGAGAGAGAGAGAGAGAGAGAGAGAGAGAGAGAGAGAGAGAGAGAGAGAGAGAGAGAGAAGGAAAAGAGGGAGGGAGGGAAGGAAGGAAGGGAGAAAATTGTACAATGCTTTAAGTAAGTTTACAGTTTTGTGTTGATCTGTGTTCACAACTATCCTCAGCAGCCTGTGGCCTGCAGGCCATGGGCTTGACTCACCTAGAGCTTTAGCCCATTGGCCCTGTTCCATTTTGCACCTCTCCCATAGACTTCTACACTTCATGCTGGAAGTGTGAGATGTGCGCTGGGGACTCACCTCATCTTGGGCCTCTCTTGCCGATCTCTGGAAGGTCCGTGCTGTGATGACTCCTGCTGAGCCTTTTATGCTTCAAGGTCCTACCCCACCTCCTTCTCCTCCAGTTCTGTGTTTGCACAATGTCAGCCAAGGTCACCGGTTGTTCCAGTAATCAAACCACAAACCAAACTCTGTCAAGAGTTGAACTCTTGCTTCATGCTTTCCTGTCCCATGGTATTATTTTACAAATCATGAAGAAATCTGGCAACTTCATGACCCCCCCCCACTCACCACTGTGGTGGATATCCCCCAGAGGGTGGGATGGAGAAGAGGAGCTGTTAGTCTAACACTTTATTTTTTGGAGGGGACCTTTCTTTGATTTATTTCAAAGCCCTCTTAGACACCCCTGTGACCCGTCCTATTTGGGACAATAAAGAAAGTATCTCCTTTTCTCAACCATGCTGCCCAAGTGTGGGCATTTCCATCCTGATTGTGGAGAGATCTGGAACCTGCAATCAGTAAACAGGATTTATTGGGTTCTGGCCCTTTGCTCTCAAACTCAGTGATTAAAGCTGTAGTCTAGACTGACATGGGACCTTCATGCTAGCTTTTCACTCCAGTTTTCAGTGCTGAGAAGGGTTTATCTTGGGATGGTTTCAAGATAGACACTCTGGTGTAGACACCCCTGCAATCTCACCCAGGGAAAGCGGGTGGGTAAGAAAAGGGTTTCTACTTCACAGTTGCTCCCCAACCTGTGCGGACATCTTCCTGTTGCTAAGTGTTAGGATTTGAAATCAATGAAATGAACCTGTTGTGTCTCCTTTGATTGCTCTTAGCAGAAAACCACACCACGTGCTTAGTATAGACAGAGAACAAACTCAATAGCCTGACTTTCTGTAGCTTCATAGTTCAGTTGCTAGTCAAAGTAAGCAGCTGAGAAACATTAGTGTTTCAGTCAAATGCCTGCCCTGATATGCTGTTCACTCAAACACAGTGACTAAAAAAAAGTTAGCTGTTTTTCAATCAGATCATACCAAAGAATCATGTGGATCGTTGCAATATCAAAACAACTGGGAAGAACACAGATACCTGTCAACAGGGGACTGGGACCTTATGTGTGGTGTTGTCACATGATGAAATATTGTAAAGACATGAGAACTTTGGAAAACAGAGAATAGCAATAATCTTATAATTTTGAAAAAAGCACAAAGTAACAGAAGATTCCATAGGGAATAATACTGCTCTTGTAAGCTCAAAACCAAGCACAATTTTGTAAAGGAGTCTTAAATATGACACCCAGAACACAAACAATATCAAGAAAGTTAAAAGATAAGGCTGGAGAGCCTTGGCTCAGTTGGTAAGAGCACTTGCTGCTCTTCCAGGGGACTTGAGTTCAGTTCCCAGCATCAGGTGGCTTACAACCGTCTTAGATTCCAGTTCCAGGGTACCCAATATCTTGGAACTCACCTGCAAGACACACAGACACACACACACCTACACATAATTTGGAAACAATAATAACAAATACAAACAAAGATTGAAAATCCACAGAAAGGGAGAAAATGTGTGCAGATATTCTGTTTGACAAAGGCTTTGTACCCAAAATGTGTGAAAGTCTCCTACAGCAAAACAAGACTTAGAGAAGAGATGGGGAAATCAGAACCCTCATGCATTGTGGTAGGAATGTAGAACGGTGCATGCTCTAAGGCATAGATAGCTCCATGGTCTGTCCAAAAGCAAGTCCACCTGCAGGTGTGTTGTGCAACAGGTCCCTGACTCAGATTGAAACATTCCATACTTCAGGGAAGCTCCTTAAGCAGAAAAATACACAACTCCAAACAGCTTCAGGAAGTCCCTGAAACTGACCAGATTCACTAGGTCCCTCCCTGCCAGAGTAAGCAATAAAGCTACAAAGAAGACTCAGACCAGACCATCTGCCTGGAAGAGGCTTAGACCAGAGCCACTTGGAAAGGACGCTCTCCATCCCAGTGAGTAACCTTCAGGCTGTGCAGTGTGCTCCAGGTTCCTAGCTTTTGTGAGATGTCACCCACTCTGAAGTGGGCTTTGGTGATTCAGCTGTCTTTCTGATCCTGTAAGTAATCTGTCAGCAGTGTTCCTATAAGCGATCCCAATAAAACTCACTGGCTCACCAAATCGGACTTTGGTGGTTTACGTACTTTGGTCTGTCATGGGATCCCTATTTGAGGGTGAGTAGACATGTGTGTTGAATCTCCCCAGGAAAAAAATTGTCACACAACAAGGTGGCCACCAAAGGGGCTTTCTGGCAGGTTCACTGCAGCATCTTCACAGTGGTCAAAAAGTAGAAACAGCCAGGTGTCCATCAACAGAACCCTGCAAAATGTGATCTCTGTACATGCAGGAGAATGTTATTCACCTACAGAAAAGAATGGAGTTGATTGATGCCTCCTATCTGTTAGGGTCCACCAGACGTCCCATAAAAGACCACCAGTCACATATGCATTAAGCAAGAGTGCTTTATAAAATCCAACATGTTGGGGTGGCACATGGCTAACACTAGAGAGGCTTGAGGCCCTCCTTTTAAACTGGGTTAGGGGAATTCCAGGGTGGAGAGATTAGTCTGAGGGCTGATTGGTGGACTTGAACAAAACTTTGCTGGTTGCTATAGGATTGGTTGGCAGCTCAGTGGTTAGGAGCTTTTCAGCTGCAGAGTGGGAGAAGCTATCTTTAGTTCTCTTTAACTTGCCCAAGGTTGTGGAGAACCTTCTGATTGGTTGCCCTGGGTTACAGCTTTCCCACGAACTGTTTGCTGAGCTCCAGCTGGTTCCAATAAACTGAAACTAAGGCCTAGTCCATGGCAGGGGCCGTTAGAAACCTGTCTTGAGTCTGGCTCCCTGGTCCTCTCACTACCATAATCTCGGAAACCTACTAAATGGAAGAAGCCAAAAAAGAAAGATTCATAGAGGCAGAAAGTAGATTAGAAACTGCCAGAGGACGGGGCTAGCAAGATAGTTCAGTGGGTAAGGCACTTGCTGACCTGAATTGGACTCCCAGACACTACATGGTAGATGGAACCACATGTGCCTCAAGAATGCACACACACACACACACACACACACACACACACACACACACACACACACACAATTTTTTAAAAGGCAAGAAGCTTTCAGAAGCTGAGAGAGGGGAGCTATTGCTTAATATTTGTGTAACTTCTGGTTAGGTGGTGAAGATGCTTTGGGAACAGTGGTGATGGTTGTGCAACAGTGCTGTTGTGATCCATGCTGCTGAAATGTAAGCTGGGAATGGCTAAAGTCAAGCTGTACACTCTATGTATTTTATCACCACGTAAACTCAAAAAGTGAATATTAAGTGAACTTCATTGCATAGAGAAAAAAGCAAGCAAAATCCAGCTATAGATTGTATGGCCATACACTCCAGGGTTAGAAAAACTTTATTTTTCAAGTTCTCAATGAAATGGAAAACACAAAATGTAAAGAGTTACCTGTCCTGAGGAGGTAGGAGAAAACTACTATAGAAAGCACCTGGGAAAAATAAACTCAGAGGTTGTCAGTGGCCCAGCTGTGGCCTGGATGGTTAGTTCACGGATGTATATTTTACTGTGCTTTATTGTCTATTCACATGTACGCACACATAAATATTCTTAAAATACTCATCTAGTAGATGATGGAAACAGAAGCAGACACCCACAGATAAACACTGAGCTGAACTCCTGGAATCCAGTTGCAGAGAGGAAGGAGTGATAAGAAAAGGGGTCAAGACCAGGCTACAGAAACCCACAGAAATAGCTGACCTGAACAAGGAGGAGCTCATGGCCCCCCAGACTGATAGCTGGGAAACCAGCATTGGACAGACTCAGACCCCCTGAATGTGGGCCTCAGTTAGAAGGCCTGGGAAGCCTAAGGGACCTCAGACAGTGGAACCAGGATGTATCCCTGGTGCACAAAAGGACTTTGGGAGCACATTCCCCATGAGGGATACTCCCTTAGCCTAGAGGCAGGAGGGAGGGTCTAGACCCTACTCCAAATTGACTTGACAGATTTTGATGATCCCTCCTGGAAGGTATCACCCTCCCTGTGGAATGGTAGGGAATGGGATGGGAAAGGGGGGTCAGGGGGCATGGGAAGGAAGGGAGGACGGAGGGGGAACTGGGATCAATATGTAAAATAAGAAAAAATAATAAATATATATAATTAATTTTTAAATAAAAAATTCTTAAAATACTAAGTATTTGTATTTTCAAATGCAATGGTGAAGGAAAACTCACCAAGGCCCGTGTCTCACAGAGTGACCCATGTGAGCAGGATCTGGAGAGCCAGGTCTTGACCCATGTGCTGCATGCATGCAGTGATACTTTCTGACACTTTCCTGTTACTAAGGGGCCCCTGTTTCCCTAACCTTTGAATCTGGGTTTAGCTGAGTGACAATTTGAAATAGTGTAAATACAACTCAAGGATAGACCTGAAATACAGCTGGCCCCTGGGCTTGCCTTCTCTTTACTGCACGCAAAATCCAGAGGTCACCGCGTAGAGGAACCCGTGCCATTCCCGCATGTGCTGCTGGAGAATTAAGGAGAACTCAGGAGTCCCAGCCACAGTCAGCCAGCCCCTCCTCTCAGAAGCCCTCTCCGTGGTAAACACTGGTAAGCGCTCGACCCAGCTGAGACCTGCCCAGACCACATCGTAGCTTGACACAGACCAAGTGGATGATGTTCAGGTCTTTTTTATTTTTTTTTTTAAGGTTGGAAGGTGTTTATTTTTGTCACTCTGTCTTCTGTTTGTCATGAAAATTTTTCCTAAAGTAATTTTTTTAGCCAGTAAGTTTATCAGATATCTTTTTTAGTATTTGTTCTATGCATGTATCCTTTACAGATACATGCATATCTTTATAGATACATTCTAAAATATTTCTAAAAGTAGGTCATTCTGCATATAGTATCTTATATTTTTCCCACTTAACAATAAAACATATTTTGTGTCTTAAATTATGTGTGCATATTATATATAACTATGTAATCTAGTTTAATGTATTTAAATGAAATAAATTTTATTGTACAAGTCAGGAATGGTGGTACACACCTATAACCTCAGCCCTCAGAAGGCAGTATCATAAGGGTTACAGTTTTGAGGTCATTCCAATTTGTGCTATTCAGCGAGCCTCTGTCTCAAAAACAAGCATGAAGGGAATTCATCCTATAACACTTTAAATACACTTTACATTTCTAAATCACATACAGTTGTACATATCTATGGGGAACAGTGTGCCATTTCAATACCTGCATATGACACCTAATGATCCAATCAAGATAATTAGCTACCCATAACCCACCAGACATTCTTTTAGTAAAATTGATCAAGATGTCATACAATAAACTCTTGTTTGATCCTAGGCAAACTCTATCCACTGTCACAGTTTGTTATGCAGCTAAAATAACTCAGCACACAATTATACAAAAATATTTTCTTAATGTGATCTATTTTCATAGATTTGCCTAATATGTAATATACTTGGCACTAGGAAGCAAAAATAAAGAAACCTTACAAATAGAAGTGAGTAATTACTGAATACTAATATTTGTAGAATTGAGACTAGAATTATTTCATATGCTAGCTTATACATCCTCACAACGAGATTATAAAGTAGATTTTATTAACTTCACGATTAAAGGATGTGACAGAAATAAAGAGATTAGGGAAGGTACTCAAACTAGTGTTAGGAAATATCAAATGAGGTCTGGAATTCAGCACTTCTCTACGGCAGGCTTTCTTTTGGGCCACCAACCAGCTCCCAAATCATGACACGAAGACTTATTATTAGTTATGAATGCTCAGCCTTATCTTATGCTTGTCCCACTAGCTGTTATAACTTATTTTAACCTGTTTTAACCTGTTTCTCTTCATTCACATTTTGCCTCAGGGCTGTTTACCTTTCATTCTGTATGTTCAGGTCTTTACGCGTGGCTGGAGAAAGCTTGTTAGGCAGCATCATCAAATAAGCAGGGCAGGCAGAGTGCTGCTCCCTCGAGCCCTGGGACTGTACGGCCCACCACTGTTTGCCAGTGCCAGCTCTTCCTCGCCCAGTGCCCTCAACAGCCAGAAAGAAGAACCTACTTCCCCGTGCACTTCGGAGCCTTGCCAAAGAGAAGGCTCACTGCAGACAAATGGCTCCAAGCCAGAGGCCTTTCTTCCGAGGAGCCCTCTTTTTCTGCCTCCCCTCACAGTGAACCCACCAGCCCTCCTCCCTTCCAGAAATCATCAAAACCCAATCTCTGGCCACCTCAAATTTTGCAAGTATCGTCTCCTGGTGTTGTTTCTTCTCATTCATTTCTGGGACTCTGTGGGACCCAGGACAGCATAGACAGTGGCCTTTGGCGACTCCTCTAGATGGTGGTGGTTCCCTGAGAGACCTGAGACCCACCTTGCCTCCCAAGCAAGTGAGTGAGACTGACATTCTGACATGCGCATCTCCTGAGCCTGTTGGGGACTCTGACCACTCCTCGTAGTCTCCGCAGCCTCTCTGCTCGGGGGTGGGTGTGCACTTTGTAGAGAACGAAGACCCCAAGAACTTGAAAGTACCAAGTCACGACAGTGGCTGACAGAGAAGCCTGAAGGCAAATTTTCCATTTTAGAAGGGAAAACCATTTTTAAAGGTTCATCAAAAAGTACTCTAATCACTACCAGCCTGCTGCCCCTTGCAGTGAACTCTTCTCCAAAAGAGGGTGCACCCTGGCCCATACAGTGGCCCACACCTATAATCCCAGCATGCAGTGGGCCGGGGCAGGAAAGTTGGGGTCTCAAGCCTCTTATAGACTCCGCAGAGAAATCAAGGCCAGCCTGGGCCACAGGCATAGCAAGAACCTATCTCAAAAACAAAAGAAGAGTTCATCTAGCCACAAATTCTTGAGATGTTTGTCCATTTTAGAAAAATAAAATAAAATCTCCATGTTATTTCTCCACTTGAAGGTAAGCAATAGGTCTGGATATATATTTACATGCTTTGATTGTATTTTCTGTGTGTCTGTGTGCATCCGTGTGTGCACACACACGCCTGCAGCAGGCAGAGGACAGCCTGCAGGAGTTGCTCCTCTCCCTGAACCCGGTAGGTCTGGGCTAGGACTCAGGGCCAGGCTTGGCGGCAGGTGTCGGGCAGCATGGAGCTGAGTCGGCGGCTCCTCACTTTGACCTGTTATAGTGTTTGTCCTTGTTTTATGTCAGTGACTCCCTGGGGTTGGTTTGTTTGTGTTTATTTTGGTTTGACTTGTGTGCTGGGCTTTTGACAATCTTTATTCATGCATGTGCTCATGTATATGCATGTATGCACACATGTGCAGGAGCCCATGGAAACAGAAGAGGGTTCCAGATCCCCCGGAGCTTCAGTAACAGCCAGTTTTGAGCCACCGAGTGTAAACTGACTGGGTGCCGGGAACTGTAACTGGGTCCTCTTCAACAGTAATATGTAGCGAGATATTCACCTTGTCTGCACCTGTGGCTTAGGCCATGCCCATTGGGGCGGAGACAGGGCCCGATGGGAGCGGAGAGAAAAGGTTGGGAGAGGGTCGGGCTGCCCTTTTTGGGTGGTGGACGCTGGAAGGCTCAGGATCTGCTGGCGTGCATCTGCCTATGTTGTGAGTTATTTCTCCCTTAATAAACTTCTGTTCGGCCTAATTGTTTATCCTGATTCTTATTAAATCACAATAGTAATACGCATTAACTGCTGAGCTATCTCTCCAAACCCGCTTTTTAGTGTTGTGAAGAGCATCTCATGTAATCCAGGGTGTTCCCAAACGTCTGTGTAACCAAGGCTGACCTCCAACGCCTGCCTCTACTCTCCAAGTGCTGAGATTACAGGCATATACACCACACCAGGCCTAATGGCTCCCATTTCCTCTGCAATCTCCCCCCCCCACCAGGTATATTTTATTTTCTGAATTTCTTAAAGTGGAAACTGACATCAATGTAAGAAGCATTTTACATATGATACATACAATTAAAGCCACGTCTTCACCTGGGGCCCTTTACTTAGGTCCCATGTTTCAATACACTTTACTCAGCCATTGAAAAAATATTTGCAGTTTTCATTTCACATCTTGTTTGCTCCATACCTTACTTGGTCTATTCATTTTTATTTATGTGAATGTGTGTGCATACTACACAGCACTACACTTGCAAGCATGGAAGTTTTAATGATTTCCCCATACTGACTTCAGCTCCAAGCATGCTCACTGAACATATTCCATGTAATTTCAAAAACTGACTTATCTCCTTTTCTCAAGTACTATTAATAGGTGCAATCAAGTTTAGGTTTATTGCATTTTGCATTGGGATCAACCACTTATTGTGGAGTGTCGTAAAGTCTCTCTGAGTGCTTGAACTTTCTTCTGACTAGCATCTCTGCGCTTTGCCATTTTTATTTGCCTATACTACCTAGAGAACTTACCCACCCTTGGCCGTTCAATTAGAATATGTGCTTTGTTTATATTTAATGTAATTGCAGATAGGGTTATTTTTTAAGTCTACATTGCTCACTGTATTTGGTTTTTTTTTAGTTTGGTTTTTCAAGACAGGATTACTTTGTTTTGCTTTGGAGCCTGTCCTGGAGCTAGCTCTGTAGACCAGGCTGGTCTCCAACTCACAGAGATCTGCCTGCCTCTGCCTCCCAAGTGCTGGGTCTAAAGGTGTGTGCTACCAATACCCGGTTTTGTTTTGTTTTGTTTTGTTTTTAATCCACAAGTCCTATCTTCTTTATGTCTCTGCTCCTCCCTTCATTACATCACAATTATTGTTGGTTTGAGTGGGGGTTTGGTGAGTGGTTTTTTTGTTTTGTTTTGTTTTGATTTTTGTATTTTTGAAATAGCCTTGCTCTGTACCTCAGGCTGCCTGGAACTTACTTATTAAGTAGTCCATTAAGTAGTGGCAATTCTCCTGCCTCCACTGCAAGTTCTGAGATTACAGGCATAAGCCACTACACCTGTCTGTATTATTCCTTTTATACATACTACTTGGGTTTTGTTCTTTGTTCAGTTTTGCTGGATTTCGGGAGGGGTATTGTGGTCATGTGTTTTACATTTTATTTCATTTATTTTATGTGTACAGGTGGGTATGTGCATTCATGCACATCCCTATGCCACAGTGCATGTGTGGAGGGCCCTGGGTCCATGGTCACTTTTCACCACTGAAACACCTTACTGGCCCATACTCAGTTTTAAAAGATTTTATTGGGGGCTGAAGTGAAGCTTTAATGAATAAAGTGCTTGTGAGGGGAGCTTGGAGTCACAGTTAGGAACTGTAGCACCCACATAAACACCAGGCAGTCATGGGCCCTCCCTGTGATCCTGGCACTCAGAAGGCAGAGACAGGGAAACCATGGAATGAGCTGGCTATCTAGACTAGCTGGAATGACAAGTTCCAGGCTCAGCCAGAGACTGTCCCAATTCAGAAAGTGTGTAACATCCAGTGTCAACTTAAGGCCTACACACACACACACACACACACACACACACACACACACACACATGCATTCACACTTGTGCACCCACATACATACAAATATGCATGTAGTAAATTGCTAAGGCCTTGTACCAGTTTTGACAAGATGACCTTCAAGCTTGAAACATGTGCATATATGAACTGAGACTTTTTTATTATTTTTTTTCATTTATTTTACATTGTGATTGCAATTTTCCCTCCCTCTTCTCCTCCTGTTCCCTCCCCTCTCCTCTTTGCCCTTCCCCATCCACTCCTCCTCCATGTCTCGGCTCAGAAAGGGGCAAAGGGTCAGGCCCCATGGGCATCAACAAAGCATGTCATATCAAGTTGAGGCAGAACCAAGCTCTTCCCCGCTGCATCAAGGCTGGGTGAGGCTTCCCAGCATGGGGAAACAGGTTCCCAAAAGGCAGCTCATGCCCCAGGGACAGGTCCTGGACCCACTGCTAGGAGGCTTACAAACAGACCAAGCTACACAACTGTCACACACATGCAGAGGCCTAGGGGGGTCCCACGCAGGCTCCCTAGCTGTTGGTTCAGAATCCATGAGCTCCCACAAGCTCAGGTCAGCTGTCTCTGTGGGTTTCCCCTGTCATGACTTTGATTCCCTCTGGCTCCCCCTCTCTTCAATAGGACTCCTACCAGTTCAGCCAGAGCTTAGCAGTGGATCTCTGCATCTGCTTCCATCAGTGAGTGGATGAAGGCTCTCTGGTGACAGTCTGATTACAGGAGATGGCCAGTTCAGTCACCCTCTCCACTGTTGCTTTACAGTTGTGTGTTTGGGGTGTGTGGTTTGTATTTTGTCTTACAGGAATTTACAACTAGGGGACTACCTTTAGTCTCAGAAGAGACACCGGACTCTTGAACAGTGTTAAGACTTTAAAGGCAATGTGGACTTTTCAGCCAGGCTAGATGTGTTTCACTTTCCAATATGGCCATGGGTCTGTGGGAGTCAGAAAAGAATGCTGGAGTTTGAGGAAGGAACATCCCCATAGGCTTTGAATTTGAATACTTGGGGGCAGGTTATAGAACCTTTAGAATGTGCAGTCTTGCTGGGGGAAGTGGGGAGGAGCTTTGAGGTTTCTAGCCTTGCTCCTCTTCCTGCCTGCTCCCTCCACTTCCTGTGTGTTTAAAACGTTCTCATCCAGCTTCCTGCTCCTGCCACTTACTGCTCTGTTTTCCTTGCCATTATGGGCTTCCCCTTGGGCTCCCCACAAGCCAAAATAATCTTTCTTGCAAGTGATATTTTATCACAGCCACAGAAAAATAACTAATCCATCCCACAAAAGCTGTATTTGATGGTCCTGGGAATGGAACCCATTATACACACCAAACAAGTGCTCTACCATTGAGCTAAATCCTTGACTGCTGTGGAAAATCCTTTTGTACACTGTGAAGTCTTTCTGCTGTAATTGGCTTAATAAACAAGCCAACTGACCAATAGCTGAACAGGATAAAGTCAGATGGGAAAGCCAAACTCAGAATGATGGAATAAAAAAGGATGGAGTCAGGAGATGCCAGAGAGACAGAGAAAAAGTTGGACAGAGAAAATGGGATAGAGGTAAAGGCCATGAGCCTCAGGGCTATACATGGATTAATAGAAATAGGTTAAATTGAGATTGTAAGAGCTAGTTAGTAATAAGCCTGAGCTATTGCATCTCAGTGTATTTATTCGGGAATTGCTGGGTGGGACAGAAACTTCAGCCTACACTTGATCCTCTTTCACTTTATATTTTGAGACAGGGCCCCTTTAAGCTTCCCAACCTGGCTTTTGACTTACCATCCTCCTGCTTCAGCCTACTAAGTGGCTGACATTATAGCTCTATGTCCAGCCCAAAACACTTTATAAAACACAGTTATCGACAATAACTTGAAATACAAATAAATGAAGACAAATTTACTGTTGAAGAATTTAAAAAGAAAGGGGAAATCCAAGACGTTGTTCGAAGGAACAAATTATAAAGTGGAGCAACAGTGAAGAGGACAAGGAAAGAGCTGCCTCACAGCTAAGAGGAAGCCAGTGCTGGGGCCGGTGGGGGCATTGAACTCTGGCTCTAAACTCAACTTGGTGTAATGCTAGCACCCAGAAGACTGCTGGAGAGGAAGGCTTGGAAAGTAATTGGCTGAGCAGAAAGCACTTTAGATAGAAAGTGTGTGAGGAATGAGCTAATCGGGAAGCTAAATAGAAAAGACCCATGTGTATCCTGGCCAAGTGTGGCTCTGGTGTCTTTAGTGTGCCTGGGTTTTAGAAGGTGAGTCTGCAGCACAGACTAGATCAGGCGAAAGCCTTGCCCTCCAGGAGCCAACATCCTCATGGAGATTTAAAAATGACCAATGCATGGAGATGAGTGCAAGGTAGACAATAAGATGAATCTAGAAGGGGCTGCAATGAAAACCAAGAACAGAAAACAATTACAACAGAAACAATGTATTTTTGAAGCTCATACACTTCGCTACTTTCTCTCTGGGGAGTTTTTTTTTTTTTTTTTTTTTTTTTTTAAATCCCAGTGCCAAGGACACCTTTCTCTGTTGTGTCTGTGAGAGTCTGATTGACATCATACTTTCTATTTTGGTTATTGCTATTGGCAGTGGTGGTGATGGTGCTGGTGGTGTGTGGAGTGTGGGTGTTTGTGTGTGGGGAGAGGTGTGCGTGTGTCACATGCACATGACAAACTGACAAATCATAAAGATGCCATCTTTGTAAGACACATCTCAATTTCTGAGACATTAAAATTGGAAAGATAGGGCTGGAGAGATGGCTCAGCAGTTAAGAGCACCAGCTGCTCTTCCAGAGGTTCCGAATTTAATTCCCAGCAACCACGTGGTGGCTTGCAACCATTTGTAATGGGATCTGATTCCCTCTTCTGGTGTGCATGAAGACAGGTCACTCACATGCATAAAATAAATAAATAAATATTTTAAAATGGAAAGATCATCAGAATTGGTGGGATAGGGAAGGCAAGAGCATGAGCAGCATGAACACAGAACCCTGGGTTTTCCTGGGGGTACACATGGGTTTCTAGCAAGATCAAAAAAGGAGTATTGGAGTCCAGGGCATGGCACTCAAAATTGCAGCTTTTCTCAATATGAAAATTAAGCAGGTTTCGCTGTTAAGACACCCTTTCTAGAATATCACCCTGTAGTCTTCTACCAGAGGCTACAAGGAATTGCTTTTCCAGGGACACAGGCCCTCTTCCCAGCCGCACTTCTGACAGTCTGAAATTCTGTCCCCAAACTGGGCCACCAGCAGACAGACTTGCTACTGTTTGCATCATATATACCAAAGTTTCAAGCTTTTAGAAAAACTTATCCAAAATAGCAGTCTCCTCTCAAACATTGTGTAAATGAGGAATTCCCAAGGTCCCAGCTGCCAAACTACACACGATCGTCAAAGCCAACCCCTTCCAGCAAGAACATACAAGCAGGGGTGGGAAACACACAAAGTCTGTCACAACAGTCAATAAAGTCTGCCTTTCCCAGTACAAAACTGGTCAGAGGTCACACAAAGGTGTGTGTGTGTGTGTCTGTATTCATATTCCATAAGCTGACTATCCAAAAGCCAAACCAACTTTGCTTACTTTCTTCACTTTGAATTTGTGGGACAGATGGCCTCCTGCAGCCTAAGTAACCAGTGAGACATGTTGGCAGTTGCTTATTCTCTGCCATCAGTGTCCCCAGAAGTGCCAGCACACAACTCAGTACTGTTTGCTGAACTAAATGGAGAGTAAACAGAACCTCTGCCCTCAAAGTGTAGGGTGGGAACAGAAGTGACACAACACCTTGACCAAGTGCCACCTGCCCTCTCTCTGCAGAGAACCAGCTTGTCAAGCCCCTAACAGAAAAGGCAGGCTTCACACAGTAATGACAGGCCATGTGCAAGGATCCTTACCATGGGCCAGGCACTATTCTGCATGGATTCTGAGCACTTACTGATTGGATTCTTCCAGTCCCCAAAGCAGGAGGACCCATCATCATTTAACAAGCCTATCTTCGCAGCCAAGACACAAGATTAGGAATTGGCTCAGAGCAACAAAGTAAGAAATAGTGAGCAGAGGAGACAGGTCTGAGACATAGACCAAGCTCAGGACCACATTAGGGGGCCTGGTCTACATGTTGGTCTGTTCTGGGAGTAAGGGTCCTTTGTATCACTGACTCCAGTTCCCACCAGAATCACCTCTAAGAGTCATCAGGCAGCAAAGCCCTTCAGATCTTGGGTTAAAGTATGGCTTACCCAGAAGTGTTTACCCATGCTGGCCAGGCTGAAGTCATTTCTCAGTAGCTATGGGAAATAGCTACTTTGAGGAAATCTCTGTAATCAGATCAAAACTGTGAACATAGCAGTGACACCCAGCAAAGTGGGAGGAAGGCCACTAGGACACTGCCCCTCTCAAAGCTGGGAAACCCGGTGCTTTAAAGAGAGTGCTCTGAGAGCCAGGGCCTCTTGGCCCAGGCCTCCAGGGATGTCCAAGGACACTGGTAGGAAAGCTGTGAGGAGCTAGCACAGACTGTGTAGACGTGGCTGGGAAGTACACTATTAGGCAACAACTAGGGCAAATGACATTGCATTCAGGCAACAGAGTCCCCGAGTGCCAACCAGGGATCTGTCACTGGGAGGAGCTGGGAGGAGCTACACAGCCCAATCCACTGACAGATATCTCTAGAGTGGGTAGAATTAACATAGGATTGTACTTTGGAGTGGTCAGTCCAAGGAATAGAACCACACATAGCTAGTAACCCAGAAGTGACTCCCCTTCGCACTGCAGATCTCAGGCTCCCTCTCCTTGCCACTGTCATCTCTGGAGAGTGACTCTGATCCCCAGGGCTAAAGTGTATACCAGAGCTACAGCCACCAAACTCATGTTTTAGTAGGAAAATACCTACTACCCAATGCCTTCACACTGACCAGAAGAGGTTATATGACCAAACTCAGAAATACCAGAGATCGGGAAATGTTCTTTAATCCCAGAACCAGTAACACAGAACTGTCTGCAGGACCGTTAACCTCTCTTCAGGGATTTCTACTCTAAAGGAAACTAGAGACATGGGTGAAACATGACTGGCTGTGAGAGGAATGTGGGGCCAATAGGAGGCACTTGAATATGTTCGAACATTAAAGGGTGTTAGGGAATTATGGCTCATTTTCTGAGATATAGCTATGGATTGATGGCAATTTAGAAATACATACTTCTCAAATAGTTCAAGTTTTATTTATTTAGGAATAAATTAAAACACAGCATGTAAGTAGGTTAAAAAGATTGGCAGTGTAAACACAAACAAGAAAGACAGAACTCCCGAGTCTAGAGGACTGTTACCTTATTTAGATTTTCTGCACATCTAAAATTTCTTACTATAAAGGTTAGGGGCAGTCACTCTACATTTGGTTTGGCTGTCCCAAGGCTTTCTCGCGGTGAGGCTGACTGGCTCCTGGTGAAAGACCGGGACTCTGGAGCCAGTCAGTGCAATGGGCAATACCATGCCTCCCTACAGTCTTAGCCATGGTGCATGAATCATCCGGAAACCTCCTGCCCACAGCTGGGGGAAACTGTTCTGTGTACCTATTAGTGCCCTCCTGGAGCTCCTGGCTCATCACTGCCAAGAGTGGGTATAGACTAGATTGGAAACCTAAATTTGCATCTGGCACCTTTGCCAGTTCCAGCAATGAGCACATCAGTGCATATTGTGCAAACTGGAGATGCCACATCAGGTGTGAAGATTTCAGACTTCTCTTACCTAGTCAGAAGGCGGAAGAGCATCAGCTGGACAGCACGGTCCTCTTCCAGCATAGCCTCTGGCTGACCACCCTTCCCCACTGAGAGCAGAGCTCAAAGAGCTCACAATTGACAGGCCTGTCATGAGGCCCAGGGTGACACCAGTGTCCTCCTGTGCTCTCCAGCTTAGATCCCCAGACTGCTCCACACTATGTCATTCTCCACTTGTCTATGTTACATTTGGATGACATGTTTTCCCGTTCCTCTTCATGGGAAACTGAACAAAAAAGTATTGGCCACAGAACTCTGTCCGAAGCAGACCACCAGGGAAATGGGTGAAATAGCTCTCTCCAAATGTCAAACACATGAGTGAGAAAATGCCCCTTCCAGATTGGCCTGTGACACATTTTCTTGATTAATGATTGATATAGGAGGACCCAGACCTCTGTGGGTGGGGCCACCTGGGGCAGGTGGTCCTGGGCCTGTAAGAAAGCAGGCTGAGCAAGCCATAGGAGCGAGCAAGGAGAAAGCACCCTCCATGGCCTCTGCATCGATTCCTGCCCTGCAGAGATCTTTTCCTGACCTCTTCCTTCGTGATGGAGTGTGACCCAGAAGTATAAGACAAAATAAACCCTTTCTTCATCGAGTTGCTTTTGGCGACAGTGTTTTATCACAGGGAAAAAAAAAAAACCTCTAAAACACATAGTGTTTTTGAAATGTAAGCAGTAATGCCATGATGTCCTTTGGAGAATTGTCCCGAAGCATTCATGGAGGAGGAAAGTAATGACGACACTCACCAACTCAAATGTTTCAACAATAGTACACACTAGCATTGTTCTGTGCATGTACGAGTACGCAAGTGAGTGCACAGAGAAAGAGAAGGATAGAGAAACCACTGTGACAAATGGTGACCCCTGGTGGATCAAAATGAAGGACACAGACTTCACTGACTATTCCTGCAACTTTCAACTATGTTTGAAATTGTCTCAAAATAGTCAGAAATGTAAAATAAATCAAGTCAACTGAAAGGCAGAGTCCTGGGAAGCCCTGCCCCCCCCCCCCAACCTGCAGACCAGTTAGTGCAGGCCCAGAAAGACCTTCAGCATTTGGACAGAGACCTGGCCCCCAGCAAGGGACAGGATTTGAAAACAGGTTTAAATGGCTTTATTTTCTCCATGATATTTCCTCCCAAAGAGCCAATGTCCTTACAATACTGAGGGATCCCAGGACTTAGGTCCAGAAAGTGACAGTAGAGTTTGTGGTCTATTAAAGAAAGCCTTTACTGTCTAGTGACACCGTGACTGGCTTGTACAGTCCAGCTGGGCCACACTTCGAAGGACATGGCTTGAGACAGTCTTCCTCTCATGATGCAGCCACCAGGCTTGCTTGAGTTGGTGGGCACGGTCTGGATGGGACATCTGGCAGGAACAGCAGGAACCGTCACCTCCGATGATCTGCTCCAATGGCCTCCGTGACTGTGTTAAAACCCCGCTCTCTGGAGAGAAAACAGTCTGTCCTCAGGGAGCCCACACTCGCCATGAGCTCACGGCTTACCACACTATCCCACCCAACACACCTTATGACCACTGCTACTCTGCCCTCACCCAGGCTTCCCTCTGCACACATGTCCAGCCAGGTCTTCTGTGCAGGAAGGGAAGAGACTGCATAACCTGCAGCTTCCAGACACCGAGCCAATGCAAATTCACTACTTGCTTCATTCTGCTAGGATTCCTCCATGCCTGGTCCCTGGGCAAGTGGAGTCCTGTCTTGCAATGAGCCCTGCCTCAGAAGAATTCTGAACTCCCTTGGCACTGTTTGTCCTTGGCCAAAGGTGCAGCAGAGAAACATGCCACTCTGCCATCAGTGTTTCCCTCCAGTCCTCTGGGAGTGCACGGCAGACCGACAGCAGGTGTCACTCTCTATGTCTCAAGCTGCATCAAGCCCCACTCACTTTAGAAGAGCCTCCAGCTCACGCTTGACCCTGACCACGACAGGTGGCCCCAGGAAGGTGAGGGCCGTGTACAGCTGTACCAGGGAGGCTCCTGCCTGGATCTTCTCCAGAGCATCTTGCCCGCTGCTCACACCACCGACCCCGATAATGGGAATCCTGCCTGAAGAGAGAAGCACAGAGCAGGGCCAGGAAGGCGGGTGTGAGGACCCAGGTCTCCACCAAGCCTCAGGCCCAGGGAACACAGCAGACGAGAGCAGAGCCGGGCTCTCGGCAAACACAGTGGATGAGGGAAGATCCAGGACCTCACATGTGTCCAAAGAAGCCTTGCCTTAGCCAGGCGGTGGTGACACGTGCCTTTAATCCCAGCACTAGGAGGCTGTGAGTTTGAGGCCAGCCTGGTCTACGAAGTGAGTTCCAGGACAGCCAGAGGTTTTAAACAGAGAAAACCTGTCTCAAAAAAACAAAAACAACAACAAAAGCCTTGCCTTGAGTGAGGGTATACATCTCCCGGATGGTCTGGGTCGACAGATCTCGGAGTGGTTTCCCACTCAGTCCTCCCATCTCAGAGCGCAGAGCACCTTGGAGGCCAGACGGGCGACTCACTGTGGTGTTTGTGACAATCAATCCATCGATGCCCAACTGCAGGGCAAGACCAAGAAACAGCCTTAAGCTGTGGATCTGAGGGACTCAAAGGAACTGTGTCTTTGAGGACTGAAGCAGCCACCAGGTCAGGGGCCAGTTCTACAGAGCAAGACCCTCACAGGCCTCGCCTACATCTTGACTGGAGAAGCCAGCAGACTGAGCCTCTCAGTGTGACACAGCAGCGTCTCCTGCTGAGCCCAACACAGGGTCTGACCCTTAGAACAAGCTATCTGGGAATATCTCAGGGAGTAAGTACACAGAGGAACAAGACTGAAATCCTGAACGGCTGAACTGTATTCCTACTACCCCCTTTAGCCAGAGAAGCCTGGGGTTTAGAGCAGCTAGAAAGGGACAGACAACATTCTAGTCCCAGGTGAGATTGGCAGAGGCTAGCACAGGCCTCAGACTTTCTGGATGAAGACGGATCAGAAGCAAGAAAAAGACTCACCAAACACATTTTCAAGCTGTTTGCCACCAGACGAACTATACAATGACAGATAACCAACCAGCCCTCCACATCACACAGAGGAAGTCACCAACCATTCTGTGTTATCCCAGCAGCAGTGACGATGAAGGCTACCCGATCCCCAGCCCCCCACCCTCCCTCCGCCCTGGATCACCCTGACTCAAACCTCTTTTGCCACACTAGCAATGTCTTCCTTGTCCTGGGCCGTGAGGTCAGGGGCAATCTTCACCAGCACTGCTGGCTTCTGCACTCCCTTCAAGGCGTCCCTCTCCTGCAGCACCTAGGTTGACAAGCCAGAGATGGGGACCCATCCCACAGCCCCTCAGGGCAGGGCAGCATTTTCACATAGGGTCAACTAAAGCACGAGCAGTTCCTCCCTGAGATAACTGCTCAAGGGTTTTGATTTTGTTCCTGAAAACAAGCAAGGAGGTGTGTCACAAATTCTGTGCAGTGAGAAGCCATTCCATTTACACACAGTGCTGGGCACAGTGGGACACATGCGACAGCTGCCTGGCCCAGTTGCCTGTGTTTTTATGGCAGTTAACAGCCTGTTGTGTATGACTGGGGTTTTGAGAGATGAGAGGGTACTTGGAAAATGTGTGATGAGGGTTCCCAGGCCAGCTGTGAAGAACAGCTTCTCAGTGACCCCACACCTTCACCTGAAGAATGAACGAAAAGGAGTAAGGACAACAGGCTGGCCAAAGGAACATGTGATGGTGTAATGGCATACCTTGGCCAGCAGGCGGCGCAGCTCAGCCTTTCCCTGTAGGCTCCTCAGACCAGCAGTGTTGGGACTGGACACATTCACCACCAGGTAGTCAGCCAACGGGCCCAGGACACGAACACCCTCTACATAGTCTGCAGCAGCATCCTCCGAAGTCTTATTCTTCCCCAGGTTTATTCCCAGAGGCAGCCCATCTGTAAACATCAACAGTATGTCCCCACAGTTTCCCACGCAACATTCTGAGTACAGGTTGGACTCCCCTGAACCAGCCGACAGAGGAGGTAAACTGTTCGTTCCTGGGGCTGCTGCCTGATGACTTGGAACCACTTTATCCTCTCTATACGGCAAGTGTGTGTACCTTCAAGGATGCTTCCCACATACCAAGACTTTCACCTTTTACATTTTAAATGGAGAGATCAGAAGCCCAAATACTAGGAAAAAAACAAAAACAAAACAAACAAACAAACAAACAAAACAAAACAATAGGAAGATGGACGTGATGGGCACCCAGTTCTCGGGTGTAAGTAAGAAAAAATTCAAGGTCATCCTCAGCAACATAGCAAGTTCAAGGCCAACCTGGGCGACATAAGACCCAATCTCAAAAAAAATGCAGGGCTACAGAGATTCTATCTCCATGGTTTATCACATGCTTGGCATACAGGGGGTGCCCAACAGAAGCCTCAACATCAAAGTTTTAAGAAGTTACTAAGGGACTCATTCCCAGCATATCACATAGATCTTTTCCTCCACCACCCCAATTGGCCAGAGGATAGGTCTGCAGTCTTCACAATCCCTCCTGCCCTCCAATTCCAATCTCCCAGTCTAATCCCAACCTTGTAGCAGACCACCTTCCTCTCTGCTCTCATTCCCAGGGCTCTGTGCAGAGCCTGGTGGCTCACCCAGCTCTCCTTCCTTCTCTGGACACTTACACCACCACAGTTTCTAGCCCATCCTCCCTCCTTAGTCAGCTCCCAACACCTAGAAACACTTTCTACCCAAGACTGCCAGTAGCAGAGTGCTGGCAGGGTCTCAGCAGCATTCCCAACCAGGCACCCACAGTTACCACACTTACCCAGGGGACAACAGAGACTCCCAAAGACACTCTGTTATACTCATAGATCAGGAGTTGGGGGAGTTAACAAAAGAGAGTAGGCATGCATTGATGGGCATGTCAGCAAAAGCAACCTGAATCTCATGAGTCTTGATCAGGGACTGTATGTGAAATGGTAAAGAACAAAAGTATAAAACATTGGAGGCCATAGTGGGTACTCAGCCCACTATGTAGTGAGTCCCAGGCCAGCCTGAGCTACACAGGAAACACTAGGAAACATTTTCAACTATCATGCCTACAAGGTAGATGGACATGTGTAATAAATCTTTTTTGTTCTCTGAGAAAAAAAAAAAAACTTATAATTAGGATGATCATACATCTCTGTAGCCCCAAGACATTCCTGGGGCCTGGGTGTAATTACTCACACCTTCCCCATCACTCTGAAAAGATCAAGCCTCTAGAAAAATGCTTGCAGACTCATGCTCTCTGTGACAGAAAGGAGTTTACTGGATTCAGCTTTCTTACAACTCCCAGCATGTCAGTGGCCCAGGCTGCTGCCCATCTGCCAATCCAGCCAGACCTAGAACATGGAGTCAGCTCACCCATGCCAGGCCAGGGAGAACAGGAGCAACATCCCACATCATGTTGCTAACATCACAGCCTGTCTCTCACAGCCCATCATCTTCTGAGTCATCAACCTAAAAGTAAGATTTGTGTAACTAATTTCCTAAGTGGGCTGGGGCAGGGGACTAGACTAAATTATACAGAACAAGGTCTCGAAGCTTCAAGTCTGGTGCCCAGCAAGGCAGGATCACTGTAAGCTTCAGCACAAGTAAACTGGATTGAGAGTATGGCTTCCATGAAGCACCTGGGCCTTTCATTAGTGATCACCTGACCACAGTCACAATTCTAGTCCGGAAGGCTGAACTACACTCAACACAGAGCCCTGTCTCTTCTATCCACTTGGGTTCCTAGACACGGTGCTGGCAAAAAGTTTCTAGGAGGCTGCTAGCTGCCAGCAGACACACATAGGAGAGCACAGACATGGGCCCTGGCCTCACTTCAGTGACTGTGAGGGCACAGGCTAAGGGTGAAGGGTGGACACAGGACAATGGGTGATAAAGCTACCCCACAGAACACTGCGGGCATTAAAACAAAGAAATGGAAGGCAGGAGAGCACTACAAACATCGTGTTAAGACCTCCACGGTTCTGCAGGGCTAGCAAACCTAGCTCTGTCAAAGCCAGGGGCTTTTTCAACACTGTCATTTCTTGCTCCACCATCTGAACTTGCCAAGTGCCTCAGCCCTTTCTTCCTTAGCTCCTAAATTCATGCAGAAGTCCTCAGCTTAACTGTCACACCATGAGGACATTGAATGAGACCGAGACCTCCTGAAAGACAGTCCAGAGGCAAAGAAGAAGTCTCCATGGACTGCAGAAGACACACGGGGAGCCATGGGGAGGGGGCCACCACCCAGGCTTTCACCCCAAAATGCACTTCAGAAAGCCAAGCAGACCACAGAGGACAAGCTGGAGTGTCTCCATGGAAAGCCACCAAAAGTGAAGGCTGTTTCTGAAGTGAGGCCTGAGGACAGCTGGTCCTGAGTGTAGCTCTTCCAGAACCAATACACACTATTTACACAGTGAACAAAAGGACAGCAGGGCAGGATGTGGGAAGATGCACTCGGGGCACATCTTAGCTCCACACATGCTCTCTGCTGGCCTCCAAGCCCCCAAATTCAGGCTCCATGGGTACCGGAGACCAGCAAGGCTTTGCTGAATTACGACATCTGGTTAAGACCTCTGAGGCTATGGTAGATGCTGGACAACTCCCTGAGTTGCTTTGTGTGGTTTTTATTGTTTGTTCGTTTGTTTCCTATTGGTGAATCACCTGCACTCCCCATGCTTCTTTGTAATAGAGGAAGAACGTCCCTCCCACAATACCTAACTTTACCTGCAGTGAGCTTGGTCTGCTTCTGCTGTCTGGCCCGTAGCCTGTGTTCCACAACTGAGAGCCCCTGGCTGTTGAATCCATACCTGGTACACACAGGGGAGGGGTGGAGTCAGAAGGTGGCAGTTTGGGAAAGGCACCCCATTGTCAACTGCATGTGACTTAGAATCAGCACGGAAACACACCCGTGGTGTGTCTTAAGACTGTTTCTGGGAAGGTTGAATGGAGCAGGGAAGATCCACCATGAACATGGGCAGCACCATGGGCTCAAGGAGAAGAGACCCAAGCACCGGCATCCTTCACTTCTGCTTCCTCACTATAGGTGCAAAGTGACCCTCTGCCTCAGGCTCCTGCCACCAGGGGGGCTTGTCCCCTCAAACTATAACCAAAATGTCCCCCAACCCCCACCCCCACCCCTGCTGCCTTCCTTAGGCTGCTTTTTGTCAGTGTTTTGTCCCAGTGACAAGAATGACAAGAATGGAGTCTGGTTACATCACTTTGTTGCTTGCAGCCAAAGCAACACTGCATGGATGTGGCATGTGGATCTGCTGGTGTAGTAAATACCAACCCCTTCAGTGTGACTATACTGAATACATACCATGTGCAGGATTAAGAAGGCCAACTGTACGCATACATATTTCCAAGAGCACGGGTTCCTGTCCCCCACCACTCCCTGTCCCAAGTACCATAATCCTAAGACCCGAAGTCACCAGTAACAGCCAGATCATAAGCACAGGTGTTCTGCCTAGCCAGTCCTAAAGACGTCAATTCCTGCCTGCAACGCAACAGAAAGCTCTGTGACTTGTAGAGAAGTTTCCTGAAACAAGCAGTAGGAAGCACAGCCACAGGCCCGCCAAAATCCCCACAAGGAGGCTCTCCAAAAATCTCCTTGCAAAAAGTATGACGGTCTCCCCTTTGCAGTTACATTAACTGCACAGAATAAACAACAAGACTTCATACAGTCAAAAGATTCTTCTCCTAAGAGCAGCTGTATATGTTGAATACCTCGTCCTTGTTCATTGAAAGCAAGGGTCACCTGTGCAGTACCAACACTGCTGACAGCTGTGGCCATCAGCCCTGGCCATGTGAGAGGGACCAGAAGTAAAGGCGAATGGGTGCTGGAGGACCAGAATCCAATAAAGGGAGGGCGATAGTTAACCAATGATTTTTACATTGACCGCATGTCAAAATGACTTTAGAATACATCGCTTATAATTAAATCATAATAATAATGAGCACAATAATTATAAATGTATTATCAAGTTCACTACTTTTTAATGAGTCATTAGAATATTTCAAATTACATGTGAGGTGATTATATTCCTATAGGCTAACACTGGACAAGGGCAAGGGAACAACAATATAAAAAAGCTCACACCAAAGCCCAACAGCCCAAGCCTTCCCAAATGTTCTTTGCAACCAGCACCAGCTCTCAGAGCCTCAGCGGGAACACCTGGTAAAATCCTAACAGCTGTTTTCCAAGGTTCAGGTGAGAGCAGCCTAGAACCCAACAGGTGTTCAAAAGGGCTCCCGAGTATCCCAAATGAGAGGATGTCCACCCATTGTATGAGAAAAGCACTTCCATCTAAGAGATCCAGCAGGGGAGGAGATGTCCCTAAGACACCGACACCGAGCCACCACCTACCTGTTAATGACAGCTTGGTCCTCCGGGAGGCGGAACACTCTGGGTCTGGGGTTTCCTTCCTGAGGCTGGGGAGTCACACTTCCTACCTCCACAAACCCAAAGCCCAGCTTGTAGAGGCCGTCTACAGCTTCCCCATGCTTGTCAAACCCCGCAGCAATCCCTACCGGATTTCGGAATTTATGGCCCAGGACTCTCACTTCCTGGGAAAGAGACAAGGTCAGGGGTATAAGCGGCTACACCAAGTGGTTCTCACAGCAGGGGTCCCAGCATCCTTTGTCAGAATTTCCCTGGAGCTTGTTAAGCATCACTGGGCCCAGAGAATAGGGATCTTTGGGAGGAAGGACACTCTGGGGCATCCATCTGCATCAGCATTCTGCAGGTGCTCCTGATGTCTGCTGGAATTTGACCAAGGGGTCTCAAGGCTGGGGGAGATAGAGGCAGTCCACCACTGAACAGGAGACAGGTGCTGTCTTGCACAATTACTGTGTATCTTCTTATCTACTCAACCTGGGCAGGACAAGGAGTCCTTGGTGTTGTCAGCCTTGAGGTCATGCTACTCTGACACCAGTGAGTACCACGCAGCAAAGCCTGTAACCAGTCTGGCATACAAGCCCCAGCTGACCCTTCCTCCACAACTGTCAAGAAGCCAGCCCAGGGGCACCACGGACAGCTGGAGGGAGGACATCGGCAGGCACTGGTGCTGGCTCTAGTGAGCTCTTTGAGGTCAGGAAAGTGTCCCCAAGGGGGAAGCCACACACAGGAGATGAGAAAGAGCACAAGGAAGGTAAATGTACACGTAGCACTTCAGAACCTCGAGGCGAGAAGTTCAGCTAGAACAGGCCCTCCTTGAGGCTGCCCTCAAGCCAGTTCTCATCCCTGGCTGTGTGACAGAGCCTGGGGTGTTGCTGTCAGGCTACTCTGAGATTATGGCTAAACTGGTCAATCAGTAGACCAGGGCAGCCAAGCATTCCAGAAGCACCCCCACCCTCCTATGAGAGCCCTGTCATGATAGAGAATTGAAGACTTAGGAAATGGCAAAGAATTAAACCGAGGAAGGTGAAGCAGCCTAAGAGTATCAACCAGCCTGGCTATAGGGGAGCAGGGACCACTGGGCATAGTGTGGTGTGTAATCCCACTTCCTCAGGAAGCTGAGGTTCCAAAATCATTTGAGACCCCATGTTCAAGACTAACCTGGACAACATGGGCCCATCTCAAAAGAAAAAAGGGGGGCATCCAGAGACGCAGTAGAAGGGCCACACTGGCTGTCACAGATAGTGACAGGTGGGCCACAGGAGTGAGTTGTGGCTGAATGTGGCTGGGGCAGGAGGTTGCCTAGGATTTAAGTCCTCTATGCCTTCAGGACATGATTACACCCAGGGCCGGCTTCTGATGGGGGAGAGGGGAACCACACGGACCCATCAGACCAGGCTGCAACACCCTCTCCCTGACCCTTCACACCTACCCAGACAGAGGACATAGTATCTAAAGTGGCAGCCCTTCCCTGCTAACACTGTCCCCTTGCATCCACTAGCTGCTTAATGACTCCAGAAGACCCTGTTCAGCAGAAGGGTCTCAGCAAGGCAGGCCAGTGGCTAAGGCTGGACACTGGAGTCAGACTCTATAGGTCTGAATCCTGGTCCTGCCACCTCCCAGCTGCATGACCTTGGGCAAGTCACTTATTTAGTCTGTACCTCATTTTCCTGATCTGTGGATGGAGATGAGATAGGACCTCCCTCAAAGGGTAGCTGTGAGGATTCAAGCTGTAAGCATAGGCTACGTGGTGATGCTGTTCTGTAAGCACAGGTGTAACACAGAAGAAAAGTGGCTTCCTCAGGCTGGGCTCCAGGTCCCAGCTGCTTTCGAACCTGCAGCTCTGGTTTTCAAAAGCGCAGTGGCAGCAGAGGAGTACCAGTGCTGAAGGGTGTGACCTCCCCTACATACCCAAATGTAACACAGGGTGACCCAGGGTACCTACCAGCATGTCAGAGTCCTGAAACGTAGCTCGAGGAAGGAGCCCCAGGGAAGTGAAGCGAACAGCTAGCCGGTGGGCTGACTCGGGGTCTAGCAGCCTCTGCAGGGCTGGCATCAGATACTGGGCATAGAAATGGTCATCGCCGGTGGCTGTCAGGTAAGAGGTGAAGAGAAGTCCTCCTCCCCCAAGGATGATGGCTGCGTCCAGGGCCCGCTTCTAGTGGGGGAGAGGAAAGACCCCATGGGGATCAGGCCAGGCTGCAGCATTCCTGACCCTTCACACCTGCCCAAAGGACATAATAACCACGTGAAGTGACAGTCCTTCCCTGCTCACACTGCCCACCTTCGTATCCTGCCCATTTACACACCAGCCTTTGTATACAGATGTAGTATCTACACTGCTTACAGGGTGTAGCTCTGAATATTTTCCTAAGGACCAGCCAGGGAATTTTCAAGACAGGCAGTACTGGCCCCCAGGGGCCACATGGGAAATTTTTTTACTAGTTAATGAGGGAATGACGCTAATAGATTTGGTGTGGAGAAATCAGTCCAATCAATATTCTTCTTTAATTAAAGCTAACACACTAGTTTCCCTATGTATTGTATGTTTGAACTTGTTATTGTTATTTATGTAGGTTAAGAAAAAAAAAACTTTCCTATTATCTGAGCCAAAGACAAGCTATAGTTCACCACACAACCACCAACTACCTTATAATTTAAGGACAACTGTGCAGTTTGCACAAAACATTACCAAGACTTAGCCGCTGTTCCTAAAAATCCCACCATAAAGGGTCTACTGTGCTGTTTGTACACCTTCTAATTAGAAGATTAAACGCCTGACCATCTATGTAGATGAACTATATTCTGACTTCTACATACTAAAACACGTTTTCATTTCTCCTTTATACTGTATTTAGGTCATAGTGTTTGTATTTTAAAGTTATACCTCGAAAGGTTCCTGGCCTGAAATGTCCTATGTGTATTATATAAAAGTGGTTGCAATATAAACATAGCTTCACAGTTTGGGTAGAAAACCACTACTCCAGCTCAAAGGCAACTCACAATGTTTTCTCATAATTATCACCGCCAGATGCCAAGTAGCTAATGCATCCATTCAATCCTTCACCAAAGGCAAGCAAACCAGACCCAGTCCCTCGTCCTTCAGAAGAGTTAACCTATCTAATGAAGAGACAAATTAATGGTCATGTAAACACAGAGCCAAGAAAACTGGCATGACGGGATAAGCAATCTCTTATCTCGAGGAAAGATCTCGAGGAAGCAAGCTAAAGCTGACTTTCAAAGAAGACAGGAAAGCTAAAGAGGAGGAAGCAGCTGGAGAAGGGATCTCTCTAGGTAGCTGAAGCCAATGAGAGGGGTCAGAGAATGGGGTAGAGCGAAGTATTTGTTTGGAACTAAAAGGAAAGCATTTCTTAAAGTGAGGTAGGAGAAATGTGAGGGGTATCACCCAAAATACAGATTTGGGGGCTGGAGATGGCTCAGTGGTTAAGTGCAGAGATCAGTTCCAGCTCCCATGTCACACTATAACTCGAGCCTCTGGGACTCCAACACATGTGGTCTCAGAGAGCTCCTGCACTCACCACCACCCCCAAACACATACACCTACACATAATTATATTTTTTAATGGGATTTGTCCACTAAACAAGGACGTGGAGAATGTGATCAGATTTGCCTGCACAGCAAACCAAGTATTCACTCTTCCTCCTCTGGAGGGAGAAATACGTGTCAGTAACTGCGCACTCTTTCCCAAAGCAGGGACTCACTCTAAGGACTCTTCGCACAGGGCTCCCATTCTAATCACACTTGACCTGGAAGGATGGCCGCATGTGTTATTTCATTCCACCTTGGATCCTTTCCATAATGCTAGACCACCATGTGCTCACAGAGGCTTGATACTAGCTCAATTTAAAAAAAAAAAAAAAAAAAAAAAAAAGCCTGCGATCACTCACGCGGAGCCTCTGCCCAGCACCCCTGCTTTATGCACATCCTCAGTTGCGCACACGTGGAGCTCACACTGCAAGTGCCCCAGCCTTTCAATTTCCCCGCCTCATCTCCTCACAGCCTGTGTCGCGACCATCCCTGAGCTCCCACAGCACACTCACTCTCATCTGTCTCCACGCCATGCTCCTTCTGCCACTGGGCCCGCCACTGGGCCCGCCTCTGACTCCACTCCATTGGGGAATATGGGCTCGGCTCCACCTATCTCCCAAGCCCTGCCTGCCGGTCCCGCCCCACCCCTAGATGCTGATTGGACGATCGCACGCGTGCGCTCTGCCTGGAGCCGTGCCCCTCCCTTCCATCCGAAACGTATTAACGTTTCGGGGTTCTGTTTGAGCACTGTCATTCCTTCTGAGGAATGCTCGCAGAGCGAGCTTGTCTGAAATTCCACACTTCTACGGGTTGGGGAGCAGGCTCCTCTGAAGTCTGCAGACCGACAGTGTGCACTACCCTAATGCTTCCCTGCCCCTTAGGAAGGAAACAAAGGACGATGTATCCCGAAGGTTCCGCATGATTATCTTTATGCCAGTGCGTTGGTATGACCATCGTGGGCTCCTTCCTAAAACAGAAAACGTAATTCTCTTTTACAGACCACACTCATGTAAACACGTTGCAAACCATAAATAAAAAGAGTTTTACTCCCCAATTTAAAAAGAAAACGCTGCTGTGTTGATAAGTAAATACGGTTCTTATTTTTGAAACACTCATCGTGTAGCCCACGTTTCTCTAAAATTAACAATCCTTCTGCCTCAGCACTCACGAGCCTGGGTGTCCACAGAGGCCAGAAGAAGGCATTGAATCACCCAGAACTGCAGGTACAGTTGGTTGGACCCAGGACCCAGGCCCTCAGAGCAATCAGGGCTCTTAACTGTTTAGCACTCGCAAGTGCCCACTGTGATCTTTAACCTCCCATTACATGCTCCTATTTGTCCCTTCCCCTTCCTACTGGTCCCCTTCCTTCTCTGAAGTAGTTCTCCCCCTCTTTAGGTCATAATTTGGGGCAAATTGAGGGAAGCTGGAGAAATAGCTCAGCTATGATGCTTCCAGAATTACTCTTTCACCTCAGGATTCTTCGGTACCTCCAATAAACATTAGGATTGTCTTTATATTCTGTGAAGAAGATCAATGGAATTGTTCTGGGATTTGGGTTGAGTCAGTACACCATTTTCAGTGGTGCAGCCATTTCCACAATATCCTGCCAATCCATGAACATGGGATGTCTTCTAGCATGGTCTCAATTTCTTCTTCAGTGTTTTAGAGTTTTTCATTAACAAGGTCCCTTGTTGCTTATTCCTGGGGATGTTTTTATTTGCCTTGTGACATTTGTTATTAGTGAGATTGTCTCCCAGAAACCTTTCTCTGTGTGCTATTTACTAAACACACATTTTATAAAAGAAAGAAAGAAAGAAAGAAAGAAAGAAAGAAAGAAAGAAAGAAAGAGAGCTAATAGTATTTTATAGCTGGTTTGGTTTTTGTTTGTTTTTGTTTTAATCTTCTAAAAATGGAGTCTTCAAGGACTTGTTATTACTTTATTATTTTTATTTTAAATTCATTGGTGTTTTGCCTGCATGTATGTCTCTGTGAGGGTGTCAGATATTGGAGTTCAGGCCGTTGTTAGCTGCCATGTGGGTGCTGAGACTTGAACCCAGGTCTTCTGGAAGAGCAGTCATCTTAATCACTGAGACATCTCTCCATCCCCCACTCTTCAAGGTCTTTTAAGTATAGGCCCATATTATTTGCATACAGGGATAATTTGAGCTCTCCCTTTCCTGTTTGTAGCTCTTTTTATTTCTTTCTCTTGCCTCATTGTTCTAGTGCTCTACTGAATAGAGCTGGTATCTTACTTAGGGTTTCTAGTGCTGCAATGAAAAACCATGACCAAAAAGCAAGTTGGGGAGAAAAGGGTTTGTTGGGTTTACACTTCAGTATTGCTGTTCATCACTGAAGAAAGTCGGGACAGGAATTCAAACAGAGCAGGATCCCAGTGGCAGGAGCTGTTGTTGCAGAGGCCATGGAGGAAAGCTGCTTACTGGCTTGTTCCTCATGGCTTACTCATCCTACCTTCTTATAGAACGCAGGATCACCATCCCAGGGATGGCACCACCCATGATAGGCTGGGCCCTCCCCAATTGATCACTAAATGGGAAAATGCCTTACAGCTGGATCTCATGGAGGCATTTCCTCAACTGAGGTTCCTTCCTCTGGTGACTCTAGCTTGTGTCAAGTTGACACAAAACCAGCCAGGAAAGAGTGGACACATTTTACTCCTTCCCGAATTTACAGGAAATGCTTTCAGTTTTCCCCCACTTAATGCAACATTGGATATGGGTTTATCATACACGGCCTTAATTTTTTTTTTTAAGAAGTCATAAATGTTTAAAGAATCCCTTCCATTTCTTTCTGCAATGCTGATTCTGTGGTTGTGAATTAATTAAGTGATTTGTCCTGTGAGGTCTTCACAGCTCCATCAGCACTAGCAGATAATATCACTGGGTCTAATCATCTTGGTAATTTGCTCTGGAGATTATATCATCCCATGCCTTCCTGCTTTGTAAGGTTTATCTGCTTAGACTGGATGTCCTGATGTAAGTGAGATGGCCTTTTGCTCCTGGTTCAACTCAATGCACTACTCACATGACCCTTCTTCCTCTCATTATTAAGTACAATAATTTCATTTCTTCCCTAGTTAAACGTTTTCCAGGTATGGATCAAACGACACCCTTCAGTAGAATATTGCAGTGCTTTCAAACTAAGGGAATATGTCCTCAGATCCTGACTTCAAACATGTCTGCTTCTGCTGTGACTTTCAAACTCATAACTTCACTAAGAGCTGAGGATGTAGCTCAGTGGTAGAGTTCACCCACGGGGCCCTGAGTTCAGTCCCACTAACGCTCACACCAAACACAGGTGGGGAGCAAAGAAGCTTTATTTGGGCTGCTTAGATGACCATCTTAACCCTGAACACTGCCAGGCCTTTCAGAACTCCATATGTTTGCAGGTATGATCAGTTTCTGGCATAAAAGAAAGAACCAGGTGTACAGATCAACCAAGGGAGTGTAACAGGTGAAGACCAAGTGGTAGGCTCTGTAAACAAAGGTTTTCCCGCAAAACAATAACCCAAAAGAAATGAGAGAATTGAAGTTTCCCAATGGCGTGAGCTACTGTGCGTGCCACAGTCAAAGGAAGCTATGCAGTCACAAGTCGAAACCACACAAATCTGCTGTTGCGTTCAGCCAAGTGTGGGATTTGGTGGTGTCTAGTTTTGTTTGGTTTTTTATTCATTCTTTTATCAACTGTTTATCTGGCTTTAATGACTGGATACGAGCTTTAAAATACAGTTCATGTGAGGGTTTTTTTTGTGTGTGTGCACTTAAACAGAATACAGCCATCTGACTCAATCCCATTAAGGAGCAGAATACAGCCATCTGAACCAATCCCAGTGGCAGCAAATATGAAGGACACACACGCCTAGAGATTTATCAGCAATGGTCTTTGTGTTCTCATACATCAAAATCCTTCTGGGACAGGGAGTCCTGCTGCATGGGTAGATTTCAACTGCCCTGTCACAAAAGCATTTTCAAGGGTATCTCTGAGATGACAGACATATTCATTTGCTTCACTACACATTAGCAAGTGTTCTGTAACACATTCTGTGTATTATAATAACCCACATTAATGGTATATTAATGAGCTTCCCTGTAGCATTTCCTGACATGAATGTATGTCAGTCTATTCATGCTCCTGACTAAGCTATCTTAACCTCTCTTCCTCCCTTTCCCTAGTCCCCTGAATGTTCCATAGTATTTCCTCTACTGGATCCAGATTGTCTTTAAATTCTAGCCTCTACAGTTGAGAGAAACCATGATAATTAATCATCTCCATCTGACTTATTCTGTTTAACATGAAAACCTCCTGTTCCCAGTTTCCTGGGAAACGACATGATCCCATCTTTCTGACCAAATAAAACTCTGATATATATATATATATATATATATATATATATATATATATATATCCACCATCTCCTCTCTAGCTGGTTATCTGGGCTGATGCTGTGACTTGGCTGTGGTGAACATGAATACATAGGCTCTCTTCTCCATCCAACTTCATTCCCTTTGGGTACATACCAGCTGGTATAGCTGGATCATATACTAGTTCTTAGTCTCTGTTTTTAGTAACCCCCTATTATTTCCTGCAGGCTACACTTGTTTACATTCTCATCAACAGTGTACAAAGGTAACTTTCTCCATTTTGCTGATGGCCATTCTGAGTGAGGTGAAATGAAATCTCGGTAGATTTGGGTTGCGTTTTCCTGGTGGCTAAGGATGAAGAGTTAATGAGCTAAAAGCATCAGGTGGATTGAGAGAGAGCTCCATACAGGAAAGCTGACTGACTGGTGACACCAGTAGAAATTTCTGATGAGGAGATCCGAGCACCAAACCCACTGGCTTTACCACCTCCAGACAAAGGGAAGGGGGAGAGCAGATGACCTGCAGATAGACTGGACTCTTTTGTCCCCAAAGTTTCCCTTTCTACGTCCTATAAAACCTCAAGACCCCCACACCTCCCCTGTGAAGAGATCGACACTCTTCATTGTGCTGATAAAGGGACAATCTGCCCTGTGGGAGGCCACTTCATTCTTTCTTCTATGTCTAACAAACGGTGTTTAGCATTCCTCCCTTACATCTATCAGCCGTTAGTATATCTCCCAAGAGCTGTCTGTTCAGATCATTTGCCCATTTATTGATTGAATTGCTTACCCCTCTCTTAACTTTCTGAGTTCTTTATACATTTTGGATGTAATACTTTGCCAGATGAGTGACTGATAAAGATAATTTTTAAAAAAAAAATCAATCATAGGGGGGGGGCTGGAAAGATTGCTTAGTGGTTAAGAACACTTGTTTTTCTTGCAGAGGACCCAGGCTCAATTCCAAGCACCCACATGAGAGTTCACAACCATCGTGGCTCCAGGTTCAGGGAACTCGACACCTTCTTCCGGCCTTGCAAGGTACCAGGCATGCACATGGTGCACATACATACATACATGTAAGCAAAATACCCATATACATGAAATAAAAAATAAGTAAATATTTTTAAATGTTTAAATCGATCTTAGGACTCAATAAAAATAATTCTTTTTATAAAAAAAATATCAATTTTTCTGAACACAGCTCAGTATTAGAGAGCTTGTCTAGTATGCATGAGGTCCCAAGTTGGCTCGCCATACTGCAAAAACTAAAATCACCAAGTCTAGTAACACTGGCTTAGGTATCCACCAGCCTCTCCCTGCTTACTGAAAGACTTAACTTCATAATAGATCTTTATTTGCTAAAGACACATCTGGTTATGTAGACACAGATGGAGACATCAGTGTCCCAGCTGTAAACTCCTGTTTGCTATTTATTTGCAGCAAGTAAGAACTCCATCTGGGCTCTAAACAAAGCAAAACCTTTCATCTTCAAAGCAAAACCTTTTATTGTTTCATAAAAGAACAATGCAAATGATTATGACAAACTCACTGAGTCGTATTTAAAGGACCAGGCCCCTGCCCAGCTCCAGACATTGTCTCACTCACAGTGCAGAGAGAAAATGCTGTTCCAGAGAAGGTCCTGGCTCTGGGTGTACATTAGAGTAGGTGTCCTTCTGGGATACCTACTGCGCAACCCTGAGCAACATGGGAAAAGCAACTGTTATCAACTTAACCGACTGTCCTGCAGCTTCCACGAAGCAGAGACTTACTGCCACCACCAGAAAGGATACCTGGCTCACACTTGGAACCCAGAGCTTCAGGCTTTCATACAAAGCTCCCCGAAGAAAGAAACCGTGTGGTGGGTTGGGAGAAACCTACTGCTACCGAGAAAGCATCAAGAGGCAACCCATCCAGGTGGGGCTCCGGGGTGAGTGCTGAGGAAAGTAATGTCTTGTGCCTTGTTCTAGGACAGAAAATGTTAATCTTCCAGCTTTTATATTCACAAAAAAGTTGTGGACTTGAGCATCCTCTCTCTCTGTAGGTTTCCTCTTTAAACTCCACTCGTCTCTATAGACGACACCCTTTTGTCAGCGCCTATCTGGCGTTTGCTTCTCCATCTTCATGGAGATGCGGTTTCGCTTTGCTTTACAGTACAGAGTGGCCTGAAACTAGTATTTAGCCCAGATTGGCTTCAAGCTCTCAATCCCCTGCCTCAGCCTCTTGAACGTTGACTTTCCTGGTAGACAACGGACTTGTTTTATGCCAGATCCCAGAGAGGAAATTTTTTCAGTGACTTTGTTATCCTTGCCTTCACATTTACTAAAAAGACCTATTTAGTGTCTTTCTTACAAAATTAGGTACTATAATCTTGCAGTTTTAGGGGGGAGGGGAATCCAAGAAATTATATCACCATTTCTCCACTAATGTGTAGGTAAATTGATTCTAAGATCTATGATTAAAAACATATACTGTTAAAAGTAATCTATACTATGTAGGGGAAAATCATAAATTCTCATTTGTTGGAAGCCAGACAAATCGGGCTTTTGTGTGAGTGCCCATGTGCACATTAGTGCCACAGTGTGTGTGTTGGAGGCCAGAGATCAATCAGTCTTGGGTATTTGTCCTCACCTTCCGCTTTGTTTGACCTTTTAGCTAGCTGACCCACAGGCTTTTGGGGATTCTCCTTTCTCTGCCCTGAAATGCTGAAGTTACAAACATGGGCTACCATGCCTGGCTCTACAGGGGCTCTGGGGATTTGAACTCAGGTCCTCATACTTGCTCAGCAAGTGCTTTGCCCACTGAACCATCTCTCCTGCCTGACTCTGAAGAATGAGACTTAACTGAGTCCAGTGTCCCTCCAGGAGATGTTGCTGACTTTGGGGTAATAAAGTGCACCTCTGTGGTCACACGCGCTAACGACGTCATCTCAACAAGGGACCAGTGCTCAAACAAGCATCACTTCATTTGCCAGGGTGAGTGATGAAGCTACTTCAACTTCAGCTTCAGAACTGACTTCATGTAATGAATGCACACAGAGGATTTATTTTAAATAGTCTGTAATGGACCACAGGTGTACAGGGATTTCTGCCTTTATTATTTTAAACCTGTTTTTGTGTGCCTGTGGGAATAGGGAGGTTGCAGGTATGCTACAGTGCACATATGTAGGTCAAAGGGCAACTCTCCTTCTCCCATGTGGGTTCTGGGATTTAAACTCAGGTCATCCGGCTTGGTGGCAGGTGACTTTACCCTTTGAGCCATCTCTCAGAAAACTGCACTTTGGAATGAGTGGTATCTTCATACATCCCACTGTGCTAGTTGCTACTTGAAGTCCTCTCATGGTTGACTTGATTGAAATAAAAGAGAAATTGAATCAGTAGCTTTCACTCTCTGCATGTGCTCCCCTATGTGCTCTGGTCAGCACCGGGTTGTACAGACAAAAGTAGGAAAGCAAAGAGAATGTGGCATGTAAAAATGAGAAGACAAAAAAGCCATCATCTCTTAGAAGTATGCTTTCCTGGAGCAGCTGGAAGATCAAACTGGTCAGTCAGCACACATGTACACACACACACACACACACACACACACACACACACACACACACACACAGCCAAAGTAGATCCTTGAAGTCCTTACAATATCTCAGACAATCTAGACAAAATTTCGTTCCACATCTTTTTTTTTTTTTTGACAGTCTCTCACTTTGTAGCTGTGGCTGTCCTGAAACTAGCTCTATAGAACAGGCTGGTTCAAATCCTCCTCCCTTCGCTCCCGGAGTATGGGATTAAAGGTGCGTGCCACCATGCCCATCCAATTCACTCTGCTATTAAAATGTATAGATATGTTCTTATTAACATACAAAGTGTCTGTGACTAATACAAGCAGAATTCACTGCAGTACCTCTCTCTGTCCCCATAGAAAGATCACCGTCCTCAAATAAGAGCAAAGAGGACACTTGTCGTCCCAATGTAATAAGACTCCAGCCCCTCGGTCTTTGCCACTCACAGTTCTCCATGCCATGCAGTCTTCTACTTTGCCATGGCAGCTTGCTGTTGTTAATGAGGTGAAGGCAGTAAGGCTGACTCCCCCACAAGTCAGCAGCCACTGTTTCTGCCTCACAAACTGCCCCCATAATATTCACCAGCTCTATTACCATGGTTACTCACTTGTGGCCATTATGGAGGGTTGCTCAGCAAGCCCACCTCCAGGTTAAAAAAAAACTATTTTTAATTCACAGTTTTTAATTCACCATGCCCAGCCTGATGCCTAAACTTCTGTGCTTAGACATGCACATCTCTGACAATTGCAATGGAATTATCTCTGTGATATAAGCACTCTAGTGCGGAATGAAGCAAAACAAAGAACGATGATATATAGAGTAGACTATTTTTAAAAGATAGCTGAATGTGTACACACACACACATGCTTATGAACATAATGGAAAAATTGAACTAGAGGCTGATGGGTAATAAGGAAACATGGCAGAAGGGACAGCTAGACCTCTCTGAACCTACTTTGTCTTACAGTCCCATCACTGGGCCACTAAATGTCTTAGGTAAGTATTGCTGTGTTAAGTGTATCACTCCAAATCCAGCTTCTGCTAAGGGAAAAATCTAAAAGTCTAAAAATCTAGGCAATTAGTTCCCCTCCCCTGTGACCGCGGATAGGTGACAGGTGGTCTCATCCCCTTTCATCATGTGAGGCCACTGTTGTCCCCACTCTGAAGCATGTAGCCCTCACAGGGCATCAGATGCCAGAGTGATGATTTTAGACTTCTCTGGTTCCCAAACTAGTAAAAACTATTTCTGGTTTTTTCAATCTCTTTTATTTTCTTCTCTTCCTCCTCCTCCTCCTCTTCCTTCTTCTTCTTTGTCTACTTCTTCTTCCTTCCCTTCTGCTTTTCTTTCTTCCTGTGCTGCAATGCAATCCAGGGTTTTGTTCATGCTAACCAAGCACCCACAGCCATGTCACAGCCCCAGCCCTAAGCTTCTGCCCTTTATAAATTACTGAGTCTGTGACGCTCTATCAGCACAACAACAAACTAAAAAGATGATAAAATGCTTAGATCATGTTTTAAAAAGCAATCCCTCCTGTTCTTGTTTTGGTGACAGATGGCTGGAGAAGCAGCTGAGAACTCACATCTGCCTCCAATACAAGTCAGAGAGAGAGCTAATTGGGAGTAATATAGACTTTTGATAGTTCAAAGCCCACCCCCAGTGACAAACCTCCTCCAACAAGGCCACACTTCCTAACCCTTCCCAAACAGTTCAAACAACTGGAGAACAAGCATGCGTGTGTGTGCGCGCGTGTGTGTGTGTGCGTGTGTGTGTGCGTGTGTGTGTGTGCGTGCGTGTGTGTGTGTGTGTGTGTGCGCGTGCGTGTGTGTGCGCATGTGTGTGTGTGTGCGTGTGTGTGCGTGTGTGTGCGTGTGTGTGTGCGTGTGTGTGTGCGTGTGTGTGCGTGTGTGTGCGTGTGTGTGCGTGTGTGCGTGTGTGTGTGCGTGTGTGTGCACGCGCGTGTGCGTGTGTGTGCGCGTGTGTGTGCGTGTGTGTGCGTGTGTGTGTGTGTGCGCGTGTGTGTGTGCGCGCGTGTGCGTGTGTGTGTGTGCGTGTGTGTGTGCGCGTGTGTGCGTGTGTGTGCATGTGTGTGCGTGTGTGTGCATGTGTGTGCGTGTGTGTGGGCGTGTGTGCGCACATGCGCGCGTGTGTGCTCGCGCGTGCGTGTGTGTGTGTGTGTGTGTGTGTGTGTGTGTGTGTGTGTGTGTGTGTGATGACCACTTGTGAGCTTACAGTTATAACCAAAAGAAAAACCTTTGTGTTGGTCCCACACAGGTACCTTTCCCCAGCATGGTGTAAGCAATGGGAAAAATGAGCATGGTGCAGGCAATGGAAAAAATGAACATGGTCAGTGGAGGCCCGAGGAAAAAAGAGGAGCCCAGACACAGACAAATGTGATCTCAGGTAATGTGTTCCTCCTCTAAGTGTGTGATCCAGCCTCCTTGGAGGTGCCCAGAGCTGAGGTGAATAGAAATGAATTATTGTATCTGGAGCCAAGGAAGCGCCTGCTTGAGTCTGAATATCTGATTTCAATACGACAGTCTGTACACCTTTTCCTTTTTGTGGCGCGGGCAATCAAACCTAGGGCTCTGTGCACACTAGGCACACGTGCCAGCGGATATCCTGAACTGGATCCCTAGAACCCGTGAAGGGGTGAATGAAGAGAGTCAGCTCCACAGGGTTGTGCTCTGGCCTCCCCACGAATAATAATCTAAAGCTTTATAAACTGCCGTTGGTGTTTTTCATTTTAGCCATTCTAACAAGATGGTACCCTGAGCATGGGTGTCAGGTAGGAGGCCTGGGCAGTCTATGGGGCCTCTGGTAGTGGATCATTATTTATCCCCAGTATAGGAATGGACTTTGGGAGCCCATTCCACATAGAGGGATACTCTCTCAGCCTAGACACACGGGGGCAGGCCTAGGCCCTGCTCCAAATGATTGACAGACTTTGATGATCCCCCATGGAAGGCCTCACCCTCCCTGGGGAACAGAAAGCAGATGGGCTGGGGGGCCAGTGGGTGGCAGGGGAGGAGAGGAAGGAGAGGGAACTGGGATTGCCATGTAAAACAGGATTGTTACTCACTTAAATTAAAAAATATAGAAGGAAAAAAATTTTAATTAAATTATAAATAATAATAATCTAAAGCTTTGAAACTCCTTTTCTGGTTAATGTACCTCTTTACTCTCATACCCAAGATTTATTAGAATAATACATGGTATTATAGATTAGTAGTGGTATATTATTAGTATTAATACACTAATTGATTGAATCTAGGGACTCATGCATGCTGGGCAAGACTACGGAGGTATAAACCCAGTCCTCTAGGTTAGTGCTGTATTTGCAACTTTTTTCTTTTTCTTTTTTTTTTTTTTTTTACTCTGTTTTTGTTTTTAAGATAAGGTTTCTCTGTGTAGCCCTGGTGGTTCTGGAACTTGCTCTGTAGGCCAGGCTGGCCTCAAACTCAGAGATCTGCCTGCCTCTGCCTCCCTAGTGCTGGGATTAAGGCCATGTGTCACCACCACCCAGCTTTCATAACTTTCAAACCAATATTTTATTAATTCTTTGAGAATTCATAGTTATTTTGGTCCCATTCATTCTTCTGTCTTTCCCCAGTGTCTCTCAGATCAATCCTTGCCTCAATTCTTGCCTCCCTTTGCACCCTCAACTTCATTCTCTTTGTTCTGTTTTGTGTTAGCCATCAAGTCCCACTTGTGCAGTCCACATACTCCTGGGGGAGACATACACTGGAGCCTGGCTGACCTCCTAGGGGCCACACTTTTAAAGCAGACTGACCCTCAGAGATGATTTCTCCCCCAGAAGTCATCCACTAGCCATAGTTGCTCAGTTAGGGGGAAGGGGTTACAAACTCCACCTCTATACTACAATGTTGCCTGGCTTGATCTTGGGCGGGTCTTGTGCTGGCAACCACAGCTCATGAGTGTAGCTGTCCTGCTGTGTCCAGAAGACCCTGTTCCACTCCAGTCACCCCTGCCCTCTGGTTCTTACAGTTCTGCACCTGATCCTTGCTGGGTGGCGGGTGATGGAGGTGCTCCATCTGTGGCTGAGCACTCCACAGGGGCTTGTTCTCTGTGCTTCAGCCGGTCATGGTGTCCTCATTATCCACCATCCGCTATGTATAGAAACCTCTCTGATGGCGCCCTTTTTTATGCCTGTGAGTGTTCTGCCTGTAGGTATGTCTGTGTACCATGTACATGTCTGGTGCCCACAGAAGGTGTTAGATCCTTTGAGCCGGAGTTACAGACAGTTGTGAGCTGCCATGTGGGTGATGGGAATCAAACCCTGGACCTCTGGAAGAGCAGCCAGTGCTCTTAACCACTGAGCCATGAGACTCCCTTAATAAACCTTTAAAAAAACACACTCTTAACTAATCCCATGAGAGTCGTCAACCAGACTCCAGGTGGAGGTTCCTTTCCCTCTTTCCGTGTCCCCTTAACATGACTTTTATCCTATCTTACCACCAAGACGTTAATCCAAGAAAGCCAGAAAAGAGAGTTTGCATTTACTCAGTAACAAGCCAGAAGAAAACACAGAAAACAAACTCTAATTCACAAACTCTCTGAAATGGGCAATCCTCACTCTCAGTCTGACTGAGTTAGAATCACCAGTGATGGACAGCTCTGGGTATATCTGTACCAGTGTTGCCAGGGAGCATGAAGAGAGAAGACAAGAGTCACCTAGAATGTGGTGACACTGTCCCTCAGGTGTGAGGCTTCTCTTCTGGAAAAAGCCAGAAAGCTCTGACCTTCTCCCATCTAATTTCTTATCCTCTACAATGCGACTGCTGGATCAAATCTGCCACACTTACACTGCAATGATGAGTCCAAATAAGTGTCTTTCTCCCTTAATTTGTTTGCCGCAGCCATTCTGTCACAGTGACATGAGTAACTAAGACTCACAGTGGGCTCTACAACTTCCTCTGGAGCCATTAACTACTTCTGACAGCTAACTGGCTGCCGTATTGGCTGGTTTTATGTCAACTTGACACAAGGTAAAGTCATCAGAGGTAGGAGCCTCAATTGAGGAAATGTCTCCATGAGATTCAGCTGTAAGGCATTTTCTCATTTAGTGATCAATGCGGGAGGGCCCTGCCCATGGTGGATGGTGCCACCCCTGGGCTGCTGGTCCTGGGTTCTATAAGAAACTGGGCTAAGCAAGCTATGGGGAGCAAGCCAGTAAGCAGTTCCCCCCATGGCCTCTGCTTCAGCTCCAGCCTCTGGGATCCTGCCCTGTTTGAGTTCCTGTCCTGACTTCCTTCAGTGATGAGCAGCAGTGCTGAAGTATAAGCCAAAGGAATCCTTTCCTCCCCAACTTGCCTTTTAGTCATGGTATCTTATCATAGCAACAGAACACTAACACACTGCCTAAGAACACAATTGGTCTTACAAAATTAGGAGTCTGTACTGTTCTGCCCCCTATTGATGGTCCTCTAACAAGCCATTCCTTAACTGGCTTTGTAGGTAGTCTGGGCTACCAACACCCCCAAGCTCTGAGTCACGTGACTGCTCCGGGTGATGCCTACTTAATGGAAACTGTAGGAGGGGAAAGACAGCAATGATGAGTGATCTGGGAACTTAGTGATAGAGTTCTTGCCTAGCATGTGGAAGGCCCTAAGTTCAATCCCAGCCTCTGATGAGACATGCAAGTAAACAAGCAATAATAGTAACGAGATAAAACTTTATAACTGATCATTTTTCCAAATGATTTCAAGTTAATCATACACAGTTTTGCCTTCTCATTTCTCTAGGAGATGCCCATCTGTCAACCACATGTCACCACCCTGCTCCTCCTGATCTTGTACGTACTATAGTCCAAAGACACATGTGAAGCATTACTCTCTCCTGTCAGTGGGTGCTACCAGGATTTTACTGTCTCTCAGAGTGTGCCAGGCACAGCTTTCTTAAAAAAAAAAAAAAAAAAAAAAAAAAAAAAGCACAGGGAAGAATCGGGCTAGCCAGTAATCTGAAGAAGTTTCTAGCAACTGGCCCTCATGCTTTTGTACAGATGATGACTCCCTCCCTCCCAAAAAAACTTTGAATGAAGTTTTTCCATTCAAAAAACTTGTGGCATCTTTTAGAAACGCATGAAATACAATAAAATCTAAAAATCAGAGAGGGAGAGCAGTCAGAGGAAGGGAGGGCAGCAACTGTCAATGCAGGCTCTGCGTCTCCCTCAGCCACCTCTTCATGGCCTGCATGGTGAACTTTTAGGGCCTACGAAATTGCTTTGTCTCTTTGATTCTATGTGAACTGAAGAAGTGTTTCTAGAATATAAGAGAATCAAAGGTGAAATAAAATTTTCTTCTTGGCACTTGCCAAGCTGACATCTCTTGGGATGCTGCCAGGAGAAGGGACAGTGAAGTCGGAACTGGTCCATTGGGCCCCTCAGCTCTCCAGTCTCTCTGTGCCTTCCTTCCCTGTCTGACCTCAGCACAGGAGCCAGAGAGGTCGTGATTGCTGGCACTGAACATGCCCCTCATCACCTCTGCTCAGTCCACTTCACCCCACACACACACCTTGCTTTTCTGGCCTCCTGCTTCCTCCTCAAATAAACCCAGCAGGCTTTGGCCCCCTCAGATGTCCCTCAGACATGTCAGCAGAGCCCACTTTTCCCCATCCCCACTCTCAGCCCTGACTTTCAGTCTGCAGCACAGCCCTCCTCCCCCTATCTGCTTCCCTAGATGTCCCCTAAGCAGCATGTTCAATACCTGATACAATTTGTCCATTAGTCTCCGTTTTCAGGGAGGCCCTAAGAGGCCAGGCATTAGGCTCATTTTGTTCTGTAGGCAGTCCTCTAGAATATGGCCTGGCACATAGTAAGTGTTTAATACGTTATTGAATGGTGGGCAGTAAATCCATTGTCCCTAATGTACAGTGTGGATGGACCATGTCTTCTCAGAGCTGTTTGGCAGTGGTGTCCTACAGGACATAGGAGGCCCAGAGTGAAAACAGAATACTGCCTCAGTGATGTTGCATTTGGTATAACAAGATTCAGCCTCTTCCTTTACATGTTTTTATCTTTTAGTCTAAGACACTGTGCTTTCCCATCCACCCATTTTCCTCATTACTTCCAAAAGCCACACCACAGATGAGAATCACATTTCCAACCAGAAGCTCAAAGGTAGCATCAGCCACACCTGCATCCACTAGCCCACCACAGGTGACATCAGCCACACCTGCATCCACTAGCCCACCACAGGTGACATCAGCCACACCTGCATCCACTAGCCCACCACAGGTGACATCAGCCACACCTGCATCCACTAGCCCACCACAGGTGACATCAGCCACACCTGCATCCACTAGCCCACCACAGGTGACATCAGTCACACCTGCATCCACTAGCCCACCACAGGTGACATCAGTCACACCTGCAGTCAATAGCTCATCACAGGTGACATCAGTCACATCTGCATCCACTAGCCCACCACAGGTGACATCAGCCACACCTACACCCAGTAGCCCACCACAGGTGACATCAGCCACACCTACATCCAGGAGCTCATCACATGTGACATCAGCCACACCTGCATCCACTAGCCCACCACAGGTGACAGCAGCCACACCTGCATCAACTAGCCCACCACAGGTGACAGCAGCCACACCTACACCCAGTAGCCCACCACAGGTGACATCAGCCACACCTGCATCCACTAGCCCCCCACAGGTGACATCAGCCACACCTGCATCCACTAGCCCACCACAGGTGACATCAGTCACACCTATACCCAGTAGCTCATCACAAGTGACATCAACCACACCTGCATCCAGGAGCTCACCACAGGTGACATCAGCCACACCTGCATCCACTAGCCCACCACAGGTGACATCAGCCACACCTGCATCCAGGAGCTCACCACAGGTGACATCAGCCACACCTGCATCCAGGAGCTCACCACAGGTGACATCAGTCACACCTGCATTCACTAGCCCACCACAGGTGACAGCAGCCACACCTGTACCAAACAGCCCACCATGGCCTATCACGACAGACGCCACCAGGCCTGAATCTACAATTCCTGCTGGAAGAACTTTGGCAGACATCACTTCAAGCCCAAAGGAAGACTCTCACTCAGAAGTCATCTCCACCCATCCACAAATGTCATTTCAGAATACAGCCAATCAGGTAAGTCTGGAAACAGAAGATAGATGGGTAACTTCATAGCTTCAAAAGGTACTTACAGCCCTAGGGATATAGCTCAGTACTAAAACACTGGCCTAGCATGTGCATGACCCCAGGTTCAATTACCAGTGTTAAAAAAAGTCATGAAAAGAGCACATATGTTCTTCTGTCATGACATCTCCAGAGTCATGATTTTTAAAAGCATTTTAATGGTTACCCTGTTGCCTCCTAGGAGAACTGTACATGTCTAACCAGTGGGTTATGCGCCCATTGCAGCACTTGATGGCTCTGTTCTTATTTAGGGGATGAAGAACCTGTGCTAGCCACTCCATTGTATCAGAGGTGCCAGAGAAAAGGAAAAGTCACTGAGACAAGATGACTAACAAGAATCCCATTCTTCACTCCTACTTTTAAAAATTCAAACCCCATAGGGATCAGGGGGAGGAGGGTAGGGGAGTGGAGGGGGAGGTATATTGAAGCACCCATAATAAATACTCAACAATCAAAAAATAAAAATTCAAACTGAGTTTATATGCAGCTTGGCACTTTCCCGTCAAAATATCCCATTTGCTTTGATGAGCTTCACATGGTGATGGAAGCTAATTGTTCACTGGTCCCAGAAAGGACCAGCCTGCAAGAGAGGGTAGAACAAATATTCAGAAATATTTACAGAAAAATTACTAGAATTGTTAAGAGAATTTAGAACCGTTCCCCAAGTCCAGATATGTGTTAGAATTAAATGTGTGACAATGAGAAAATTAAACACAGCCAAGTGGGGTAGCTGTAACTCCAGGACTCAGGAGGCTGAGGCTGGAGGATTGCAGGTTTAAGGTCAGCCTAAGCTACATAAGTGCTAAGATGTGCCATGATGTGCTCATCTGGTTTGGGGTTTATTTGGGGAGGGGGTTGAAGACAGGGTTTCCTGTATATCTCTGGCTGTTCTAAAACTCACTCTGTAGACCAGATTGGCCTCAAACTCACAGAGATCTGCCTGCTCTGCCTTCCTAGTGCTGGGATTAAAGGCATGTGCCACCCCTGCCCAACTACATGTATTTATTTATTTTTTAAATTTAAGTGTATTGCTATTTTGCCATGGGTGTCAGATCCCCTGGAATTGGAGTTAGACAGTTGTGAGCTGCCATGTGGGTGCTAGGAATTGAACCCAGGTCCTCCTGAAGAGCAGTCTGTGCTCTTAACCACTGATCCATCTCTCCAGCCCCCCCCATCTGGGTTTTAAGATAGTGTCCAGAAAACCCAACCTCCACTGGGTCATGGGGTGTCAGTTACAGCTCACCCATATCTTCATCCTTTCCTATTTGTACCTCAGTTGTCAAAGCCACAATACAGTGATTCTCAGTCCAGGGTCCTGCTATAAGTGACCTCTCCCACAAAGTCAGGTATAACCTATTGAACCATGTGACCCTTGAGGATGGTATGCTGACCAGTCATATGTCAACTTGACACTAGCTAGAGTTATCTGAAAGGAGGGAACCTCAGTTGAGAAAATGCTTCATAAGGTCCAGCTGTAAGGCATTTTCTGAATTACTGATAGGGAAGGGCCAAGTCCATTGTGGGTGGGGCTGTCCCTGGGCTGGTGGTCCTGGATTCTGTAAGAAAACAGGCAGAGCAAGCCATGGGGAGCAAGCAAGTAAAGCAACCTCCTCCACGGCTTCTGCATCCGCTCCTGCCTTCCAGATCCTGCCATGTTTGAATTCCTGTCTTGGCTTCCTCCAGTGACGAGCTGTGATGTGGAAGTGTAAGCCAGTCCTTTGGCTTGCTTTTAGTTATGGTGTTTCCTCACAGCAACAGAATCCCTCACTGGGACAGACAGGATCATGACTCACTGAATACCCCCTTCCCACCTAACACAGCATCTACAGAGTGCAGTAGGACCTTGGGAAGTGTCTCTTAAAGAGGCATGTGATAAGTTGGCTGAATTCATACAAGTAGTTGGGTTCACATGGAGATCAGGAATGGTTCGACTTCAAGTATAGAAGCTCCTGAGCTTGGGCTTGCTCCGTTGGCTCAGTTTGTCCGGGGAAACGTTGGGAACCTCCCCTCCTACGACAACAGCACTTTGAGGGTTTTCCCTTTCCAACAGGAACTCTTTCCCCCAGTGTGGAGGCTTCAACTCAGGACCTTGTACTGGCTAGATGAGCTCTCTGTGAACTCATTCCTGTAATCTTGCCAGCAACCTTGTCTGCCTTTGGAGAATTCATTCTATAAAATTCTTACTCATCTTCTCTCATGTATGAAGGAGGTGAAAATCAATTCCACTCACTTGCTTCTCAAAGTAATGGCCTTTTTTGGAGCCTGTCATGAAACTTAGAATGTCATCCTTGGTCAGTGGCCATTAACATAGTATGCCAAACTCCACAGGCATGACAATTCTGTATTAAACAACTTTGACAAAATACTACCTTTTAGTTTTTTATTACATTTATTTATTTGTGTGTATGGGAGTGGGGATGCGCATATGCCATGTTACTCACATGGAAGTCAGGAGCCCTTCTACTGTGTGGGCTCCAGGGATCAAATGGGGGTCCCTCAGTCTTAGCAGTGATGCCTTTATCTCCCAAGCCATCTCTCCAGCCTGACGAAATCTTTTTTTCCCAACAGGTCACAGATCAGACAGCAGGGAAATTGATCCCAGAAATACCGGCTTTTCAAGCTAACAATGAATTCCAGAAAGCTTGTGACATCCTCCAGAGAGTGAGAAACTTCCCTCCAACATCTCCTACACCAGCTCAGGTGATCAGAGACGGGGGATAAACTAACACGGCAGTGGGAAGGGAAGGGAGAATGTGGAAACTGTGCCATCAGCAGAAGTAGGCATCACAAAAGTACTTGGTGGAAACAGAGCTGAGCATCAGCAAATACAATTGTATCTTTGAGTCTGAAATGAGTGCATTGACTGGAGGTGGTATTCTCCGAGTTCACTGATCAGGTTACTTCATTTTAGTACGTTTGTTAGGAGAGGTCAAGTGACAATAGATGTGCAGCTTGCTGTAGATACAGTGGAATGGTCTTGGGACAGACATCAAAATCAGGATGTTCCTGACCTTGCAGGTTTCTGTGCCCCTGCTTGCTTCCTCATACTCGGTCAGGCTGCTTCTTATGCATAAAGAGGCGGTAGCATAAAATTCAACTTTCTTTTTTTTATTATTGTTTTACATTTCCAAGTACACCACAATAAGCATGTCTCTGCAGTTTTTTTAGTAGTTTGCTTTGGATCTTTGGTTTGATTTTTTTGCAGGAGGCAGGGGGGTGTGTGTGTGTTTGTTTTTACTTTTTTCTGTTTTGAGACAGGGTCTTGTGTATCCCAGGCTTGTCTCACACTTGATGTGTAGCTGAGGATAACCTTAAACTGCTGATCCTCCTGCTTCCACCACCCGAGTTCCAAGATAACAGATATGCACTACCACCCAGTTTATGTAATGCTGTGGCTCAAGCCTGGGGCCTCATGCAAAATAAATAAATAAATAAATAAATAAATAAATAAATAAATAAATAAATAAATAAATAAAAGCACTTTATGAAGTGAGCCACATCACCATTCTGTCCGGGTGTTTAATTGTTTAATTACAGAAACCGTACATTCTTAGGAAGAAACCTAAGAGGAGCAAATACAGTCGTGAGGAAACAACCCCCACACACTCCTTTGCCCTTGGAATTCTCATTAGTGAGATGTGACTATTGCTCCCTTTGCCCTTGATTGGCTGTGTGTAACCGTGGGGGTGGGGTGGGGTGGGGTGGGGTGGGAGTGGAGTGGGGTGGAGGTGGGGGTAGGGGGTGGGGGGGTGCTGTTTCCTAAGTCACAAGCATTTTTTAAATGCATTAAAAGTATACAGATATTTTTCTAACTTTGACTTTTTTTTTTTCTCAAGACAGGGTTCCTCTGTTTAACCCTGGCTGTCCTGGATTCACTCTGTAGATCATGCTGGCCTAATCAAACTAATAGAGATCCTCCTGCCTCTGCCTCTGCCTCCTGAGTGCTGGTATTAAAGGCATGTGCCACCACTGCCCAGCTGTTTTTCACAGAAGCATTTAATAAATATAACTTTGGAAGAAAATAACATTTAAAAAACAACAACAAAAAAACAGTAGTACCCACAGAGTGTGTCCAGTAACCATCCAATCAAACGTGCCTAACATTTCCTTTTGGTAGTTGGTTGAGTGGTTGGTTGGTTTAGGACAGGGTCTCACTATGCAGCCTGAGCAGTCTTTGACTTACTTGTAGTCCTGGGTGCTGGGATTACAGGCATGCACCACTGAACCTGGCTGCTTAGCCTTTTTACTCCTTTTTTTTTTTTTTTAATCTGAGAACAACCTGCATAAAAGAACTGGTATTTTGTGTTGTATTTAGAACTTCTCCCTGGTCTCTATTTTTCTGGGTATCTAGAAACTTTCGATGCCACCACCCATGCCTTCACAAAGAGCCCACCTACTCAGCATTTGGCTGGGCATTGCTCTTTTCCCAAGCATCCCTCTTTTAGCTTGATTTTGTTCACTTAAACAGCTTGTCTACTTAGCACTCTGAGTTCCTTGGAATAGCATTAAACACAATCCTCCCCCATAGGTGGTATGGAATCATATATTTCCCTTGCCTGCCAAATGGTGATGCTGCTTCTTATAAAATAGTTTGAACTATGTAACAGATATTGATGTGGGGCTAGGGAATAGCTCCGATGGTGAAATGCCTCTTCACAAGCCTGGGGATCTAAACACACATCTGCAGCACCTCTGTAAAAGCCAGATGTGGCCCTGCATGTCTGCAAACCTACTATCAGGAAGAGAGAAACAGATGGGTCCCTAGAGTTTGCTGGTGGGCCAGTTGGTAAGGCTCCTGTTCGGTGAAGAGACCCCATCTCAAAAAACATGTTGCAGAGAAACTGATGAAGACACGTGACATCAATATGGCCCCCAGATGCACACACACCCACATGAATATGTGCATGTATCATACACACGCATATACATACACGAAGAGAAGTGGGAGAGGAGGGGAGAGAGAACACTGAGCTGCTTAGGAGGAGGCACAAATAAATTTAAAACACTCACAAGCAGCTACATGTGTTTCCTTCCTGACATCCCTAGGTCAGTGTGGCCGGTTTACTCGTGGACCTGAGTGAGCAGTTGCTGATGATCCCATTTCAGAAAAATGACAGTTGGAACTTCAAAACTCCTGCAGTCACCTGCCCCCATCAGTATTTTGGAAATACAATAACAACCAATAAAGCAAGTCAGCAGGTTCTTCAGCAAGACCATGAGCAGGTAAGTGTACATCATGCAGGTGGCCTGCTCTGCTAGGAACATTCACCTTAGCAGCCAGCCCCACAGCCCCTCCCCAGTCTTCAAACGAGAATTCTGCCGGGAAACCGCTGAGTCCTCTCTGGTCTCTGTCTCTCCATCCCACCGATGCACAGACACTACTGAATGGACTTAGTAATCGTATCATAAACCATCAAGGAGATATCCAACACCCTTAGCTATTAGGAAAAATGAAGGCTAAAACTAAGAAGCTGGATATAGTGTTATCCCAGCACGGGGGGAGGCTGAGATAGGGGGTTAGCAAGTTCAAGGCCAGCCTGGACTTCATAGCAAGACCTTGTTGGAAAGGGAGAGAATGGAAAGAAAGGAAGGGAAGGAGGAAAGCTGGTGACAGCAATTCACACCAAAAATATAGGTAAGACAGGTATGGTGACACGTGTCTGTAATTACAACACTCAAGAGGCAGAGGCAGGTGGACCTGAGGGGTTCAAGGTTATCCTTGACAGTACATTGAGTTTGAGGCCAGCCTGAGATCCTTTCTTAAATCACCATCAGAGAGAGAAAGAGAAAGATAGGCATAAATACTAGCAAGGATGATAAGAAATTACAACCATTGTAAATTGTTGTATTGGGAAATAATTTAGCAGTCCCTCAAAGTGTTAGAAATAGTCTAACTATGTCTTCTAGCAATTCTTCTCTTTGGTATTATGTACAGGAGAGAACTGAGAAGGCATGTCCATGCAAAGATGTATTCAAAGAGGGTTTTTTCAAATAGAAAAAAAAAAAAAGCTCAAAGTGGAAACAGTCCAACTGTGTGTGATCTGAGGGGTGGATAAACTGCAATTCAGTACGTTCACACAACCTGAAGGAATGAAGTACTGACACATGATGCACCATGGGTAACCCTTAGGAACATCACGTCACAGAAGCATCAAGTCATAGACATCGAGTGGGCCAGTTTATTTTAAGGGGATTAATTTAGAAGCTCGATTGGTTACATATGTTTATGTAAAACGTATATACTCTGAGTGGGTGCATTCTACCACATTTGGGAATTCCATTTCAAGTGAGCTGTTTTTACACACTCACCGTGTTCCTGAGGCTGAAGCTCGCTGGTAAAGTGCTTGCCTTGCTACAAGAAGCCCCATGCCCCATCCACAGCACCCCGCACACTGAGCATGCTCAGCATTCGGGATGGAGGCAAGAGGATTGGGAATTCCAAGTGATAGAGTTTGAGGTCAGCCTGGGATACAGGACACCTTGTTCTCCCACCCCACAAAGAGCACATAATGTGAGAACATTGAGGGAAACTTATATCAGGGGTGCGAACAGAAGCTCCTCACACTAAACCATCCACGGGGCTGAGTAACTTCCGTGACTGTGGGGCGTTTGGAACGGTCCAAGTTCAGAGCTGAACTCAGGCCATCATCAGCTCTCTTAATAACCATTTGTTGTGTGTATGTGACCTGGCATCTATGTGACAATTGAGTATATCCTTTGAAATGCCCAGACACCTAGCTCCCACTAACCAAAAGGCTGAGAATACTATCAGACAGCAGCTGAGGCCTATAGAATAGTTCCCCGATTCTTTAACCCACCTATCTCATGTGTCCATCAATGCATTTAAAAACTCTTTCATTTAAGACTTTATTTGTTCTATCACTACAAAAACCTCAACCAACTGTCACCATGATGGGACATGGAATTTGGATAATCTAATCTGTATCCTGAGCCTTGGTCACTCATACTTAACCCAGAATGAACTCTCTCAGCCCCCTTGAGATAAGGGCTGTTTCTTTAATCAATATAGGGCAAATACATATGTATTTTTTTCTTGGTTGATGCAAAGTTGTCAGTGAGACTCTGAACATTTCTATAAGGTCCCAAAGTCCATGGCTGCACAGTCCCCTTTCTTTACACCACCACCAAAATCCTTGTTCCAGCCCGTTGTAATCACAGCACTCGGGAGGCAGAGGCAAGAGGATCTCTGTGAGTTCGAGGCCAGCCTGCTCTACCGAGAGAGTTCCAGGACAGGCTCCAAAGCTATGCAGAGAAACCCTGCCTCAAAACAAAATCCCTGTTTCCCTGCTTCGTCCCCTTTCTTTGCACCACTATCAAAATCCCTGTCCCCCTTGTCACCCTATCAGTACCATTTCACTGGCAGTCCACAGATAACAAGGAACCTCTCTCTAAATGCAGGTTGAAGACATGCTGGAGATGTCCTTGATGGCCCTGGGAGAGATCCACAAAGCATTTTGCCAGCAGAGCCTGTCTCCTGAGTTGTCGGTGACCTTGACCTCTCCTGCTGCTACTCTGGTGCTGAGCAGGTTAACTGGCTGGAGGACTGGGGATGTTTCGTTTTGGTTTTAACTTTTAGAGGCATGGGGAAACTGATTATTATTTAAATTCTTTCAGCCAAAATGTATCATCTTTGCCTCTGAGCACTTATACTCTGGGTGAGCCCGCACCCTTGAGGTTAGGTTTTCCATCAGCCGAAGCACTGAAAGAACTCTTGAATAAACACCCAGGAGTGAACCTTCAAGTGAGTACAAACTTGACTGAGATGAGAATGAAAACAGTTTATGATGGCTGTGTGGGAATGTAAGGGGAGAGGATACACTCCAGCTGAGCCAGATAATGAAGACTGTGGGCATTAGTTTAAATTTCATACTGAAAAGGGTCTCTGAAAAATTATCTAGGAGGGGCTGAGGAGCAATAAGAGGACTCAAGTTTGACTCTCTAGCACCCATATAAATGTGGGCATGGCTATGTGTGCCTGTAAGCTCAGCATCGGGGTGCAGAGACAGGCAAATGATGAGAGTTTGTTGGCCCTCCAGCCTCACCAAAACTACAAGCTTCCACTTCAGTGAGAATCCCAGGCAGAGAGCAGTAAAGGAAGAGTCCTAGTGTCCTACTCTGGTCTCTACATGCCTAATCATTGCCATAAGCTCTTGCACCCACAGACTCATATCACACACACACACACACACACACACACACACACACACACACCTAGTATATAGCTAGATTTGATGGCATATGCCTGTTTTCTTAGTACTTGAGAGGCAGTAACAGAAGGATTGCTGTGAATTCAAAGTATAGGGATAACCTGGGCTATATTGCAAGTCTCAAAAAAAAATCAAGTAGAACACTTGGGCACAGTAAATAGGTATGCCGATTTAACAAACAACAACAACAACAAAAAACACCAACAGCATTGGCGTGTAGAACCCTTGCTTCCTACTACAAAAGAGCAAACATGTGAAAATGATGTTGAAGTCCTAGGTGCAGCACTGTTGTTCATTGTTTCTCAGCAGCATTACAATGTTTAGCATCCCTTCCTTACTTAATACATTGTTGGGGGATCCTACCATTTAATTTATAGCTGCTTCCTTGTCGTATGTTGTGGGGCTCCTTGGAGAACAATTTGGCAATTGGAGGAACTGGAATTTGCTTCCTCTGCAGGTAACAGGTCTGGCTTTCAATCCTTTTGAGACTTCGCATAACAGGAACATTGTTGGAAGCATTGGAAATGTGCTACTAAGCTCTGGTTATCAATCGCTCCAAGTCCGTGATTTAATAGAAGATATTGAGGTACCAGTTTCTTGATGGAGATAGGACATGCTGGGCAAGAGGATGGAAAGATACAACAACTTAGCATTTTAGATGCATGTCAGAGCTAAGTACACGGCACCTACCTTTTATCCCAGCACATGGAGGCAGAGGCAAGCTATCTCTGTAGGATTAAGGCCATCTAAGATACATAGTGAATTCTCTATGCCAGAAAGGCTACACAGCAAGACCCTGATTTTTGTTTTTTTGTTTTTTGTTTTTGAAAAAAAAAAGAGTCATGTCAGAACCAGTATTTTGTTCTCTAGAAGCTTCACAAAGAGAAAGACCTTGTTCAGTCCCAGGAAAAGTCATTTGAAATGGTATCTCCTCCACTAATCCCTGGCTTTGTGCTGCCCACTAAGACCCAGTAAAGAAGCCTCAGGATGTTCATTACCTCATCACTCCAAGGGAAACAGAAAGGCCCATCTTAGCCTGGAGGATTAACTGTCTCTTTTTCCAGATCATGCTCTGGAGAAATGTCAGCATGGAGACCCAGCCCACCAGCCTCAATACAAGTACAGACCATTTCACAATCACAGTGAATATCACCTCTGTGGAGAAAACCCTCATCGTGACCATCGAGCCTGAAAATCCCCTTCTAATGACACTGTACCTGGGCTTCCAGAACAAGCCTAACCATACTCTCTTCTACCTCAACACCAGTCTTCCAAGGGACCAGGTGTGGCAGAAAGGTATCAGCCATCAGATGTCTGAAACGTAATTGGTGATGTGTTTTTCTTAGTTTTTAATTTGTGATTGTGAGGTAATTGTAGGTTCACATGCAGTTATAAGTTGAAATGGCATGCATGTTTTTTTTAACCAGCCCTTCTAATTGCTAAGATACAAGTTCACAACCAGGAAGTGACCTTGACACGATCCACTATCAGTAGATGTTCCCAGGATTCCAAGCATACACCTCTCAATATATGTGAACCTTGTTTTATGTAATTAAAGATGGGTTATGTGATACATGGAAGGATATATATATATATATGTACATTGTATAGTGTTTTCTCTGTATATATGTATATATATATATAGAGAGAGAGAGGTAGATCATATATATATGCATATATATGATAAAGAAACTTTTATAAAATGCTAATTGTAGAACCCAATGATAACATACACTATAAAACTCAACAGTCAGTATAGTTGAAAACATTCATAAACATATTAAGGACTGGGGCATATCTCTGTGGTACATCATGTGTTTAGTATGGCAAGGCCAGGATTCAATACTTAGGATGAAAATAAGTTGAGACTGACTGAAGAAATAACATTCTAGTACCATGGGCCATACCACATTATTTCAAGCTTGATAAGATATATAGATGAGTGTATATGAAATACATGTCCCAATTTTTATTTTTGGTCTTAGATTCCCCAAAACCACTCATTTTAAAAGAATTTTTGAAATAACACCAGTAGTTAAATTTTTCTGAATAGTTGAGTATAAGGATAGACCTGAATCCTAGCCCTAGAAAGGTGAAGGCAGAAGAATTAAGAGTTAAAAACTATCCTTGGCTATATAGCAAACTAGAGGCTAACCTAGCCTACATTAAACAAAATTCTGAGAGGTTAGAGAAATGGCTCTATGAATAAAATGCCTGCTACTCAAGTGTGAGGACCTATGTTTGGATCCCCAGCACCCATTGAAAGTTTAATATAGACATCCTTGCCACTAGTGGGAAACAACAGTGGATCCCTGAAACTCATTGACCTGACAGCCTAACTGAATTGATGGGTTCTCATTCAGTGAGACACCCTAAAGTGAGGAGCAATCCAGGAAGTTACCCAGAGTCAACTTCTGGCTCCCATATACAAGAACACACATGCACACATGTACTCACATATGAACAAATATATACCCCACACACAAATATTTGAGATACATAAGTGATGCCTAGATACACCATGCTCTATGGATATAACTTTGAAATGTATTGGAAAGTCTCAAAGTCATTTAGAGTTGGAAGGACCTTTGCTGAAGGATGAGGAAAATGAGGCCAGGGAGATAAGGTGACTTGCCTTAATCCTTGATGGCCACCAGGACAGGACACAGGGCCTCGTGGAAATCCAGATACAACTACTGCATTTACATCTCTCCTTTATTCTTGAATGTGTTACCAAGATCTTCAGTCTGCTACCTCAGATGGGTGATGATGTTTTTCTTTTCAAATACCTGTGTGGAAGAATTGGGGGCCCCTGACACTGATGTTGAGTGTCTTCACCAATCACCCTTTTACCTTATTCTTTGAAGTGTGGTATCCCAGTGAAACCCAGAGTTTGCTGAGATGACTAGTCTCAGGTAGCCAGCTTCCCTGGGAATCCCTCTGTCTTCCAAGACTGGGATTGTAGGCAGGTTGCCATATCCGCCCAGCGTTTATGTAGGTTCTGGGGCTCTAAACTCTGATCCTCTTGCTTGCTTGCCATACACTAACTGCTAAACTAGCTCTGAGTATCTCCCCACCCCCTTTTTTAGTCTCTTATAGCCCAAGCTGTGCTCAAAGATGACATTGAACTTCTGATCCTCCTGTCTCCATTAAATACTAGCTAGGATCAAATATTTGTGCCACCATGGTGGGTTTATTGGTGCTGGGGATCAAACCCAGCATATATGTAGGTTCATATATGGTAGGCAAGTGCTCTTCTCACTGAGCTACATTCCCTACCTGTCTTAGTCAGTGTTTTATTGCTGTGAATGACATAGTAACTCTTATAAAATAAAGCATTTAATTGGGGCTTGCCTATGGTTTCAGAGGTTTAGTCCATGATCATCATGGTGGGAGCATGGCAACATGCAGGCAGACATGGTATTGGAGAAGTAGCTGAGGGTTCTACATCCAGATCCACAAGCAGCAGGAAGAAAGAGACACTGGGCCTGGCTGGACTTCTGAAACCTCAAAGCCCATAACCAGTGACACTTTTCCTCCAACAAGGCCACACCTACTCCAACAAGATCACACCTTCTGGTCCTTCTCAAGTGCTACCATCCCCTGATGACCATTCAAATATATGACTGTGGGGGCCTTTTTTATTCACACCGCCAGTCCATGTGGGATGGTTTCATTTTTCTAAAACTCATAGTGCATCCTAATGCATTAGGCCTAAATGTGCATGTTTCAAAAGAACGTGATTCCTTTACTGGAATGGGTTTGATGCAGAGTTCAGGATTGCATCACTGGTCTTTTGCACACATTTCTGGTACTAGACTTACATCCTCATTTGTATGTAAGATAATAGTAATGAATAATGGTAGTTGTGGATCTGGAAGATTCTACTCCATTGGAACTATAACCCATGATTCTTCTTTGTCCTAAGATGAGGAATATACATGGGTGCTGACACCAGAGAGCCTGCGTTACGGGATTGGCACCTACTACATAATGGCTGTGGTAAATAAAAGTACAGAGGCCACGCAGTACACACCTATCCTAGTCTCAGTGGTAACGGCTGTCACCCAGTGCTATTTCTGGGACCAAAACAACAGGACATGGAGGAGCAATGGATGCCAAGTAAGAGAGGAATGTGGGGCCCTCTGAGACCTTAGCTGCACCACTTCCCCTTCCCTCCTTGGGGACAGGTCAGAAACAACAGCAATCTCAAGGAAAGCAAATCATCCTGGGTTCAGAGGAGGGTGGCCTGTGGTAGTCTGGCAGGTATGTCTCTGGAGCTGTGGGTTTGTTTTTTGTTTTGTTTTGGTTTGTTTTGGTTTGTTTTTTGTTTTTTGTTTTTTGTTTTTTGTTTTTTGTTTTTGTTTTTGTTTGTTTGTTTGTTTGTTTGTTTTTCGAGACAGGGTTTCTCTGTGCAACAGCCCTGGCTATCCTAGAACTCTCTCTGTAAACCAGGCTAGCCTTGAACTCACTGAGATCTGCCTCCTGAGTGCTGGGATTAAAGGCATGTGCCACCACCACCCAGCCATGTTTTTCCAATTCTCATCTTAACGCAGTTGTAGGCAAGTCTGACAGTGCTGGGCACTGAGTGACAGCAGACAGCTGTAGACAAAAGAAAGCCAACGTGGAAGCTGCTTGCTAAATATGCTGTGGCTAAAAGACACAAGCCTCCTACTAGACAGAAGAAAACGTTTCTGGTTGGGAACATGTTACAGATGGGATGGAGAGGTGGTTCAACAGTTAAGAGTATTTCCTGCTCTTTCAGAGAACCCACATTCAGTTCCCAAATGCCTTCTTCTGGCCTCCTCTCTCTCTCTCTCTCTCTCTCTCTCTCTCTCTCTACACACACACACACACACACACACACACACACACACACACACACACACTAAAATAAAAGTAAGCCTTTAAAAAGAAGAAAAAGAAGGAGGAGGAGGAGGAGGAGGAGGAGGAAGGAGGAGGAGGAGGAGGAGGAGGAGGAGGAGGAGGAGGAGGAGGAGAAGAAGAAGAAGAAGAAGAAGAAGAAGAAGAAGAAGAAGAAGAAGAAGAAGAAGAAGAAGAAGAAGAAGAAGAAGAAGACGAAGAAGAAGAAGAAGAAAAGAAGACATTATAGAATCTTGTACACCTCAAACAGACAAGGACAGCTTTACAGCCACCATCTTGTTCTTGGTGTCTGGCCCTTTCATACAGTATCATATCTCTCACTACATAGCCAAAGTTGGCCTCCAGTTCTTGTTTTGTTTTGTTTTTCTGTTTTGTTTTTTCAAGACAGAGTTTCTCTGTAGCTTTGGAGCCTGTCCTGGAACTCACTTTGTAGACCTGGCTGGCCTCGAACTCACAGAGTTCCACCTGCCTCTGCCTTCTGAGCGCTGGGACTAAAGGCGTGTGCCACCAACACCTAGCTTGCCTCCAGTTCTTGATCTTTCTGCTTTGGCCTCCCTAAGTATGGAGGTTATAGGCATGTGTTACCACAACCAGCTTGCAAGTCCTTGATCCTGTGGGTGCTGGGTTGATCTAATGTCTACTTCAAGAACATCACACTGATACAAGGCCCTGGTAAATTGTGAAGCTTTTCTTCCAAGGTCTGAGACTGGAGCTGGGCATGGTGGTGCTTGTGTGTAATGCCAGCACAGGGAGGCAGAACAGGGGGATCATCAGTTCAAGGCCAACCTGAGATACATAGTAAGACCCTGTGTTGTTTTGTTTTGTTTTGATTTGATTTGTTTTGCTTAATGAACTTGCCAAGGAAAAATGGAATTCTCAAGACAGAAACTGCCTCAAACGGTAATTTCTGGGTAGTTACTTCTCAGGCACATTCCCCAGCCAGGAGCATACTAAGAAGCAGGTTCTGCTGGGGTGGCTGTGGTGTGCCAGGCAGTGCACAACATGCTCTGGGGAAACCATGCATTGAGGAGCAAGACTCAAGAGTGTCTGTGCTCTCAGGACACAAACACTCAGGACAGAACCATCGAGTATTTCTGCTCCACTGAAGCTGGCTGTGATGCTATGTCTCTGAGCACAAGGAGAGAGTTTTTCTCGGGCCAGAGTAGGGACTGAGCAGCCGGGACTTAGCATCACGTGGGAGAATTAAGGAATTAGTCACAGAGGCAATGTTTTCAGCAGAGGGGCTGGATCCCATGGCTTCACACTTGCTAGGTATGTACTTTACTACTGAGCCCATGTTATAGTCTTTTCATGCACCAACTCATCCATGCACCCATTTATTCATGCGTACTGGTACTACTTAAAAATATACATTATAAATCAATGTTACACAATGTGGAGAATTACAGGGAGTGGTTTAAAAGTTCTAAACATACCACTCAGCTTTCTCAAAGTCATTATTTTTCTAATTCAGAGGGCTTTTTTGTTTTTTGGGTTTTTTTTTTTTTTTTGAGCCTAATTATATAGGGTCTAACTGTGCAGCCCAAGCTAGCCTGAATGTCATAGAGATCCACTTAATTATGCTAGTATTATAAGCCTGGGCCATCACACCCAGCCTCATTCAGTGTCTTAAAAATAACAAAACACTCAGGAATAATAAAAGCCACCTATGTGTCCCTCACTGTTATCATTCCCTCTCTCCTGTAGAGTGTAGCCTCGGCCCTGGATTTGTTGCACATACTCATTCTTTCTGTATATACTCAATGGGCACGTGACACGTGAGGTGCCACATTAGAAACTAGAGATGCAGTGATGGGTCAGCATCGAAGAAGATTCCACACACTTAGGGCTGCCAAGCCTGACAGCCTGAGTGAACCCCTAGAGCCCATGTGGTAGAAGGGAAGAACTCACTCCTGCAAGTGGTCCTCTGGCCTCCACACGTGTTCTATAGTGCATGCTCACCATGCACAAACACACGATACAAGTGTATAGAAAACAGTCTTCACATCCTTTTCTGTCTCAAGGCTGCTGGTGTCTTCTATCTCCCTCCAGGTAGGGCTACAGAGCACCATTCTGAAGACACAGTGTCTCTGTAACCATCTGACCTTCTTCAGCAGCGACTTCTTCATTGTGCCCAGAACAGTGGATGTGGAAAACACCATCAAACTGCTTCTTCATGTGACAAAGAACCCTGTCGGGGTGTCGTTACTGGCCAGCCTTTTAGGATTCTATATCCTCTTAGTCACGTGGGCATGGAGGAAGGATCAAGCAGACATGCAGAAGGTGAGAAAGTTTAGATTCCAAAGTCCATGGTGCCTTGAGTGAGTCAAGTTAGATAGGGGAAGTAGGCATTGGGGGCCAGGGAGCAGAGAAATTCAAGTGAGGTTGTATTAAATCTTTCTGATATCTACTGCCTCAAAACAAAGTAGGTGTTTGTTTGTTTGTTTTGGGGGGGGTCAAGATTGGATCATGCAGATTAGAAATAAACCAGAAAATACCTGTGATAGGAACTCAACTGAAATCAGAATCTTATTTTTGTTTGTTTGTTTGTTTTGTTTGTTTTTCAACACAGGGTTTCTCTGAGTAGCCCTGGCTGTCCTGGAACTCATTTTGTAGACCACAATGGCTTCAGAGGTTCACCTGCCTCTGCTCCTCCCAAGTGCTGAGGTTAAAGGCATGCCCCACCACTGCCCAGCTATCAGACTCATATTTATCTTACCTTATACACTAGAAAAAGTTATTCTGAGCAAAGTATAATTTAACATAACTGGAGTATACAGTAAACTAGTAAAGAATTCTTTTCTGGGGCTGGTGATAGGGAGGGCTCACTGGGTAAAAGTTCTTGCCATTAAGTCTGGCAAACTAAGTCTGATCCCCACTATACACTTAGTGGATGGAGAAAACAGCAAGTTGTCCTCTGACTTCAGCTTGTGTGTCACAGCACACCTGTGCCCCACTGTGCACACACATAAATAAATGCTAAAGTTTTTAAAATCTATTTTCTGTCTTGAGACATGATCTCATACTGTCCCCCAGCTTGATTCAAGAAACACATTATATAGCCCAGGCTGGCCTTGATATCACAGTAATTCAAATGCTAAATTTACAGATGTGAGCCACCATACTTAGCTGGGCACATTACTTTTAAACAGGGTCTCACTGAGTATTCCTGACTGGCCTGAAACTCACTACAAAGCTCAGGTTAACCTCGAGCCCATAGAGAACCACCTGCCTCTGCCTCCCAAGTGCCACCACACTTAGCTGTGACTAGAAAAAAAATGTTTAGTGTTTACTTATTATGTATACAGTTCTGCCTGCATGTCAGAAGAGGGCACCAGATCTCAATATAGATGATTGTGAGCCACCCTGTGGCTGCTGGGAATTGAAATCAGGACCTCTGGGAGAGCAGCCAGTGCTCTTAACCTCTGAGTCATCTTTCCAGCCGCCAAAAAAACAATTTACACAGTAAAATTCTTTGGCAGCTTTTTCTTAATTTCTGTTTTATATATTACTTATTTTTTCTTCAAGGCCTTATACGAGCTAGACAAGAGCTCTACCAATAACTACACTGCATCCTCTTATTTATACTTGGACGTTCTAGGAGGAGGAGTATCTGTTTTTTATTGTTCTGGGTGAAGTGTCACTGGCTTTAGTAAATAAAAATACAAGACAGGCCATGCAGTGGTGGCACAAGTCTTTGATCCCAGCACTCAGGAGGCAGAGACAGGAGGATCTTGGTGAGTTCAAGGCCAGCCTGGTCAACAGAGCAAGTTCCAGGAGAGCTAGGACTACATAGAGAAACCCTGTCTCAAACAAACAAACAAACAAACAAACCCATCAATTTAATTTGTATTTCATATAAACAGGAAATGAATCTTTAGCAGACCCCATGACCCTCATTGTTTATCTGAAACTCCAGTTTTCTGGGTGCCCTCTACATTAGATACTACTCCTACCTGAGTAGGAGGGAGGTGGGGGGCTTAGTGCCCAAAGCTCATTCCGATGACCCTAAGGGTGTTTCATTTTAAAGACAGCCTGGAGTTTCAGACCTCATCCCTCTGGTCACTTTGATGGACTCTCTCTCTCTCTCTCTCTCTCTCTCTCTCTCTCTCTCTCTCTCTCTCTCTCTCTGTGTGTGTGTGTGTGTGTGTGTGTGTGTGTGTGTGTGTGTGTGCCTGGTGACACCACCTCCCACTGCTTCTCATGGGGTTTCCAACGCTGCCATCGAGAAGCCTGTTCCCAGCTGGGGCTCTACTGAGTAGACCTGGCAAGCTCATTGCTTCTGCTCTTCCTGCAGGTGAAGGTGACCGTCCTGGCTGACAATGACCCCGGCTCTGCATTTCACTACCTTATCCAGGTCTACACTGGGTATCGAAGGAGGGCTGCTACAACAGCTCAGGTTAGCAGGACCCACGCTCATTACTTTGTCTTCTGCAATGAGGCACACTCTAATATGGCAATATCTTGGTGTCCAATGTTGCTTTAAAAGAAATCATGGGGATTGCCACTGCCTAGTCCTAAAGTGTGATGTGAGGAACCCCCCCAGACTTGTCTAACTTCTGATGGCTGCTTCTTTCTGCTTAAGGAAACCCCAAAAGAATAGTGTTGCAGTGCCTTGTATTTTATCTTTCCTCATTCCTCTTAGGTTGTTATCACACTCTATGGCTCCGAGGGGCACAGTGAGCCCCACCACCTGTGTGACCCACAGAACACGGTCTTTGAGCGTGGAGCACTGGATGTTTTCCTCCTTTCTACTGGATCCTGGCTGGGGGACCTGCATGGCCTTCGGCTGTGGCATGACAATTCTGGCGACAACCCTTCTTGATAAGTACCTGCCCTGTGCTGGCTCACTTTTTCTTTTAATTTTTTTTTCATTTATTTATAGTGTGTGTGTGTGTGTGTGTGCGTGCGTGCGTGCGTGCGTGCGTGCGTGCGTGCGTGCGTGCGTGCGTGCGTGCGTGCGTGTGTGTGTGTGTGTGTGTGTGTGTGTACGCTTGCACCATTCGCCCATGTATGGAAGTTAAAGGACAGTATGAGAGTAGGTTCTCCCCTTTCACCAGATGGGTTCTGGAAACTCAGGTTGAACACAGGTTGTCATACTTGGTGACAAGAGCCTTTACCCACTGAGCCATATCACTGACTCTTATTTCTAGGTCCTTTGTAGCTTTGGGAGAGACCAGTAAACAATAAATAATGCTTTCAGCCAAATCATAGCAAGTGGCTGCAGGACTCATGTCTTCAGAGAATAAAACCCCCAGGCAGAAATAAAGGAATGACGGGAGGGAGGGAGGGAGGGAGGGAGGGAGGGAGGGAGGGAGGGAGGGAGAAGGAAAGGAAGGGAGGGAGGGAGGGAGGGAGGGAGGGAGAAGGAAAGGGAGGGAGGGAGGGAGGGAGGGAGGGAGGGAGGGAGGGAGGGAGGGAGGGAGGGAGGGAGGGAGAAGGAAAGGGAGGGAGGAAGTAAGGCAGGCAGGTAGGCAGAAAGACAGACAGTTAGGGGGTTGTAAAATGGAGGAAAAGCTCTCTCCTTCATTCTTATTGTGTCATAACTGTGAACAGCTATAAAATGATGCTTGAAAATAAAACTAAAGTCCTTTTTTTTTTTAAGGCAGGACTTCATGAAATCCATGTTGCCAACTTTCTCATTCATTTCTCTGATTTTCCTCTCCTGGTTCTGGATTGAATCCCTCTGCTAGTTTGTATCCTCTTTCAGATCACTGATTATTTTTACCAGAAACCCTTTGACATCTTCATCTGGCCTGTAAGCCATTTCTGTATCTTTGAGTACAGTCACTGAATTCTGGTTTATGGAGGGGTCGTGCCACCAGCCTCTCGTGTTTTCCGTAGTCCTGTGATGCCACTCACATCTGTTGCTTTCGATATCTCTTCTGGACATTTTTGTGTGGGGGGTGATCTTCTTAATTAGCAACATGTTCTTGAAGGTTCAATCCCCACTACCACCAGGAATGCTTATGGTGCACATACATACAAAGTAAAAAGAAAAAAAAACCAGACAGGATCTCATTATGTAGCCCTGGCTGGCCTGTAAACCAGTCTGGCTTTGAATTCACAGCTATCTGCCTGCCTCTGCCTCCAAGCTCTGGGGTCACCATAATAAGCCAACAATTTCTTCTGAGTGTGTTTTTTAATAGGACATGCAAGTTGGAATGATTCATTGATCCATGGGCTGCACAGTGGATGTTGGGTTAGGCAGCATGAAACAGCATTAACTTCCCTGTCCATCTGTGAGAGATCTTAGGGACCAGGTGCATTCCCACTGACTGCTGTGGTCTCAGAGGACGTCTTTCTCTGAGCAGTAGTTACCAACAATGAGTTCAAAATATCCCCTACACCTTGTTGTAAATGGATGTACATGCATCCAGGCTTTGCTGACCATCTACAGAGCACAGGAAGAGTAGATCCCACCTAATTCTCTAGGACTACAAGATTTTCTGAATGGTAACTTAGCATTTGCTACCACTTCAGGTCACCAGCAGCACCAAAACTGGGCTTGCTGGTATGAAAATCCTTGATGGCTTCTTCTTCCAATACAGCGGTTTCCTCTGCAATGAACACCTGTTGAGTGTAGCCCCCTTCATCCGAGATCATAGCTGGGTCTTCTGGGTTTTCTTCTGCATCTTCTACATTGGCAGTGGTCCTTCCCTTCGTGTCATCATGTTCAGGAGCAACTTCTTGCTGTAAACCACATGAGCCAGGCTCTGCCAGCCTTAGCCTCTTCTGCTGCTTCCTGACCTTTGGGAACCTTCAGGGAATTAAAGAGAGCTACAGTGCTGCTTGGATAAGGGTTTGGGAATGTTGTGTCTGGACTGATGTTGCCCAGAACACTAGAGTTTTCTCCACTCTCAACATGAAGCCACTTCTGCTTTTCCATTCATGTGTCCCTTTGGAGCAGGGGTCTTCATTTTCTTCAAGACCTTTTCCTTTATGTTCTCAACTTGGCTTCCATTTGGCCCAGGGGCACCAGTGCACTGCCTATCTCAGCTTTGAATGCCTTCCTCACTAAGCCTAAGCATTCCTGGTTCTTCATTTAGAGGGAGAGGCTGTAAGAGAGTCTCACTTGAACACTTACTTAGAAGTAGCTGTAGAGTTACTAACTGGCCTTATTTCAATATTTGATTGTCATATATAAAAAATAGAGAGACCCAAAGAGCTGTGTGAAGAGCTGTTGGAGGGGCTAGTCAGTGGAGCAGTCAGAATGCACACAATAGTGACCGGTGAAGCCATAATATGTGTGGGTTATAGGTTGTGGTAGCCTAAAACAAAGGCGCTAAACGCGGCTGTGCACCATGCCTCTCAAAGTGCCAACTGGTGCTCTGTGTGGCCTTCTGCTGCTCTTCTTTATTTTAGATACAGTTAAAGGCTAAAAACACTGTAGCTAAGGGGCTGAGGAGGGAAGTGGCTCATTGGCTAAAATACTTGCCATGCAAGTGTGACAACCTGAGTTTGAATCCCCAGAACCCATACAAAGCCAGGTGTGGTAATATGCATTTGTCTTCCCAGAACTCCAACAGCAAATGGGAGGGGGAGACAGGAGAATCCCTAGTGGATGAAGCTGAGAGCAAGGGACCCTGTCTCAAACACAGTAGAAGGAGAGGCCTGACACCTACGGCTGCTCTCTGATTCCACATGAATGTTGTAGCACATGAATGCACATGAATGCATTGCACATGAATGCACAAACACACACACGTTTAAAAAAAAACAAAAGAAAATATAGTCAAGAAGTGGATCAAATCTAAGACCTGAGAATCTATAGTTCTGATGTGGCTATAGGCCCAGAGATGATAAGTCACTAATATAAATGTTTAATATCAATGATGAAGAATAGACTGCGTGGGATACTTTAAGAAGTAATAGATCATTATCACACTCGGAACAAAAAAATTTAAATACACACACAATCTTCTCAGGGAGTAAAGTTTGCGGTCAGCATCTTGGACATGAACTTCCTGAGGGCAGCAGGTGGGACTGGCTTGCTACCTATCACCCTTGCCTTGCAAAGCGTCAGCTGCTCACTTGGGTGCTCACTGCAAGGGCAAGTGTCAATGCCCACTTCCTCATGGTGGCCTTTATCTGACTGTAGGTATGTAAGCCAAGTGATCGTCAGTGACATGACCGTGAAGAAGAGGTGGCATTTCCAGTGCAATTGTTGGCTGGCCGTGGACTTGGGCAACTGCGAGCGTGATAGGGTCTTTACACCAGCCTGCAGGAGGGAGCTCTCTTCCTTCAGGTACAGTCGTCAGTGCAGACACTGATGCACACTTAGAAGAATATGCCTCAGCTGTTTACTCCTCATGGTCTCCCTATTTAATCTCTTTGACTCCCAATTTTGGATTCTTCTTGGCATTTCCCTCCTTGGAACAAAAGGAGTGGCTGCAAGAGGCCAAGCATCTGAACTTACATAAAGCACCTAAATGTCAAAGTAAAAACAGTGGCCCATAACCTCTCCTCAGGAATGTTCCCTTTCCTCCCCTTGTGTGGTTGGAACAATAAGATTCCCTTACCTCTGAGAAGTCCTACTGTGTCCTCAGCAATATCAAGTTACTCCCATTCTATTGCTACAGAAGAAATCACCCTGCCACCGAGCATTCTATTTTTGTTATGACTTTGAGGGTCAGAAATTAAGAGAAGGGCACCCAGGTAGTGTCCCTTCAGACTGGCTGGATCTGTAGCCATCTGTGACTTCATGCTGGAACTGTGGTCAGCAGGTAGCAATGACTGCACATGACTGCCCCAGCACATCAGCCTTGGGCAAAGTGGGTGCTTTGTCTTGTGGCCAGCTTTCTCTAGACTGGCATTTCAGACTAACTAGTTCCTGTTCTTCATGACCCCACTCTGTAGAGCTTCCCAGGGAAGAAACAGTCTACCATTTGATGGGAGAAGTTCAAATGAATCTTGAAAATGTATTCAAATTGTTACATGAACATAAAGTTTATGGCTTGCATGCCCTAGCAGGAGCTATGCGGCTTGACTTTGCCTGTGCCCTCAGTATTATTAGGTCACATTTGGTACAAGCTAGCTGGTTACATAGGGTCTTCCTGGGTTATTTTGACCCAAACTGAAACTCATAAATGATGGCATAATAGACTGGATAAGATCAGCTTTGAATAGTTATGATCCATAGCTCCCCATGGGTCCTTGTCACTGCAAAGTAGGGAGTCATTAGAACAGAAGAAATAAATGGCATGGGCTAGGTGACCAATGTCACTGTGCAGGTTCTGTCTTGTACCTGATGTGTGCAGAAATCCCTTGGAAATCTAGAGGTCGGGTTTCTGAGTTGAAGAATGTGCATATTGTGAAACAAAAGGTACTAAGTTGTCACAGTGAGTTTCTCGCTTCACTCCTTCTATCTTTCAACTCTCATTTTCTTTGTAATTTCCATTATCGTAGTCTCATAGTTGGTAAGACTAAGGTCTTATTTTCATTTTGGGTCTCATAATATAATCTCCCTTCAGTCCTTTGATTTAAACTAGCTCATTAAAAGTCTTCTTCTAAGTCAGGTGGTGGCGAACACTTTTAATCCCAAAACTCAGGAGGCAGAGACAGATGGATCTCTGTGAGTTCGAGGCCAGCCTGGTCTACAAAGTGAGTTCCAGGACAGCCTCCAAGCTACAGAGAAACACTGTCTTGAAAAAACAAAAAATAAAAAATAAAAGTCTCTCTCTCTAGAGGCCAACTGTGATGGTGCACAGCTGTGATCCCAGCACTCTGAGGCTGAAGCAGGATGATCACGAATTCAAGGGCAGCCTGGGCTACCAGTCTTTGTCTTGTAAACACAATGTCTTGGCCTCTTCACAGGAAGTCTATTTCCTGTCTTTTCCCTATGTATTGCCAGCATGTGCTCTCATTTGTTTACGTGTGTTAAGAACAGCACTTGTTATCACAGAATGCTGGAGAGCTCAGGTCTCTTTCTGCTCCTGCGAGCTGTGCTGTAATTACTGCTGTCTGTGCACTAAGTGACTCTTCGGGACTGCTCCTGGGAGGTCTGTACTCTTTGGCCTGTGTGGCAACTGACCTGTGTGGTTTAGTGCTCTGCTGAAGATTCTTTTCCTGAGATTCCTGAATTCCAGCCAGCCTCCTACTCTTTGGTTCAGGGCTGTGTGTGCCCAGCAGGCCATGCCTCCAGAGTCCAGGAGGGCTATCTGTAACCATGCCCCAGTCTTCCTTTCTGGCTTGCCAAAGAGTCTTGAGGCCATCCAATAGTTAACATTAGGGTGTCCTTACACATACATGTGGCGTCTAGATTCCAAATGTTATCAGAGTTTTTCAAACCCCCTTTAGAATTTCTGTGCCCTAACTGTTTGTTTCATTCTTTTTTGGTTCACCATTGTTTAACTGCTGTAAAATCAAACTGCCTCTGAACGTTTCTGACCGTGCCTCCAGTGGAAATGTGCTTTGCTCTAGGTGAACCCCCTGCCATGTCAGATAAAGAATAGTTTGGGAAATGGGATTTATCTTTCCTGTTCTAAATTTTACCCCGATGTGGCATTCAGAATGTCCCTCTAATATACACAGTCATAACTGAATTCTGAAAAATTCTCTCATGTAAATTCTGAAGAGGCCACTACTCTGCTGTTCTCTGGTTGTTGAAGACTCTACGCTATCCTCCATGTTGTTAAACAGCATTTATGTATTTGTTCTTCTCTTTCCTGTGATTTATCTGAGTAAACTCTCTCTCTGTTGTGGTGTGTGTGTGTGTGTGTGTGTGTGTGTGTGTGTGTGTGTGTGTGTGTGTGTTTGGAGGTCAGAGGTCACCGTCCACCTTGCTTTTGGAGACAGTCTATCACTAGTCCAGAGCTTGCCTGGTAGCTAGACTACTGTCCCTTAAACCCCAGGGCCCCACCTGTCTCTTCCCACTTAGGGCTTGGATTAGACATACACACCATCACCACCGCCACTGCCACCACTGCCACCACTGCCACCACCACACCTGCCTTTTTTTAAAAACATGACTTCAGGGAACCAAACTCAGGCCTTCTTCCTTGCACAGCAAGCACTTTGCCCACTGAGCTGTCTCCTCTGCCTGGGTAGAATCTAGTTCACTAATTTCAACCATATTTGTGTACAGTAATCTTTTTTGTTTCTTGACCATATTTTTCAGGGTCAGCATATCAGTGATAGAGTATTTGCTTGTCATGCATGAGGCTAGGGGTTCCAAGCTTAACCCCCTATAAACAACACTCATGTCATATCTCACAAAAGAATTTGAATTAATTTCATTTCTGTTTTTCATAATTTTTATTCTTTCGTGTTTGGGGGGAGTGTTTTTGTGGGGTGGGGGGAGGCTGGCCTGGAATTCACAGAGCTTGCTTACCTCTCCTCCAGCCCTGTTTATGCTGTTGTGAAGTCTAGTCAGGTGTTCTTATCTTCTGTTTGACACACTATTTACAGTTTCCCCACATTTGGAATACAGAAGGTGATCAAACTGTGAATGTCCTAAAGTATTTTGAATAGAAGTCTACTTTTGAGGAAAATAAATCTACCAAAACTCGGAGATCACCAAAATGTTTTTTTTATTATTATTATTTTAAAATTTCTATGATGTAAAGAGTATACAGAGCTGGAGAGAGGGCTCAGCCGTTTAGAGCACTTGTTGCTGTTGCAGAGGAATCAGGTTCAACCTGTGGCCCCCTCATGGTGGTTTGAAATCATCATAACTCAAGTTCCAGGGGATCCAATGCCCTCTATGCCCTCTATGGACTCAGGTGTGCACGTGGTACACAGACATATATGAAGCAAAACACCTATACATACAAAATAAGATAAATGAATCTTAAAATTTGTTGTAATCTCAAATGATACATATTATCTGAGAGCTTGATTACAAAGGGGTGTTAAGTGGAGGGTGCGACGTTGCTATGCATCTTGTTGCTGGAAAAAACATGCCTTAGTCTGGATTGCTTCAAAGTGAAAGCTCAGGTTGGCAGTATTGCTCAGTGGGTAAAGGCACTTGCACTAAGTGTAATGACCTGCATTCAATCCCTGAAATCCATAGTATAAGGAGAGAATTGACTCCTACAAGTCCTCTGACATCACACTTGATGTGACATATGAGCCCCCACACATGAAATTTAAAAATATAAAATTGTGTCCTTTCTCATCTAATTTCTCATTTTAGACACCTGTTCTCCTCCACCATCACGGAAAAGTTCACTCAGGACTATCTGTGGCTCTCGGTTGCAACTCGACATCCCTGGAACCAGTTTACTAGAGTGCAGCGGCTCTCCTGCTGTATGACACTACTTCTCTGTGACATGGTCATTAACGTCATGTTCTGGAAGATGGGTGATACCACTGCCAAGAGGGGTGAGCCCTGCGTGTGCTGCCTGCAGTGGGTGATGTTTTAGCTGTCTTTCCCTCTTCACTTTAAGGGTTAGGAACCAAGTCATGGAGTTCCTTCATTTGCCAGTCTATTGCCCTGACGTTATATGCTAGCACATTCTCTTGGTGCTCTCACTGATAAATGAAATTGTTAGGAACATACCAGGCTCTTTACTGCCATGGACCACTTTCTACCTCCAATAGTGCCCACATAAGTAGCTCTACCCAGGAGGCTGGAAACTGACACCAGGCTTTCCTTTCAGTTGGTCCTTTTGCTGTGACCTGGTCAGAGATAGTCATCAGCGTCCAGACTGCCATCATCCTCTTCCCTATTCATCTGGTCTTTGGGCGACTCTTCCAGTTCATTCACCCACCGGAAACTCAGCCCCCACTTCCTCCCACCCAGACTGCCTACCCCTCGGGTCTTGCCTGTGAGTCCCCCTCTCCTACCCAGGTGGTCACGGTAAGCTTCAGAGCTCTTTTTTTATAATGTAAAGTACCCTCCCCTTTCTGTGTGGTGGGAAGGTCATGGAGGACTCCTTGGAAGGCTCACATTGTTCCGGACCTTTTTATGTCTTTCTCCTAAGTCCTGTACACTGAATTGTGCTCAGTCACACTCCTAGCTTTCTTCCAAGGTTATGAAATGTCCCGGAGTCTGAGTGTTGGGCAGCATGTACTGCCCTGGAGCTCTTTTAGTTTTTGATGTTTGAGCAAACTGTCCCTCTCTCATTCTATAGTCTCCCATAGAAATGGTTTTGAAGGCACTGTCAGTGACTCTTCTCTGAAAAAATTAGAAAATGAAGCACTGAGCTTCTTTATGTTAAGCACAAGCCCTTGACTAAAAGAAACAGGCTTGCCATCTGTTACTGTACCCAGTGCTGGACTAATGCAAGATGGACTGAAGCCTCTCAACTTGGTTCCATATCCAGGAACTAAAGGAATCTGTGGGATTCCTGCTCAGGAGAAACACACACCTGCTCCCGGAGTGTGAACAGTCTTGGTGGAGTTCTTATGACGTTAACAGGCTCGTGAAGCTTTTCTCCAGCCTCATTTATTCTTACTTAGAAGACCAAGGCTGTCACCAACAGATGGAATCCCGACAGGAAAACGGTAAAGTCCAGTGATTTTACTAACTCATCTAGCATCCCTTTACCCCCATTCATACCTTAAGTTCTTATTCATTTTTGCATTTGGCACAAGGCAATTTAAGCTTATTTAATTTCCTTAACCTTTCAACCTTGAGCTGATAGCTTTGGTCTTTTGACTTCTGGATAATCTGGTGATAAAACTAGAGTACTAATTGTAAAAAAGTAAAAATATTTAGATCCCATATTTCATTGGCTGAACATGCCATTGTCATCTTTTTCTTCCCTTGAGTGGAGAGGTTGCATGACTTAGAATTTTGAATCCAGTGTTGGCACTTGCTAGTCTAGGCTGCACGTACTAAAGCTCAGGAAGGTAATTAGTAATTAAAGCATCTAGGTCAAAGTTCAGAATTGTGCAATGGTGAGATGTATCTGTACCCTCAGGAGGGAGTAGTATGTCAGGTGCTGGAACCTGTCTCCATCAGTACCGGGAAAGGTTAGCTTACTGCCACTTAAGAGATTACTCGTCTCCATCACTGTTTCCAATTTATTGAAATCTTGAATTTGTGAACCTGAAATAAATCCACAGTGGTTTCTGAGAACTATCACCATTTCTGCCGCTACCTGCTCCACGTTCTACAGAGACTGAAATCACATGTAAGTGAGCTCAGTGATGCTCAGGTTCAGCAACCCTGTGACTTCTCAGAAGCAGTTAGCCAACTTCAAAACCTCCAGGAACTCCTGGAGACACAGACTCTTGCCAGGGAGCGAGGGCCATGCAGGTAAGCACTCTGGGCTCTCAACACTACCCGGAAGCTTCCTCCTGGTGTCTAGCCAGAGATGATTTCTTCAACTTCTATTCTTCAGCCACGCCACCAGTTTCCCCATCCTGAGTCCGGAAGAAGGGAAGAAGTCCATGTCATTTTGCCTGTACAAGTGGTTAAAATACAGCTGCTGGCTCCTTCTAGGTGTCATTAGCCTGGCTTCAGCTTTTTTTATAACACTTTATAGCCTGGAGTTGAACAAAGACCAAGCCACCAGCTGGGTTATTTCGATGATGTTATCAGTGCTTCAAGACATCTTCCTCAACCAGCCAGCAAAGGTACCATTGTAAGAATCTTTGGGAACTGAGGCCATGTGTGTAAACCCAATTAGTAAAAAAAATTAGTAGATAAATAGTGAAAATGAGTAAATAAATCAACAGGTAGAGTGATGTTTGTTAGGTCTATGTTAAGTAACAACAGAAAATGATAGCAGCTAATAGATTAGCATATGTATGGCAGAAAAAGTTGAAGGTGGGACAGTTTTTAAAAATCAAACATTGTACCAGGTGTTGGTAGCATATGACTTTAATCCCAGCTCTTGAAAGGCAGAGGTAGATAGATCTTTATGAGTTCAAGGCCAGTCTGGTCTACACAGGAACTCTATGAGTTCCAAGTCAAACATGTGGTTGATGAAATGCCGTGGCAGGTAAAGGCACTTGCTGTCTCACCCCTTAAGTCTAACAACTTAAGTTTGATCCCAGGAACCCACATGAAAGTAGAGGGAGAAAACCAACTCCATGAAGTTGTCCTCTGACTTCCATAAGTATTGCATAGCATGCATACACACATCCAACACACACACACACACACACAGTGGTAATAAAAATATTAATAACAATAAATAAAATAATGACAATAACTTTTTAAAAACCAGCAGCAACAACAACAACAAAAAGAAATACAAACCACTGTTTTAAAGGAGAATAATTGCAGCTAGAAAGATGGCTCAGCAGTTAAGAGCACTTGCTGCTTTTGCAAAGGCCCCAGGTTCAATTCCCAGCACCCACACAGTGGCTCACAGATATCCATAACTCCAGTTTCCAGAGGCTGTGATAACTTTTTCTGACCTCTGTGGGTACTAGGCATGCAAGTAATATATATGCAGAACACTCATACACATAAAATAAATAAATCTTTTAAAAAATTTTTTAAGAAACAAAAATTTTTAAATTTTTAACTAAAGAAAAGTCAAAGCACACCAAAGTATAAATAATAACAAATTCTCAAGTTCTGTTACCCAACATCAAAAATTACCAGTAATAGCTGCTGGTGTATACTTTAGTGCCAGCACTTGGGAGGTCGAGGCAGGTGGATCTCTCTGAGTTTGAGGCCAGTCTGATCTACAGAGCGAGTTCCAGGACAGCCAGAGCTGTTACACAGAGAAATCCAATCTTGAAAAAAAGAGAGAAAGAAAGAAAGAAAGAAAGAAAGAAAGAGAGAGAGAGAGAGAGAGAGAGAGAGAGAGAGAGAAAGATTTACCAATATTGACCAATATTGTTTCATCTGTTTTTAAAAAAGAAAATTCAAAAGTTCACATGATTTTTGTCTGTATATCTCTGAAATTTGTATTTCTCTAAAACTTAAATTTTTAAGACATAAAATTGTGGTGATATAGTGTTTATGATTTAATAAAGCTTGCCTGAAGGTTTAGGGCTATAGAGATCAGGCAGTGGTGATACACAACTTTAATCCTAGCAGCCATACTAGTAAGCCATAGAGTCAGGCAATGGTGGCACACACCTTTAATACCAGGACTCAAGAGACAAGCAGACAGATCTCTGTTAGTTCAAGGCCACACTGCTTTACATGAAATTGATCCGGTCCTGTGAGTAACAGCTCACACAAAGGTGATATCAGCACTTGGGATCACACGCCTTTAATCCCAGGATTTGAGAGGTATAAAAGGAAGAAGCAAAGGGTCTCATGAGGCATTTAGTCTCCAGCCACACTGAGGACAGGACAGCCTGTTCCCTCTGAGGTAGAGGTAAGAGCTAGTGGCTGGCTGCTTTGCTTTTCTGATACTTCAGGCAATCTTTATTAAATCATATATATTAGATCACCATGAAAAATTATGACAACATGAAAATAAGTCAACAGCTTCTTAATATGAGAATAACCACACAAAGAGCTAGTCAGGTCACTTGTCAGTAAAGGAACCTGTTTGATCCCTGGACCCTACATGGTAGGAGATAACTGACTCTGAGAAGTTATCCTGATCTCTACAAGGTTGCCATGGCTACAGGATGATCTAAGTGTGTAAATAGATGGATGTACTGTCAGTGCCCACCCTCACCTGCATGCATGACATCATCATCTGGGGCCCTAAGTATTGCTCATGGAGTTCCCCTGTGACTCTTGTCTCCAGGTGATCTTCCTCACATTCCTGTTCTCACTGATGTCGAAACAGAGGCCATGGCTCAACAAAGACAAGGAACAACATGCCAAGAGAATCGTAGCCCTTTGGGGTAATTCAAATAATCCCAACTACTGCCTAATTTTATGAAGAGCAAACTATGTAAAAACAGTAGAATTCGAGCTACCTCAGTGACTCTGACTTACTCAGAGGCCATGCCACTTGGCTGATCTCTGCCCAGGAGCCCATTGTCACAAACTCAAACATTCCCCTAAAACCCAGTGCATCCCTCTTAGTGCCTCCCCACTCTGCTCCATCTCTCCTCCCTCCTGAACCCCAGACGGTACTTGTACTGCCTGTCATTTTGACCTGAATGCCTTCAGTTGCTTCAGACCAAGTTGTCTGCTTGGCCCATACATTCATTCTTCTATATTTTCTCATTTCTCTCAGGTGGCATCATCCCCAACATTCTACATATTAGAGTAATCCTAAGTACTCTTACTCCTCACACTCAGTCACCAAGACTGAGAGGCTACAGCCTGTAAAAAACTGACCAAAAGTTATTCATATTACATGGAACAACACTGCAAACACAACGTTGAGCCAAAAGTACAAGATGCAAAAATGCTAGCACCGCTGGACATTGGTGGCACATGCCTTTAATCCCAGCACTCAGAAGGCAGAGGCAGGCAGATCTCTGTGAGTCTGAGGCCAGGGTGGACTACAGCGCTAGTTCCAAGGCAGCCAGGACTACAGAGAGAAACCCTGTCTCCAAAAAAAAAAAAAAAAAAAAAAAAAAAAGATGACTAGAGCATATTGTATATCCCCTATAAATATATCTGTACAAATGGGAATAATCTCTAACACTCAGGAAAGGGAAAGGGTTACCTCTCTGAGGGAAGGAAGGGTACCACATAGAGGAGTGTGTGGCAGTTATGAAGCTAGCAATTGCTTACTTAAACTGAACAGTGGCCATGCTAAAGGCTAGGCACTCCAATCCTAGTGGTTTCACAAATTAACAACCTCACTTGAAATGCCTTTCTTGTCCTTATTTCATTTCTTATTGCATTTGAACTATTTTCTTTATGTGGTGACTTCTTTCTCTAAGTTCTTGTCCTTGTCTATCTGAAGATCTATGACCTGTCATTAAGACATATGTTGTGCGGGATATCATTCAGGGTAAGACTGATTGCTGCCGAACAAAAAGCCCTAAGATGTGAGTTCCAGAACTGAGAAGAAAAGTCAGATTCCTCTTTGATGCCATCTCCAAGTTTCTTTGGAGGAGTTTTGTTTATTTTCCAGTGATTGTATTGCACTTGGCACATTTATGCTGGTAACTTTCCTTTGATTTCCCCTCTCTTCTGTCTCTTTCCCTACCTAAGTCTCCAACCTTCCCTCCTGCTTATAGATTTGTACTGCTTATAAATCCTTCTGATGTGTACAGCCCTTAGACCAAACCATTGTCCCCTACGAGATTCTACAGAAATGAACCCTATCCCTGAATCTACATTGAGTAGAAGCTCGGGTGATTTCTACTCATGTTCCCAAAGTGCACTCCACTGAGTAGAAACACAGGTCTTTACTAAAAATACAACAGATTCATCCTTGCTATTAAATCTAATTTTAAGATGAAAAGGCTAAGGATGCACTCGGTAGATCACTTGTCTGGTGGGCATGGGGCAGTGTACTGGATTCTCAGCATTGAGAGAAAACCCTTGTCAGTGGGTGCTGGTGGTGCATGTTTGTAGTTTCAGCATCTGGGAGGCTGAGCCAGAGAAGATACCAATGTGAAGCCAGTCTTGGCTATGTCTGTCAACAGAGACACTGTCAGAGAAAGGAGAGGGAGGAAAACATGCTAGGGTTGTTTGTTTGGTGTATTACCAAGGTTCACACATGGTAGACCAGCACTCTAACGCTTAGCTACACTCCCATACTTGTGCTGAATTTCATTTTTATAGCAACCAATTTGTATCATCTTTTGTAAGTTTGGTCCCTGAGGGGTTGGAATTTTAAGAAGGAAAACCCAGGCCTTTTCCCCATAGATGGAGAGGTGCTGCTTAGATCACATTCTATCTGCTCCTCCAACATTTGACAGGATATGCTCAAAGTAGATGCTAAACAAGCAGGTAACATCCATGTAATGATACATAACACTTATTTTGCCTATATTTCAATATTTGACAGCAAAGTGTTCTTCATCGGCACCTGGTTTGAGAGATAAGAACAATCCCATCTACACTGCCCCAGCAATGACCAGCTCAGCCAAGCACCCAGAGAGAGCCTGGAAGAGGCAACTTGTCAAGCTGACTGGTGGAACTCTGGGTATGAAGGGGTGGTCCAGCATGCACCTCTGTACACACTGTCCAGAGATGAGGGCAGGGGGAATAAGAAGGAAAGCAGGGGAGGGCAGGAAAGTGTCTTTGAAAATGTAATGCAGCAATTCAGGTGATATGCTCGATGAAAAGAACCCCAAGCTTCTGGTCCTCCAGTTTCACTGAGGTGGAGGTGGGGGTCTCCACCTGCAAAGGGAAAACAATACCCAATTTATGTATTCCCTGAATTGGGGGGAAAGAGGAAATTGCTTTGGAAAATGACTTCTAAGTGCTGGGTTCAACATATTTAGCACGCTCCTGGATTCTCTGGACAACAGAACAGAAAACAACAACTTTGGTTTTTGTTTGTTTGTTTGTTTGTTTCATGCATTCCCTTTTGTGAAGCCAGAACATGAAATAGCACTTACCTATAAGAATCAAAATATGGCTGGGCATTGGTGGTGCACGCCTTTAATCCCAGTAAGCAGTAGGCAGGTGGATTTCTGTGAGTTTAAGACCAGCCTGGTCTACAGGGAGAGTTCCAGGACAGCCTCCAAAGCCACAGAGAAACCCTGTTTCCAAAACAAAACAAAAAAATCAGAATACAGTATATTTATGGGGATCTTATATATCTTGAGTTAAATCTCTGATTATTTGCAGGATGATTCTGAACAAGAATTATATATATTTACAATATATATGTACATATTTTTATATACAGATGTATGTATATACTACTGTGTATGTGCGTGTGCATGTGCGTGTGCGTGTGCGTGTGCGTGTGCGTGTGTGTGTGTGTGTGCAAATACACATTGGGTTGAACTATTTAAAATTGCCCATTTGAACTGCTAGGTGTTTTGTTTCTTGTTTTTTCCGTTTGACTAGTTTTTTTGGATTTTTTGAGACAAGGTTTCACAATGTAGCCATGGCTGTCCTAGAACTCACTCTGTAGACCATGCTGGCCTCGAACTCTCAGAGATCCACCTGCCCCTTCCCTCCAAGTGCTGGGACTAAAGGTGTGGTGTGCACCACTGCGCCCAGCTCCATTTTAACTGCTTTTGAACTGCAAAAGTCTGTAAATGTAAGAAAAATGAAAAATGTTTAGATTTCTAAAGTAACTGATCATGAATTTTGTTGTTGTAAACCAGTCCAAATCCTCTTTGTGAGTCTGCTAATGGCTACTGTCTACTCTGCAAGGGATTCCAGTCAGTTTCTTCTCCATCAAGCTATCAGGAAGAGGTTTTCTCACCGTCTCTCAGAAATCAAACTTCTGGAGGATTTCTATCCCTGGGCCAACTACACCCTCCTTCCTAACCTGTATGGGGATTACAGAGGTAAGGACAATGCTGGGGCAGATGGGAGGTGTGATTAGCCCCCTTGAGCCCCTACTACAAGCCACAGAAAACTAGAGAAAGGTCAGCTGGCTTCTTAATGTGGCCACACTTTGGTGGACACTTTGAAGTCCCTAGACTCCATCCAAGAAGCTTCAATTCATGACTCCTAGTGACCTGTGGCATCTGATTCCCACTGGTGCATGCCACAGGGAGGTCACAGGGATGTCACAGAGATATCACAGAGATGTCACAGGGATAATCACTGGTCACTTACAGCCTAAAAAGTAACGGCAGGGACCCTCGGACTCAGCCACACACTGAGTACAGGAATGTGTTCTATAAGAATGGTCTTTCATTGCATGGACACTTGGCCATGTGAGCCATTTTTCCTAGCTCTCTTACAGTGTGTATGCAAGTTTTCTGTGTGATTACCCAGTTTAGTCCCACAAACATGCATTGACTATCTACAGTCTGCAGGGACCTTTCCTAGGAGCTGAGTTAAAAAAAAAAAAAGGTCGGTTCCAGGTGGTATCATACACCTTTAACCCCAGCTCTCAGGAGGCAGAGGCAGGCAGATCTCTGTGAGTTCAAGGCCAGCCTGGTCTACAAAACCCTGTCTCAGAAAAATAATGGTCATAATGAGGTCTGTGTCCTCAAAGAACCTCACCAAAAGAGGCAATGCCAGGCTTCACCCTGCAGCATGTCCAAGTGGCTAAAGTTTTCTTCCCTCAGGAACACTTCCTGCTCACTGTTGGTTTGGCTTTGCCCGTTACCCAGCTCTATCATGACATAACTTTGTGCCCTGCTGGGCAGGCCAAATTCTGGGCATCATTTCCATTTGCCTCAGGGTTGGTGGCTTCATGATGAGATTCAGGACATCGCTTATGTTCCTACAGAGAATCTGAAGGGTATGCTCATCTTAGTAAGCACTTAGTGTGTGAGCGTTCTCACAGAAGGCAACTCCTACTGATTTTTAGTACAATTTTGGATGATAACAGTTTTAAGCTCAGGAAACATTCTATTTGTAATACATAACTCTATGTTGAACAAAATATTGACAAAATGATTAGAAAGCAAAATGGCAAAAGTGGAGGCCATAGAAGGGCTGGTCTCCTCTTGGCCTCCTTGGATGCAATATTGTACCACAGTTTAGCGCTATGCACCACAGTGTAAAGAACAGACCAAGAACCTGACCCCAGCACGGAATCCTGCGTAGATTTCTCAGCCATTGCTCTAGTTTTCCCAGTCATTGGGAAGAATCTCAGGCCCTGCCCTATGTGACATATCTGTGTGCTGACAGAGAAAGTGCTGACAGTCACCACTGGGGAAATGGAGCTTTGCTATACAGCTACAGAGTTGATACCAGCTACCCAGATTGACACACTGACCTCAGGATGAAGATAACAAGCATGCCATGGGTGGTGTTTATAATCCTGGCACTCAGGAGGTAGAGGCAGGATCCTGAATCTGAGGCCAGCCTGGGCTACTATGCAAGACCTTATTTTAAAGAGAAATTCATCAATCTCATTATCAGGGAAGGGCATTTATGGTAACCTTTCCACTGTTGCTCAAATTATCAGTTGGGGGTCCCTAAACCTAGAGGCAGGAAGGAAGGCCTAGTCCCTCCTCCAAATAACTTGACAGATTTTGTTGACCCCTCCTGGAAGGTATCGCCCTCCCTGTGGAGTGGGGGGGGGGAGATGGAGGGAGGAAGAGGAAACTGGGACTGATATGTAAAATAAGAAAAATAAATGCATTTTTTAAAGAGAGAAAGAGAGAGAGAGAGAGACAGACAGACAGACAGACAGACAGACATAGGGTGAAAAGCATCTAAAATCAACACTAGCATGTTTTACCTACTCAACTCTTACAAATCATTGTTTTCAAAACTGCTGCCAGCCAGGCTCATCTTTTCTGCTCAAGACGTTAAACTTTGGGAGAACTGTCATAACTAAACCTGCTTAGAAGTAGTTCAGGGAATAGATCTGGGGGAGGGGGAGGCGGTGTGCACAGAGTTACAGCTATATTTTAAAAAACCAGCTGACCTTTCCTGTTTCTCACAGGCCATTGCAGGGGTGGTTGGAAAGTGACTAAGTGTCAGTAAATGATGGCAAACTACAAATATTGTCATGAATTTGTATTGTCCACTAAATTATCTGGGGACATCAGTATATGTGAAGCTGCCTCTACTCTGGTTTATCCACTTACTATGCAGAAGTCTGTTGTATAGTCTATACTAGAACTTCTACAGTCAGCTCCTACTGATAGGCATTTAGATGATCTCTGAACATTTTAATGCTGAGACCGTTAGAATCCTTACTTCACACACATGCAAATGTAACTGAGAAACTTCTTGGAAAATATTTGCTAGGTAAGAGTATATAAACATTTCATTGTGTGTGAGTGTGTGTGTGTGTGTGTGTTGCCTGTATGAATGCGTGTGTACTATGTATACGCCAAAGTCTGTGGAGTTCAGAAGAGGGTGCTGGATCCCTGGAAATGGAGTTACAGGTGGTTGTGCGCCACCATGTGGGTGCTGAGAAGTAAACCTGGGTCTTCTTCAAGGGCAGCAACTACCCTGAGCCATTCTTCTAGCCCCTATATAGAAAGTTTTTTTTTTTTTTTTTTTTTTTTTTTTTTTTTAATCATCTATCTATTCCTTACCAGGGTAAGAATCTGAAAGATCAGAGAAGCAGGGGAGCAACCACCAGTGACTTCCTACCTCTCCCGTTCCTTCCTCCAAGCAAGCCCTGCCTTAGTACTTCTTGTCTCTTATCTGTCTACAGTCCTCCAAACCTCTATGGTTAATTTCAGTCAGCTAGTGGCTAGGTTGGCCCTTTGACTTCAAGTAAACTTTACTTGTCCAAATGCAATCAAAATCAACAGTTTTTTATTTATTTTGATGTATGTATATATACCACATGTGTGCTGGTGTCACTCAACTAGGGTGCTAGGAACCAAATTTGATCTTCTAGAAGAGTAGTATGTACCCTTAACTGTTGGGCCATCTCTTCAACCTTCTACATTTTTTTTCAAGGTTTCTCTGTGTAACAGCTCTGTCTGTCCTAGAACTCACTCAACTTGACCTCAAGCTCACAGAGTGCCTCCTGTCTCTGCTTCCTGAGTGTGCCACCACTGCCTGGCACCTCCTACATTTTTAACTTTAGAAAAGATATTGCCAGGGCTGGAGAGTTGGCTCATTAGTTAAGAACACTTATTGCTCTTACAGATGACTCAAGTTCAATCCCTAGCACCCACATGATGGCTCATACTATCTATAACTCCAGCCCCAGAGGATCTGACACCTTCTTCTGACCTCATGTACCAAACACACATGCAGTACACATACATACATGCAGGCAAAACACTCAAACAATAGTAAGTCAAAATAAGTATCACCAGTTGAATGTGGTGGTTCATGTCTGTAATCCAAGTAGTTAGGAAGTAGAGACTATCACAAAAAACAAACAAAAAAGAAACAAGGGCTTGGGAGGTAAAGTAGTGGTCAATCACTGGCACTGGAAAAAACAATGTCTCCAGATTGTACTTTCTGTGTCAACAAGTAATCCTATTAGCAAAATTGCTCATAACTGCCACTGCATAGTGAAAACATTTCCAAACTACATAAGGAGATCTGGAAGAGTAATGGCTTTGCAGCAGCCTGTACTTAAAAATGTTAGAACTAAACCAAGGCACCGCCTTTCGCCTCCATAAAGTCAACCCTTTCCCCATTCTTCATCTTCTCTATATTTTTAAATCATAAAGCTGTGAGTCCCCCGTTCAAAATCTCCCACCAGAGACATTTAGAATAAAACATCAAATAGCTCCCGGAGCTTATGGGGCTGCTCAATCCAGCCCTTAGCTACGTCTATCACCTCATCTCCTCCTTCTCTGTCATTTGCTCCACTGCAGCCACCAATGCTCCTGTCACTTTCATTACATACATCAATCATGCCATCACTTTGCTGTCCACCTGCTGGCATCTACATTATGCTTCAGACTCTACTGGGATTTCTCCCATGCCACTCCCTGTCATCTCACAAACACTGCTTCCTAACACCCGAACATGGTGTGTTGTCTGTCCTTGTTCCTCACCTGTGAGTTCTTGGTGGGTGGGAATGCCCTTGGATCCGCTGTTTGGTCTTGGTGCCCAGAACGGGGCTTGGCTCATGTCAGCACTGAAGGTGGGCTGTTGAAGAATGAATGGATGCCTAGTTTTCCATCTTTTGTTAGGTTTATCTTTGGTGTTGCTGTTTAAGTGAGATATTTTATTTCTGCACTGTTGTAAGTGGTATGGCTAAATGAATACTATTATGTTGTGCCAAGTAACCTTGATAAATTATCATTTTTAAAATAATAGATTTTCCATTGATCCTCTTAAATTATCTAGATAATACATATCATTTACAAATTGTCATACAATTTCATTTGTTTTTATACCCTTCTTTTTGTCTGACTGCATTAGCTCATTCTCTAAATGTTTTCAAAATTGCCGAGGAAGTGTACATGGACTGTCTCATTCAGTTAGTCACAAGACAATTTTTAAAATTGTTTTTTACTCTCTTACTAGGATTTATTACTGATGGGAACTCCTTTCTTCTGGGCAATGTTTTGCTTCGCCAGATCCGCATTCCTAATGGTACGCTCTTCCCGGCATCTCTCCATGACCAAGTGAACTTACATGCCCAACATCAGGAGGACAGGGAGAACTACGGGGTTGGCTGGGGCCCCCCTGATACAAACATCACTGAAACGGACAGTATTTGGCATTATCAGAGTCAGGAGTTACTGGGAGGCTATCCCACCCAAGGGGAATTTGCCACTTACTCAGGAGGTGGATACAGTGTGAGGCTTGGAAGAAACTCCAGTGCTGCATCCAGGTGAGTCTGTGCCCTGAACAAGAGGCCCATCACAGGACAGCTGGGAATTTGGACCCAGCTGAGATGTTCCAACAGCTATTGTAGTGCTTCTGTTCTGTCTCTGGCACTTACACACACTTCTATTTTACACTTCTAAGGAAATATACCATGTATTTTTATTACTATTTGGTGTGTATGGGTATTTTACTTGCATGTGTGTCAGTTCACCAAGTGTACAGTGCCCTCAGAGGTCAGAAGAGGGTGTCGGACGCCCTAAGACTGGAGTTAAGACTGTTGTGAGCCGCCATGTGGCTGCTGGGAATTCACCCTGGGTCCTCTGGAAGAGCAGGAAGTGCTCTTAACCACTGAGCCATCACACCACCCCAGCCCCTGGAACTACACCTTTAAATTTAAAAATTCCTTGGTCAACTTCATTATTGTTTTGTCAATTTGAAGAAAAAAAAAAAGATTGTTTTTAATCTGAAAAGAGATTTTAGTTTCAATTCTATGGGTAGCTGAACTCAGGTGAGTCTATCTTAGACACACTGTAATTTTCAAATATAAATGGAAACATTACCCTTTGTGAACCATGATTTAAACATCAATCCAAAGTTCAAATACCCAAACTAAATTGCCAACGATTTGTAGATAATACATAAATCTTGGGAGTCTTTGTCATTGTGAATGAAAAAGTTTAAATTAAAATAGTTGTTTTCTGAGCAGACAAGATGGCTCTGCAGGTAAGCCTTACAGATTAAATGCCAAATAGGGTTTCCTTGGTTTCTAACCTCAGTGTGAACACAACTGTGAACATCTGGTTTCTTAGTTAACCATCCATGTTACCACCATGAGAGTTTGGATGTTACAAGTCTTGAAGTAGTTTATAGGAGCCCTAGGTCAAGGAATGTGGTTCTCATGTGGTCTGTGACAGTGCCATGACAACCTTGGATGCAGAAGGTAGCTAGTTCTGTTTCCCTATGTCTCCAGAGTTCTGCAGCACCTGGAGCAGAGGTGCTGGCTGGATCACAGCACCAAAGTTCTCTTTGTGGAATTCACAGTCTTCAATGCTAACGTGAATCTGCTCTGCACGGTGACCCTCATTTTGGAATCCAACAGTGTGGGTATGGAAGCCTCCTCTCCTTGCTCTGAACCCTGGCCATCTCAGGACAAGGCCTTCTTTACTGATAGTATACCATTCATTCATGCTGACTTAATTACAATGATTTCTCAGATGTATGATTTTTTTAAACATCAAATAGTTCAACTAACAACCTGTCTACCTCCTACTCCCCAGAAGCTACTTTGTTTTTAACTGGTATTCAGCTTTTTATTATGTTTGTTTGTTTGTTTGAGACAGGGTCTCTCTACATAGTCCTAGCTCTCTGGAACTCACTATGTACACCAAGCTGGCCTCAAACTCAAGAGTTGTCTGCCTCTGCTTCCCAAGTGCTGGGATAAAAAGCATGGATAACCATGCTGGGCTTTCCAATTTTTTAAAGTGTTCTTTATTCATGGATTTTTTTTTTTTTTTAGTTTGAAGTGTTACTTTATCTATGCAGAGAATGTAGCTTTTATACTTATGTGTCCCTAACATGTGCACACCTTTCATCTCCAAGTTTTCTTTCTTGTCTTTCTTGTCTTCATTTTTGAGCTTTTGCCATTGTCATAGTGGTATTTCATAGATGACTAGATGCTAATTGGTACTTTACAGGAAGTCTTCCTTGATCCATCTCCCTTCTTCCTTTCTTCTCCACCTAGAATTGACTGGGAACTTTTCCCTCCTAGACCAGAATAGGCAGCTGCTACCCTACTCTCTAAATCAGTGGTTCTCGACCTTCCTGATGCTTCAACTCTCATGTTAATATGGTTAATCATGTTGTGGTGACCCCCAACCATACAATTACTTCATCGCTACTTCATAGCTATAATTTTGCTACTGTTGATAAATCATAATGTAAATATCTGATATAGAGGATATCTAATATGTGACCCCAAAGGGGTTGTGATCCACAGGTTGAGAACCACTGCTCAAAATGAACCTGAAGGCTTTCTGGGGGCCTTTAAAAGGTTTTGTTTAACTGCCAAAGAAATGAGGGGTGGAGTTTAAGTCTTGAGATTTAGCTATACAACATAAGAAAATTTGTTCCTGAATGTACTTTCTGCCTAGCAGGGGTACATCTCAATTACAGTGTTTCAGGGCTGGTATTCACAAGACCTTTCATAAAATTATGAAAGTTTATAAAACCATAAGTCTTCACATTCTCATTGTCCTTCTAGGTCGCATCTGAAACCTTATGGTCCCTCCTCACATAAGCATCTCTGCATTTGTGGGACTGAGTACTTTCCGTTCTCACTCCTGCACCACTCCAAACTGAAAAGAGGAACACCTGTTGATACAGGTGGCAAGCCAATGGCCTAGCCCTTTACCAAAATCAACCAGATATATTCTCTCTGCCAACTTTAGTGAAACTGACATTTATATCTCCAGTAGCTTGCCATGATTCATTTAGTGTTCTGAACAGTTCTGCAGGAAAACTGAGTAGAATGTGGAGACTGGGATGTTTGCAATTGATGATCTAGCAACAGTCGGGATTGCTTTATGAAAAGGAGAAAAGCTTAGATTGACTCCAATTGTTCTTTTTATCAGGGACTTTCTTCACCTCTCTACGACTCGACAGTCTAACTTCCCTCCAGTCAGCAGAGAGGGGCTTTGCTTGGATTACCTCACAAGTCAGCTATTACCTACTCGTCTGTTACTACACCTTCATACAGGTGAACTGTATGTCACAAATGAAAACAGCCACCAGGTGAACCCTCTCTGGAGGGATCCATCATGCCATGGTGCTACAATTACAGTTGTTATTTCAGTCCTTGACGGCCTGGTTTCAGAGCCTGGCTGACTAGTAGAATAGCTCACCTAATTCTGGCAATGTTAATAGCCAGTTAATAGTCAGTTCTTTGACACAACATTTCCTGCTTCTCTTTTAAAAAGTATTTATTTTTTGTCTGAATGTTTTACCTGTATGTATATGTACCATATGCACATGGAATTCAGGTGTTGGCTCTATTGGAACTTAAGTTACAAATGGTTGCCAATTACCATATGGGTACAGGAAACTGAACTCAGGTCCTCTGTAAGGACACCAGTGCTCTTAACCACTAAGCCAACTCTCCAGGTCCTTTATGCAGTGCTAAAAAAAATAGGAATTATTGTAAACAGTATTTTATTGTCAAACTTGATAAACAATGGATTTTCTAAAGCTTGTAAATTAGTTAAGTACACACAATAGTTTTATAATCTCCAAGAATGATTATTCTCTAAGTTTCATTAGCCACCAACTTTCCTGTTAGCAGTACCTGAGTGACTACAGAGCAGCCCCATGTCTGCAGCCCATGTGCTTTGCCTGTCGAAATCCCAGGTGGCCAGACTGCTTTCTCAGGGGCAGGCCTGGCTAACCAACTGTGCTGTCTTTGCTCAGGGCTGTCGGCTGAAACGGCAGAGGTGGGGTTTCCTCACTAGGAAAAGAAACCTTCTGGACACAAGCATAATCCTCATCAGCTTCAGCATCTTGGGGCTCAACATACAGTGCCTTTCTCTGCTTCATAAAAATATGCTTCAATACCGCCGCGACCAGGACAGGTGAGGGACCCGAGGCACACAGGGCATACCTACCTCAAGCCTAACCTGATCACTGTCCTTCTCTTCCGGTTGGTTCCCCATCAGATCTGCTATATTTGGACAATGAGAGTTAAACTAGAACTTGGACTTGTGCCCACGGCAGAAAAAATGCTTCGCACTAGCCCTGCTGAGAGGCTCTGTGTTGCTCAGTTGTCCTTGGAAGATAATGTATTTACATTTCAGAGCGCCAGGGCTGCTGTGTGGCACTGCCTGGGCCAGTGGTTCCCAACCTTCCTAATGCTGTGACCCTTTAATTCAGTTCCTCATGTTGTGGTGACCCCCAGCCATACAACTATTTTTGTTGCTACTTCATATTTGTAATTTTCTGCTGTTACGAATTGCAATTTAAGTATTTTTGGAGCTAGTAGGTTTGCCAAAGGTGTCACGATCCACAGGTTGAGAACCATTGGCTTCGACCTTAGGCAACCAAGGATCTGTGGTTGCCAACTTGCTTATAGTTAAAAGTAAACTGGTTGCTATGACATAAGATTACATACTTCACACAACAATTAACTGAACTGCGGGACAAATATCTCACCTCTTCCTATTCTCAGTACTACGACAGCTCAATGGTGCCTCTACTGTCACAGAACACAGGAGTGGCAGAAACAAACCAGGATGATGGCACATCTCCCTAGACTAACTCTCCGTCTGAGAGATTCAGCACGAACAGTGGAGGCTGGTCCTCATTTCTAGATAAATATGAAGGAAACAAATCAGCTAGGAACTGCCTTGAAAGGCTTTCCAAGACAGCTCTTAGCCAAGGAGCCTTTTGTTTTTTTCACAGTGTTTCTGGGGCCATGCTAGAAAGCCGTTTTCACTGTAGTGGGTGTTTGACCTAGTGGAGCTCAGCAGGTAACCTTCTGCTGAGGAAGCCCTGGCAAGGCTGCTGACAAGTGATGGCAGCTCTTGCTTCATGCTGAGTACCAGCCAGTCTTTCCTTGGTTACAGGTTCATCAGTTTCTGCGAGGCACTGAAATTGAACTCAGCTGTCACTCACCTCATGGGCTTTCTGGTTCTGCTGACAACTGTGCAGCTGTGGGACCTGCTGCGACATAATGCCCGGTTGCTGGTCATCAGCAAGACACTGAACAAGGCTTGGGATGAAGTAGTGGGCTTTGTACTGATAATCACAGTCCTGCTGAGCAGCTATGCCATGACTGTAAGCCCCGAAGCCCAGCATCTTCCCCAACTGTCAAGTCCTATCTGTCCACTCAGAAAAGGCCACTGCAAATAAGACCACCAGATTACAGTAGGGTTCAGATTAAAGTCAGCTAGGAAAGCTGGGTTTAGTCATGTTCCATATTTAGCATCTTTTTAGTGAGATTTTAATTTTTTATACTTATTTATTTCTATTTTATGTGCATTGGTGTTCTCACTGCATATATGTCTGTGTGAAGGTGTCAGATCCTCTGGAGATGGAGTTGCAGACAGTTGTAACTGCCAAGTAGGTGCTAGGAATTGAACCCAGGTCTCTGAAAAGAGAAGCCAGTGCTCTTAACCTTTGAGCCATCTTTCCAGCCCCTATATTTAATGCCTTAAACCCAGATGTTTGTGATGTCTCTAAGATACAAAGTGAGATCAGATGTAATAAGATCAGATAAATTTTGTAGTCACAGGGACTTGAATGGCCATAGGGAAATCTCCATTGCTTCTGTTGGTCCTATCAAGAACCTCGGGGCAGAAATGCTATTACCACTGACTGGCCTTTCTCTTGTTCAGTTCAACCTGCTGTTTGGATGGAGCATCTCTGACTACCGGAGTTTCTTCAGCTCCACAGTGACTGTTGTTGGCCTCTTGATGGGAATTTCTAACCACAAGGAGGTAAGACAAACAGAGTAAAAGCAGCCTCATTTCCTTTCAGATTCATGTTGGGCTTAGCAGCTTTAACTAGTGGGATGGGATAAGGTGAGAACCTACATCCTTTGCCCTTGTCTCAAAGTAATGCCTGTGTAGGACACCATACTACTATTCATCAGCTAGCCTCTTCCCCCATACCCTCATTCTATTGTCAAAGGACCCTTAGCCAGAACAGCACAAGCTGCTGATGCATTTAAAGACAGAAGTGCCCAAAGGTTAGTGCCAGAAAGAATGTATTAATTCTTTTTACAGTAAACACACATGTTGTAGAATATTAATTTAAGATGTGTTTACATTCGTTTATGCTGTGAAATATTTAATAATGCAAAGACATGTTGCATTCTTTTATGTTGCATTTATCTTTGTAAAGCCATGTTACCTTGCCTGTCTAAAACACCTGATTGATCTAATAAAGAGCTAAATGGCCAATATCTAGGTAGGAGAGGGATAGGTGGAGCGTCTAGGCAGAGAGAATAAATACAAGGAGAAATCTAGGCTTGAAAAAAGGAAGTCAGGATTAAGAAAAGGAGAAGAGGGCACCGGGGCCAGCCACCTCTGGAGTAAGAAAGAAAAAAAGATATATAGAATAAAGAAAGGTAAAAAGCCCAGAGGCAAAATGTAGAAGAGAAACAGGATAATTTAAGTTAGAAAAGCTGGCTAGAAACAAACCAAGTTAAGGATGGGCATTTATAAGTAAGAATAAGTTTCCATGTACTTATGTGATCTGAGTGGCAGACCCCCAAAGAGTAAACACACACACACACACACACACACACACACACACACACACACACACACACCTCATCCACTTCACAAAAAATTTGAGTTAGGTATACTGGTTAGAACATTAAGATAATTATTTAAAAAAAAGCATACAGTAACATAATTTTACAGAAAAATTTATGAACAAAGGGGAAACTTCAAATAGGCATCTTTGGAGGATTGGGGTCATAACACTGAAGGGCTTATTTGGTCAGCAAATTAGTGAACTAGTAACACTTATACAATTAATCACTCTGACGATCCTTTGTCTTAGTTAGGGTTTCTATTGCTGTGATCAAACATCTTGAACAGAAGCAACTTAGGAGGAAAGGATTTATTTACATACCTTCAGTCCACTGATGGAGACTAATACCTGAACTCAAGCCCTGCAGGAACCTGAAGGCAGGAGCTGATGCAGAGCCCATGGGTGCTGCTTGCCAGCTTGCTCCTCATGGCTTTGCTCAGCCCACTTTCTTACAGAACCCAGGGCCACCTGCCCAGAGTGGTACCACCCACAATGGACTGGGCCCTCCCACAGCAATCACTAATTAGAAACGCCAACCAGACCAATGACTTTGCAATGAACACTTGCAAGTAAAGATGTATGGATAAAAGGGTTTACTATGTGACTCACTGTGTCACCATATAGCTTTCATGATAAGATTTTTCTTTTAAATTTTGTTTTTGGGGTTTGCAAGGGCAAAGGGCAGATATGAAAGGATGGAGAGATGAATGGTTTGGAGGTGCAATGATGTGAAAGACACAAAGAATAAAAAAATCAGAGAGAGAGAGAGAGAGAGAGAGAGAGAGAGAGAGAGAGAGAGAGAGAGAGAGAGAGGAAAGGAAGGAAGAAAAAAGAAAGAAAGAAGAAAAGAGTGCTCTATAGGCTTGCCTACAGCCTAATCTTATAGATGCATTTTCTCAATTGAAGTTCCCTCCTCTCAGATGGCTACAGTGTGTCAAGTTGACATAAAACTAGCCAGCACATCAGTGATTCAAAAAGATTACTGATTAAATAAGTTAAATCAGTAGCTTTCTTCCCAAGGATGCAACTGTTTTGCTATACTGTTGTTATGGCTGTAGCTGCATTCACAAGGGAATGAGTCATTGGTTAACAGGCCTTAGTAGTAACAATGAATAGGCCAATCAATCAATCAATCAATCAATAAATAAATAAATATTAAAAAATAAAAACATTTATTAAAAAGAACACCTTGAAATGCTAAGTACAGAAACCATCCTAGTAAGGCCTGAGATCTATGCAGAAAAAGCAAAAAAAGGAATTAATTATCAGTACTCACACATTACAAGACAGTGGTGAAAGGAGCATAATTAAGTCAGTTTCCCTCCTTTTTCCAAAGCCTTGCAAACTCTACCACAGCTACCCCAGCCAAAAGCCAGTTTTCTTACCTTTTTCTGGAAGACTCACATGTCCAGAGGAGCTTCTCAAATGGCAGATAGGTTTTAAGATCCCTTCTGGTATGCACTTATTCTTCCCACATGCATGTTACTCCAAGCTTTCGTGTTTACAGTCATATTTTTTCAGAATTGCCAAAAACATAGCTGGGATTTATTGCTTACCTGGTTTTTCTTGTAGAAGCTATGGAATCAAATTTTAATATCCTTACTCATTTACACTTTACACTTAAAAGTATTTTCCTTTCAGTCTTTTTTGTTTCTTTCCCTAGTTTCATCAGACTCAAATGTGTGCTTAGAAATAAACCCCAGATGTTAGCACAGGCTGTAAACTCCAAGAGGCCTTACTGTCTTCACAGGTTATTGCTCTATACCCAATCCTGGGCTCCCTTCTGGTCCTCACTAGCATCATCCTGATGGGACTTGTGATCATTAATCTTTTTGTTTCTGCCATTCTCATTGTCTTTGGAAAGGAAAGGAAGGCACTTAAGGTGAGTAACTGGCCCAGCAACTGTCACAATATACTGTAACTGGAGAGCTTCATGAAGCTTTAAGACAGTGGTTCCCAACCTTCCTAATGCCATGACCCCTTAATAGTTTAGTTCCTCATGTTGTGGCAACTCCCCCACCATAAAAATTTCACTACTACTTAGTAACTATAATTTTGCTACTGTTGTGAATTGTAATGTAAATATCTGTGGTTTTCCAGTGGTTTTAGGCAACCTGTGAAATCATTTGATTCTAAAGGGGTCTCTACCCACAGGTTGAGAACCACTGACTTAATACTACAGGTATGGTGGCACACATCTGTAATCCCAACATTTGGAAGTGGAGCCAGCACTCAGAGTTCAAGGCCAATCTGGGTTATAAAGTTAAGACCCCATGGCATTACAAATTGACATGATGCAGAGGATCACCACATTCTCTATAGTGGTCTCAGTTCCTTTCCTAGGAAAACAAATTGTCAAGACATAAACATGTGATCTTCAACCATTCGGTAGACATTCCCAATATCTGACAGTAAACCATTAGTAGTGTCTTTACTATTTACTATATATTTATGGGGTAGTGTGGAGGGTATCTTTGATACTTTCACCTACTCTCAGGTCACTTACTTTTCTTTTTGTCTTCAAATACTCAGAAAGAAGCTACACTGACAGATATATTACTACAAAAGCTCTCAAGTTTGTTGGGAATCCACCAGCACCAGAATCCTTCATCTGAGAAGCATGCTGACAACACTGGGTATTGACCTGAGTCTTAAAATGAACAATCTTTATCTTATCATCGCCTAGTACAGCTTATGTTTTACTGTATTATTGACAGTACTTTACATTTCACACTTTGTGTTAGTGAAGAATCTAAGTCCCGCTGTCTCAGTAATCTTGCTAATGGACTTCAGCAGTGTAATAAGAGAATCATACCCTAAGTATATAGCACAAACCAGACACCCTAACAACAGCAGGTAACAGAGTGCTCACCACTCATGTCAAGAGTGAGCTCAAGTGCAGCTCACTGAAAATAGAGTAGCACAAGCACATTCACAGATGCTACCTAAACTCAAATTCAGAGATAGAAATGAGGCCCAACAGCTCCTGATGCCTGAAATCCTAAGGGAGAGGAAAGTGAAGGCTGGACCTGGCTTGTACACTAACATGGGTCACCTGGTAAATTTTCTCCACTAAAATCCATTCATTTAACCAACACTAGAGAAAGCAGAACATGAGATCTTTATTAACAGCCACTGAGCTATGACAGACAAATCAATCAAAAACAATGAGGTTGCTTAAAACAGGTATGTACAGAAATATACATAAGCAAAAATCTCATCTTCCAGTCCCAAAGCTAACCTCTTGGGGAAGGGTGGCCTTGGCTAGGGAGAAAGAAGCACATAAGTTACCTTAATAAAGAATCACATCCACCCAGGAAAGCAGTGAGCTACAGCCACATGGCACTAAGACTTAAGGTATCAGTTTGTAAAGATTCCCTTAATCATAAAAGTTTTCAAATGAAAACATGCCCCCTCCTTTCCTGTAGGCTTCCAGATCTCTACCCAAGAGACTTGAGTACTTCTATTAAGGCAACTGGAAGCCCACCCTAGGCTTGGATAGAGACCTATGCTTCTCTCTTAACATGCTATGGGAAAAAAAACAAGTTTCTATAGTGCTGCTCTTTCCTAAAAGGGAAACAGAGCACTCAAAATAAAGCAAAAGGCCACAGAGGGCTCCCTGAGAATCCAGTAGAACTAAGAGAGAACTTTTCCAAACAAACTTGCAACTGGATCCAGGTGGAACAGTGCCCTGCAGCAAGGAGTAGTGTGTATGTCAATGAGAGGGTCCTGCCTCCAGGAACCGTGACAGTGGCTTCCTGAGCCATCTAACTCATCTGAGAAAACACATGGTGGCCTTGATTCTCTCTACAATCACCCCCATGCAGAAGGATGCATTTACAAGCCAAGGTTGAGACATGTCATGGGGTAGTCTCTTCCATGGTCCAGCCATCTTTGACAACTTTACCCACAATACTTCTCTTCTCACTCCTCTTGGAATGGAATGGCCAGGAGAGAACCAAGGATCCATGTGACAGAAAGACAGGCAAACACAGCCACCAGAAGCCAATCAGTGTCTCTAGCTTTAGTCTTTCAGTATCACTAGAGAACTGGAAAGCAACACAATTGGTAGAGCAGCAAGAGCCCCAAGGAAGAGTGCTCAGTGATGGTTAACAGATGAAACAGAATTTCATGGGGATTCACTGTTACAAGGAAGAACTGCGCAGTCTCAACTTCCAGAATGTGGATGTTGCCTGCTCTAAGAGACCTATGTTTTCTTTTTCAGTTCCTCAAATCTCCGGGAAAGATCATCAAAGTCTATGTCCTCTGATGTGGAGGTACTGGCTCCAGCAGATGCCGTTGGGAGTGTGTCTGGCACAGATGGCAACTCTGGCAGTACAAAGTTGTTGTAATTATCCATGGGTCTGGAAGGGGGCTTTGCAGGAGCTTCTGGCTTGGGTCCTAATTAAACCAGGGCAATGAGCACAATGTTACAAACAACAGAGAAATGACTCAGCCATCCTTTGACAAAACCGCCACCCAAAACCCACAATCCCTTTTGGCAGAGGACAAAAAATATCAAACTGCAGGAGAGGCTAGGGATGTAGCTCAGCTGGCAGAGTATTTGCCTAACATACACAAAGCTCTTGGTTTTACCCCAGCACTACATGCAACTGGGAATGGTGGTTTATACTTATCATGGTCAGCACTAGACAGGTTGAAGCAAGAGGATAAGGAAGTCCAAAGTCATGTTAATACTGATACTATATGATGTAATAGTCTATTCTGTATAAAGCTTCCAGTTTGCTTTTTTCTTTTCCCCCTTCTCTTTCGATGTTAAAGATCAAATCCAGGGACTTGCACATGCTAGGCAAATGACCCAACACTGAGCTTATGGCCCAAGCTTCCCAGTGCTAGTACTGGAGATGTTCCACCACACTCAACTTCTCTGGTTTTAAACTTGCTTTCTGGGGTTCTAGTAGCACTTCATTTTTTAACTTACTGAACAACTACACAAACATGCTTACTTTATGAAAGTTCACCCTTATAATTTGAGCCTATTTTGCCCTGTGTGCTAGCTAGTTTTATATCAACTGGACACAAGCTAGAATCATTTGGGAAGAGGGAATCTCAATTGAGAAAATGTCCCCATCAGATTAACGAGAGGCCCACCCTAGTGGGGACAATGCCTCCCCTAGGTAGGTGGTCCTGAGTGGTATAAGAAAGCAGGCTAAGCAAGCCATGAGCAGGTAAAGAGCATTCTTCCATGGCTTCCACTTCAGTTCCTGCCTCCAGATTCCTGCCCTAATTTTGACAATGGACCTGCCCTAATTTTGACAATGGACAGTGATATGGCAATGTAAGCAAAATAAACCCTTCCTCAGGTTTTTTTTTTTTTTTTTTTTTTCTCTCTTTTTTGAGTCAGGGCTTTGCAGCCTGTCTTGGAATTTGCTCTGTAAATTAAAAGTGTGTGCCACTTCCTCCAGGTGCAAGTTGCTTTTGATCAGGGTATTTTATCACAGCAATAGAAACCTAACCAACACACCAACATGTCATTTCAAAATAACAGCTGTGATTGAGGACTGGAGTGATGGCTCAGTGGTTAAAAGCTCTTCCAGAGGACCGAGCACCCACATGGCCACTCACAACAGTCTTAACACCAGTTCCAGAGGATCCAGTAGTCTCTTTAGGTCTCCAGGGACACTGCATGCACATGGTGCATAGACAGACATACAACCATAGACAAACAAAATAATATTTTTTTTTAAATGAGGGAGGGCTGGAGAGATGTCTCATCCATTAAGAGCACATATACTCTTCTAGAAGACTCAAGTTCAGCTCCTACCATGCAAGTCAAAACCACCTGTCAAACCAGGCTAGAGAGAGCATGCCTTTAATTCCAGCACTTGAAAGGCAGAAGCAGATAGATCTATGAGTTTGAGGCCAGCCCTGTGGTCTACAAAGTGACTTCCAGGAGAGCCAGGGCTACACAGAGAAACGAGAGAGAGAGAGAGAGAGAGAGAGAGAGAGAGAGAGAGAGAGAGAGAGAGAGAGAGAGGGGGGGTGAGGAGAGAGGGAGAGAAGAGACAAAAAACCACCAACACCCAAGGAGGGTCCTCCAGCCTCCACAGGGATCTGTACTCACATGAAAAAACCCACATACACATATATGTTGAAAAGTAGAAGATTTGGGCTAGAGAAAATATTTTTTTTCAAAGCAAGAAGTTCTGAATTCTGTGTTAGACACATGATATTGAAAAGAGAACATGGACCACGGAGGGAATGTCATGACCATGGAGAGACGAATAGGAGGAAAAAAGGGTTCAGCAGCCATCAAGCTCTCTGAAACACTCACCAACAATCTGTGCAGAAGGAATATTTTTATCACCATTAATGTCATCAACCTGCAAAATACAGATTATTACCAAAGGAAAAGACAATGAATGACATCTCTAGACAAAGTACTAATACTGGTAACCAGCTCCCGTGTTTTCCAAAAGCTAAGCTGCTCACCAAAAGCAACAAAATTTGCTCCTAGGAAAATACCTCCTAGTCTCTCCATGCTTTTCTGAACCACATAGACACCATATCAACCTCTGAACTGCTAAGCATAGAAAGAAGAGTCTTACCACACTGTGACACTTTTCAGCTTCCAGGTAAAGCAAACTAGTAAATAGTAAATCTACAAGAACCAAGGCCCTTGATGAAGATCCACCTCATTCCATAAACATTTGGCCATGTTTTGATACATGGAATACTAATACATGAGAAAGACTCAGTTCCAGAAGAAAATACATCAGCTAGAGATGAAAACCAATGGGAAAAATGATAAGTAAACTAAGGATCAGGAAGAGCTTCCTAGGTGAACAATTTACATAGCAAATCCCATACCAACTTGTTTTCTAAGTAAACCTAAACCGGAAACAGCTCTCAAAGTCTTGGTATGTATATGTAAGATTGGCAGAAAACAAATAATTGTGGAGCAGAACTGTTGTTACAAAGAGCTCAAGGCATCTTTACTACATGAGCCATTTATGCCAGTTACCCTAAACTAGGGACCAAGGGCCCCCTCCATGACAGACATACACCTTATGACTGAACTACTTCCCAACGAGTTGTTTTTTTTTTTTTTAATTTTTATTTTGAAACAAGGTCTCATATTTGTGATCTATCTATCTGCTTCAGCTCCCAAACTACTATGATTACTGGCCTGTGCTACAGGTATGCTTTCTGTAAGTTTTATGTAAAACCAATGCTATAGCCCAAAAACAACTAACTAGACACTTTTGGTTAAGTCAAATACCATTACTATTCTTCCTCATGAATGTTCAAAACTTAAAAACTGATGTTTTAATAAATATATTCTAATATCAAATTATAGTAGCCCAATGTGATTCTCTGAGTAGTAAAATAAATACATCTAGGTTAAATGCTCTAGTAGGGCACTATAACTTTCTTTTTCACTTTTTTTTTTAAATGGGCTCATATAGTCCAAGCTGACCTTGAACTCTTGATCCTCCAAAGTGATGAGACTACAGGCATGTGCTACCATGTCCATATGAGTACTCTAACTCCCTAGGAACAGCTCCTTCCTGATTTCTGGCTTCAGTGCTGATATAGCATGCCCACCACAAATGCCACCAACAGCACTCCCCATCTCCAGGGCAGTATGAAAGCAACAAAGAATCCCGAAGCAAGAGCAATACCCATACTAAGTTGATCAAAAGTTTGCCTTCCCTGTTGTCATTAGTTTGCTCTCTTCATGGGATTCACTCTCCTGCCGTTTATCAAAGAGGCTCAGGCACTTACAGATTCATACGATGGGGGAGTTGCTGGTATCTGAGGTGGGTGAATGTTAGGGAAGGCCTGGTAAGTTCCCACTGGCAATCCACTGAAATCCGACTGTAAGAGAAAAGCAGTATCAGAAACACTGCTCCCAATTTGGAACTTCTGTATGGAATGATACAAAATATGTATGTGTGAATACATACACTGTATGTATGTATGTATGTATATATGTATATATGTATGTATGTATCCTCAAAAGAAAGGAAGGCTCAAAAGGACCACATGTGGTCAGAAAGACTACAAGTTTAAAGACCTACAAGGGTTATTCCTCAAATTACCACATCAAGTTCTTCAATGTCTGTCTCAAGGGAAAAATTCAATCACTTTTAGTAGAAATAACCTACTGTAAAACCGACATCCTGTCAACAAAGGTTTTTCAGCCTGATAATAAAGGGAAGTTCTTTACTTTCAAAAACAAAATAAACAAAACTACTGGCATTACTGCAACAGGTACTTAGGTGTTTAGTAAGCTTTTCCTACCAGTATTTTTACATTTTTCTACTTCAATACTTATAGCAGAAGCCAAGAACTTTCCTCAGTCTGATATTGTTCCTCAATACACATGCTTGGTTACTCAGCTAATACAAACATTCTTATTGTTCTGTATTCCTGGCCACCTACAACTCCTCAGTGTGTTTATAGAGCCCATGTGTTCTCTTCTGCAACATTTTCTAAAGCTCACATCCACACTTACTTTATATAAACATACTTACTGGTCCTTTTGGCAGTGGATATGAGAAGGGAGCATTTGGAGAGGGCATAGGCATTGGCATGGGCATGGGCATGGGCATTGGCACTGCTCCGTCAGGTCCACCAACAGGGGCTGTGAACCCGCCCCCTCCTCCTCTTCCAGGACCACCTTTCTTCACATCATCTGTAAATCCAACATCAATAAGGTCTGTCTCCACCCCAGTAGGAGCTTCTGCCTAAGAAAAAGACACAAGCAAAAAATCCATGTCCACAACCATGTTCCCTAGGAAAGTCCAGGGATACACATGCAAGTATAAAAGTTGTTTACTCTGGAGTGCTCACAACATCAGCACCTGCAGGAAGAGTGAAGGAGGTGGGGAGAACACAACACTGCAATGCTCCACGTCAGACTACTTACCAGGGAACAAGGGCATCCACAAAGGTCTCCAAGAGAAGGAGAAGGGCAGAATGTAGAGTTTAAAACTCCCTGCCCTGGCCAGATTCGGAAAGAAAATTCACAGAGGGCCAGCTCTGAAGGAACGCTCAGGTATGTGAGCTTCCACACACTAAGACTCCTAAGAGTAAGGGGAAATGCTGCTGTCTGTCCTGGGGGTGTTTGTGTGCTGGAGGTTTGGTTAGAGTAAGTGCTTCTATTACACCTCACTAAATTTAACTGATGAATCATTATTTTATTCAGGACAGAGAATCTGTTTTACATGTTATCTCCACACTCAGCTTTTTGACCACTATCTGCACATAGCACAATAAATGAACTATGTAATGTACTTGGTATTTTTTTTTAATCTTAGCTCTTTGAAGCCCAACTTCCAGCTCCCAAATAAACACTCAGAGACTTACTCTTACTTATGAATGCCCAGCCTTAGCTTGTTTCTAGCCAGCTTTCTTAAATTATCCCATCTACCTTTTAACTCTGGGCTTTTACCTTTCTTTATACTATATACCTTTCTTTACTTCTTACTCTGTTGCTTACTGGGTGGCTGGCCCTCCACTCCTTCTCCTTTTCTCCCTCCTTCTTGTCTCATTCTCCTTTTTATTCTCTCTGCCTGGCAGCCCTACCTATCCCTCTCCTGCCTAGCTATTGGCTGTGTAGCTCTTTATTAAACCAGTCAGCTGTTTTAGACAGGCAAAGTAACACAACTTCACAAAGTTAAACAAATGCATCATTAAATACGTCACAGCATTAATGAACATAACACATCTTAAAATAATATTCTACAACAATGTAGATCTTGAGGTATTGCTATGTACAAGGGGATTATCGATTTCTTCAAGCTCACTGAAAGGTATAAATAACATGCCTTTAAGTTTATGTCAAGGTTGTGAATTCTCAATCACATTCATTAAGTTTCCTGTGAGATTTGCAGGTATATTTATTGTTAAGAAGGTATTAGCTGAACAAAGGCTTACACATTCCAACTCAGTTAGTATAAATAATACCCGGCCCCTAAGAAGTACTACATACTCATTTTCCTTTGTGCTCTGGTATAAACTTACCATGACCACAGAGTCAGGTTCATAGGGTACATTGTAATTCTTGGCAATTTCAATCAGGTATCTCTCTACTAGGATTTTGGGTGGAGCTTCTACACTCAGTTTGTGCATTAGCTGTAATAAAAGATCAATGTTAAAAAGCATCTGTACAATCTGCCTAATTCTAAACTGTTTCTTAAAAAGAAAAAAAAAATAGTTCTTCTCATTTTACTGTTAAAATGAGAGATCAGAATAAAGATGAACTATTTTTTTTTCCAGTCAGAAGGCACATTACAGGATGCATGGTTTCCTCACTCTCTATCGATATATGAGACAAGTGCTTTCCCCATTTCACTCATTCAACCCTTCTTTCCACTCTCCTTCCTACCTTCCTAACTCACAGAAGATGGAAAAGAGAAAAGCAAGCAAGGAAAGAACCAGACTGCACTGCCAGCCACAGACATCCTCTGACCTTCACTACACTATGAAATACATCCCTCAACTAACTCAACCATGTGCCTGCACAACTCAAGCCCCTGCTGGTAATAAAACTACCTCTCCCTCTAGGTCTTATTTACCAGGTATGTTCATTACCCTGTCATTCACAGTCCCAATCTGGTTGGTCCTACACAACTTGCCATATTCCTTGCTATATTTAGCACAGAGCTGATCAGCAACCTATAAAAAAGAAAAAGATAAATTATAACAGAAACTACTCCCACGAACAGCTTCACACTTCTTCCTATCAACATTAAACATATCATTACAACTCGGTTCAAAAAAATCAATGCCTATAAAACCTTGGTAAGTATACATTATTTATTCATCTATCCAGAAAGCAACAACCTAACTCCAAACACTATCATTAAGCATAATAAAGACTATAAATATAAAATGAGCTGAGCAAGGTGGCATATACCTATAATCCCATTAACCAGGGAGGTAGAACCAAGAGGATCAGTTCAAGGCTAGCCTGAACTACATGAAACCTTTTCTCAAAACTCCTCTCCCATCCTCGAAAAATAATATGATGACGGAACAAAAATAGACACTATTCCTACTTTTAGGGCGTCTCTGTAGCTAGGAGTCTACCTGTAGCTAGGATAAATTCTACTAAAGGAAGGTACTCATGCAAATCAGTGAGCAGAAAAGTGAGACGAGGTTGCCTCTGAAGAAAATAATGTTTTGTCAATAACTGGGAGATTATTAGAAGTGAATGAAGCAAAGAGCTGAGTACATTATCATGTCTTGGTAACCCCTAGTAAGCGGCAGAAGCAGGAGCCCCACAAGTTTGAGACTGGCCAGGGCTACATAGTAAGAAACAAAACAAGTTAACAAGAATAGAAAGAAAATTGTTCTAGGAAAATGTGTCTGCTGGGGCTAAACATGGTCAACACACACACATGAAACAAAGTCAGTGAGCCTAGAGTGTAGAACCTAAGAGTATAGTAACAACTGAAGACAGGCACGTGGGAGTCAGACAATACAAATTGTGGAGTTATGTTTCTATCAAAATAACAACACAAAGCTACTACAGTGTTTTAAAGTGAGGATTTGCCTTAACACAGGATTTGTTACCTTAAAATGTTTTAATTATGTGGTTTACAATTGTGTAAGAACTTTTCTGAGTCATATGGTAGTGAGACATGGCTTTAATCCCAGCACTAAAGAGGCAGAGGCAGGTGGATCTCTGTGATTTCAAGACAAGCCTGGTCTACAGAGTTCTAGGACAGCCAGAGCTACACAGAGAAACCCTTTCTTGAAAAATAAAAATAAAATAAAAAATTTAAGACATAGCAGTTGGCACAGAAATCGGCCTTTTAGAAAGTTGTTCAAAACCAGGCATTGGTGGTGCACGCCTTTAGTCCCAGCACTTGGGAGGCAGAGGCAGGCGGATCTCTGTGAATTCAAGGCCAGCCTGGTCTACAGAGCTAGTTCCAGGACAGGACAGGTTCCAAAACAATATAGAGAAACCCTGTCTCAAAAAACCAAAAAAAAAAAAAAAAAAAAAAAATTGTTCGAATTCTCAAAACAATGTTCTATGCCATAAAGATCTGAAAAGGAGGAACTATTTAACAAAACCTATTTCAAAACCAGAAGGTACAAGATATCCAGTCAAATAATCAGACTTTTCTAATAATACCAAAAACTACAGAGGCTGGCCATGGTGGCACATACCTTTAATCCTAACACTTAGAGGCAGAGAAGGGTAGATTTCTGTGAGTTCCAGCCCAACTACAGTGACACAGTGAGACCTTGTCTAAACAAAACAAAAGCCTACAGACATTACAGAAATTTCTTGTACTCACTATTTTCAACTCAGCCACTTCTGACTGAAGCCGAGGAGCAGCCCAGATCAGTGTAGACACAGATTCAGCCAGACCAGAATCTAACTCCCTAATGAAGAAATAAATAAATAAATAAATTTTATATATATATATATATATATATATATATATATATATATATATATTAACATCCTTTAAAACCAACAAAATCATAGTTTTTATATCATATACCAGATGGCCTCCAAAGTTATTTCACAAATTATACTGGCTTCTGGTAATTGGCATTCTAGCATTTTCATTTCCCTATTTTGCTTCTGGAGAAACAAAAACTAAGTGGCATGCCCAAGTCCACGAAACCTCACAAAAGCTGGACCAAGACTCAAACCTGGAACACTGATTGAATTTCAGATTGTTTTCTTTTTACTAACAGGCAAAAAGATCCTTGGGAATGTGAAAGAACCTCTTAGCCCACTGCAGATACATGTAGACTGAGATAGTATTACTACATTCTCAAATTCCAGATTTGTTTAACCTCTGAGGCAAGATATCTTACTTCATAGACTGGATAAGGCCAAACCGAGCCAGCAGCAGGTCACAGTACAGCTCCAGGATCTCCATGGCCTCCACAAGGTAGTCCTCCCGGATGATGTGCTCCACACGGATTCGTGCTCGCTCATCCTTTCCAGCAGCCAGATAGTCAGCAATCTCCTTCCTTGCTTTCTGGGCCAGTTCCGCTGAAACAAACCCCAGACCAGTCACACAGCAATAATGTACTGGAACCTGGCCAGTAGGCAGACCTCCACCCAACGGAAGACTGACAAGATTACTGCTGTATGTACCCTACAGTATCCTGGCTCATATCCCTTATACAACTACTCTCATCATAACTGCATTCTAATTCATCCTACACTGATGAAACTATGGCATTGGCTGGCATTTCCAACTGAGATGCCATAGTTAAGGATACTTAACTATCCCACAATAGTTGCTAAGTATACAAGAGGGATTGGTTCCAGGATACCTATAAATACCACAATCAGAAGGCTCAAGTGCCTGGGACATATAAAATGGTACAGAATGGACAGATCATTTAAGCTTAGTCTCCTGTATACTTTACACCATATCTAGATTATTTATACTGCATAATATAAATGCTACGTAAATGGCTGCTACAATGTATTATTTTGGAATAACAACAAGAAGTCTGCACATAACTCAATACATAGGCATTTTTTCCTCTGAATATTTCTGATCAGCATTTGTCTAAATGTACACATATGTAATCCATGGATACAGAGATTACAAATATAGAGGAGTCAACATTATATCCCCTTCTGTAGTGATATGAAAGAAAATGGTCCCCAAAGGGAGTGGCACTATTAAGAGGTGTGGCCATGTTGGAGTAGGTATCACTTTGCTGAAGGAAGTGTGTGGCTGTGGAGGAAGGCTTTGAGGTCTCATATATGCTCAATCCATGTCTAGTGAGACGGACCACTTCCTGCTCAAGATATGACTCTCAGCTACCTCTCTAGGACCATGTCTGCCACACACTCCCATATCCCACCATGATGATAATGGACTGAACCTCTGAACTGTAAACCAGCCAATTAAATGTTTTCTTTAGAAGAGTCACCATGGTCATGCTTCAATTTAACTATATATAAGAGACAGACATGTACCCTAACTGCAAAGCTATGAGAAAGATTCCATAGTGCTAGCCTCAAAGTTCCAGCTTGGAATGCTGGTAGCAGGTTTTTTTTTTTAAAAGGGGATGGGGGACTGGAGGGAAGTCACGAAGGACACAGTACTCACTTTTTTTTTTCTCCAACAATTTAAGACGATTTATGACTAATCTCAAATTGACTCTTAAGCGTTCAGCTTTGAAGCCGGAGCCTAGCATGCTGTCCTGCTCCTCCTGAAAAAAGTAGTAGCATAATGAAGAGTCCAGATTAGTTCAGGAACTAGGACTGCTTTCTGGCAAACTAGTAGTATAAATCAGAGTGGTGTCTTTTTTCTTTTTAGTGCAGGGATTGAACCCTGGGACATGCACATACTAAGCACATCTCTACCACTGAGCTATCCCCTCAGCCCCTAGGGGTTTTCTAATACAATGGCATGATCTAAACATCTTGTTTACATACCATTTTACCATTATTCAAAGAACTGACTGAATAGGAATAAGTGGATATAAAATCTGAAAAAAAATCTGGTGATAGATAAAATTAGTATGTAGGTATTGGCCACAGGAGTAAGGTGATTAAAAAGACAAGGAAGCCAGGTATGATGACATACACCTTTTGCCCCCAACTCAGGAAGCTGAAGCAGGCAGATCTCTGTGAGTTTGAAGCCAGCCTGGTTCCCAGGATAGCCACAGCTACAGAGACAAACTGTCTCAAAAAACAAAAACAAACAACAAAATAAAGAGGCAAGAAGTACTCCTGTTTTTTCAAAAAAACAAAAAATTCTCCAATATCTTAAGTTAGAGCCAAATTCAAAATATCCTTATGTTAATTTTTCAAATATTGCTTCAAAATTTGAGCCTTTGAGAAAAACTATGGTACAGCAGCTTTTACTCAGGCAAAAAGAGTTATACAAGCAGTAACCTATTCTACAAAATTCTACAACAGAGCACTATTTACCAAGAATTGCACTGACAGCCTAACAGTCACCATAACTACCACAGGATGTCAGGACACACAATTGTGCACTGACCACTGTATGTTCTATTTCAAGACAGAACAATTTCTATTTCTCCATTTTATTTTTTTTTCTGGACTCAAAACTTTCAAACAATGTACTACCCAAGTATAAACTAGATTTTACAAAGTAAGACAAACTGTACAAACACTAAGGCTAGTATTTGTCTATGTAAAAAGCATTTTCAGATAACAGGATTGCAGAGCATTGGTGGAGCACACCTTTAGTCCCAGTACTCGGGAGACAGAGGCAGGAGAATCTTGGTGAGTTTGAGGCCAACCTGAACTACAGAGCTAGTTCCAGGACAGGCTCCAAAGCAATACAGAGAAACCTGTCTCAGAAAAAAAGAAAGATAACTGGATATACTTTTTTTCATGAAATTGCCTCAAAAAACCCTTCATACTACATTGGATAACTTGTATGTCACAAAATAACTTTCATCCATTATGCTGAATTATGTTCAATCCGTTCAACAAGTATTTATTGGTTATGTGTCAGACTCTGGCTAGATGCTGGAAAATAATAGAGCCTTTGCCTCTCACAAGAAAATTATATTCTATTGAAGAAAAAATAGTTAACATCTAGCAAGCTATAATGGTATTTGAAAAAGACTATAATTCTCGAGTCTATTAATTGGGAGTGACTAGAGACATCTTGCACTGCCTTAACCAGAGGGAAAGCTATTGCCAAGTAGTGGGTAGAGGCCTAGGATGCCACTAAACATGAAAGAATGAACAAAACTATGTCCTTACAACATCTGCCCAAAACCTCAACAGAACTAAGATTCAGAACCCTATTGTAAATAAATGACCCAAATTCTTAGGACAATCATAATGAAAGGTTCTCCAGATAGCAAAGCCTAAGCTTTATCCTAAAGAACAAACCATATACTTGTAGAGTGTAAACCTGATGTAGTGGTACAAGTTGACATGTTAAGACCCTCTCAAACCAAAAATTTGCCAAGCACAAGGAGTTGTATGTGTAAAATCCTAGGTTCCAGAGAACAGGAAGGTTTCTGAGAGTGAAACTCCCAATACTCTAGCAGAATATGTGTTGAAAAATTCAAACAGCATCCATATCATATTCTCAGTAATCATAAGCAGACATGGGTAGGAAATAGGGAAGAAGAAAAGCATTAACGACTACTATCTAACCACCTGATGGGGGATGTCCTTCTGTATATATGTTTCTCTTATTGGTTGATGAATAAAACACTGTGACCAGTAAGGCAGGAAGATAGGTGGGACTCGGAGAGAGGATGATTCTGGGAAAAGTGGGCAGAGGGGGCAGAAGAGTTTATAGGTCCAGGCATTCTCCAATAAGCCAAGACCACATGAAAATACTTAGATTAATAGAATGGGTTAATAATTAAGACAGAGGTAGCCAATAAGAAGCCCTAGTCATCAGGCAACAGTTTTGTAATTAATATAGTGTCTGTGTGCTTATTTTGGGCTGAGAAGGGTGGCAGGACCCATATGGACAAGAACCTCCGCAACAGTCACCAGCATCAAATCAGCCAATAATTATGAGCAGTGTTACAAGCAGTTTCCCACCAGTCTGGACCCACAGCCACATCAGCCCCAAATAACACACAGAGATTGTATTATTATGAAACTGTTGGCCAGTTACTAGCATTTCTTATTGGCTAGCTCTGTCTTAAATATTAACCCACTTCTATCAATCTAATCTAAGTATTTCTTGGCTTACCAAGAAGTTGGACAGACCTGCATCTCCTTTGCCTGCTACTACATCTCTGCTGAGAAGAGAGATTTCCTGTTTGTCCCTGCTTATATTTTGATTCTGCCCAGCTATGTCACTTCCTGCCTGTCTATACAGACCTCCAAACCTCCAGACTGCCTGGCCAATTAGTGTTTTATTCATCAACATCAAGACAAACATATATACAGAAGAACATTCCCCATCAGAGTAGAACTAAGAATAAAACTAAACACAAGCCAGGTGTGGCATGTATACCCCTAAAATCTGAAGAGATGGAAGGATTCCTTAAGTTGGTTAGGGCTACCAATTCTGCAACTACACAGGCCCAGAACCAGGGTTATGTGTTGGCCCACCCCAACATCCACCCCATCTGTGATCTGCTGGAGCAAATAAAGGGACCAGTCCTGCAGATACAAAGCTGTAGGATCTCGTAACACAGGGCAACAGCAGGATAACTAAGAAGTTATAGTGAGGGCCCAGGATGGATAGATAGTGCATCAGAAACCAGAGGCCTCAAACCAGACCAATGACTCTTTGGAACGAACTCTTGTGAGTAAAGGTATATAGATAAAAAGATTTACTTTGTGACCCACTGTGTCACACTACAGCTTCCATGTCAAGATTAATTTTTTTTTCCTTTTCCTTTTGTCTTTTTTCTCTTATTAGCCAGTTGGTGGTAGCACATGCCTTTAATCCCAACACTCAAGAGGCAGAAGATGGATCTCTGTTTGTTTGAGGACAGCCTGGTCTACAGGGCAAGTTTCAGAGCAGTCTCCAAAGCTACACAGAGAAACCGTTGGGGGCGGGGGGCTAGGGGAGGGGGCAAATTGAGATCAAAATGTAAAATAAAAATAATACAAAAAAAAGAAAGAAAAACAAAAACAATTTGGGGGGGTTATAAGGGGAGAGGATGGATACAAAGGGACAGGGAAATGAATGGAATGAAGATGCATGATATGAAAGACACAAAGAATACAAAAAGAAAGAAAGAAAAAAAGAGTTCCAGCCTGAGCAATAAGGAGACCCACTAAACTAAAACCTAAATGCATCTGAAACTAAACCCCAGGTAAATCTATATCATGTGCTATTGAGTCCTTTATCACATTATAAACTGTAATAGAGCTCAAATCACATGTACAAAGAAGGCCTAAAGGAAAATTGGAGTATGGGGTTAAGAGACTACAGAGACAGCAACAACATATAAATCCTCAGCAACAACATATAAAAAGCTAGGCATGGTGGCACATATTTGCAATTGCAGTGCTAGGGAAGCAGAGACAGGCAGATCTGGAAAACATTCAACAAAACTGCTCTAAAAGAACTACCAAAGAAAGGACCAATGAGACAGCTCTGTGTTAAAGTGCTTGCTGGCAAGTCTAGTGATATGGGTTCAAGCCCCAGAACCCACAAAAAGATAGAAGAGGATAACAAACTCTACAAAATTATCCTCTGACCTGAACACACACAGCATCACACACGTCAATTCCTCCAACACATGTAAAGATACAGAAATGACAAATTTGTATGAATAAAGTTAATAGATTGCTTTTCTCAACTCTGTTAAATTTGACAGTTTAGAACAAAACCAGTGTTTTAATGGTATTTTCAATATACATAAATGTAATACTTCAGAAAACCATTACTTAAGGGGAGGAAGGTGAAACAACCTATATAGTGGTAAGATTTCTATATTCTACCTAAGTGGAAAAAAACTGACTTCTAAAAACTTGGCCACATCTAACATCTCTACAGCAGTTAACATGTATTGAGTATGCACCTGCACATGCATGCCCCCACACATATACCCACAGTTTAAAATAAAGATTTTTATTTTAGCTCGGTGGTGGTGGTGGTGCATGCCTTTAATCCCAGTACTTGGGAGGCAGAGGCAGACAGATCTCTGTGAATTCGAGGCCAGCCTGGTCTACAAAGTAAGTTCCAGGATAGTCAGGACTGTTTCACAGAGGAACCCTGTCTCAAAAACAAACAAAAAAAGATTTTTAGTTTTATTCATGTGTATGCATGTATCTGTGTATGTTGTGTATGTCATATATGAGTAGGTATCCTCAGAGGCCAGATGGCTCATCATTTAACAGCATTCACTGGCTGCTCTTCCAGACAACCCTGGGGTGGATTCCATGCACCCACATGGTAGCTTACAACTGTCTGTTAACTCCATTCCCAGGGGATCTGGTGCCTTCTTTTTGTCCTATGAGGGGCACCACACATATACATGATACACAGACATACATGCAAGCAAAACATTCACACACACACACACACACACACACACACACACACACACACACACACACACACACAATAGTAGTACATACTTGGATTCCCAGCATTGAGAGACAAGCTTTCTCCAAATGAGCTACACTAGTTACAATAGAAAATATGCCCCTAGCCTCTAAATTCTATTTTGGGGGAGGTAAAGTGAAACAGGCCCTCAATCTGCATCACAAGTTGCCCTCAAACTCACTACAATCCTCTGCCTCACCCTTCCAAGTGCTAGGTTTACAAGTGTGCATGATACTCACTTTCAACTATTTTTATTTATATATGTGCTAGCACGTATTTGGAGGCCAGAAGACAATTTCATGTGTCTCCTCCAACCTTATTTCTAAGACAGGGTCTTTCCCTGATTGGATACATTGGCTGGCCAGCGGGCCCCAAAAATCCTCTAGTTTTACCACCCCAGGGCTGAGATTAGGCACATACTGACACTGCCACCTATAAGCGCTTCTGAGCCTTCCCAGGCCTTCAGTTATTTCTTTGGTGCCAGTGTCTCACACATACAACCAAAGAGCATAGCATAGCATATTGCACCTTGCACAAAAGCTACTACTTGTTATGATGATTAATAGGAAACTTAACTAATATAATTTCCCTAGTTTAACAATGCACACTTTTTAGCCAGGCATTGGTGGTGCACGCCTTTAGTCCCAGCACTCGGGAGGCAGAGGCAGATGGATCTCTTTGAGCTCAAGGCCAGCCTGGTCTATAGAGCTAGTTCCAGGACAGGCTCCAAAACAATACAGAGAAACCCTATCTCAAAATAAATAAATAAATATTTAAAAAAAAAAAAATTCACACTTTTTGCCATGCTGGGATGAGGATATTCAGGGTCATATATGCTAGGTAAGTATTCTGCCATTGAGCTACAACCCAGCCCAACAAGAGACATTTCAATGAAAGCTGACAACAGCTTTTAAGGAGTTCACAATCTAATCATCATTAAACAATGAACAACCAAAACGTGAAGCCTAATGAATCAATCAATCATAAACTAGAAACTGCAATTCCAACTTTCATTTTTCTATCCTGCTTATATAGAAAGACCCTACTGTGATTCTGTACTGCAATTTATATTTTTATTAGTGTCACACATGGATCATCAGCCTCACTTAGTATGCTAAGCACCTGTCAATGCCTCATTTTACTCAAATCTGGAACATAATCAAAACTTAGTTTCTCACCACTTAGAGCCTTCTGTATCTCTATAAATCTTCATTCTTAGTAAGAGGTGTGAAGGGAGGGATTTAAGGTTATTTGGGGGAGGAAAATAGAGACTGCTATGTCAAAAACTGCTCCCCAAAACACTGAAGTGACAGAGATCTTGAAACCTCCATTACAACACACATACACACCCCAGTTAACCAGCTTTAGTGTCCATAACTGCAGAGAACTGAGAGAAAAATGAGATGCAACAGTGGCAGGAACACACACGGGAGAGCTAGGATGTGTTTTTCAAAACAACATTAATTCAACTCCTTTCAAAGTATTCTTTGTATAGTTTGTCAGCAAGTTTACTGTACTTCAATACAACATATTATAATCAAAGATTTGCTGACCAAATCAAGCAAGACTTAAATTTCAAAGCCAAGTTGTGGTGGCCCACACCACTGCACTCGGGAGGCAGAGGCAGATCTCTGTGAGTCTGAGACCAGCCTGGTCTACAAGAGCTAGTTCCAGGACAGCTTCCAAAAAGCCATAGAGAAACCCTGTCTTGAAAACCAACCAACCAAACAAACAGACAAATAACAACAACAAAACAAAAAGACTGAACTTTCAATAAAGCTATCACATAAGCAGCAACAATGTGTGAAATCACAACAAAGACAAGGCTTCAGAGTTCAAGCACCTTGGGTTTCCTCCACAAGGAGTCATCAGTACTGGAATGAAGAGACATTATAAATTATCTTTAACGTTTTATTAAAATATAAACACACCGAAGAAAATTCTCAGTGCCTACATATGTGGTTGGCTTTTACTGGGTTGCTTTGCTTTTTCTAAAACAAGAGTTCACTTTAACCTGGGCTGGCCTCAAACTCATGGCAATCCTGCCTCAGCATCTAAGCTCTAGGATAACAGGTCTGCCACAACCACCCAACGTTCTTAAGACATTGTAAGTTATAGGTGGGGACTATACACTATTATCCTTTTACCATTTACAATCCTATCACATTACAAAAACCTTATTTGTATGACTGTGTAACAATTTTCTTTCTTTCTTTCTTTCTTTTTTTTGTTTTGTTTTGTTTTTTTGAGACAGTGTTTCTCTGTGTAACAGTTCTGGCTGTCCTGGAACTAGCTCTGTAGACTAAGATGGCCTCAAACAGAGATCTGCCTGCCTCTGCCTCCCAAGTGCTGGGATTAAGGGAGAGTACCACCTCCGTTTGGCTTCCTTTTTTTTTTTTTTAAGTGGGACCTTTTATTGGGGGGAAGGCAGGGCAGGGTGGGGAAAGGGAAGAAAAAGAGAAGAGAAAGTATTAACTGCCTGAACTTTTGACTTTTGTAGCCTATCAAGAATGCTGGAATTCCTGTTACTTTTCCTGTACTTGAAATGACTTAAGACAAACTACACTTTGTTTTACAGTTTACATTAAACCACAACAGGCTACATGTAATTGGGACTTCATCCTTAGAGCTTAAGTTAAGTAAACCGGAGATTCTGTAGGTGCAGGTCTTGTAGAACCAGAGGCACAGGAAGAAAAGAGAACTACAGAATATCACGGGGGGGGGGGGGGATTGTTTACTTTTATCAAGTGAGAATGCTAAAAAGGTGTATGTCTTATAAACAAGGAGGCTGTGAAATTTCCCAGGAAGGTTTGTTGATCATGAGTTTGAGGGGTATGGGCGAGTCGTTAATGTATCAACTAAGGTTTTATTAAGCTGGAAAAATGGGTGCATAAGGAAAAGTATGACAAATGGCATAGTTGTTTTTCAGGGTTGATAGAGGAGTTATAATGTTTTGCTTTCGTAATAAATAAAACACCATGTAAGCTTAACAACAACAACAACAAAGAAAAAAATTGCAATCTCTGTTGAGAGCTGTTCAGCATCAGACTAAAGCAGAGACCGAAAGCAGCCAGTCTCCCTCTGCGGTCAGCTTACAGTCCTACTCCCTAGCGAGGTCCGCATCCTAGTTCAAGTTCAAGGTACTGAGTGCTACGCCTGACCCCAGCACCCGGAATAGGAGCGCGGGGAACACCGACTCACTCCGCAGCGACCGCGGCGGGAGACAAGGCCTGCTGAGTGTCTCGACCCCACGACACGGCAGAGAGGTGTCTCCTCAGAGCCCGGGCCATGCCCGGGGGAGGCGGCGCCGGGGTCAGCGACGCCAGCACCCGTGTCAACGGTCCCACCTCCTCCCACCCGAGCCCGACCTCAGGCCTGACCCCTTTCTTCCCCGCTGACACGGCGCGGAACGCAAGACCCCACAGTCTTAACGACGGCGGGGGCCCGCTAAAGGCGGGGCGTAGAACGAAGAGGTATCCCGAGCTGCCATGGCTACGGAGGGAACACTCACCTGAAGGAATCCAGACGTGAAAACGGAAGAGACAGACTTCCGACTAGCAGCCCAGCATCGAAAATGGCGACTCCCTCGACCTCAGCACAGCGAACTCGAGCGGAGGAATCCACCCGGCGTGTTAGCCACGCCCCCTTCGCAGGGATTGGCTGCGCCGCTCTGAGAGCCCAGCGGTTCCCACCCTCTCGGAGCCGAACGTGCTGGGGACTATTTCCCACTGCGGAGGCGCGGCCCTTGACTTGTGACACATCATGAGGAATTGAGTCACTTTGCCAGGGGCGTGCCTTGCAACTTACCGGGGCGCGGTGAGGCCAGTGGACACTGTTGCAGGAGTTCGTGCCCAGTACCCTTGTCCCAGATTGTTCCAACCGCTGGAAGAACCGGCTGCAGGCTGCCTAGCAAACGTCTCCGGTTCCGCACCAGCCCCGTTCGCCGGTCGGTCAGTCCTGAGACTCCGATCTTTGAGGATAGGCTGGGCGGGATGCAGCGCCACTGAGCCAACTCTGTGCCATGGCCTTTGGGCTACCGACTGTGGCCCTCCCCTCCACACCCACGCTGAGTCTGACTACTACTGCTTTACCACACTCTCCGGCCTGCACCTTCCGATCCACCTCTGCGCCACTTGCTTTTATTTCTGTCTGTATTCAGAGGAAACTTATGGGCTTAGAGAGAAAGAGCCTCCAATAATACTCTTGCTCTTGGCCCTGCTATAGAGGCCACAGCTATAAAGACCATAATTGTGGCTTGTCTTGAGTCAGTCGTAAAACAGGACTGCGGGTTACCGTACAAAGAGGAGTGTATGGATTTGAAAGTAACTGGCTTTTATTTCAAAGCTCCGGGTTTCAGAACCCCAGAACACACAATATTTGGTTCCCTTAAAATGTTCGGATCTTTTCCAATATAAATTGTACTGCAACAAGATTATGGTATTTGTTGCTTTAAAAAAAAAAAAATCCTTCTCTGACAAAGACATTCAGCTCCCCAAGTCTCAACAAGGTACAATGTTATGTAACTTCTCCCTGAGGCACAAATTAGTTTATTGGGCTTATTTACAGAACATAGGTGACAAATCACCCTGCATTCCTATGGATGATCACTCTCCGCCAAATAAGGCTGCACTGCAAAGTCTTTACCCCCCAGGAATGAAGGCTCCCGGCACAGATAGAGCCCACTCCCTGGTGGTCCCCGGTCTATACTCTAGCCCCTCCCCAGGCCACATGCAATTAGGGCAGATTAGGTGATATAGAGTGCCTGGATACCCAAGTGAGGGTTCCAAGACCCTCCTGGCCCCCTTTCTATGTGGGGGTGATCTTTGCCTATGGGCATAGCTTAATTCCTAAAGGTGGCTGTTTTTTGGCTCTAAGGATAATATAGTACCACAATATTAAAAAAAAAAAAAAAAGAATGACAAAACAAAAACTTTTTTGTTTGTTTTTTGTTTTTTTGAGACAGGGTTTCTCTGTATTGCTTTAGAGCCTGTCCTGGAACTTGCTCTGTAAACCAGGCTGGCTTACACTCGAACTCCTGAGTGGTGGGACTAAAGGTGTGTGCCACCAACGACCAGCTACAAAAAGGGCCCAATTGCTCAGATTTAAGGTGCCTAGAAACACCAAACCAAAGGTGCAAATGAAGAGGCCTAACTTAACATCAGTACAGCCATGATAGGCTGCAGATTAATAATACCAGGACTAGGCCTTACCCTTACAATAATCAGGAAAATCCACAAACTGTACCATTCCAAGGACTGATCAGAATAGAGACAAACAAGTACTGGATGCTCTAGAAAACTAAGAATAGCTTACCTAACTTGTATGTAGGTTGCCGATTTCCTTGCAACAACGCCAGTACCAATCCCTGTTTGACAAGATCCTGTTGCCCCACTCCTGTCCAATCAGGAATTCAACTAGCATCTGCATCTTGAATTCCCCTATCTCCACATCCTTTACTCCTTAAAAATGCTGCCTCAACTGAGCTTAAAGTTTTCCCTGATCCAACCACTGAGTCAGGGTGGACAGGGAGCCCAAGCTCAAGTTTGTAATAAAGGCTCTTTGCTTTTGCATATGAACTCAGATTCCTGGGTGCTCATGACACTGCATGACATTTGGGGGCTTGTCCGGGATCCCTTAGACTTACTAGGACCCCTGACCCATGGAGCCTTCAACAGACTGGTGAGTATCTCTGTGTCTGTCTGTCTCACTTGGTTTCACTTTGTCTCTGTTTTTTGTTGTATTTTGTACTCTGTCCAGACCATTTCTGAGTTGCCTGCAAAAGGTCTATGATGGGGGATGTCCTGTGTGCTGTGAATATATACTCCTCTTATTGGTTGATGAACAAAGCTGTTTTGGCCAGTGAACAAGCAGGATTTAGCCAGGTAGGAAAGAAATCCTAACAGGGATAGAGAAAGGTAATAGGCAGAGTTAGAGAGTCAGAGAGACACCATGTAGCTACCGGGAAGGTAGGATGCCTGGGCCTGGGCATTCTCTGGTAAGCCAAGACCAAGTGGAGATACATAGATTAATAGAGATGGGTTAATAATTAAGAGAGAGCTAGCCAATATGAAGCTTGACTCATCAGCCAAACAGTTTATAATTAATATAAGCCTCTGTGTGTTTATTTGGGACTAAATGGCTACAGCACCTAGTGCAAGATAAATTTCCATCAGCAGATTATGGACTAGGTGATAACAAATATTGCTTTGTTGTTGGTTTTTTCTTTTGTATGGAGGCATTTTTTAATGTAAGAAATGATATATGTATAAAGATAAACTAGCAGCCAAAAATATCGGCAATTGTTTTATGGGATGGCAATGAGTGCTTTAGGGTTGTCATTTCCTTTAGCATGTTTTAAGATGTTCAGAGTCAGAGTTGGAGAAATGACTAGGTGGTTAGGAGTGCACATACTGCTCTTCTACAGGACTAAAGTTTGATTCCCAGCACCTGTGATAGGTGGCTTACAACCACCTAATTCCAATTCCAGAGCATCTGATGCCCCTTTTCTGACCTCCTTGGGCACCTGCATTCACACAGTCACATAATTTCAAAAATAATTTGTAAAAGATATTCAGAGTTGTGGGACTGGAGAGATGGCTCAGTGGTTAAGAACATTGGCAGCACTTCCAGAGGTCCCGAGATCAATTCCCAGCAACCACATGGTGGCTCACAGCCATCAATAATGGGATCCAATGCCTTCTCTGGCATGTATGTGTAGAGTACCATATACATAAAATAAATAAATCTTTAAAAAATGTTCAGAATCATTAACCAAAAACTAGGAATAAATCTGCCGAGTATGCCGGGTAACACTAGTGTAGACCTTTAATCGCAGCACTCAGGAGGCAGAGGCAGGCTGATCTCTGTGAGTTCAAAGCCAACCTGGTCTACAAAGCTAGTTCCAGGACAAGCTCCAAAGCTACACAGAGAAACCCTGTCTCAAAAAAACAAACAAAAAACAATTGCTGGGTGTGGTGGCATATGCCTTTGATTCCAGCACTGGAAAGGCAGAGGCCAGCTTGGTCTACAAGGCAGCAAGAATTTATTTGAAATTTGAAAACTTTCTACTTCCTTCTTTTCTTTTCTTTTTTTCTTTCTTTCTTTCTTTTCTTTTCTTTTTTTTTTTTTTTTTTTACAGCCCTGGCTGTTCTGGGGTGTGCCACCACCACCAGGCTTGAAAACATTTTTAATAATAAAGTTTATACAATTTAAAAAAGAAAAAGAAAAAAAATCCTACCAGGAATGATGCTGCAGTCCAGTAATCCCAGCACTTGGAGGTAGAGGCAGGAAGATCAGTGGTTCAAGAGCATCCCTAATTACAGCTAGAGTTCATGTATCATGTATATGATACAGTTCTGTTTTGTTTTGTTTTAAATGGTTCTGAATTAGTTCTCAAGTCTTTAATCCCAGCACTCTGGAGCCAGAGGCAGATGGACCTCTGTGAGTTCCAGGCTAACCTGGTCTACAGAGGGAGTTCCAAGACAGCCAAGACAGCCAGGACAGCCAGGTCTGATACACAGAGAAATCCTATCTTGGAAAGCAAAACAACAACAAAAACAAACAAACAAAACAAAACAAAACCCTAAGTCTTTGGGGCTGGAGAGCCCGTTCAGTGGTTAAGAACACTGGCTGCTCTTCTAGAGGACCCAGGTTCAATTCCCAGCACTCATATGGCAGCTCACAACTGTCTATAAGTCCAGTTCCAGGGTTCTGACACCTTCATACCAAAGAAAATAAAATAAATAAGTTAAATAAATTTTAAAAAATGTCTGAGTAAGCCAGGCATAGTGGTACACACTTTTAATTCCAGCACCCTGGAGGCAGAGGCAGGTGGATCTCTCTGTGAGTTCCAGGCCAGCCTGGTCTACAGAGTGAGTTCCAGGACTGTCATAGCTACATAGTGAGACACTGTTTGGAAAAAAAAACAAAACAAACAGAAAAATAAATAAAATGTCTTGGTAGATGGGTCAGTAGACAAAGGGCTTGCCAGGAAAACATGAGGACTGAAGTTTGGATCTCTAGCCCTCACCTAATTACTGGGGGTATCCTGCCTGTAATCCCACTGCTAAGGAAAAGGGATCCCCATAGCAAGCTGGCCAGGTAGGATAGCTGAATTGCCAAGCTCTGGGTTCAAGTGAGAGACCCTGACTCAATATATAAGGTAATGAGAGGCACATGACATCAACCTCTGGCCTCAACACTTACATGCACAAACATGTACAGGTGTTCCTGCACACATATACACCTCTACACAAATATGCATATATACACACACATATCCATGCAGAAAAATTTATCTGGGATTCTGAAAATTTCCATGTCATTGCTACTCTAATGTAAAGCTTTAATGAAATAATTGTAGAAGTCAATACATATAAAATGGATTTCAGAACTGGTGAGGTAGCTCAGTGGTTGAATATGTGCCTAGCATGAGCAAGCCATAGGTTTGGTCCCCAGTATAGAAATCAAACAACAAAAGGGAAAAAATGGATTAGGAAGATATTTCAACCCTTACTATAATTGAGATGACAGAACAACTAACTACCCTAAGTACAGTGAGGAAGAGATTATAACAGGCTGGGAGATGGCTCTGTGCTTACTATTCAAAAGCCAAAGCCTGAAGGTCTGAGTTCAAATCACAGAAACAACACAAAAGCCAGACATGGTAGCTAAAGTTTCTCTAATCTGTACCCCCACACACCCCCCTCTACACCTCCGACACTGAGACAGGAAAACCTCAGAAGCTTCCAGGGCCAACTAGGTTGGCTTACACAGTAGCAAAGAGTTGTCTTCTGACCTCCACACCTGTGGATGAGTGCTTGTACTCACACATGAACCCATTCACCCACATGTGCCATAGCACAGACACAGTAAAAATGAAAAAAAAAATCCATTACTAATTAAAGTCTTCCAGATCTAGAACAACTTTAGGTGATGGTGAGGAAAAATTAGTGCCTTATTAAATACATTTTTTAATACTTGATCATAGAATAGAATCACAACACTATGGAGACAGTTTAAGAACACGGGAATCTCACAAGAATGTTATTATGAGGCTGGAGAGATGGCTCAGCAGTTAAGAGCACTAGTTGCTTTTCCAGAGGACCCAGGTTCAGTTCACAGAACCCACATGGCAGCTCCAGTTCCAGGTTATCTGACACTCTCACAAAGACATACATTCAAGAAAAACAATACAATATTCTAGAAAAAAAAAAAAAAAAAAAAAAAAAAGAGTAGAACTATTACAGTCTCATTTTATCAGAAACAGTTCTGAAACCCCTCCAAAATTGCTGGGATGTAAACTCAGGTCCTGTTTATCCCTGAGCCTATGCTACCCAGAATTACACAATGATTTAATAACAAACTCAAAACATTTCACTGAAGGCTAACTTTACCAGTCAGCTATTTTCTTGTTGAAAATATGTTACGAGCCGTTCCAGCCCCAAATAAGACACAGAGATGCTGTATTAGGTAAAATGCTGTTGGCCTGTTACTAGCATTTCTTATGGCTAGCTCTGTCTTAAATATTAACCCATTTCTATTAATCTAAGTATTTCTATGTGGCCTTATCTTACTGGAGAGAGGGCCTAGAGTTCTGCTCTCCTGGTCCTACATGTTGAATCTCCTCCTCTCTCTCCCGCAGAACTCTCCTTGTCTCCTAGTCCCACCTATCTTGCTTTCCTATTGGCCAACAGGGCTTTATTCATTAACCAATAAGAGAAACATATTTACAGAATGACATCTCCCATCAAAAATGTCAACCAGTTCAGTTTCAAAGTGATATAACAAGGCCATGTTCATGTCTAATTATAAATCATCAAGAATTACTGAGATTTTAAAGTGAATGTTATTTCAGCTTGTATTCTTACACAAAAGTTTAAAGGTTTACTGCTTTGGTGAGAATATTTCATTTCCTGGGTATGTGAACAAATCAAATTCTTGAATTTGAAATGTTTTCTTGACCCAAAATGAATAGTAATTCCTATTTGAACAACCCAGGCACAATAAGTAATGAGCTGTTTAACAACATTGTCAAGGACCAAGATTCTTCAATTCAGCCATTCTATCACATTCTACACAAGATATGGCAATGGCATCTTGTTGGAGATTTCAAGGAAGAATTTGCAAGAATGCTTTATGTAAACCGGGCAGCGGTGGTGCTTGCCTTTAATCCCAGCATTCAGGAGGCAGAGACAGGTGAAAATCTGTGAGTTCGAGGGCAGCCTGGTTTATAGAGTGTTCCAGGATAGGTTCCAAACCTACAGAGAAACCCTGACTCGAAAAACTAAAACAGTAAAAAAAAAAAAAAAAAAAAAAAATGCTTTACACAAATACCATTTATTAGCAAGAGTCAGCACCCTCACTACCCATTAGTTATGCCTCTGTGAAGCTGGGGAAACATACGTAACCAGGAAAACTCTGAGAGGCCCAGAATTCCATTATCTATTATGCTCAGTTAACAGACTAGTCAGTGGCAGAGCTAGGCCTTTTGAAAGTTGGGCCTTTTAAAACACAGGGCTTCTCTTTCTGCAGCACTCTCTACTTCTCCAAGTGGGAAAGACTTCAGAGGTAGGCTTTGGTTTTCCACTGGAGAATTAGAGGAAGGAGGGAGGACAACGGAGAAATAATGAAGCAGGCAATCATAGGAGACGCGTTAGAAGGAAGTGAGTCCAACCACTCTCAGTCTTTCCAAATACCCTTTAGATGGCAACAAGGATCACAAGTTACCTACGTCCTGTGTATGCAACCATCATGTTGGAAAAATAAACACATCAAATAAATCTAATAATTTTTCGAGTCAGAGGTCTGACAGCGGAGGTTAGCCCCTCCCACAGAATCTGTGCCCCCCCCCTCTTTCATTACATTAAATGTAACGAAAACTTGGGAGCTGAAGAAGCCCCAGGGCATGTGGGAGAGAAGAAAGCTAGTCACTATGGGGCGGGTCGCTCAGGTTCTGCTACGAAAGGCGGAAGCCTGCGGTGGAGCTGTGGTTAGGGGATGTGGGTTTTGTGGCTGAACTCGATGTTGGTGTAGGAAACCAGGGGAGACGACGGCTCAGTGGAGTTCACCCGCCCAAGAAGGGTGCGGAGGGGCTGAGAGCACAACAGAAATCTCCCAGAGGTGCTCAGCCAGGGTCTCCAGTACCAGGACGAGGGCGGGGCCCCTCTGGAACGCCAGCGATTGGATGCTCCCTAAGTCCCGCCTTCCCGGACCCTTTCCCCGAGGCCCCACCCACAACGCCAGGCGCGCGCCTCGGGAGCCGGGAGGGGTCGGGGCGGCGGCGGCGGCGGCGGGAGGAGAGAGGTGAGGTTCCGGCACGCGCCCCACTCGCTGCGAGAGCGCGAGCAGCGCGCTCCCGCGCCCCGCGTCGCCATCTTTTTCCCCCTCCGTCCGTCTGTCTGCTGTTGGCTTTGTCCGTCCGCCGCGGCGCGCCGCCCCTCGCCTCCCTGCCGCCGGCCCGGCACGCAGCCACCCTCTGCCAGCCGGGGTCCGGTCCCGGAAAGCCCCGGCCCGGCCAGCCCGAGCTGCGGCCGGGGCCCATTGTCCCGCGGTCTGTCTGTCCGGAGGCGGGGCCCAGGGACGCCGAGGCAGCGGGTAAAGCGCCCCCGCACCGGGAGCCGGCAGCCAGCGTAGCTCCCGCCGCCCCGCGCCGCCGTCCGCCTTTTGTTTGCTGGCGCCTGGGGAGGGGTGGGCTCGGTGCTGCGATGGCTGGGCGCGGGCCTCGCGGGCCGGCGTCTGACAGACTGGGGTGGAGCTGGGGGAGGGGAGGATGGGCGTGGGAGAGCCGACGGGGCGGGGGGCACGGGCGGTCCTGGCGCGGGCGGACGAAGGGGCTACTAAATTTAGATTTCAGAGAAGGCTAAGTGGTCTGAGGGTTGGTCTGAGCTGCCTCGGGAGACCTGGCTCCAGTCTAATACCTGGGATTTACCTGTGCTCCCGTTCGAGAAATCCAGAGGGATCATCTCAGTTCCAGCCGCGACCCTAGAGGATCCGAGGACAGTGAAACGGCTGTGTGACCACCTTTCTTCTCTCCTTTTTGGCAGATTCACATCACTCGGATTCGGGCGAGTTTACTTTGCTCCGTGGGAACCTCACCAGAGCTGGAGGTGGGAATGCACCCTCTTTACTTAAGGCTGGCCTTACACACACACACACACACACACACACACACACACACACACACACACTGGAGGTGGGAATGCACCCTCTTAACACACACACACTGGAGGTGGGAATGCACCCTCTTAACACACACACACTGGAGGTGCGAATGCACCCTTTTTACTTAAGGCTGGCCTTACACACACACACACACACACACCTGTAGTGTGCCTTGGAAGCTACATCCTAACACCTGTGGGAGGCCAGAGACAAGGATGAGAGGGGGTGGTGCACCCTCCCAATACTCTGACTGTGGCTATATAGATGACAAAAGTGCTCCCTTTAAAAGTAGCATCTCTTGTAGGTCTGATCCTCAGTTTACCGATCTTCCCATTCCAGTTTCCTTCCAGCTGAAGAGATTCAGGAAGCTAGCTCTCCAGTTACATCCCAAGCTTATGTTTCACATTTGGGCAGCGCTGAAGTTAAAGGGGACCGAGTGACCTTTTAGACAGCTTACCCTCAGGTTTTGTTTTGTTTGTTTTAGTTAGGGTTGCTGCCGAAAAAAAAAAACTAACCTTAAATACGGTGCTGTTTGGGTAAGGGTGTCTTTCCAGTGCCGTTTGTCTGTTTCTTATTTATTTTCAAGTGTTTCCCCCACCTCCAGACTTTTTCTTTCTGGTGGGTGTTTTAATTATTGTGGCTTGGCTTTGTTTTGTGGGAAGGGAGGGTGTGTGTTTATTTTTCCTTTGATTCTTCAGGTGTGAAGTCCCATGAGGTACCATCTGGTCAGTTCCCCATTGGGCCATTGGGAGGATGGAGAAACAGTGGATGCTGCTGCCTTTATGTGCAGCTCTGTCGCTGCATATTTAACCTCTTTGCCTTGTAGCTTTAGTATTGACCTGTTGTCTTACTATAATGATCTAAATAAAGCCTGACTCAAGTGATTTGGCATTCCTTCAAATAGATTTTATTATCTCTTTCTTAAAGCTTCAATTCCTGATCTTCCTGGGGGTAAATGTAGACTTCGTTTGTTTTTCATTATACAATGGAGAAGTGTAGGAAAACAGACAATCTGCATTTCATTCTGCTTTCTACTTTTGGGATTCTGCAGACAAAGAGGAAAAAATCTAAAGTGTGTTTCATTCACAGCTTGTATTAAAATGTGTAGAAAGAATTAACCAGGTATAGCCGTGCATATCTTTGATCCCAGAAGTCAGAAGGCTGAGGCTGAGGGTCATTTGAGGCCAGGGGTTTGAAGTTCAGGCACAATCTCCAAAAAGAGTATGGCAGGAGAGAGAAGACAAAGAAGAGTGACTACCCCCTACAACTGGGGTGTAGCCTAGTTGGTAGAGTGCTTGCCCAATATGCACACAGTCCTACGTAGCATGCACAGAGCTATAGATTAAGTCCCCAGCACCACATAAAACTGAGTAAGGAGGCAACTGCCTATATTCTCTTGAAACAGGAATATCAGAAATTCAAGGTCATTCTTTGCTACTTAACATAGTTTAAGACCAGTTAAAGATACATGAAACTCATATTTCCAAGGGGGAGGGAGAAAAACATAGATAATACATACCTTTTGTATTAGCTATCAGTATGCTACTGTCTAAAATTGGTTTTTTGTTTGTTTGTTTGTTTTTCTCTACTGTACATATTAGGAGTTATTTTCCTTTTTTTAATTGAAGGTCTGAAAAGAAGTGTGTTTGGTATGCAGATATGATAGAAGACTGCCTGAAAGCTGCTTCCTTTGCCACTTCCTGTGGAGGCCTGTCTTTGCCATTTGCGGTTTCTTTCTTCTTTTGGTAAGGGGAGGCAGGATCTGATTACAGGTCTGAGGGCCTTTCTAGCTACATAGAGGAGTTAGTTGGATTAGCAGGTGAGTCTTCATTAACTAGAGGGCAAAATACAACTAGTAGCTTCTCTTAAAGCAGCAAACTATGTAATTTCTATATGTGAGTGCAATTTAAGAAGGCAGGAACTGAAAGGAATCAGGGAATGACTAAATGCAGTTTTCACTTTATATCTTTTCACTCTGGTGTCTGTCTATATGGTTTTATGGTGTTGGGTATTAAATCCAGGGTCTGACACATGCTAAGCAAGTGCTCTACCACAGTATCTATCACATCCCCAGCCATCACTCTGTTTTTTAAAGAAAAGGCCACCACTTCTGCAACTAATCCATTTCAGAGCCTCTTGCAATGCTTATGACTGAACCAGTCATAGTTAATAAGGAACCTTCAGGCTTAAGAGTTTGCCTGCCCCTGTGTCAGGGGGGGCAGATGCACATCTCTGCTGCTCATCTCCTATAGGGAGCATTTATTTTTTCTTGGTTCCCTTGCTATACAGCAGGATTGAGAAAAGGCTATAAAATTATGATCTTTGACTACCTCTCCAGAACAAATGAGCAGGGCCAGTTGGTATTCCACGTCGGGAGACTGAATAAGTGCTCCTCGATTTGGATGTCCTCTACTCTTCTGATGAGAGCCTGTCTTTAAGTGGTGGAAGTTTGACTTACTCTGGTGCCATCATGCTAGGTGCATGACAGATATGTGATACCTTTGTTACCTCTAAGTACTGTTTGTTAGAACACCATCCAGAGGTACAGATTGCAGGCCTTAACCTCCACATGTGACAGATCAGCTGCTACAGGTCTTCATCATGCTTTTGCTTTCTTTCACATCTATGGGAGTCATCCCTTTAACTCATATTACTTCTAACCTCGATTGCCTGAATTTGCATCCTTTTCTGTCCTATGATCTTCACTGTGACCATTTAGTAGTAGTCTGAATTCTAAACACAGCTTTAGAGAATTCTCTTTAAGTCCTGTAAAACTAGTTGCCTCTTAAGCTTCTTGGGACCTTGACACTGGGTTAGAGATTTATTTACTTTTTTTTATTTCATTAGCTCAGTTATTTATAGCTGGTGAGTTTTATATGCTCAAGGTATTTTTAAGGTCTTTGAAATTTCTAATTTTGTAATTTCTGGGGAGAATACAGGCTAACAATGTCTTTTTTTTTTTTTTTTAATCTATTTTTATTTTTGCAGGTTAGCAGACTACAAGGAGATAGTGACATTTCTGGTGGTGAAATTGGGAAAGACCAGAGCTTTTGTATCAGGGAAACATGTCCCGTAGGAAACAGACAAATCCAAATAAAGTTCACTGTGAGTACTGGGCTTTATCCTCTGGAACCTGGGAAGATGAGGGTCAGAATGAAAGAGAAACCTAAATTTAGGGTGAGGCTCACACTCATTTGGAGAAGAAAGGGTTAAAGGCTTACATTATATGGATTTGAAGTGTGGTGTCTAACTTGCCTAAGGGGTATATGCATTATTCATTCTTATTAATAATTATAGGAAATTTATTTTGTGAAAATATGCTAAGCTATAAAACTGTATAACATAATTAAACTGTAATGCAGCTACATATAAACACAGAAGAAACACAAAAATACAAGCTAGCATGTGCTATATGCCTCAGAGGGGTACTATTGACTACGTATACCACAAAAGTTAAAACCAGTTAGGACAAGCTGGGCAGTGATGATGAATGTCTTTAATCCCAGCACTAGGGAGGCAGAGGCAGGTGGATCTCTGTGAGTTCAAGGACAGGCTCCAAAACAATACAGAGAAACCCTGTCTTGAAGAAGAAGAAGAAGAAGGAAAAAAAAAAAGAGTCAGCCCTGAGGGAGGAACTGTTTTCCGTGATAGATTGGGCAAAGATAGTCTTATTAAGTGATGAACTAAGTTTGGTCAAAGAAAACAAAACACTAAGATCTGCTCGTTTCCAAATAACTTTTATTTATTTATGACTTGGATAATGAAGCTGACCCTATCCTTTTCAAAACAATACCATCTCATTGTTCATGACAAGTAGGTAATTCTAGTTTTTTGACAATTTGAATCTCCTCTCATCTGACATAAAGCTAATTAGACATATTAAGCTTAATGCTGCTTTTGTATTAATAGTAAATATGATGGATTCAAAGTCTAGGTTTGCATTTGAGCAGAGAAGTGAGTTTCATTACTTCAGCCTTTTGGAAAAAGTGGGTGGCCTGAAGCTAAAAGCATCCCAGAGGTGGGCTGGACAGTGGCAGTTCACGCTTTTGGCACCAGCACTTGGGAGACAGAGGCAAGCGAAGTTCTGTGAGCTCGAGGCCAGCCTGGTCTACAGAGCAAGTTCCAGGATATTTTGCACAGAGGAACCTTGTCTTGAAAAACCAGAAAATAAACAAACAAATAAATTAATAAGAATTTTAAAAAGTAAAATAAAAATAAAAGACTCCCAGAGGCTGGCATGTAGTTTGATGGTAAAATACTTGCTTCTGAATGCTCTATGTTCTATCCCCAATACAAACAAAAGAAAGAGAGAGAAAATGAAAATATTTAAATCCCACTGTAAAACTAGGGAAGTAGCTCAGTTGATAGAGTGCTTGCCTATCATGCATAAAGCCCTGGATTTGAGCTTCAGCACTGGGACTGTGTCCATCATCTTAACCCTGGGAACGGCAAAGGCAGTAAGGCTTCAGAGTTCAAAGTCCTCGTTGGCTTCATAACAAGTTTGAGCTTCTGTGAAATACTTGACTCCCTGTTTCTGGTTTGTTTGCTTGTTTTAATCTTGAATTTTTATTTATGTGTATGGGTATTTTGCTTATATGTCTGTGGTACCACTTGCATGCCTGATGCCCACAGAGGCCAGAAGAGGGCATTAGATCCCCTGGAACTGGAGCTACAAACACTGAGCTGTCATGTGGTCGCTCCCATTCAATCTCCAGAGTGGCTAGTGCTCTTAACCACTGAGCCATTTCTCCAGCCTTGAAACAGTCTTTAAAAAAAAACATTGACTTGCATGGTGATAGCCAGGCACTATTTTAGCACACACTTTGTTTTCATATTTAATGCAGCCCATTCTCATCTCCTTAGCAGACTCAATGCAAAATTTTAGAATTAAAAATCCAGAATTACTCATTATAGAGAAACTACTGCTGGACTGAAACCTTGTGTTTTATTTTAGACCTTTTGCTATACTTGCTTTTCCATTTCTCCCCTTTCTGAGGACAAGTCTATCAACTGTCTAGAGAATTTGAATACACTCCTTTGTATACTCACATTTCATATAGTGGAATCATGGAAGCCACCAAGAAAAAGGCTTTTCTTAAACTTTTGCTTTCAGATTGCAAGATACCAAGCCTGGAAAGCTTCAGCTGAAAGCTTTTCAGAGCTGAAAAGGTGTCAAAGTCCTTTGTTTTCTGAGAAGCCAGGGAGCTTTGTTTCAGTTCATGCTGCTAGCATTCCTGGGATGTTAAGTGCTGCTCCCAACATAGACAACACCTGTGTTATACAGACTGCCATCTGGGAAGGCACCCGAAGGGCCCTCTCGAAGTACTGCTGCTTTTTCTGAACAGACATCTGCTCACTTACAGAACATTCAACTGTGTCATTTCAAGCGGCCCAGAATTGCATTTACTAAACTGTACTAAGGACCTGAAGGAAAAAAAGGGAATCTTTGTCCTTCTAAGATTTTTACCTTGGTCTTTTCATGTTTTTCCAAACTGGCTTTCACAGCCTTGTTCTTCACTAGTCTGAATCCCAAGGCAAAAGTGAGATTAAAAACTCTTTGCATTTCATACCAAGTTTAAAAAGACAAAAAGGAAAGAAAGGAGTACTTGGATATCATTGTGGAACCTCCTGGCTATTAATAGGCAGATAAATGCCCACATTTAATAAGGTGACATTATTCTACATTATAAAAATAGGCAATTCTAGAACGTTTCTTTATCACTAATATTTGTGTGTATCATACTTGAATTAACATGTATAATATTTTAAAAGTTTTACATTTGTTTTGTGTATGGGGTAGGGAGGACATACCACAGCACACACCTGAAGATCAGAGGACATCTTCCAACTGTGAATTCTCTCCCTCAACCATGTAGATGCCAGGGTTGAACTCAGGCATGGTGGAAAGTGCGTTTATCCACTGAGCCATCTCACTAGCTCCAGGATCACATATTTTCTAGCAGCTTTCACTTTCTCTCCAGAGGATGATTCTAGACTGTTGAATTGGAGATTAGGTAAAAGTGACCATTGGAAAAATCATTGGCAAGATTCTTAGGAAGTCTGATAAAATCCCCCTTAAGATTTAAAAATACTTTTGTATTATTTTATGGTACTATTTAAAATAAGAATAGCTTTAAAGAATAGTATTTATTTTAGGTGTTTTCATAGTCAGCAATGGAATAAGAGTAGGTTGTATTTCTATACTACTGAAAAAAATAATGTATCCCAAGATCCCTATCAGCAAGAATCTTAGTGAGTTATATTGAAGAGATGCCATTCTGAATATTTAAACTTAATAGACAAAACTAAATTCTGAGTTCATGTTAATAAAAATTAAACTGAATTACTGGTTCATCTTCAAAAATGCATCTGCTTTTCGATATCTTTTAAAACTTAATTATATGTGTATGAGTGTTTTGCCTTGCATGCCTGGTTTCCATGCCAGAAGTTGGCATTGGATCTCTTGGAACCAGTTATAGATGGTTGAGAGCCACCATGTGGGTACTAGGAATTGACTTGCATCTTCTGGAAGAGCAGCTAATGCTGAGCCATCTCACCAGCCTCCTTTTAGATGTCTTTCTACTGGTGCAATGTAATAGGAATGCGATTAAAATTTTTTTTTTGATTCATTCCTAGCATGTTATAAATCTAAGCTTCCTTACAAACCTGAAGTATTATTGATGAGAATTAGTGACAATAGCTGACATTTTTAGTACATGCCAGTATATAATTTATTCCTTAGTGCCGATTGGTCTCTAGCCCTTAGATCCAAAAACATGACCAACGTGGAGGAATTCAGTAACTATTACTGTTGGCCATAGTTTTATTGTTTCAGTGGAATCAACATGGAAAAATGAAATACTTTACTTTTGCAGAGAAGGAAGGAAAAGCACTCTTTTTTGCTTTCTTTAGCAGTAACTTTAGAAATGTGTTACTTTAGAAATTGTAAACACATGTTGGGCATGGTGATGCACACTTGTAATCTCATCACTCAGGCGGTAGAGGCAGGTGTCTGCTTGTGAATTCCAGGCTAGCCTGTTCTTCATAATGAGTTCCAGACCAGCCAGAGCTATGTAGAGAGACCTTATCTCAAAAAACAAAGAACAAAAACATGAACAGTCTTAAAGCAACTTATTTTTCCTTTTCTTGAGTTCTGTATACCTAGGGATATACACTTAATACTCTCCACCTCCAGCCTTACCCACAGGATGAGTCATAATTGCCATAATGTCAGTTCTCTAATCCAGGCATGATGACTCATGACAATATCAGAACTATATTTTTCCTTTTGTCACACTGTGGCCTTCAAAACATTTCCATAGTTGAATTGTTGCATGATAAGAAGATAACACCAATACTATGATCAGAGCCAGTCTTATCACACAGAAACAAGTATTTGTTGTTAGCAGAACTACTGTAAAGCCCCTATAACATTGAATTCATACCTCCATTTGCAGCACAAGGGTTGTTTGGGTTTTAGGGAATAGGGTTATAGGTCAGTATATTTTTAGCATGCATAAGGTCTTAGGCTTAACCCTTATCACAAGAGAAACAAACACTAAAGATGAAGAAAAGGGGCTCAGGAAGGACATATAATTGTACAGACCTCAACACTTGGCTTCACCATAGACCTTAGCTTTTTTCTGTTTTTAAAAAAATGATTTATGTTTAATTATGTGCTTGTGTGTATGTACATGTGAGTGCGGATACTTGTGGAGGCCAAAGTGTTGTATTCCTTGGAGCTGGACTTAGAGGCAGCTGTGAGCCTCTGATATGGGGACTGGGAACCAAACTCTGCGAGAGCAATGCATACTCTTTACTGCCGAGCCATCCCTCCATCATCCCTACTTAGTATGGATATATGAAAGGTAGGTAGGTACGAATACCTACCATATAAAGAATCAAGGTGAGGACACTAGCAAGATGCCAAGTGGGCAAAAATGCTTGTTGTGTGAGCATCACAACTTGAGTTTAATCCCTAGAACCCACAAAATGGTCTTCTGTCCTCTGTTCACTATTTACATCTATACCTCCCCCACACAAATAATAAAAAAAAATTATAAGAATTAAGGTGAGGACTATAGAATACATACGAAGCCCGGAATAGCAAGTGTCACACAGTAACTATAGTTGTCTTTAGTACTTAGCATATAGTAGTGCTTAATTAAGGATTATTTGCTGAATGAGTGATCAAGTAAATCATTTGGAGCTGAGCCCCTTCTCAATTTTCATACTGATCAAGGAACAACTTCCACATCATTGTCTCCTCAAATAGCCTGTTTATGAGCCTTTCCCTTTTCAGTAAGAAAGGTCCTGTTCTGTAGTCAAACATCTCACTGGAGTTTTTGATTAGTCTCCCTTGCTGACTGGGGAATTGGGCCTGTAGTTTCCATTCTCACGGAGATAAGAGAAACCTAACTCTCTTTTCTCTCTATGCCTAGTCATTTGGACATTAAAAAGCACTCGAAGGTTAACTCTCCAGTAACATGGATCTGGGGCAGAGCTCATGAAAAGTAAATGCAAAATCAGGGATGGTCTAGGGTTGCTGGATACTTTATGCAAAACCAATGGCCACACTGACCCAAGGAGAGTGGATATGTAGTATTTGTTGTAAGTTAGTTGATGTGTTTCATTCATTCAAGAATTAGTTTTAGGGAGTTTTAATATTATCTGCACTTTCTTTGCTACCCATCTCATCTGTTACTCAGCCAGTCATGTTTATTATGACTAATTCTGATAGCCATTAGAGAAAGGCAAGAATGTCCAAAACATCTCGAAATGAATGAAAAAGATAAGATTAGAGATTTATTAGGGATTATCTAAAGCATTTGTGTGTAGTTTGAAATAGAATGAATTAGGAGTGTGAGGATATAAGGTTTAGAGATTTTTGCTCTTTTTATTGTCCTGCCTCCATCCCATCACTTTACCTCTTCTTACCTCTGTATCTCCCCTATCCTGATGGAAGATAACAAGGGAATTGAGATTCTGCAGTTAAGTTTGTAAAGTTAAAATTAATCACCTTTTTCAAGGACTAGATGGCTCTGTGATTAAGAGCACATTACCGCTCTTAATTGAACCAAGAGGACTTGGGTTCAATTCCCAGCACCCACACGGCAGTTAACAGTTGTCTGTAACTACAAGATCTGACATCCCCCCACACAAACACACATACAAGAAAAACACCAATGACCAATGCAAATAAAATTAAAATAATCATCTTTTCAAGTGTCAAGAATAAGAAAGATTTAAGATAACTTACTCCCCAGGAAGAGCAGCTACACTGTTGGAGATAGTAGCATGACTTGGAGATGAATGAACCCAGCACAGGGTATCTGCCTGTCTCCTACCTTTGAATGACCTTCCAACTACTTTGTACTGTCCAATTGGTAGCCTGACTGTTTTTCCTTGTGACCACCAGGGGATCAAGTATTTGCTGGGCTAGAAGAACAAGCCCGACAAGCTATGATGAAAACCGATTTTCCTGGAGATCTTGGCAGTCAGCGACAAGCTATCCAACAACTAAGAGATCAGGACTCCAGTAGCAGTGAGTTCTGCACCTTCTGGTAATGACTCAGGGCAATGGGAGAAGAACTAAGAGTGTATGCTCTGGGGATTGTGTGTGGGGGTTGGGAGGAAGCTCTAGGAAGGTGTGTGGATCCCCGGTGTCTGAATATGTTTATTCAGAGAGAGAGGACAGGTTGGCTTGTCATTCTTATAACTCATGGACTCTAGTAATTGACACAGTGCCATATACAGATAAGTTTTTGGTGGTTGTGAAATAGGACATTCTAATATAGAAACAGTTATTGTTCAGGCAGCTCATGGGCCAGGTCAAAAAAAAAAGGGGGGGGGGAGCTGGAGCTGGAGATATGGCTCAGCCAGTAAAAAGCTAAGCTTACAACCAAAAAAGGGGGAAAAAAATGCCTTTGCTTTAGGTTTATTTATTAATAAAATACAAGAGTGGGATTGAATTCTTGCTTGAGGTCCTAGTTTTAATGTTGCACAGGTTTGCTTAGTGATGAGATTATGTAGCATATAAAAATGCTGAAGTCCAGGTCTTCCCATTTATGAGGTCAAAAAGTATTTATTTAGTATTGCTGGGTAGTGGTGATGTGCACCTTTAATCCCACCACTCAGGAGTCAAGAGGCAGGTGGATCTCTGAGTTTGAGGCCAGACTGGTCTATGGAGCACATTTCCAAGAAATGAACTCTAGAATTTCTAGAAACCCTATGGGATCACAGTACTTTCTTAACAGGAAGAGTAGACATCTGCAGGCATCTAGTAGACTACTGTTCCAAAGAGTTACACCACACTTCTTGACAGCATACTTAAAAATAAAAGTTCCTAACAGATATTCAGATAATTGACAAATTACAAGAGTGCATTTTATTCAGTAGTGCCTTAAACTAAGCCTACAAATGTTCTACACTGGATTCTGATGAGAAAATATGTTGTGATCTAATCTGTGCCAACCCTTCATAACTGAGATGGACTCAAGTGGAATAAATCTTTAAGGAAAACATACCATATTCTTCAGCTCCCAAATATAGCCTCCCACATGGCTAGCACACCCAATATGGACAAATAAAGCCACCAGCAGATGATCTGGTAGGAACTTGTCAATAAAGGAAATTTAACCCTGTTTTGTATAGAAAGAAATAGCCTTGAACTTAGAAATTATGCAGAACAGTAGGGAAATGAATAGCATTGTTAGCAGGGAAATGTTAGTCCAAATGTACATGCAGAGCTTGGTGAGACTCTACTGACAGAGGAATCCAGAATCTAAGCAGGCATGGGAGGGCTATCTGCGACAACTGACAGCTTCCCTGGGTGTGGCTTCCTCCATGGTCTTTAAAGCTGAACCACACTGAACCTCTTTTGTTACTGTGGGTTTTTGTTCCCCCTTGGTCCTTTTTTCCCTCTATTTTATAGATGACAGGTAAAATCAGCTAATAATTGTCATGCAGATTCATTAGCCACAGGTGGATTACCCCAACAACTACATCCTTCCCTCCCAAATTAAAACAGACCAAGTTACTCATGTCTAAGGTGAAGAATGGCACTTCCCTCCACTTCTTTCACATTTTGTTGTCCATTAGATAAGCCAAAGAACCAACTGAAACAGTGGATTTATTTAGTTTAAAATGTGCATTACTAATAGATTAAGAACAGAGTGGGGCTGGACAGTGGTGCCACACACCTTTAATTCCAGCAGTAGCGCTCGGGAGACAGAGACAGGCAGATCTCTGTGAGTTCAAGGCCAGCCTGGTTTACTGAGTAAGTTCCACTAGAGCCTCCAAAACTACAGAGAGACCCTGACTTGGAAAAACGGAGTAGACAGATGAGCATAGTGGTACATGTTTTTGATCCTCTCTCTCAAGAGGTAGAAACAGGCAGATTTCTGAATAGAGATCCAGGACAGCCAGGACTAGAGAGAAACCCTGCAGTTGGGGTGAGGTAGAAACAGGGTAGGCACTTGGGAAGCTGGAGCAGGAGGACCATGCCCTTCAAGACAGCCTTTGCTGCACAGTAAAAATGATCTCCAAAGAGAAAGAAAGGAAACCAGGGTAACCCTGAACACCTTCCACCCTTACAAATATGAACTGCCCAAGGTTGGTTGCTGTGCTAATCCACTTTTCCACTGTAATGTTTAGCCATTTCCCTATAAATTGACATAATTTTAAACTAATTTATCTTTATATCCTTACTGATAAAAAGAAATGCAATTTTGTTATTTCTTGAAGTGTATATTGATGTTTGTTGTGAGAGAAGAGATTAGTGGTCTCGGCTAGAATTGTCAGTGACAGCATGGAGAAATTGTGCAGGTGACTATAGAAACAAGTAATAAATAATAAAATCAGGAAGACATGTTGCTAAGTCAGATTGTGTTGTGGGAATGAGTTTGGTATGATGTGCTTAGGGAAGTATAGTCTAAAGTGTAAAATATTTGAGAACCATAAATAATTATTTTGCTAGGCATGTTGGGAAATAGAGGCAAGAGGATCAGAAATTCAAGGTCATCCTTGAATATATAGTGAGACTGAGCCAGTCTGGGCTACATGAGACCTGTTTGGTAAACAGTCATTTTTATGATCGTTATTATTTAATGGCTAGTTACCATTTCTAGTGTAAATTTGCCTCACATTTTCCTTTCAGTGTGTAGGTGGCATAATGAATGGCAGTCATAGCAGGCTTCCATTCATCATGGTTTGTGCCCACTAAGCACTGATGCAAACTGTACAACCTGAAGTCTGAAAATGTTTTTTTTTCATTGTAGCTGCAAACCCTGGAGAGGACAGCAGCTCAGAATGCATTCCTGTAAAACTCAGAGCAAGTGACCAGTTTATGTGTTCCAGGTGACAGTGAAGGTGACGAAGAGGAGACCACACAAGATGAAGTGTCTTCCCACACATCAGAGGAAGATGGTGGGGTAGTCAAAGTGGAAAAAGAATTAGAAAACCCAGGACAGCCTGTTGGTAGTGGGAATGAAGTAGTGGAGCATGAGGCAAGTGGCAAGCAGTCCTCGTCACAACAGGTTTTTACCCAGCCCTTAGACCCGTAAATGTTCTCGAGTCTTTCGAAGCAGAGCAGCCACCTTAGCAAAGTGAGAATTACTCTAAGAGGCACTCTGGGGTGTGCTTGCAGGGTTAAATCAGAGGCAGTGTTCTATGGAACCAGCTTCCAACGGTACGGTTTCCTGAGTATTCCTGCAAGGAACATGCAGACAGAAAGCTACTCCTGTCCCTGTAGGGTTCAATCTCCTCAGGGTAGAAAGCTTTGAAAATTTAATTCCTTTCAAACAATACTTTATCCTTCAGTCCAAACTGGGAAGCAAAGACTAACACCCGGTATAGGGTCTCTATTGGGGTGGGGCAGAGAGGAGACTGGTGAGGAGGCTTCATAATTTGCCTGTTTGGTGGATTTGCAGGTCACAGAAAGCCTAAATTCTGATCCCTTGCTTGAACTCTGCCAGTGTCCCCTCTGCCAGCTTGACTGTGGGAGTCGGGAGCAGCTGATTGCACACGTATATCAGGTATAGAATGGGGAGGGGGAGCTCTGGGCTGAGTGCCAGGAGTTTAGATCTCAGGTGCTGCAGTGACTTTTGCCTCTGGCAAAAGCAGTTCTGGTCGTTGGTTCTACTAGGACTCATTCCGCCCTTCAGAACGTCTCAGAAAATAATGGTGATTATTAGTTAAATAGGTTCTGAATTCCAGACAGACATATTTTGGAAATTAAGTATCATGATCTTATTTTCCTAAATTAATACATTCAGTAGTGAAATAGAAACTGATTTCTATTAATAATGATGACTTTTAAAGGGGGTAAGGCTAACGTAAATGGTATAATGTGAGCCAACAAGGCACCTGCCACCAAGCCTTATGACCTTTGTATAGTCCCCAGGACCCACTCAGCAGGAGAACTGATTGTCACTTGTTATCCTCTGACCTACACACACACACACACACACACACACCTCTGTGGCATGTGCAGGTATGCTACACACAAAATAAAGTGCATAATGACATATTTTGAGGTGTTAGTGAAAGTGCAAACAAGGAAAACAGACCTTTCCATCCTAATCCAATTAAGAATGTACCTATTCCTAGTGGTCTGTATTTATGAGACATCTCTACACAAGACAGTCTAGGTTCTACCAAGCTTTATAGATTGTACCTATGAAGACAGTTGGTTCATTAGAAGTATTTCTTCAGCTTGGCAGTGGTGCTGCATGCCTTAATCCTAGCACTTGGGAGGCAGAGGGAGACAGATCTCTGAGTTTGAGGCCATCCTGATCTATAGAGTGAGTTCCAGGATAGCCAAGGCTACACAGTTAAACCCTGTCTTGAAAAACCAACAACAAAAAAGAAGAAAGGCAAGCCATAATACCTGTTACATACTACTACTCCTATCTAGCTCCTTCATTGTACTCTTAAAATGTATTTGTAACTATACAATATGAGCTAGGAAAGCATGAATCCCTCTCAGGGAGGAGGACTATGGAACCCCATTATTCTTCAAGCCATTCATATGTCCCAGAATATGGTCAGAATTCACAATAATAAAATATGAGCAGTGGTCTGAATGGCTAAACAAATAGTTGCAAGTCTCTCATTCTAAGGAAAAAAAGGAAAGGGTGCAGACTGTCCTGGAGGTAACACAAAATTAACAGATTAAGGCGTTGTTTTACAGCATACTGCAGCAGTGGTGAGTGCCAAGAGTTACATGTGCCCCGTCTGTGGACGGGCCCTTAGCTCCCCAGGGTCCTTGGGTCGCCACCTTCTTATCCATTCAGAAGACCAGCGGTCTAACTGTGCGGTGTGTGGAGCCCGTTTTACTAGCCATGCCACTTTTAACAGGTTAGTAGACCACCTAACCTTGTGCTAAGAGTAAATACTGGGTATAAGATGCTGTTTTCCCAAAAGAAAGACTAGAGATAAATAATGCAAAAGAGCTGATAGAACAATATGGAAATACAGGTAATGAGACTAGGAGATAGTGTATGCACTAGATATCCCTCAAAGGAAATGAATTGCTTTTCTCTCCCTATCAGAGTATTTCCAACTAGAAAGTGATACAGAGACCCGAAAAGAACATTCATGATAAAGCAAGCAGAAGTTGCAGTATGCTGAGAGGATCCTGGTGTGAGGACACATTGCTGTGTTCTAGGAAGACTAAAACACTGTCCTCATCTCATTCCCTTGGTTGTATAATACACAAGCTACTTTTCCTTGTGGGCAGTGCCAGGTAAAGCAGTGAAGTACCTGCTTGAAGGAAACCTCCACTTCCAGGCCCCTTCTTCACTCATACAATAGGCCCAGCCCTGCTCAGCGCTTACAAGATAACTGCCTTTCTGGCTTTGCCTTGTAGGGGTTATTCTGGGTAGGTTTCAATGGCAGGTGGATCAGTTGCTAATTCAAGGTGGGCCTTAAAATTTAGTAAACACCCTAATCTGAAGAAGAGAAGGAGTCTTCCAGGCATTCAAACCAACCATCATAGTGGTGGACTTAGAACAGTTTGCCTAGTGGTTATGGGGTAAGTCAGTTACCTGGGTACCTGAGGCTTACTATACAGAAATACTAACCATCAAAAATCTTGGCTTCCCAGTGAGAAACTTCCTGAAGTACTTAATATGGAATCCCTACCCCAAGTCCACAATGAGGGCCCCTCCAGTGCTGAAGGGAAGGACATTGCCTGCAGTCCTCCAGTATACCCTGCTGGAATTCTGCTTGTGTGCAACAACTGTGCAGCTTACCGCAAGCTACTGGAAACACAGACCCCCAATGTACGCAAGTGGGCCCTCCGTCGACAGAATGAACCTTTGGAAGTACGGCTACAACGACTTGAACGAGAACGCACAGCCAAGAAGAGTCGGCGGGACAATGAGACCCCAGAGGAGCGGGAGGTAAGACGCATGAGGGACCGTGAAGCCAAGCGTCTGCAACGCATGCAGGAGACAGATGAGCAACGAGCTCGCCGGCTACAGCGAGACCGTGAGGCCATGAGGCTAAAACGGGCCAATGAAACCCCAGAGAAGCGGCAGGCCCGACTCATTCGAGAGCGAGAGGCTAAGAGGCTCAAGAGGAGACTGGAGAAAATGGACATGATGTTGCGAGCTCAGTTTGGCCAGGACCCTTCTGCCATGGCAGCATTAGCAGCTGAAATGAACTTCTTCCAGTTGCCTGTGAGTGGGGTAGAGTTGGACAGCCAGCTTCTGGGGAAAATGGCCTTTGAAGAACAGAACAACAGCTCTCTGCACTGAACCACAACCTCTTGCCTGACCTCCCATCCACTCCAGCCCACAGGGACCAGTGCTGCTGTCACCCAGGAGGCCACAGTCCTTGCTGCCACAGGCAGGCCCGGGTTGGTTGCAGGGAAACCTGTGTACTCTCTGCCTGTGGGACCATGATGGGGTCAGGATGGACCCAGCTCAAGGCAGCTCTGGACAAGGGAGCAGGCACTCCAGAAACCTGGACTCCTCAGCCCATTGTGGCAGGCCAGGGTTATGGGACTGTAGGACCCCAGTACAGTCTATAAAGCTGTGAGGGCAAATAAATTAATTTTATCTTTACTGGCCCTTGGCTCTTTTGTCTCATTTGTGTTTCATCCAGTGAGGTGTGCTAGAACTTAATGGGAATTTTCAGCTAGTGACTTCCGGTGGCTTGTTCTTTTCTGAGACAGAATGCTCTTCAATTTAGGCCATCTAAGCAGAGGACTATAGGTGAGAGCAAGTCAAGTGTGAAAAAGACTAAGAACAGAAAAACATTCACTCTTGCAGTTTGGCTACCATGCTATGGAGGAGATGAGAGCTGCTCAATTTCTGTCTCTATGCTGGTGGTACAAGAACAAGTATAGAACTTTCCTAAGCTTGCATCAAAGGTTATGTACAGTCTGGATATTTATAGATCTTGAGGTCCAGAAGGATGTGCCCTAGTTAGATTGCTGCCAGAAAAATAGCTATGCCAGGAATGTGGACCTTTTCCAATGTAACAGACATTTGGACTCCTCTCCCACCTCTGTAGGTCTAAGGCTGTTTAAACGAGTCAAATGACTCTCAGCAAACTAGGATTAAGTCCTACCTGGCCAGCTGGAAAGTACCCATAAGAATTACATTGAAAGGAAATTAAGTACTTAATTGATCCAAATGCCTTTCACAGAGTTCAGTATTTCAAATAACTGGATGCACTCTGTCCCAAGGAATACTTTGGTACTTTACATGGCTTATCCAATTATTTACACAACATTCTGAATTAGTACAAATTCAGGAACTGAAACCTTAGCTCAGTTGTTGTTTGCCTAACAGGCTAGAGCCCCAGGTTTGATCCCCACCATTGCAAAAACAACTAACCAAAGCCACACAACAAACTAGGCAGGCCAATGCATGCCTTTTATCCCAGCACTTGGGAGATACAAACAGGCCAATCTCAAGAGTCTGAGGCCAGCCTGATCTACATAGTGAGTTCCAGGATAGCCAGGGCTCTATAGAGAGACCCTGTCTCAAAAAACACAACCAAAAAACCCACTGTACCATTTCTGTATAATTTTAGCCAGTTTTTAAATTCCTGTCACAAAATGGTAGTAATAATAGCAATAGATGATTGATAATGCACTTAGGATAATTTGTGGTACATGGTAAATAAACGTACTTGAGTGTTTCACCACTTACTGGTGGCAAACTTTCTAAGTCAGAAGCAGTGGCTATGACTGGGGTTACTTCAGCAATGTGTGGCAGTATGCCAAAGTAAAGAACTGGTAGAAAGGCCAGCAGTGAGGACATCTATAGGTTCTACTGATTGATTCTGCCAACCTTAGACTACAGGTAGACTTCCCAAACTCTGAAATCCACACCAGTGGGGCAAACCATGGTTCAGGTAGCTCCCACAATTTGCAGTTTACCAATGACCACACAATCTTTACTCCAAGTGATCCTCCCCAATAGCCACCCATCAAACTGAGATAGGAAAAAGGCGCAAACACCAAAAGGAAAAGCTAGTAGTTTATATAGATTGATATATAGATATATAGATATTGATATATATTGTGTTTACATAGTCCACAAGTTAAATGCAGGTATCCATAAGAAGAGCATTAACAATAAAAATACAATCTGTGTGTAGCCAAGTACAGAGACTTAAAATGGTAAAACAGCAAAAAGGATCTCACAAAAGTACAAATATACAGTACAAATTGATTTATTTAAAACAGTTACAAAAAAGCACAACAAAATAGAGATTATCCTTAGAATTATTAATGCTTTGTTAAAGATCAGGTAGGATTAGAGGGTAAGAAATGGTGTTGGGTGGGAGGAGCACCTGACTAGTTCTAAGGCTTTAGATACAATGCAGTTGATTACATATTAATTCAGCCATTACATACTGGGGATAGTGGTTGGGGGATCAGTAATTTATCTACAGGGAACTCCTACACAAATCAGATCCATCCAGACCTCCCCAGCGCCATCATTCTCTACTCCTTAGGACCCTAAAGCCACCTGGATGATGAAATTCCCATCCTTTCTCCACCCTATTACCTATCCATTACCTATCCATATTCTTCCCTCCCCTAAGGTGCTGTGCAAGCTGAGAGCAGTCTGCTCTCAGCAGCTGGAACATATACTGTTTTGGCTACAGGGATCCTGTGTGACTAGGAAGTATGTAGAGGACAGCCGTATTTTAATACTTCAAGTTGGCCATGAGTACGGTCAGTCTCTTCCCCAATCCAATTCACTGAGTGCACATATGAAGCAAATGAGGGGTCCACCCTGCCTTCAGCAATACCAGCAGCTCACCAACCCTCGAAGTTTACAACTACACACCAAGTCCCTGGCAGGGAGTAAGGTGGGCATAAAACTACTGTGTTATGTTCTCTCTCTGAAGTACCTAAGACCCCCTAACATAAAGACAGACTAAACGTTTGCAAGTCTGACATTAGGTAAAGGCACGTGGGCTGTTGCCACACACACTGCAGACAGGAACCTAGTCTGGGGCCATCTTTACTGCTAGGCGTTTGCAGTGGAATGGCTTTGGGATCACACAGACTGTTGAGTTTGCAATCTACTAGGGGAAGATCCTAGATTTAACAGGAGAATAAAGAAACCTTTAATGTGAAAAGTGCATTTATTACTATTATTCCTGCTGAGGAGGCTCAACAGGGCAAGCCATACCACCTCTCCCTCTGCCCCAGGAACGGTGCATAGTCTGCAGGTAAGGAGAGAATGAAACCAACTTTAACATCAAGGGCCAATGTTATCCTAGGCCCAGACCAGGCTTTTAGTACAAAGATGGACTCTAGAGTTGAAAAAAAAAAAAAACCGACAGCTGCAAAGACCCAGATGCTTATTTTATTATTGCATAATGTGGGAGACCTTTCCAACCCTGGGGAAGCTAGAAGGTGAAGGCTTCCAAGCAAAGGCTAACAATATCCATCTATAGTAGATTTCAGCTCTCCAACTGTAGTGTATAACTTTTCTGATCTAGAAAGTACTATAGCTTCAGTGTAGTTTAGTAAACTTAATCCTAGAAGGTCAACACACCTCTCTAAAACTTGGCCTTTGTCCTGTTTGCTTCTAGACCTGTGACCTAATCTCCCATGGCCAATTCAATTAATCTGGTTATCTTTACTCCAAAGACCTGAGCTTTCCCAATGCCTACCATCAGCTCACATCAGTGTGACCACTCAATATGCCTACTCAATGCAGGTTTAAATAATGCTGCCATCCTGTTCTCTTAAAATGCCTATGATACCCACTGGTAAAAAGAAAGTTAAACCAACTGGAGGAGCTATTACAGCCAAACTTCAAACTCTTTCTAAACTCCAGAATATGGGGCTAGATGAATGACACTAGGACCCTGGCTCAAGCCCTCACGTGGTTCTTCTTGTTTTGAAACAGGCTATAAAGTACCATAAAGGAGAGAAAAAACAGTCTCTGGTAGGACCTGCTTGTTCCTCCCTCAAGACAGTCAAAGTTTTGGAGCCAATGGGCCCCTGACAGTACTGAAGCCACATCCTTTCAGATCTACCAGCCCAAACACAGCATGCAGATCATCCCTATTCAACACAGTAACACTGCAGAACACAGATAAAAACGCACAGGATGTCTGAACTTAAATCTACATGGCCAAAGACATGAAGGACAGGAGCAACAATGGGCAACAGGCAGGACAGTGAGCAGACAGCAGCAGTGGCAAAAGCAGCACAGAGCAAAGCCTATGGTGTTAGAACCAAACGGGACCCTAAGTGTACAGAGGGGTCAGTCAGCTCTTCTCAGGCCCCGCCCTCAGGTGTCAGCACTCAGCTCTGAGGGCCCAAGCCCCTTCCCCACTTCCTGTCTTGATGGGACGATCTAAATCTTCAGACACTAATTAACTTTACCAAGTTCCCTTTCTAAATTAGCATATGCACTTCTGTTCAGTTTCAGAACTTTCTCCATGTTCTGGGAACATCCTATCACTGCCTAGTCCCCAAAAGCTGACAGCTAACCACTGAAATGCTCACTCTAAAGACACCTCTCTTACACACTTTGGGTAAGGGTAAGCACTGCCATTTTCTAGGGGGGCACAATTCAGGGAAGGTAGTTCAGCTCAGCACAAGCACATTACAATGCATGGCACCATATTAAGGGAGTTGCTATCATTATTTTATCAGACAGGGATAGAAAAGGAACCACAGCAGAAAGGTCAGTGCTCAGTTTGTCAAAGTCCGCAACAATTTCTTTTTCCAGGATTCAGCGAGCATTACCAGGCTAGAAAGCTACAACTAGTCTGAGTAGAGAATGATTTGACTTCAACTACAGCCAGATACATGTTGGCCCCACTAGGAAGAAGTTCAGTGGTATTCCCGGTAGACATTTCTTGAGCATCTACAGTGCATGTCACTAAATTCCCATGGTGAACCTTCATGAATAAAGGGGCTTTTGAGAAATCCATGCATACAATAATCCCTAGGAATGAGTTGTTCATGAAACAGTCAGAGAGGCCTTCTCCTACAGCTCTCATTTGAGAGAATTCCTCAAGACTCAACCCCACAGGCCCCCACTGTAGGAAATAAGCCAGAGAAGCAGCAATCAGAGAATGGGGGCAAGAGAAGGGAAAGGACGTGATCTCCACTGCACACAAGGTTGGTGTCTGACTGACAAACTCTGAGATTTAAGTACTCGTCAGGATAAGCAGCTTCCTTGGGACGCTACCCTGAAAGCTCGACGCCCAGGTATTTGCTCTCAAGGTCTGAGACAGAATGTAGGATTTGTAGCATGCCAGCCAGCTTCTGTCACTCTGTTCCCAAGGAGAACAACCTTTAGCACCTGAACACTAAGAATGATTCCATTCTCAGAACTTCCCCTCCCCCAGGAGGTAGGTAAGACTATTTATCCCCATTTGGCAGCTGGGGAGGAAGTGAAAGAGCGAGATCACAAGACTTGCCTTAAGTTTTGCTCATACCTCAGCAGTGTGGGACTCCTGACGACAGGACAGACAGGCCTTGGCCAGTCCAAGTCTATCTGTGAAGGAAATGCCACAATCATACTCTGGGAGAAATTTAACTAGAGAGCTGGGTGGACAATACCCTGAGTTGCCTTCAAGAGTCTAAAGAACCACACACTCCCCCCTTTAAAAAAAAAATTTAAAACACACACAAACACACACACACACACACACACACTCAACCACCTGAAAGTTGGGGGTGGGGGGGAGTCTAAACCTTAATACCCAATGGAATCCTACAGTCCAAGTTGACATTCCAAGTTGTACGTGAAATGTGGGTTTAAGAGAGATGGCAGCAAATATAACCAAGATAGAAAATACTCTTTGTAGAAGAGTCCACCACCACACAAGGAAACATCTGCTAAGAGGTCACAAGTACTCTCGTGGACTTTCAGAGCTGATGGTGGAAGGGCACAGCTAGGAGATGCCAAAATGCTAAGAAGCAATGAACTGAGATGGGAGGGGGCCAAGTAAAACCACTGGAATAGGAAAGCCCAGCCTAGGGCATGGTTTGTCTCTCCACTATATTGCTGCCAGTGAAAGAGGACATGATTTTGAGTTTCTAAATATAAAAATTATAGCTGATAGGGAAACCAGAGACCCTTATACACCAAAAACTAGAGGTCTTAGTGGACAAAGGCAGTGCAGCTACACACGAGGAAACCAGAGACCCTTATACACCAAAAACTAGAGGTCTTAGTGGACAAAGGCAGTGCAGCTACACACGAGGAAACCAGAGACCCTTATACACCAAAAACTAGAGGTCTTAGTGGACAAAGGCAGTGCAGCTACACACGAGGCCCAGATGAAGACACCATGCAGAGGTCAGGGCAGCAGAAAGGTGGGAGCAGCACAGGCACTTAGGCACAACATAGACAGACAATGGAGGAGCACAGATGCCTAGGGGAAAAGGTCCTCCAGGTCTCTCCAACATTACTAGAGACTCAGTGAAATGTCAAACAGGCCTGACATGTTGAATGGGAGTTTCGTTAGATTAGCCTCCTTTCAAAAGCCTTGCCTAGGGCCCATCATCTAGCAGTCAAATCTTTTCTCCAAAACCCCAATTGGGTTCCTGGCAAGGCAGTCCTTCATTCTCAGCCCTGAAGGTACTTCTCCTCTCTCTTCTGGCCCCCAACTGCTAGAAAGCCTTATAGAGGAATGGTGAGGTGAGATGGGAATGGGCAGAAGCAAAGAATCAAGCAGAGTTCTGTAGATCATGGTGCCCCCCACCCCAAACCCAGCCACAAACATCTGTAACAAAATCACCCTTTAAAGTGCACGTCTCTTACAAGAAGAGTTCTGGGTGGGAACCTTCTCATTTTCAACTATTGGGTCTCCTGCCCTCCCACCACAGGGGGGAGGAAAGAAGAAAGAAAACAGTTTTACTGCTACTATAAGCTGTGAATCATTTTTGGCTCTTTCTTTGCTCCCTCTGCCACCTGTTCCCAAAGCCTGTACTTTCCTTTATAGGAGCCAGGAATGAGTAGGGAAAAAAACAGGGAGGCCCTGATTTTGGAATGTTTCTTATCCTATGTGCACTCCCACCCTTTGCTCCAAGCCTGCTATTCCCCATCTCAGCACCCCCTAGGGCTGTCCTGAAAGGATGCCATGGGGTGATTAATGAGCAACAGATCCTACTTTGGGAGGCTGTCTTCGTGCCTCCTATTTCCCTCAAATCTCACTGCCAAGAGAGCCATTCTCTACTTGGCATGTGCAAATCCTCTGGCTGCTCACGATGAGGCTCACCTCTGGGGATAAAGCCCCAGTCCTGGGCTGGGAAAGAGGTTCATTTTCCTGCATTGGAACGCCCTTCAATAGACAGCTTTACCTCCTGTGGAATGAAAGAAGGACGGAGCAGCACAGCCCGTGCCTCCTCCCCTTGCATGCTGTATCTTTGGAAGCTTGGGGCTGGCCAGCAGGCCTGAGCACCAGGCTCAGGCTGGGAGGGCTCTCCCACCCGGGAACCCTCTCCTGAAGACTGGATCTTCCCCTCGCTGTCGCATAGGTCTCTGGGCCCCAGTACTGTCCTCTCAGGCCTTTCTCGGGGTGTACCCAGCTGGCCTGGGGGAGCACAGCTGGCCTGAGGAACTGAGTTACTGTTCAAGCTCTGTAAACTGATAGAGATGCAGACATCTCCCACCTGTAGCCGATGACAGGGCAGAGAGAAGAGTTGTGCAGTCCGCCCAGGGCTGCAGGACGACCAACCCTGGCCATATACAAAAAAGGGGTGCTCGGGGGGCACCTCGATGCTCACTTTGCTCTGCTGTTCACCAACCACAAAATGCAGCATAACAAATCCAGGCCACTGGCTCTCCTGAATGTCCACGACTGTGCTAGAGTCAATCTTCAGCCCCCCACTCACTTCGGCACTGCGCACAAAATCCTGGGTTTGGAGGTCCTCTACCCGCTTTAGCTCTCCTGTGGCCAGCTGAATGATGGCGCCTTTCATGAAATGGGAGGGCAAGTGGGAGGAGGTAACGGGAGGTGGTGTTGGCTCCTTGTCTGGGAAGGTGGCTCTGGCTTGCAAGTCCAGACTTGATGCCACTAGGATCTCTGAGCCCACAGGCAGCAGGCTAGAGTCAGTTCCAGTGGGCACCAGGTTGCCATTGGCTACAACCATTGCTTTGGGTAAAGGTCTGTGTTTTACTGGTTCCTGATGGGACTGAGGATAGAACACACGAGCCTGATTTTTCTCCACCAGTTCTGTAGGATTTCTGGCTGACCCTCGTCCCTCACCCTGATGGTCAAGGGTGTGATGAGATAGGTTAAGAGGGCTGGGTTCATCTTTCCTCTGAGCTGCCACCACGCGATAGTCCTGAGAAGCTAAAGTGCCAACAACCCGCTGGACCTCAAGGTCGGTGTCTGGGGTCCCTCGGTGTGCTGGCACTGCCACCTCGACTCGTGGAGTCTGAGAACCTGAAAACAACTGTCCATCCACCACACATTCTACCACTGGCACCAGTCCTTGGCCTTCACCCTTGCTGCTGGTGGAATCAAGGGCTTCACTTTCTCGTCTTACTACATTTCGCTCTCGCTGTCTCTGTCCATTGGCAGCAGCTGCTTCCAGAGCAGACTGGCCCTCCTGAGGGGTAAGAACAGGGTTGGCACCTGCTGTTGGAGTTTCATGCAAGGTATATCCAGCAGGTAGCCTAGACATTTGATAATAAATGGGCATCCGGCCTGGAGCAAGATCCAGTGGTTGAGTATTTGAGTGATGTGGTAACTGGCCGGGTGGGGAGGTGGCAGAAGAAGATTTGTTGAATGGCTGGGCTGGGGATGCTGCCTGGGGGGGAGGAGTAGCTTCTTCTGCTAGGAGTGAGGCATATGGCACAAAGTGTGGAAGGTGAGTGGTAGCAATGTTGGCAGAAGGAGAAAGGAGGGGACTAGGTAGGAAATTAGGTGGCACAGCATAAGGAAGGCTATAAGGAGACCCAATAAACTGCAGTGAGGTGGATGGGAGCTGAGCATAGTGGACTGGGGGATAGTGGATTCCTGGGTGTTGAATCAGTGAAGACGCTACATTAAACGTGGGGGGTAAGGGGCTCATGTTCACAACAGATGGGAGGCCAGTTGGTGAAAAGGTGGCAGGTGGCACAGCCACCTTATATAGCATGCCATACTGATCTACCGTCAGACCAGTGATGGCCTCAGTTCCATCACCCCCGAGGCTGACTCTGGCTCCCGTCTGGCTCTGCCCAGCCACCACGACCCCTCGGGGCCATTCAGAGGCATCACTGGAGGGTGTGTGGTTTGTGGAGCAGCTGGTAGTTCTCCCCATATCCTCGCTGGTCACAGGGAGGTCTCGTTTCTTTGGTGGAAGGCATTCCTGACTCCTCTCATGAACAGGTTTCATATTGCTTTGTGGTGTTCCTGAAGCCTGGATGAGGTTTGCTTGCTCCTTGGGGCATCAGAAGGGATTGCTCTGTGGCTTCCCTGCACCCTTCTCTGCTGCTGGCTGGGGTGCCCACATCTGCTAGGGAACAAACCAGAGGCAAAGAAGAGTAACGCAGGGAATCAAGTCAAACAAAATATCAAGAATTGCACCTAAGAAGAAAGAGTAACAAAGGGGAGTGGTGAAAAGGGGGGCATGAAAATAGGAGGCTGTCTCTTTGCTTGTTAGTCTAACAAAAGCAAAAACCAGTCAGGAAAACCACAAAGCACAAAGAGCTACAAGGATGAACACTCAAGATGCATAAATAACCTGAGGGCTCCATGACCTCTTCACTACCAACTTCTGGGTTAGTCATGCTTTTCACAAGGCCCCTGACTCTTCTTAGTCTCCTCCCGTGACTGGGGCTTTCAGCACTCATCTTTGTTACTCTTTCCTACATTTTTCCTTTTGCTATCAAAGACTAATATGCCATCTTCTTTCCTTGAACCTATGACTTCATTCTTCTTTCCTTTCCCCAGCTTAATTTGGGTTATGATCTCACTTTCTCCCATCTCTTCTACCCCAAGACTGGCTACATTCATATCATGAGGTGCTGAGGTTTGCTTGTCTCTTTATTATTACTAAATCTTGTTCGAGCCAGGTGGTGTTGGCAGCATATGCCTTTAATCCCAACACTCGGGAGGCAGAAGCAGGGCAGATGTCTGTGAGTTCAAGACCAGCCTGATCTACAGAGCAAGTTCCAGGACAGGCTCCAAAGCTACAGAGAAACCCTGTCTTGGAAAAACAAAACAAAAACCAAAAACCCAAACCAAGACTCTTGTTCCCTAAACATATTTTAAAATTTTTGTTGTTCTTCTAAGAAACTGTACATTCCAACCTGGATCCCATAAGGAGTAATGAGGAGTGATTATTTTCATTTGCTCTATATATAGCTTGTTTCTCCTCTACCCCCTCTAAAGGGCAACCAAACAATTTTGACTTCACACATACTTCTTGTTCCCTACTCTGGTTAAGACTTCTTTTCTTCGTATTATCACTCTCAATTTGCCTTCATTCCCCTCTTTGTTTCTTTTGCCAGTGGCTCCTTATCCACAGTAGGTCTGCTCTGGGTATTCATAAAATTCTGGTTCCATTTCACCTCACTTGGATGTCTACTTACTATTTAGGTCTTATGATTCAGAAGAAAGTTTTCTCTCCCCTTTCTCTTATTGTCACTTTTTGTAATCATTTTATCCACTGTCAAAAAGCATCTTTTTAGAGACACTCTGATGGCACATGCATATAATCCCAGCACATAGGAGATGGAGTAAAGTGTTCAGGAGTTTGAGGTCACCCTTAGCTACATAATGAATCAGAGGCCAGCCTGGGCTACGTGAAAACCTATCTCAAATAAATAAATAAATAAATCGCATATTTTTCGTATGAACATGCCAATGCATATGAACTTGGCCAATAATTTTTCCATTCAGGTTGAATTCTGAATTCTGTTCTGTGTTTTCATTGTCACATGCCAAACTTTTTTTTTTTTTTTTTCTTTTTTCTTTTTCTGCAACAAAGAATCCGAAGTGCTTGTATTACCTGAGCTTCTGGTGGTACTTCTGAGCAGTTGTAGCAAGTGTCCTCCCCTCTGGCTTGGGAGTCTATGAGGCAGAAACAAGGATGCAGTAAGGAGTCTGACCTCTCATCCTCCCCAGTGGCAACACAAAAGATAATTCCAAAACCACCAAAACCCATCAAAGTCCATGAGCTCTTGCTTCATTCTCAACCCAATAGGTAACATTTACCCAGAGCATCCAGAAAATTAAAGGGGGAAAAAAAAATTCCAAGACTAGAGATGGCTAAGCAGGTAAATGCACTTGCTACCAAGCCTAATGACCTGAGTTCCCTCCCTGGGACTGGAGAATTCACTCCTGAAAGCTAGCCTCTGGCCTCCACACACAAATTAAAAACAAAAAGAAGAAAAAAAGACCTTATACTTTAATTTTTGTAAGATACCCCTGAGAAGAAATTTCCATGTGTCAAATTTCATTGGTTATCATCATATTCTTTATTATCTACCCAATGAGCAAACTTATTTCCAATACAAATTTTTGCTTAAATGCATAAATAAAAATAGGGAGATTTAATATTGTTTGCATGTGAACAATGGGAAGCGGGGAGTTTCACCTTTATTAAAGGCCTATGAGTATACAAATGATATTATTTAAATAAGAAAGGTGGCACTAGAGGAAAAGGAACAATTATTTATGTTTCTGGGGCAGAAAAAGAGGTCAAGGGGGAGTAACTCAAAGTGAAAGCCATATTAACAGATTTTATAAGTAAAATTAAAAGGGTGTGTGTGTGTGTGTGAGAGAGAGAGAGAGAGACAGAGAGAGAGACAGACAGAGAGAGACAGACAGAGAGAAAGAGAGAGACAGAAATTTTCTAAGTGACGTCACACTACTGAATGAAATGTGAAAGAAATACCTCTTTGAGCCTATGTAGCTAACAATGGTGAACAAAACTATTACTAAGCTACCAATATCTGAATCTACACTTGCTAGAAATATCAATAATTAAAACACGGCCTTTCAAGATGCAGCTCAGTTGGTAAAATGCCTGCCTAGCACTCTTCAAGTCCTAGGTTTGATCCCCAGCATCACACTGACAAGACACAGTAATTCTCAACTACATCCAATTGTACAATAAAACACAAGACAGCCTGGATTCCATATGACCCTGTCTCAGAGGAAACACCAACACAAAAACAAAAAATGGGCCAATAAAGTCTTAACAGAGACGCAGTGTTGACTAGTTCTGAGATATTTCTGCCTAGTCTGTCAAAGTCACACAAAGCCTTGATCCAACTGAAGGCAACATTTTACCTAAGATCGGCATCGTTCAAGAGTACCACAAAAGGTGGAAATGAGGAAAAACAAATTCCTAATGACACAAACAAATCACAAACTGGCTATAAATCATGCATTCATTCGTCATCGAGAGTTTTTAATTGAAAGCACCCAGTTTTCTCCTTAACTCCCAAAATGATGCCTGCTCTCTGTGACTATTAATAGCTAACTAAGAAAACCTGTCTCTCGGTCACCAAGGAGTTAGCAAACACAAGATAATAAAAGGACGGAAAGAAGAAAAACTCTAAACACCCCCACCCCCAAAGGAGAAAGCCAAGCCTGAGCACCGGGTTCCCACAAAGCAAAACATTTGAGAATCTGAAACCTGGGTGTGGATGTACGGAGCAGCTTTGGAGAATTTCTCATGGGAGAAGACACAACTTGTGAACCCAACTGAGCTAAGCGGCAAGGGCCGTTCAGAGACCTGCCAAAAGAGACGAGAATGCAACTCGTCTTCGTGCCTGGATTGGAATCAAGAGGTTGCACACTAAGAGACCCAAATTCGCTGAGGGAAAAAGGTGCACCCCACAAAAAAGGGAGCAGCCAGGAAATCAGGGGTGATGGCTTTTAATGATTCCTCAATCCTTGTCCTGACAAGGGTAAGGCCTGAACTGAGCTATTTTAGGTTTAGAAAGTCGGGGGTCGGACATCTGGCTGAGGCCAGGCCCCGCTGGCGACGCTTCCTTGTTTGGGGGCCCCTTCCCGCCCTGAGAACTCGGACATCCTGGCCGGTGGGGACAACACCGCCGGAGTATCAGGGCCTAAAGCTACCTTCCGGGCCAGGCGGGAAAGCAACATCTAGAGGACTGGACACGGCCTCTTTCGCTCTCTCTGCCCGCTGTTTGGGGGGCCCTCGGCCCGGTGAAGCAACGGGCTTCTAGGGGGGCCCTTCCACCGGAGCTCCGAACCCAGGCCCGCCTGGCCTCAGGCCAGCCTGGCGGACACCACTGCAAGCGACACTCACCGGCCCATTTCACGGAGCTCCCTGGACTCCTCCGGCTCGTCCAGGAGCCGCCGCCACCGCGGCCGCCGCCATCCCCGGCCCCGGAGCCGCCCCACACCCAGCGGCCCCCCCAGCCGGGCGCCCGGAGATGGCGTCAGCGCATCCCGCCCCCAGCGCTGATAGATGATGTCACGGCCCGGCCAGGGAGCACCACCTACCTTAAAGAGGAGGAAGCTGGCCGCCTGCCCATCATGTCCAGCGCCCTCTTTGGTAGGAAAATGAATGCCTGTTCCTCTGTATGGGTTTATGAGTAGAGATTGTCTCCTTGCTTCTCCAGCCCGGATTTCCTAGAGAAGTTTTCACAAACCATCAACAGAAATTCAGACAAAGGTTGTCCCTGGGGAATTCTGTTTAGAAAGTCCCAAAGTTTACTAGAGTGGAAAGATGGAAGGGTCAATGTAGGGTCAGGGTGGGAGAGCTGGAACCAGGCCTATTCAAAGGTCAAGAGCTTTATAAAGTCAGAAATAGCCTAAAGTAGATCCTGTGCAGGACCTAGGGAGAAGAAGCAAGTACCGAAGACCTAGATGTGTGTAGAGAATGAGACAAAGGTATTTGGTTCAGTACAGCAGAATGCAAGTCGGTTTAGTGAACAGAAGGCTTCACTACTGATCTGAAATACTGTCACCTATTAATTCCAGTTTATACCTGAATGCAGTTTGATTGCTTAAGTGAAAATAAAAATGAACGGCTGATTGAGAATTTGGAAGGTTGCTGATTGGAGAGGGGCAGTTTTGTGTTTGTTTTTGAGACAAGGTCACAAGTAGCCCAGGCTAGTTTTAACCTCACTATGTAGCTTAGGGTGAACTTGAACTCTTAATCCTCTTGCCTCTCTCTGTTGCCCAAGTGATGGTATTATAGGGTGCATTCATTACTTTTCTATTGTTGTGATAAAATACCATGACCAAGGCAACTTAGAGGAGGATTTTCTTTAGCTTAACCACTCCAGAGGGTTAGAGTCCACTGTGGTGGGAAAGCATGACAGCAGCTGGAGCAGAAGCTGAGGGCTCACATCTTGAATTGCAAAGCAGAAAGAGTGAACTGCTAATCACCTGTGGCCTTGAACCTCAAAGTTTGCCCCTAGTGACACACTTCCTCCAGCAAGACCATACCTCCTGACTTTAACAGCGCCAGGATTCAACCGTCTGAGCCTACAGGGGAAACCTCTCATTCACACCACAACAGGCATGCACCACCACATTTGGCTAATGCTTGAATCTGGATCCAGATTACAACTATACTAAAAAAGTGGTTATGCATGTCTTATAAAAACAAATTGAGGGGCTGGAGAGATGGCTCAAAGGCTAAGAACACTGGCTATTCTTCCAGAGGAACTGAATTCAATTTCCAGCAATCACATGGTGGCTCACAACCATCTGAAATGAGATCTGGTACCCTCATCTGGCCTTTATGCATACATGCAGGCACGATACTGTATACATAATTGATGGGGAATGTTCTTTTGTAAGAACTCCACTTACACATAATAAATAAATAAATAAATAAATCTTTTTTAAAAAATAGAACAGAACAAAAAAATAAATTGAACAAGAGAAAGCCTGGGGCTTGTAAAGATGATTCTGAATTGGTTTCTTTTTTCACTCCCTGCACTTTTCATTGACTGTTCAATAAAGAGCTATTGTGTTTGTTTGTTGTTTTTGAAGTACTAGTTAGGGGCTGGAAAGATGGCTCAGCAGTCTGGAAAGATGGCTTTTGGGTTAAAAGCACTGACTGCTCGTACAGAGGTCCTGAGTTCAATTTCCAGCACCCACATGGTGGCTCACAACCATGCAGAGTGGGGTCTGAAGCCCTCTTCTGGCATAAAGTTGTACCTGCAGATAGAGCAAATAAATAAACCTTTAAAGTACTAGTTGGGGGATTTGCTTAGTTAGTAGAGTGCTTGTGTAGCATCCACGAAGCTGTGGATTCATTCTCTAGCACTTTATACAATGGGACATGGTGGTGCATGTCTATAAACCCAGCACTCTGGAGATAGAGGTAAAGAGGATCAGAAGTTCAAGGTCATCCAGCTGGCACCCTGTTACCAAAACAATCAAACAATAACAAAAGTACACACATACATACAATACACACAGGAAGTACAAATACTAGCTGTCCCTTAAGTGAGTGTCTGGTCCCTAATGTGTGGCTATCTGAATTTTCTTTTCCTTTTCTTTCTTTTTTTTTATTGAACTTTAAGTTCGATACTAAATGAGTAGAAGGAAGATGTAGAAAGGACTTTAGAAAAAGCAAAGCCTGGTTGCCCATAATCCCAGCACTTGGGAGGCTGATGCAGGAGGATTGCTGCAAGTTCAGGCCAGCCTGAGCTACCTAGTGAGACCTTGTCTCAAAACATTTTGGGCCGTGAAAAAATGTCAAAAATGTATAGTATAACATCATGTATCTAATGTGAAAAGATACACTTAGTTATTTTGTGTAGCTACAAAGAAACAATAGGATAGATACTGAAGAGGGAGGTGGAACTGGACTAGTGGCCAAAAGGAAGAAAAGCACCTTACACGTTACTGCTGGAAATATTACAAGAAAATTATCTTAGGATAAAATGGACAAGTAGCACATGCCTAAAATCCTGGCACTTGAGATGTGGAAGCAGAAGTATTAGGAGCTCAAGGTCATCACTAGCTAACTATAAGCTTGAAGCCAGTCTCTCTCTCTCTCTCTCTCTCTCTCTCTCTCTCTCTCTCTCTCTCTCTCTCTCTCTCTCTCTCTCTCTCTCTCTCTCTCTCTCTCTGTGTGTGTGTGTGTGTGTGTGTGTGTTCCTGATAAGGGTGTTGGGAACCCAACTTCAGTCCTCTGCAAGAGCAGCAATTGATTTCCATAGCTGAGCCATTTCTCCAGCCCCTCCTTGCCAATTATTTTGCTTCTTTTTCCTTTTTTTTTTCCAAGCTCTTTTACCTATTTCTCTTAAATCTGGAAGTCCTTTATTTCCTTCCTTTGGGTTTTCCATCGCTACTGAGGATTTTTAAAGGTATTTGGGTCACGTGGGGACTGAAAAGTTGATCTTCAATTTTTTTTACCCACTTCCCATTCCCTGAATATTTATTGAATTCCTTTGCTGTGTGAAGTTGAAATTCTTATGATGGGAGAGCTATTGTGGTAGAAGTAAACAAGAGAAAACCTTGCTATGCTGGCTATTCCTCTCCCTAAGCTGGTAGGAATTTGAAATCTACAATAGTTACCTAGTTCCTCTCTGATCTCTGTACACCTGCAGCGCAGTCAGAGGAAGCTCAGAAAACTTCCCCAAATCTGTGTGGCAGCAGGGATTGAACCAGAAAGAACACTGCTAACTTGGGAAAACATCCACATCACAAGAGAGAGGTGTTTTAGATGACCCTATCCATGCTGTGACATCTTCCTTTTCATATGTCTCAGGATGTTAAGCATCACTTTATCTTCAGACACTGAAAACAGAAACAATTAATCACAAACATTCTCTGAGATATTTAGTGAGCATTTATGTATGGCATTAGGTTGTTTTTGTTTTGCTTTTCAAAAGCTTTTCTCATTGTCCAGGTACACATATGCAGTCTTCAAGCTTCTGTCTCATAAACTTTGATATATATCATTGTTTCCTTATGCTTTTTAAAAAATTTTACTTATTTTTGTTTTATTTACATTGGTGTTTTGCCATGGATGTCCAGTCCTCTGGAACAGGAGTTACAGACAGTTGTGAGCTGCCATGTGGGTTCTGAGAATTGAACCTGGGTACTCTGGAAGAGCAGTCAGTGCTCATAACCACAGAGCCATTTCTCCAGCCTTCTTTATGCTTTTAAAATTTTTTTTTTAAATTTAGAAACAATCATTTTTCCTATCAATCCCCCCTTCCCTCTCCCATCCTCCCATGCCTCCTACCAAACCAACCCACACAACCACCCCTCACCTGTTCCCCAAGGACAGTGAGGCCTTCCATGGGAGATCATCAAAGTCTGTCACATCATTTGGGGTAGGGCCTAGGCCCTCCTCCATGTATCTGGGCTGAAATAGTATACCTTCATAAGGAATGGGCTCCCAAAGTCCATTTGTGCACTAGAGATAAATACTGTTTCCACTGTCAGAGGTCCCATAGACTGCCCAGGCCTCCTAAGTGGCACCCACACTCAGAGGGTTTGGTTCAGTCCAATTCTGGTTCCCCAGCTTTATGACTGGGGCCCATGTGCTCTCACTAGGTCAGGTCAGCTGGTTCTGTAGGTTACAGCATGGTCTTGACTTCTTTGCTCACCTCTCCTCCCTCTCTACAACTGGATTCCAGGAGTATGACTCAGTGCTTAGCTGTGGGTGCCTGCTTTTGCTTTCTCAACTATTGGATGAAGGCTCTAGGATGACAATTAAGGTAATCATCAATCTCATTATAGGGGAATAGCACCAAAGACAGCCTCTCCACTACTGCCTAGATTCTAAGTTGGGGTCATCTTTGGGGATCTCTGAACACTAGCAAGACTGGAACATCCCAACACAGATGAAGCAGCAGAGAAAGACCTTAAAAACAATTTTATAAAGATGTTAGAGGCCCTCAATGAGGAAAGAAGAAAATCCCTTAAAGAAATGGAAGGAAAAACAAACAAACAAAAATACAGGAGTCGTGTCATCCTTGCTGGCGAGGGCAGGCACGGCACAGGTTCCCTCCTTCCACCATGTGGATCCCAGGGGACCAAATTTAACCTGCTGGGACACACACAAAAATATTTATTTAAATTAAAAGAGTCATATCTAAGCAAATAATCCACAGAGAAGCAAATGCATTCAGGCCATTGTTGAGTCACCAAGAATTCCTCAGCCAGGTGGTGGTGGTGGCTCACACTTTTAATCCCAGCACTTGGAATACTGAGGCAGGGGGATCTCTGTGAGTTTGAGGCCAGCCTGGTCTACAGAATGAGTTAGTTCTAGGACAGCCAGGGCTACACAGAGAAACCCTTTCTCAAACAAAAACAACAAAAAGAATTCCTTACATTGAGTTTTTTTTTTTTTTTTTTTTTTTTTTGAATGGAGTAGATATGGCAAAACCAGAATCTTCTTGCTGTAGGAGGCTTGCTCAATGAGATGATTTGTGGGTTGCAATGCCTTGGAGTATAATCACATTCACACGTCCAGCTCTCCTTTTTTTTTTTTTTTTTTTTGTTTTGGTTTTGTTTTGGTTTTTTGGTTTTTTGGTTTTTGTTTTTCAAGACAGGGTTTCTCTGTGGCTTTGGACACTGTCCTGGAACTAGCTCTTAGCTCTTAATAGACCAGCAGGCTGGTTTCGAACTCATAGAGATCAGCCTGCCTCTCCCCCCAGAGTGCTGGGATTAAAGGTGTGCACCATCACTGCCCGGCAATCAGATCTACTTTTAAAACTGATTGCCTCTGGGTTAATTTACAACAGGTTATCAATTGCCTGAGACTCCTGGGTGGGTGGGGAGAAAGGTTAAGCAAATATTTCCTGCAATCCTGCAAGCTGCCTCTTAGTCATTGTGAAATCCCCAAGGTGATATTCTTCCAACACCTCACTTAGGAAGTTTGGAATTTAAAGGAGGGCATCTGGCCTTCAGGAATGTGCTAGTTGCTTACTAAGGTGATCCACTTGTTTCAAAGGTCTCTACAGATTGTTTGGTATCTTGACTGGATCAAAGTAAACATTCTGATTCTAATAGTCCTCTCCAGTTTTGTAAGATATTACCTTTGGGGAAAACATAAAGGGAATTCCTTATCTCTCTGTATTATTTCTTACAAGATGGGAATCCCAGGTGATCTCTAATTATCTCAAAATACAGAGTTTCACTTCAAGTTTCCAAAGGTTTAGAATGTAGCATGACTGGATTCCTGGGCTTCCCCCACTGGGATGGAACCTTATCATCTGGTTAGTCTTGTCAGTGTTATAATAGCTGTTGATTTTAAGCCCTCCAGGCAAATTTTTCTGGAGTGGTTTTCTCGGCCGTTAGAAAAAGTTATTCCTTCTGCCAGGTGACAGTTTATATGGTGCTGCCCTCACGAGCAAGGACAGTAAGGTGCCTTTCTTCCTGTCAAACTTATTTTCTGTTATCTCCACCATTTCCTCATTCCAGTGTTTCACACAAACCACCAACATCTCAATTCACAGAACAACTTAGCATCTTTGAAATAAGTATTCACTAAAATGGTGTTCTGCGGCTAGTGCAGGCTAGTAAGCCCAGCTACTCAGGCTGAGACAGAAGGATCACAAGTTCAAATCCAAAGTGGACAACTTAGGGGAGACCCTGTATCAACAACAAAAATGTATGAAGATATGGTTCAGGGACCCTAGATTCAACCATCAGTACCACAATCAGAGAAATACAGGCTGTTCTCTGCCCAGTAAGATAGTTCTACCATTATCTCTTGATAGGGAGACAACTTTAAATTCTAAACCTGATTTAATTTTATTCTTATTATTACATATATTTTATATGTATGTGCTTTGCCTTCATGTAAGTATGTGCACCATGTGTGTGCAGTGCCAAAGGAAGCTAGAAGAGGGTGTTAGAACCTCTGGAGCTGGAGTTATGGTTGGTTGTGAGCTACCACGTGGCCACTAGAGAGACTGAACGTGGGTCCTGTGCCAGAACAATAAGTTCCCTTAATTACTGAGGCCTCTCTCCAAACCAGGTTTTAAATTTTTATTACATCAAAATTTATTTGTATTCTATATGTATGGGTTCTTGCCTGCATGTATGTCTGTACACCACATGCATGCAATGTCAAAAAGGCTGGAAGAGAACTTGGATCCCCAGGAGCTGTAGGTGAGCCATCACATGGGTGCTGAGAGCAGAACTTGGGACCTCTGTAAGAACACTCCGAGCTCTTAACCACCCATCTGTGGATCCAGCTCCTTTTATTACATTTTTTAAACTGTATTTTCTGTGCATGTGCTGGTTGAGGCAGGATGCATGCTAAGGCACATGAGTGGAAGTCAGAGGACAACTTTCATGACTTGGTTCTCTCTTTTCACTCTTTGGGTCCTGAGGATTAAACTCAGGTTACCAGGCTTGGTGGTCAGTTTCTTTACTCCACTGAGCCATCTTCCCATCCAAAAACATTACTTTTAAAAAGCATTAATAGAGCTGGGTGTAGTGGTGCAAGCCTTTAATCCCAGGACACAAGAGGCAGAAGCTGAACTGGGTTTCATCTCATGATTTCATGGTAGCTTTGGTTGTGAACATATAAACAATTTTGGATTGGAATGACATCATGCCATGCAATGCCAGAGAACCCTACCTGAAATACCCAGGCTCATCTTCAAGACTGTTGTATGTTATGAACTTTTTTTAAAAATCAGATATACATAGTACACATAGTTTTCTGCCCTTATAGAAACATTACAGCTTAGTTATGGGAAACAAAGACAATATTTTCCTAGGCCAGACAGATAGCTCAACTAGTAAAGACACTTGTCAACCCTGAAAGCATGAATTTGATCCCTTGAAGGTGGAAAGAGGAAACCAACTCCTGCAAGTTGTGCTCTGACCTCCACATGAGTGTCTGGGCACAAGCATCCCCCAGTAAATAAAGTAATAAAAAAATTACTGCCACCATTTCTTCTGCATCTAAATATCAAATCAGCATATAGTTGTTTTGTATTGTGTTAGAATGTTTGACTTTATGTTTGTTTTTTTTTTGTTTTTTTTGTTTTTTTTGTTTTTTTTGCCCCAGACAGGGTTTCTCTGTACAATAGCCCTGGCCATCTTGGAACTCAATTTGTAGACCAGAATGACTTCGAACTCACAGAGATCCCCCTGTCTCTACCTTCTGAGTGCTGGGACTAAAGGCATGGGCCACCACCACCTGGCAGAATGTTTGATTTTAAAATTTGCTGTTTGGGCTGGGCAGTGGTGGCACACACCTGTAATCCTAGAACTTGAGAGGCAAAGGCAGGTGGATTTCTGAGTTTGAGTCCAGGTCTGTGAGTTCCAGGACAGCCAGGGCAACACAGAGAAACTCTATCTTGAAAAACCAAAAACAAACATACAAACAAAAACTTGCTGTTTGAGGGGGCTGGAGAGATGGTTTAGTGGTTAGGAGCCCTGGCTGCACTTGCATAGGACCCAGGTTTAGTTCCCCACACTCACATGGCTGCTCAGAGTTGCCTATTACTCCAGTTCTGGGGCATCCAATGCCTTCTTTGACTTCCACTGGGACAAGCCAGACATGTGGTAAACAGACGTACATGCAGGCAAAACATTCATATGATAAAAAAAAAAACTAAAAAAAAAAAAAAAAAACCCTACGGTTTGACAGAGAGACTGACAACTCGTCAAAGTGCAGGAGATAAGTGGTGTGGAGTGCTCAGCCCCAGATGGAGCATGTACATCACCTCCTCCCCAACCGTTCAGGGCGTACAAGGAAGAGGAGGTGCAAAGACTGTGAATGCAGGGATCTGGGAGGACTTTTTTTTTTGTGGTTGTGTGTTAAGTTAGATCCGGGAGGACTTCTGTAAAATAGTGTCTTCTGGACATGACAGGGCCACTTCAACTCATGAACTTACAGCTGCTGTCGCTGGTTGAACAACATTTGCATAAGATCAAGCCAGTTGCCATCCCTCTTCCCAGCTAGCTGAGAGTTACTGGCTACTGAAGGCTGCTTGGAAGGAAGAGTCAGTGTTCCTTGGGAGTGTAGCCATACTCTAGTGTATAGTGCTGTATACCCAGGTGCATATGAACTGGACTTGAAGGATTATGAAGAAGAGGGAGGAAGAAGAGGAAGAGAAGAAGAAATAGTGATGAAGTTGGGAGAGAGATGTTGGGATAGTCTGGGAGAAGTCAGACTACATTGTGTGCATACAAGAAAAATCTCAAAGAGTATATAAACAAAATAAAGAGGAACATACCTGTGAGATGAGACAGCAGATAAAGGCACTTACAATGCAAGCCTGAAAACCAAGTTCCTGTAAATATTGAAGGGAACAACCAACTCCACAAAATTGTCCTCTGACTGCCACATACACTGTTTCATGTGTGTGTATGTACACATGACAGGTGTGTACACATGTGAGTGCACGAGTGCGCGCGCGCGCACCCACCCATCCCCCCCCCCACACACACACAAATAAGAAATTGCTGCTGGAGTCGCTGACTTTGGTTGCATAAAAATTTAATTTGGGATTAGAATTAGGGCAGAATTTGCAACAATATCTCAAATGTTAATAAACATACTTCTGCCTGTTTTTTCTTCATATTAATGCAAATCAACATTCTTAGTACTGATGATTATGAAATAAAACTACCAGTCAACTTGGGAAAATGTGGAAGATGTTCTATGTCCCATGATACTAAATAGTTTTTGTTTGTTTGTTTTTTAAGACAAGGTTTCTCTGTGTAGCTTTGAAGCCTATCCTGGCAGTTGCTTTGTAGAACAAACTGGCCTCATTCTCACAAATATTCACCTTTCTGTGCCTCTTGAATGCTGGAACTAAAGGTGTGCACCACCAACACCTGGCTCATTCTTAGTATTTTATGTGTATTGATATGAAGGTGTCAGATCCCCTGGTACTGGAGTTACAGACAGTTGTCAGCTGTCATGTGGGATTTGAACCCAGGTCATCTGGAAGAGCAATCAGTGCTCTTAACTACTGAACCATCTCTCCAGCCCTATAATTTCATTCTTTATGCCAAAAGAAACATGCATATCCATTCCCTTATAATGCAAATTTGCTTTCACTTTTAATGGATGGTGAAGTTACATGTATCCAAAATTTGTTTTAAGATACATTTCTTTATGTTTTTAAAACCAGTAAATGCTTGATTTATGTATCTGTTCTATAGTTAGAATGGCATAAAATTTTCTCAGACAAAAAGGGGTTGTGAGTAGAGAATATAAGCCCCGATTACATGCTAGAGAGAAAACCTAGAGATCTGGTTCAATAGTAGATCGCTTACACAGTGTGCTCAAGGCCCTATGTTCAATCTCCAGCAATCAGGCACAAGCATAGGTGTACAGAGACAGACAGACAGAGACAAATGGAGGGAGATTGGATAACATGGGCCTACGTAAGGTGCCCACAAATAAGTGAAATTTAGGCAAACTCAGTAGTATTTATTTGTGGTAACATGAACAACAAGGAAAACATTGACAGTCCACATAACACTTGTGAATTTTGTATGATTGTGTCACTGTGGTACAAAACCCCACTGAGTTGTACACCCAGAAGCAGTACTTGCAAATTTTTTTAAATTTTATTTTTACTCATTTTAATGTGTATGTGTATCTTAGTGTTCTATTGCTGTGAAAAGACACCATAACCATGGCAACTCTTATAAAAGAAAGCATTGAATTGGCATGTGCTTACAGTTTCAGGGGCTTAGTCCATTATCACCGTGGCAGGGAGTAGGGTGATATGCAGGCTGGCATTGTACTGGAGGAGTAGCTGAGAAGTCCATGTCTGGATCCTGGCAGGCAGGAGGAAGAGAGAGACTCCGGGAAGATGGGCTTTTTGAAACCTTAAAACCTACCCCTAGTGATGCACTTCTTCACCAAGGTCAGACCTCATATGCTTTCAAGTAGAGCCACTCCCTATAAACCTACAGGGGCATATTCATTCAAAACACCACACTTCACTCCTTGACCCCCATAGGTTTGTAGCCATAGCATAATGCAAAAATGCATATAGTTCAACAAAAGTTCCATAGTCTACCACAGTCTCAACATTGTTTAAAGCCCAAAGTCTCTTTTGAGCCTCAAGGCAATCTCTTAACTGTAACCCCTACAAAATCAAAATAAAGCAGATCACATACTTCCAACATACAGTGACATAGAATATGCATTGCCATTCCAAAAGGGAGGAAAGGGAGCATAGGAATAATAAATAATAAATCAAAGAAGAAATAATAAATCAAAGCAAGACCAAACACCAGTCAGCCAAACTCCACACAATCTCTCTATGTCTGAAGTCAAAGCACTTTTCAGCTCTCCAACTCCTTTCAGCTTTGTTGACTGCAACACACCTCTCTCTGTTGGACTGGTTCTACTCCCTCAAGCAGCAATACTTGTCAGGTATCCCACAACGCTGGCATCTCCAATACCTTGGGGTCTTTATTGAAATCCAGGGTTCACATTCATAGTTTCATGGTCTTTCTGGGCCTTCATGTAGGGACACCCATGTCACACAGCTAGTCTCAGTGGCCACAGAGGGAGATCCCACAAACTCTTTCTTGAACCCTTGTCTCTAATATCAGATCCATGTGGCTAAAGCTGACAAGTTCTTCTGTTTGCTGTGGCTAGAACTTGTTCAAATACATTTGCATCAACTTTCTGAATTTTTTTTTTTTTTTTAGATCTAGAACTCAGAGATCTGCTTGCCTCTAATCCCAAGTGCTGGGTTAAAGGCATATGTCACTACCACCCAGCCAGCTTTCTGGTTTTGATGGTTTCCTTCACTCTTAAGCATTGCTTTCATTCATTTAGCAAGTTGGAAGTTTAATCTTCCCCTTAGGTCACCACTCCCTTTATTTCACTTGGTATCAGGTTTTTCTTTAAACTTTTTTTTTTTTTAAATCTCCTTGAGCACCGGAGTTAATTCCACTTCCTGATGTTTTCTTTCTCCTCCAAACGGTACATTTTATATTTTTCCTTTCTCAGCTTGCTCCTTTTCACTATAGACCTGCATAAGACTGGCCACTAATAAACACATGACATAGTCAATGTCATGAAATCTGTCTTGAAATCTCTTATACCAGCTGGATTGTGGTGGGGGGGACATGCCTTTAATCCCAGCACTCTGGAGTCAGGCAGATAGAGCTCTGTGAGTTTGAGGCCAGCCTGGTCTACAAAGTGAGTTGCAGAACAACCAGGGATGTTATACAGAGGAAACCTTGTCTCAAACAAACAAACAATAAACAACAAAACAAAGAAATCTCTATCAATGCCATTAATCCAAAACTCTTCAATTTAGCCTCAGGTAGATTTTTTTTTTTTGACAAGAGCAAAAAGCAGCTGTGTTCTTTGCCAAAACATCCTTATAACAGTTCTAGGTCACTTCTTCTTCTTCTTCTTCTCTGAAAACACTTGAGCTGAACTGTCATAATCTATATTGCTCTCAGCACCACTGTCTTCTATGCTTGTAATAGTATGGCTCATTCAGACCAACTTAAAATGTTCAACTGCTTTCCTAATCCAAAGTCCACATTCCACTAGCAAACAGCACAGTCAGGCCTGTCACAGCAATACCCTTTTCCCTGGTGCTAACTTCTGCTGTAGTAAGTATTCTATTGCTGTAAAGAGACTCTGTGACCGTGGCAACTCTTATAAAAGAGAACATTTGGTTGGAGCTGTCCTATAGTTTCAGAGGTTTAGTTCATTATTGTCATGGCAAAGAGCATGGGGGTATGCAGTCATCCAAAACCATAGGCAGTAGGAAGAGAGAGATTCTGGGCTTGGAATAGACTTTCTGAAACCTCAAGCCCACCCCAGGGATGTACTTCCATACCTCCTACTCCTTTCAAGCAGTGCCACTCTTTATGAGTTTTCAGAGACTGTTTTCTTTCAAACCACCACAATGTGAGCGTATACCACATATGTGCAGGCACCTATAGAGGCCTGAAGAGGGCATCAACTTTCTTGGAGCTGGAGTTACAGGTGTTGTGAGCCTCCCACGTGGGTACTGGGAATCAAACTCTAGTCTTGTCTCCATCTCTCCAGCCCACATGCTTGCCAATTTTAAACTATGTCTGCATATTCTTTCATTTGATCTCCACAACCTAAATGCCCATGCTATTATCCAGATAAATATTATTTTCTTTTAAAGAACAATTTAAATAGAACAAACTAGTCCTGTCTTACCTAAGTGTATCCTTTTAAAAGGTAGACAATATTCTTGACTGTTAGTCACAAGGGGTTCTGTTTTATCACTTGGGCACATAATACATGTGTTAGCACTGGGGTTGTAATAGCAACTTAGCATTTACAGGAAACACATCTAGTATGATTGTGATTTGTTTTTTTTTTTTTTTCCTGTGGTATCTAGGAAAAATGGTTTGCCTGTTTTGGACTCAGCTACATTTGCTTCCATGTTCTTAGCCTTCTGTTTCCCTCAGATTCAAGTGACAATCAAATGGTAAGCATCACTTTTAGGGTTTGGTGGACAAAGTATATCATTTAGAGACTCAAAGGGGCAGAGTGGAAACAGGGGGATGCAGAGTGTTTGCTAGCCTGCCAGTGCAGCCAAAAGACCAGCTCCCAATTCAGTGAGAGATCTGGTCTCAAAAAAAAAAAAAAAAAAAAAAAAAAAAAAAGAATGGAGGGGCTGGGAAGATGACTAGCTCCACGAAATCCAATGCCCTCTTCTGGTCTCTGTGAGCACCCACATCCACTTTCATACATATATGTCACCACCTCCACATATGTACACCGGTGAGCATACCCGAACATGTACACACATACACACACAACAACAACAATGCACATGCACACAGACAATAGTAAAATGCAAATAATAATACAAACTCCCACAGGTGTTACTGGAATCACATGGAACATGGAACAGCATATATGAAAATGTTAACTATGAATACTCGGTATGTATTCTTCTCTGTCCCGGGAGTAGCAGGTTTCACTGACCTACACACTCAACTTCCTTTCAAAAATAATCTCTTTCTTTACAAACTAACAAATATTCACCATAGTTTAAAAAATAAAGGTAAGCTGAAAGGCAAAGACTAAGATCTCCCATTGGGTTTCCTAGAATGGGATCCCCAGATTTCTAGGGTCTCAGAATCACAGGAAGCACTTGAGTTCCACTAGTAGAGGGGTGTAGGGGGTGGGAAGCTTGATTCAGTCTTTCTAGGATGTGGCCAAATAATTTGCATTTGCAGGAGGTTCCTAGGTATATAGAGGTTGTGATCTGGGGGTGAGATGTTGAAGACCTAGTACAGAAACAGCTCATGTTATGAATATATGGCATATTTTAAGTACAGATTTTTGTTTATTTAGCATTGTTTCTCTAGTATGTGACATGCTTTTTTTTTAAAAAAATTCAACAAACTCTCTCTGCACACTCATTTTTCTATATGTGCTTCATGCTGCAATCTGAGTAGTACCAGAAAGCTGGGAAGGAGGTTGAGCGAGCATGCATCCTCATAGAGCACTTTATACTGAGGACTACTTTGTGGAAGCTCTAGAGATCCTGGAGCTGCCCTGTGACCTGATGCTGACTTAGTGTAGCTTGATTCAGGCTATCACTTAGGAGGCTGAATCAAGTGGATGAGGAATTCAAGGCCATCCTGGGCTTCATGGCATGACTCTGTCTCAAAACCAAAGTGAAACAAAGCAAAACAAAAACACCCTAAACAAACAACAAGCAAACCTCCACCAAAATCAAAACTCAAGCTAACCTGAAACAGAAGGAGGCTCAGTTGGTGAAGTTTCTGCTGCATGTGGATTTGAGTTGTGATCCTCAGTGCCACAGTAAAATCCACAAGCTGTGGCTAGCATCTATAAAGCCAGCAATGGGAGGGCAGGGGGACAAGCAGATTACCAATTGCATGCCAAGTATACGGGCAAAAGTATAGGGGCAGGGAATAGCTTGTGAGGGTCTAATCTTCCCTTCCACTGTAGATTGTGGGGATTGAATTTAGGTTATAAAGTTTGTGTCTTACCTGCTGAGACATCTTGCAGACCCTTTAAATCTGTGGCTGGTAACTTCTGGGATCTTTCTATTGCTTGATTCTTAGGCACACAAACAGGAAAGGTATCTTTCTGAATCAGGTTTCTAATTCTGAAAGAAGGACTCAAAGGCTTCCCTTTTCTGAGCATAGATGACACCAGTAAAACAGAAGTCAGGCTTAGTGTAGTCTCAGCAGCATGGGTCACACAAATCAGCTATCCACCAGCTAGGTAGAAAACACTGACATGTGTTCATTGCATACTGGCATTTTGAGAGAGATCTTGATCTGGTTCTATTTTTTCCACAACACCCTTCAGGGAGTAATTAACCTACAGACCGTTGACTACAAACACTGAGGTCTCCTTAAGGCACCCAGGGCTCTTACATGGCAACGGTCTCATAACAAGTCATTCCACACACTCTGGATATCTTTGAGCATTTTTGGTTTTGAAAAAGTTGTGCAAGTGGGAAAAAATTTGAGGATCATCAAATACGTTGAGCACATGAGAACATTTCCCAGCAACCCTAATGTGTACTTTGTCTCCTGCAAGTGGGTGCAGTCAGTATCTTCTAGGGAAAAGCAGTCAGATTACCTCCAAGTCTTGCCATAAGAAATACGACATGTAGTCAAGCTCAGTGGTGGTGGTGGCTCATGCCTTTAATCCCAGTACTTGAGAGGTAGAGGCAGGCACATCTCTGTGAGTTTGACACCAGTGTGGTGTACAAAGTTAGTTCCAGAACAGCCAGTACTGTTACACAAAGAAAGCCTGCCTTGAAAAACAAACAAACAAACAAACAAACAAAATAAAACCAAAACAAAGAAAGACAAAATGTGATATAGATTCTTTCAGCATATATAAAAATAAGTATGCTTAAAAATACGTATTGTTTTACATATGGTATGTTTACATATGGGTTTATGTTCCACTATTAGTTTTAAAAGAATTCTTATTGGGTGGTGATGGCACATGCCTTCAATCTAGCCCTTAGGAAGCAATGGCAGACAGATCTCTAGGTTGAAGGCCAGTCTGGTCAAAAGAGTGAGTTCCAGGGCAGCCACGGTTGTTATACAGAGAAACCCCTGTCTCCAAAATCAACCAAACAAAAAAGAATTATTGACAGATGCTGTGGTGCACACAGAGGCTCTGCCTAGAGCATTGTAAAATTGAGGCAAGCCTGGTCTACAAAGTGATACCTGTCTCAAAGCAACCTCACAAACAAAAATCTTTAACATTGTTTGTGAACAATATTGCCTACGAACTATTATTTTTTGAGACAGGGTTTCACTATGCATTCTTGGTTGGCTTAGATCTACTTGCTCTTGCCTCCTGAGTGCTCGTATTAAAAGTGTTCATCACCACAGACAGCTTCCACGAGATGTCTTTGAAGTAAGGAAAAGAAGGAAACGTGAAGTCTTGAGTTTCATAATTTTGTGTTTCCCTGAGGGAACTAGATTCTGGTTTGGCTGAAACCAGATCTGGACTAATCTGGTCAGCTGTTTGCCTGCAGACAGAGATGCCTGTGTTGGAAATAGTAAACTAACTAGTTTGAACTGCTCTGCCATGGTAATTAGGGAGGGTGTCACTATGGTTACTTGTTTAGAATGGAATTTAGAGAAATCCTTTCCTCTCTTAAAAGGAAAACAGCATTATTTTTGTGAGTCTTTTTGTTTGTTTTGTTTTTGTTTTTCGAGATAGAATTTCTCTGTGTAACAGCTAGGCTGTCCTGGAACTCACTCTGTACTCAAGGCTGGCCTCAAACTCACAGAGATCCACCTGCCTCTCTGCTTGTCTCTGAGTTCTGGTATTAAAGGTGTGTGCCACCATCATCAGGCTCTTTGTGTGTGTGTGTGTGTGTGTGTGTGTGTGTGTGTGTGTGTGTGTGTGTGTGTGTGTGTGTGTGTGTGTGTGTATGTGTGGAAGAGAGAGAGAGAGAGAGAGAGAGAGAGAGAGAGAGAGAGAGAGAGAGAGAGAGAGAGTCTTTAACTGGAAAAACAAATACGTTTTGTGGTAATGATGGATGAAAATAAGCGTTAAAAATCAAAATACTTTATAAACTGTGTGACACAGGTGATGAGGGGTTTTAAATATGAATTCAACATGTACGGAAAGCAAAATATTTGTTGTTTTTGTTATTTGGAAGCTAATATCATTCCAATAGGGAATAGGAAAGGGAGTTTTGCTTTCTTGGGTTGCTCTGAATCTAAAGCAAACATCACATTATTTTCTGTCTCTTACTTTTCCTTGGAGAGCTATGACCAGCACGTGCAAAAGGCAGCTGAGAATATGACCAACTGTGCCAACCAAAGAGCTCAGAACTTTCAGGTAATACCATTTTCAGAGGCTTATACTTTTCCAATGCATCAAGCCTACGAAAAGCTGAGCAACCTCAGAACATCAATTTTTTTGCATACCAAACAATGTTTAGAGATAAATTTTTCATAAAAAACAGAGAAACTTGGATATGTTTTGGACTGGAGACTCAGAATCAGATCTCTAGAAAAGTCTAGAGCCAAGAAAAATGAGATGATTTCTTTTCTAAGAAAAGATATTGCCTTCAATGTCACTGACCTGTAATTAGAAGGTAGCAAATGAAACTTAGAGATTTCAACTTCTGAACATATGTCACCATGACCACACGTGTATCTCAGGACTTACATTCACTTAGATTGTCTTTGTTTTGAGACAAGGTCTCTATGTGTAGCTCCAGCTCACTTGGACCTCCCTGTGTAGACCACATTGGCCTTGAACTCACAGAGAGCTAAAATTAAAGGCCTGTGCCACTATGCCAGGCTTTCAGAGTATAGATGTATACAACCATTGCTGTTGTTCAAGGTCATGCCATCCCCATCGTTCAAGGTGTCCATTCTAATTGGTTAACACTGTGCTGATCTGGTTAGTAAATGCTGAATAGCATCCTGATATAATTCAAATACTTATCACAAAATGGAGATTATTAATTCAAAAATTTTCTTATTTTATTCTTTTTGGTGATCTTGCCATGTGTCTTGAGCTGGTCTTGAACTCATAACCCTCTTCCCCTAGCCTTCTAAGTGCTGGGATTATAAACATGTACCACCATTTCCAGTTCAAAGTATATTTTTTCTTGTATCTACTTTCCTCCTATTGTACTTGATTTGACATTTCTAAATTCTAAGATAAAGCTGTCCTATGACACATTTACAAGCAGGGTACCTCCATAGTGCTAAATTATACATCTTTTTAAAGGCACATATGGGGGGACAGTGAGGTAATTCATCAAATAAAGATGCCTGGCTGCCAAGCCTGATGACCTGAGTTCAATCCCCAGGACTCATATGGTAGATATAGAGAAAAACTCTTAAAAGCTGTTCTCTGACCTTTGCAGGTGCACAGTGGTATGGGCACATGAGTGCACGCAGCACTCTCTCTCTCTCTCTCTCTCTCTCTCTCTCTCTCTCTCTCTCTCTCTCTCTCCACACACACACACACACACACACACACACACAAATGTAATAAAAATTTAAAACCCTACACATTTAGACAACAAAGGATAGAAAGATGAATAGGCAAAGACTATGAGTTGAAAGACAAGCCAGACTTTGTTCTTTCTTGTTTTGTAGCTATGTGTGTCACCAAATCTGTTGTGTTCTTTACTTCTCAGCTAATATGTAAATTAAATGTGAACACTAACCCAGGTTCTACTGGAACAATGTCTTATAAAAATTGCTAAGAGCTAGTACATACCCTGTAAATACAAGTCAAGCATTATAGTGAGTACTTTTCTTTTTGTTGTTGGTTTTAAAGGGTTGCTCTATTTTATTTTTTGTTGTTTTAGATGCTGTTTTTATTATTTTTAATTATGTGGTCTCCGTGTGGGAATGTTCATGTGAGTGCAGGAGCCCAAGAAGTCCAAGGGCATCAGATACCCAGAGCTGAACTTGTGGATGATGGTGAGCCTCCTGAGGTGGGTGCTGAGAACCCTATCTCTAGTCCCTGTTTCTTTCTCTGTGTGTTTTGTTGTTGATGTCTGTTTGTTTGTTTTGAGATAAAGTCTCTTGTAGCCCAAGCTGGCCTCAAACTTAGGCTTGCCGTGAACTCACTATGTAGCTAAAAATACTTTTGATCTCTTGATTATCCTGCTTCCTCCTCTCAAGTACCTGTATCATAGGCATGCACCAGTTTTACAGGCTGCTATGGATCAAACCCAGAGCTTCATGCATGGAAATTAATTATACTTTCTGTATATCTTATGCACATACTGTGAATGTAATTTTTTATCTTTAGTGTATCTGTATTTTACCTATGACCCCTTCATGTGTGGTCAGGCGTGGAATTTTCCATTTTAGTGTTGTCATGTTAGAAAGTTTCAAGTTTTCATCTTTAGTTTTCTTTTAGATTTGTTTTTTTATTTCTTTATGTGTATGTGTGTGTACACATATATGTGGATGTCTCACAGTGGTCAGAGGAGAGCACTGGATCTTCTGGGAACAGGCAGTTGTGAGCTAACACATGGGTGTTGGGAACTAAACTTGGGTCCTCTGCAAGAGCAGTGAGTGCCCTTAACTGCTGGGCTGCCTCTCCAGACTTAGTGCTTGGCCTGCACTGTATCTGGTTTGAGGCCTTTTACAAGTACACAGGTGTCTGGCTTACGCAAAGTCTATATTTGAAGATGCAGCTCCTGTCTTGGTATTATCTCTCAGAAGCTCAGAGGTATCTTAAACCGAACATGGCCACAGTGTTCTCTCCACAACCCTACTAATTCTACACTTAAAGGCAGTTCTAAGCTGGAGAAAAGAGGAAACAACCTGGCATCTTCCTTGACTCTCCCTTGCTCTCAATTGTTCTACCCTTCAACCCATCTTTCAGCAATTACCATTGCTCTTCCCTTTAATAAATTGAGAAACCTGCCACTCCTCAGCTTCTTTACTGCCAGTGTTCTGGCCCAATATGCCATCTTCTCCTGACTGACTTGTTGCAATTCTCTTAGTTGATCCTCTTAGTCAGCTTTCTGTCAGTGTGACAAATACCCAAAGTAAACAAAATGATGGAAGGTTTGCTTTGTGTCCTGGCTAGTTTTTTCCCCCATTTTTCAAGACAGGAAGACAGGGTTTCTCTGTGTAACAACCCTGGCTTCCTTGGAACTTGCTTTATAGATCAGGCTATCCTCAAACTCCCAGAGATTGGCTTGCCTCTGCCTCCTGGGTGCTAAGATTAAGGCATGTGCCACCATCACCTGGTCTCCTGGCTAATTTTATGTCAACTTGACACAAGCTAGAGTCATCTGAGAGGAAGGAACCTCAACTTTGAAAATGTCTCCGTAAGATCCTGCTGTAGGCAAGAGATGTAGAGCATTTCTTCAATTAGTGATTGATATGGGTGGTGCCACCCCTGGGCCGATGGTACTGGATGCTATGACAGACTGAGCAACCCTTAAGGATCAAACTGGCAAGCAGTACTCCTCCCCAGCTCCTGCCTCCAGGTTCCTGCCCTGTTGAGTTCTTGCCCTGCCTGACTTGATGATGAGCAGTGTTGTGGAAGTTTCAGCAAAATAAACCCTTCCCTCCCAGACTTGTTTGGGTGTGGTGTTTTATGACAGCATCACTGACCCTTTCTGATGCTTTGGCTCAGTTTCAGATTCCAGTCCATGACTGCTTAGACAGTTAGTTGTTTCAGGCCTGTGGAAAAGAGAGGTAGAGCGCTGGTAAGATGGCTCAGCTCGTAGGCGTTATTGCCGCCATGTCTGATGACCTGAGTGTGATCCACGTGAAGCGCATGGTGGAAGAATGGATCCCCACAAGTTGTCCTCAGACTTTCATACTTGTGCCATAGCACACATAGGCACGCACACATGCACAAGATATGGTTTCAGAGTACCTCTGTACATCTCGACCAGAAGACTAGACCTCAACATTATTGCTTTATAAGCCCTCCAATAGATTTTTGTTGTGGTGGTGGTTTTGTTTTTGTTTTTCAAAACAGGGTTTCTCTGTGTAGTTTTGGAGCCTGTCCTGAAACTCTGTAGTCCAGGCTGGCCTCCAACTCATAGAGATCCTCCTGCCTCTGCCTCCCGAGTGCTGGGATTAAAGGCGTGCACCATTAACGCCCGGCTCCTCCAATAGATTTATGTCTTCGTCTCACTCTGTAGTACAGGCTGCCATTGAGCTCACTATATAGCTAAGGTTGAACTTGTGTCATCAGTCCTACCTCAGCCTTTCAAACCAAGTATGAAGCACTGTGCCTGGTTTTCCAATGGCTTCTTATTTCACTTAGTATGTAGTTTTTTCCCACGATGGACAAGACTATCCACACCTGCTCTCCCTTGTCTCATTTTTTCCACTCTATCCTGGTTTACTCTGCCTCAGCTCTGTGGACCTCTTCACACTTCTTCAAAGACTGAGGCACATTCCTACCCCAAGACCTTTGTACTTTTTTCTTTCTGGTATTCTCTGTTCTCAAAATACTTGCCAGGTTCTGCTCCAATGTTCTTCAAGCCTTTCTTAAATGTTCTCCATGTGACCCTTCCTGGCTACCTTCACTAAAATGTTGACCCTCTCCCCTTTCTCAGCTCTATAACTTTTCACTATGATATGTGTCTTAGTTAACATAGCTTAGAGCTCACTTAGTAAACCTGTTTATTATCTGTCTTCCCCACTAGAATGGTTACAGACAGGAACTTTTATGTGTTTTGTTCACTACTATTTGCCACACACTTATATTAGGTGGTCAGTAGATCTTGTAAAATGAACTAAATATTTCTACATAGTAAGACCTTATGTTGAAAGATTGAATAGGTTAATGAACAAACTAATTTTCCCCTCTTGAAATTGTTTTTCAGAACTGTACCTTGTATGCTGTTCAGCTCTTAGGATTTGAGTCCTCCTCTGACTTAGAAAGAAAAATAAAACAAAGAGGGGGCTGGAGAAATATGTCAGTGGTTAAGAGCAGTTGCTGCTCTTGGGGAGGACCTTGGCTTGGTCTGCAGAACCCACATGGAAGCTCACAACCATTTGTAGTTCCAGTTCTAGGGGATCCAATTTGAGTTCCCTGCAAGAACAGTAAGAGCTCTTAACCACCAAGTCATCTAACCCCCTAAATAATTTTTGTGTTAGTAGGAGTGTATTCTAAAGTTAACAACATAAAATTGTGCAAGTAAATTTATAAACTAGTAATGTTGTTTATTATTATTATTATATACTATATTAGTATTACTATACATAAATTGTATGGATGATTTTTTTAGATGACACAGAAGCTTTGTTTACTCTAGCATCATCACAAACATGTGAGAAATGCTTTGAATTACATTATAGTTCATTGTTCATTGAAGCATTGTTATGTGATACGTGACTGTATGAAGCTCTAACATATACCCTTTGTTCTTATACTCTAAAACAGCCCATCAGCTCAATACAGTGAAAACAACCCCTTCATATTATATAATAGTCAAGCCATATTAAATTTCCCTTAGTATCTCAAAAATGAGTTACTATTTATGTTGAAATTGAGGATGAAAGGATGGCTCAGCACTTGAGAGTACTGACTGTCCTTCTGGTGGGTGCAGGATATACACCATGGCTCACAACCATCTGTAACTTCAGTCCCAGGGAACATGATCCTCCCTTCGGATCCACACAGACAGTGCATACACATGATGCACGTGCATGCATACAAGCAAACCATGAAATAATAGAATAAATAACCCTTAAAATCTTTTGTTTAAAAAAGAAAAATATTACTTTCCTGAGAGCCACAGCTTGTGCCAACTGACACACAGATGAAGCCCCTGACCTCCAGGCTCCCTCTTTCTGCCCCCACCCTTAGGATTTATTTGTTGGGAAGATTTCTCTGACTCCAGTTTGGTCCATAGCACTCATATGATAGCTTACAACTGTCATCAACTCCCAGTTCTAGAGGATCCAAAGCTCTCCTCTGGCCTCTGAGGGCACCAGGTATACATGTGGTACATATTCATTCATATAGGCACTCACACATAAATAAAATATCTTCTTTAAATAAACTCTCTTTTCCAGCAATTAGAAAGTTTGCAATAAGCCGGAGGTTGGTGTTACACACCTTTTTGTCCCAGCACTCGGGAGGCAGAAGCAGACAGATCTTTGTGAGTTTGAGGCCAGCCTGGTCTACAGAGTGAGTTCCAGGACTGTCTCACAAAGAAACCCTGTCTCAAAAAATAAAAAAGTAAATAAAACAAAAAGAATAAAACCAGAAAGTTTGTGGTAAGGTTGACTTCAAATGAATTTTAAGAAATATTTATTGAGGAGTTAGAGGGGTGACCCAGTGGTTGAGACTAAATGCTGCTCTTACAGAGTACTCATGTCAGGAAGGTCATAACCTCTTGGAAATCCAGCTTCAGGGAGAGCTAATGCCTCTGGCCTCCACAGACACCTGAACTCAGGTGCACATATCTACAGACACACACCCAGATACCCCTGATTTAAAAATAAAGTAAGTCTTTTTATTTGTATGGCTTTTGTTTGGTTGATTTTGCTTTTGTGTGTGTGTGTGTGTGTGTGTGTGTGTGTGTGTGTGTGTGTGAGAGAGAGAGAGAGAGAGAGAGAGAGAGAGAGAGAGAGAGAGAGAGAGAGAGAGAGAGAGAGAGAGAGATATTCTCTATGTAGTCCTAGCTGTCCTGGAACTCACTCTGTAGACCAGGTTGTCCTTGAATTGAGATCCACCTGCCTCTGTCTTCAAAGTGCTGGAATTAAAGGCCTGGGTCACTACACTGGCTTGGTTTTATGTGGTACTACTATTATTGTTATTATTTTCTTTTTTAAAGAAATAAATATTTATTTAGGGCTGGTGAGATTGCTCAGTGGTCAAAGCACTTGCAGCCAAGCTTGATGTCCTGAGTTTGATCCCTAGGACCTACTCTTACAACTTGTCTTCTGACCTCCACATATTCATTCTAGCACATCCCTATGCTTACACACACACACACACACACACACACACACACACACACACACACACCAATAAAAATGAATATAGAAGAAATATTTATTGAAGGTTGCTATTTACAAATTGCATTTGAAACAAAACAAATCACATCCTATGATCTTTTCTTGCTTTCAGATTGATGGCTATAATAAGAATGGCCTACTTTCTTTCCTGGTTCTCAAGTTTAGAGAGTGCTAGATGATGCCAGAGGCCTTTCAAACATTATAAGAATATTTCTTCACTGACTTGGGGAGTAAGCCAGTTGTTGCCAGGGGTACAGAGTGTTCCTTTGTGGCAACTAACCATTCACAATTTGGGTATAGATCATGTTTTAAAATTAATGATACAGTTCTGGAAGTATAGGCCTTCCAGTAGTGAACAGATTCTAAAATCTTGTAGGAAAATAAGGCCCTTTCCATAGAGCCTTATTGCTGGGAACCTGGCTAATGCAAATAGACTGGGCTCTTGTGTGAGGCCTCTTAGTTAAACAATCTTGTTTGTGTTTGGAGAGGGTTTCTTAGCACCCATGTTCAACATGGTGGTCAAAATTCTGAATACACAAAGGTGATGTCTGTTGCTCTGATCAACTTATAAGGAATTCTTAAGCACAAATAGCTCTCAGGGCCTCTATCACAGTAGGTCATCCTAACATGTTTTCAAAGGCTGGCCCTTACATTTGTTTATTACCATTTATTTTTTAAAATATGATGATGTATTTATGCATATCTATCTGTGTCTGTGTCTGTGCACATACATCAGGAGATCCGAGGTGTGTCATATTCCCTGGAGCTGGAGTTACAGGCAATTGTATGCACTGGGAATCAAATCCCAGTCTTCTGCAAGATTGATATGTTCTCTTAACTGCTAAGTAATCTCTCCAGCCCTTATTACATTTATCTATTTATATGTAGGGGGGCATTCAAGGTGTGTGCAAGCTTGAGTGTGTGTGTGTGTGTGTGTGTGAGAGAGAGAGAGAGAGAGAGAGAGAGAGAGGCAGACAGAGAGAAAGACATATATATATGTATATATATATACATATATATGTGTATATATATATATATATATATAGATATATATATATAGAGAGAGAGAGAGTCTGTTCTCTCTAGGGACAAAACTCGTTTTGTCAGGCATGGTGGCAATTGCTTTTACCCTCTGAGCCATTTTCCTGGCCTCTATAATTTCTATTAGTTTTAATTAAAACATTTTAGACTTATTTTGTTTTATATGTGTGTGTGTTTTGCTTCCATGCATGTCTGTGCACCACATGTATATATGGGGCTGGGGTGGTAAGAAGAGGGTGTTGGATCCACTGGATCTGGAGTTACAGACAATGGTGAATCACCCTGTGGATTCAGGGAACCAAATCCAGGTGCTCATATGAGAGTAACAAGTGTTTTTAACTGTTGATCCCATTTCTTAGTCCTTTATTTTTTAAGAGCAGTTTTAGATTCTCTGCAAATTAAAGCTTGCTGCTGTTGTTTTGTTTTATTATATAGTCCTATCTGCATACAACTTGCCATGTAAACAAAGTTACAAATTAATTTTCAGCCAGACAGTGGTGCCACACACCTTTAATCCCAGCACTCAAGAGGCAGAAGCAGGTGGATTTCATGAAATCATAACCAGTCTGCTCTACAGAGCAAGTTCCAGGACAGCCAGGGTTACACACAGAGAAACTCTGTCTTGGAAAAAAAATTGTTTTTTGTTTTTAGAGACAGGGTTTCTCTGTAGCTTTGGAAGCTGTCCTGGAACTAGCTCTTATAGACCAGGATGGCCCCCCTCATAGTTGTTTTTTACTTGTCAATAATTCTACATTATGCCTTTAATCCAAGCACTCAGGAGGTCAGAGGCAGGTGGATCTCTGTGAGTTCAAGACCAACCTGGTCTACATAGTGAGTTCCAGAACAACCAGGGCTATATAGAGAGACCTGTTTGTATTCCCATCCTGTTATTTCTAAAATCAGCTTCATAGGTTGCTTCAAAATTACCCTGAGACATCCAAGAAGCACTAGGACATAGGCAGTACTGGGACACCAAGTCTTTGTCTTTTGTGGCCAGTTCAGGGGACATTAAGCTCCTTCTGTGCCCAACAGCTCACATGTGCCAGTGGCTGGTCCAGGGCTCCCACCAGTGCTATTGGAAAGTCTTTTCTTTTTGAGGAGAGGAAGCAAGCAAACTTGTTCCAAACTAACCCTGACCTAGTACTTGAAAGCCCTTTCACTAACACAGAATTTTAATATATATATACCCCCCCTACAATACTGTTAAACCCAAGTACTCTATCATTAATTCAAAACTTGTTTCATATGAAGAGGGTGAAATATTTTTCAAAGAAAACCAATAGTTTTTTACATATAATGGAAGCTCTCTTGTAGACAGAAAGGAGCATTATGAAAGATTTTTGCACAATAAAAAGTTGGATTTAAAAAAATAATTTTTGTTCCAGTACTCTGGAGGCAGAGGTAGGCAGATCTCTGAGAGTTCAAAGCCAGTCTGTTCTACAGGGCAAGTTCTAGGACAGCTAGGGTTACACAGAGAAACCCTGTCTTGCAAAACAAAAATAAATAAATAAGTAAGTAAGTAAGCAAGTAAGTAAAATAAAAGCAGTTCGGTCTTTCTGGGCTTTGTTCTTAAATCAGAGAGGACATAAGATAGATGCCCAATAAAATAAAAAAATGCCGTTTTTTATTTTATGTGTATAGCTGTTTTTGCCTGCATGTATATATGTGCAAATTCTAAGAGGAGCAATGTTCACAACCATTGATCCATCTCTCCAGCCCCTTTAATTCTTTTAATTCTCTCTTAATATGAGGTTAAATAATATAAGGAATTGGCTTTTGGAATTGTGATTTTTACATCATTCCTGGTATGTGCCATACTAAAGGGTTAATTCCTAAGTCCCTTTTCCAGGCCAGGACATAATGTCACCAGGGATGATTATACTAAAAAGAAGCATAGAAGTGTGTGTGTGTGTGTGTGTGTGTGTGTGTGTGTGTGTGAGAGAGAGAGAGAGAGAGAGAGAGAGAGAGAGAGAGAGAGAGAGAGAGAGAGAGAGAGAGAGAGAGAGAACAACAGCAGATAGACTAATTTCTCTGTGACATTCATGCTTATTTATAGTCTTGTGATTCAACCTATAACAAAACCAGCCAACAGAGAAGCCTCTTGGACTGACTCACTGTGTTTCCTACAGGCCTATCCCTTTGCCACTTTCCCCTCTCAGTTGAAGTCTCTGGCATCCAGAGCGACAGGAAATGGTCCTAGTCCAAACTTCCTGACCGATTTTCTTCGGAGTCAGCTGTCTGGTCTAAAGGGCACATGGGTTTCAGCTGCTGATACCCCACAGAGCTGGTAAAGAAATCCAGCGCATTGCTGGGCATCAGGTTACATACCTATAATCTTGGCAATTGGGAGGGGGTTTGAGTCAGGAAGATTAGGAGTTCAAGGCCAGCCTTAGCTACTTAGTGAGTTCAAGACTAGATTGGGATGTATGAAATACTGCCTCAAAAATAGGGCTGGTAAGACAGCTGAGAGGGTGCAGGTACTTGACTCTGGGCCTGATGGACAACATGCGTTCAGTCCCCAGGATCCACTTGGTGAAAGGAGAGAACAAACTCCAACATCTATATGTACACTATGGTGTGCACACACACACACACACACACACACACACACACACACACTCACACACACAGACACACTCCCACACATGCACATTACATATATAGATAGCTAGATAAATGTAATTTAAAAAGCTAAATAGATACCCCCTAACCCATAAACCACCTTCCACCAGAAAATCTAATATATATACATATATATACATATATATCCTACTTTATATATATGTATATATATACATACATACATACATACATACATACATACATACATACATATCAAGATAGAGGGATCCTTGGGAATTCCAGGCTCTAATTCACATAGCCTAGCTTCCAAAATGCCCTGTTTTGCTGCTTTAATATTGAGCTCTTATTTTCCTATTTACTTATTTTCTTTTAAATAATATGCATGTTCTTGTGTGTGTCTGTGTGTGAGTATGTGCACACGAGTGTGGGTGCCCATGCATTTCAAGAGACAATGCAGCTGTGAGCTGCTTGATGTGGGTACTGGGAATCAAATGTGGGTCTCCTGAAGTAACGTACACATTCTTAATTTCTGAGCCAACTCCAGTCACATGTTTTGTTTTCATTTCATTTGATGTATTATTTTGAGACAGGATCTCCCTATGTATCTCTGACTGGCCTTGAACTCACATCTGCCTGCCTCTGCCTCCAAAGTGCTGGGATCAAAGGTGTGCACCACCATGCCCAGCTTCATATTTTTATTTTTAGTAAGGACTTATCTGATAGAAGATAATATTAGCATTTTGAGTTTGTTTGCATTTGTGAATTATTTAAAACTGTAGTTTTCCTCAATGAAAATTTAATTGTCTAGATGGCGGGGGGGGGAGTCTCTGTTGTAATGTATATTATAGTTTCTATGACACCTAGAGATGCATGGCCTAGTGGTGCCAATTAGGCTGCACAGTGATGGAATGCTTACTATATGGACTAGAAGTCCAGAACTGGTAGGTCAAGCTTTGAGTCTGGTTTCTATTGTATGCAGTGTGACAGGCCAGGCCAGATGGTTCAGTGACTAATGGCACTAACTGTGCAGGCCTGGTAGCTTGGTCTCTATCCCACATCTAATAGGGCAAGGAGAGAGCAGATTCTTCAAAATTGTTCTCTGATCTCCACAGGTGTCCATGGCAATATGTCTTTCATCTCCCACATCATACATTTGCAGAAGTAAGTACAGATACATGGTACTACTCATATTAAAATATCTTCTCACATTTTATTTATTTTGTGTATATATAGACATATACGCTAGAGCATATGCATGTAGGTCAGAGGCCAACTAGTGGAAACCAGCTCCTTCCCTGCAACATGTGGGTTTCAGGAATTGAACTCAGGTTTTCCCAAGACCAGCACCTCCCACCCCATAAAAGGGGAGCCAATCATTTAACTTCTCTGAGACCTTCTTTCCATATTTTTTAAAACTCATCTTAAGGAAGATAAGGATTTTGCTGAGCCCTTAGTATATGCCAGCTATTGTTTTAGTTTTTAAATTAAATTTTAAAAATAATTTATTTTAAAATAGAATTTCACTATGTATTCTTCCTGATTTGGAACTCCCTCTGTAGACCAGGCTGACCTCAAATTCATGAAGATGTACCTGCCTTTGACTGACCTAAGATTAAAAGTTTGCACCACCACACCCAGATGCTAGCTACTGTTTTGTGTGTATCAGCTCATTTATCATATCTGTTCAAAGATACCAATGTCACTATTAGCTGCATTCACTGATGGAGACATTGAGGATCAAATGTGTTCAAAGATGTAAAGTAAGTCAATAACAATAAGAAAAGAAGGAAGGGTTGGTTTAAAAAAAAGATTTATTTTTATCTCCTGTATATGAGTATTTTGCCTGCAGGTATGTGTGTATGTATATATGCGTGCATATATGTAGGAGTGTATGTGCACCATATGTGCAATACTGGGAAGGCCAGAAGAGGGTGCGATATCCCCTGGAACTGGAGTTAGAGACAACTGTAAGCTGCTGTGTGGGTGTGGGAACTGAACCTGGGTCCTCTGCAAAGGCAGCTAATGCTCTTAAGCATTGAGTCATCCCTCCAGCTGGGAAGGCAAGGTTTTAAACCTAGGTAGTCTAGTACCAGAAATCAAGCTTTTAAACAGTGTCTTTGTAGCTTACCATCTCATGGTGCATGCCAAACAAGTGAATCAATCTATGTGGAAGTACGTGTGTAAGTTGTAAGCTGCAATGTGCTCCTGTTAGGTACAGTGTGCAGACAAACAATGCCTTAGTTCAATTCTTTTTGTTCTTTTTACTCTGTCCTAAGAAAGTGCTGTATTTAATTGCATAATTCAGATAATTAACATCTCTGTCTCCATAATCATTTTTCATCTTCTAAAACTGAAATTCTTTTTGATGTTACTTTATTGTTTTATTTCTATTTTACATATCAATCCCAGTCCAGTTCCCCCTCCCTCCCTCCCTCTTTCCCTCTTTCCCACCCTCACATGCACCCCTCCCATCTACCCCCTCTCCACATGTAGGGTGATGCCCTCTAGGAGGGGTCATCTAAATCTGTCAAGTCATTTGGAGTAGGGACTAGGACTTCTCTCCTGTCTCTAGGTTAAGGGAGTATCCCTCCATGGGGAATGTGCCTGCAAAGTCTTTTTGTGCACCAGGAATAGAGCCTGTTTCTATTGTCTGAGGTCCCCCAGACTGCTCAGTCCTTCTAGCTGAGATCCATGTTCAGGGGGTCTGAGTCAGTCCCATGCAGGATTCTCAGCTATCAGTCTGGGAAGCCCATTAGCTCCTCCTTGTTCAGGTCAGCTGTCTCTATGTGTTTCTGCAGCCTGGTCTTGTCCTCCCTCTTTGCATCTGGATTCCAGTTTGACTCAGTGTATAATTATGGGTGTTTGCTTTGGTTTCCATCAGGTACTAGATGAGGGCTCCATGATGGTGGATAAGTTAGTCATTGATCTCATTATTAGGGAAGGGCATTTATGGTAGCCTTTCCACTGTTGCTCAAATTGTTAGTTGGGGTCAGTCTTGTAGGTCTCTGGACATTTCTTTAGGTTCAGTTTTCTCTTCAATCCTACAATGGTTCCCTCTTTTATGTTCTCTCTCTCTCTCTCTCTCTCTCTCTCTCTCTCTCTCTCTCTCTCTCTCTCTCTTATTCCTCCCCTGACTCAATCTTCCTAGTCCCACGCGCTTTCCTCTCCTCCCCTTCTCTTGCTCCTAATTCCCTTTCCACTCACTGCCCCCCATGTGTTCTGGAGAACTTGTCCCTTCCCCCTTCTGTGAGGGACCTTATATGAATCTCTTAGAATCCACCTTGTATCATAGTTCCTCTGGTGGTATGAATTATAGGCTGGTGATCCTTTGCTCTATGTCTAAAATCCATATATGAGTGAGTACATACCATGTTCCTCTTTTTGTGACTGGATTACCTCATTCAGGGTGGTTTCTTCAAGTTCCATCCACTTGCCTGAAAATTTCAAGATTCCATTGTTTTTTTTTTTTCTGTAGAGTAGTACTCCATTGTGTAGATGTGCCACATTTTCTTTATCCATTCTTCAGCTGAGGGGCATTTAGGTAGCTTCCAGGTTCTTGCTATTACAAACAATGCTGCTATGAGCACAGTTGAGCACATATCTTTGTTGCATGGATGTGGATCATTTGGGTATATACCTAAGAGGGGGATTGCTGGGTCCTGTGGTAGACTGATTCCCATTGTCTTAGTTCTGTTCTTGTGTGATACAAAATTGTTTTATGCTCATGTTCTTTATTTCTTTTCTTTTCTTCCTTCTTCCCTTCCTTCCTTCTTTCCTTTTTTTCCCCAAGACAGTGTAACAGTTCTGGCTGTCCTGGAACTCACTTTGTAGACCAGACTGACCTGGAACTCACAGAGATCCTCCTGCCTCTGCCTCCCAAGTGCTGGGCCTAAAGGTGCTACCACTACCTACCTACCACTTATGTTCTTAAGATAGTTTAACTTTTCAAAGTTCTTACAGGTATTTGGTTCCCTTTGGATAAAATCCTCTTTAAATTCATTTTGGAATGAGAAAAAGCTTAAAAAAATATATGGCAAAGCTGAATAATAGGCCCAGAGATGTTAAATACCTGGGCCAGGCACAAAGTCATTGAAGTCAAGCAAAAATGAGAATGGGAACTGTTTCCTTAGTTTTGTTGCTGTTGTTTGTGAGATTGAAGCATATAAAATAAAATGGCTGTCTTCTCTTTCAGCCATTGCCACTTCCTTAAAGTTTGTTGTTCTTGAAAATTGTTTTTGTTTTACAAATGAAAGCCAGGAGCTAAGGGCACAGCTCAGTTGCTGATGTAAATAGACTACATACAATGAACACATATTGTCCCTATGTGGTACAGCAACTTTGAATGAGTGTTGTGGTAACTCATTGTGCCAACACTTAGTGGGAACTTTCTTAGCATGTAAAGGGCCCAGACTTCTACCCCAGAAATGTAAACAAAACAAAATGACATAACAAAAAATAGCAGCTGGAGGGAAAGCTCATCTGGTAAAGAGTTTGCCTAGGATGCTTGGGGCCCTGTGGACTATCTCAAGTATTCGATAAACTGGACAAGGTGGTGCATGTCTGTAATCCCAGAGGCAGGACAATCAGGAGCGCAAGGTCATCTTCAGTACATAGAGAGTTTGGGACTATCTTGGGCTACATGAAACCCTATTTCAAAAAACTACTTTTATGTTACATAAAGTTGTAACTTTTTAAAAAATTTGGCCAGGTGTGTTAGGAATGACCTGCAATCTGGGCAGTTGGGAGATGAGGAGTGGACACCCTTAAGTTTGAGGCCAGCCTGACCTCCATGAGACTATCTCAACTCTCTATAGCCTTGATGCTAGAGGGAGCAGGGGACATTTTCTAGTAAGGGTTCCTTTTCAAAATGTGCAAAACTTTTTTACTTTTTTTTTTAAAAGATATCCTCATTGTAAACACATTTTTATAATCCTGTCATCCAAAGATGATCATTTTCATATTTTAATTTTGCTCCTCAATATTCTTTATGTATGCACACAATTTTAAGAGCTATTCTAAAAGATTAAAAATGTTTACTTATGCATATGCATGTGTGTCTGTGTGAGTGTCTGCCCTGTTTGTAGTGCCCTTGGAGGCCAGGAGAAGGTGCCAGACTCTGTGGAGCTGGAGCTGCCTGACATGGAAGCTGGGATATGAACTTGGATCATCTGCAAGAGCAGCAAGTTCTTTTAACTACTGCAACATCTCTTTAGCATGCCAAGTCACCTGTCATTATAAGAATATTAAGTTTACAGCTAGAGTTTTGTTTTATTTTAATCTTTTTGAGATAGGGACGTAAGTAGCTAAAGCCAGTCTCAAACTTTCTATGTATCCCTGATCCACCTATCTCTACCTCCTAACACCATGTTAATGAAGTGGTAATTTAAATAAAGACAAATGTGAGTGAAGAAAATAACAACAGCCAGAAGGTTTAAGTTACTGTTTTCCTTTTAGTATTCAGTTTTTCTTGGGGGGGGGGTGTTTATGAGACAAAATCATTCTGCAGCCAAGGCTAGCCTCCAACTCACAATCCCTCTGCCTCAGCCTCTTACTGGTAGATCCTGCCACCACAGCTGCCTCAAAAGCCACCCCACTCCCTTTTTGAGACAGGGTTTCTCTGTATGGCTTTGGAGACTGTCCTGGAACTTGCTCCCTAGACCAGGCTGGCCTCCAACTCAGAGATCCACCTGTCTCTGCCTCCCCAGTGCTTGAGACGAAAGGCTTATGCCACCATCCCCCGACAAGTATTACGTTTATTTGTAAAATTAGGTTACTTAGATTCAAGAGATTGCTTAGAGGGTTGGGTTGTACATATGAAGGTGCCTTATGAAAAATGGGATACCAATATTTAATACAGAAATGTTAATCATGCCATTGGCGTTCTTTCTTTCCAGGCACTTGGTGTGCCCCAGAAATTCAAGGTCAAAACTATACACTTAGACATACCCAGTTCAACGCCTAAAAAGTATTTTGAAATCCTTGCATGAAAAACGAATGCCTAAGGAACAAGATGCAACTTCCTGTTTATGACACTCAAGTCTGCATCCTAGGATTTGTGCTTAGTTCCTTGTCTTTGGCATTTTGTCTAGTTCTGTGTTTTGTTGACATCTGGGACGACTTCGTTGCCAATCTATTGGAAAGATTTTATTCTAGGTAGGTCACCTTTCATTTAAATGGGCCAAGGTATCAAGGATCTCTAGGTTCACATGGAAAAGACTTTGTCACAAGCTAGCAATTATTTATCACGTGAGGAACTGTCTAGTTAGACTTTCTTTGGCTCAGGTGATTAGTTCATTTAATCATAGATTGGAAGCCTATTTTGGAGGAGTTTTGGCTGTCATTTATCCAGATTCTCTTTTCCCACAGGAGGGAAGTGAAACGTTGGCGAGATTAGGTGACTAATGCACAAGGAAGGGGTGGTGCTGTGCTCGGAACCCATTCTTCTGCTTCATCTTCTACCTGTTTTCGTAAAATTTTTGTGAAGATACAATAAAACCACAGACTCCAAGACCGTTTGGAGCATGCTTCTGAAGTTGAACAGAAAGCTAAGGACTCAAGGTGACTGGGACGATTTAGGAATTCTTTGGGACTAAACCCTGCTTAAGTGTCGTGCGTTTCCACCTGCCCCCCTCCCTCAGTGTTCTCCAGCTACCTTGCCTAGCTCCACCCCCTCAGGTGGCCCTACCGTTTCCTGGTAGCACAGCTTCCTTCCGCAGCCCGCCCTCCAGGCGGAACCAAAGTGCGCTAACTCCGGGGACGGCCGGATCTTTCTAGCTAAGACTCTTCGCAGCGGTGACTCGGCAGCCGCGTCTAGCGTCATCAGTGACAGCCCCGACCCTTGCTACGCTTTGCGTCGCTCTGCCAGGCGCAGTCGCCTCCTCCTTGGCAAATAGTCCTCGGCAGGGTCTGAGTTTTCGGGTCGTCTGAGGTGGGAAACAGGAGAGGTCACAGTTCAAGGGACGCGGAGTAGACGAGGAAAGGGAGCTGAGGAGCGACGTCTTCCCGAGAGCGCGTGAAGTGAGTTAGAAACTCCCTCCGTGCCCGGGATCCCTCCGCCTGCAGTAGCGGTGGTGAGGCCGAGGGAGCCGCCATTTTGGATGTTCGGTTCCTGCTGCCACTGCTGCCGCCGCCCCCGAAGCTGCTGGTTTCATTCGAGGTTTCGGGCCGGTGAGTGTCACTCGCGGCACTGAGAGCAGGTTGTGTGTTCGGCTCCGCCGCGGCTGCGAGCGTTTGGCTGGGAACCTCCTGTCAGTCCCAGGGGTCCTGTCTCAGCCGGTGGGGGGTGAGGAGGACCCAGGTTGGGTCAGGTGGGACCGGGGAGCCCCAAGGCTTGCTCGGACTTACTGAGGGCCGGCCCTCAGAGGCTTCTGGGCAGGAGTTTCGGTGCGCGGACGCTTCCCCTAGTGTGGCGTTGTCCAGCCGGTGCAGGCCTCCTTGAACCCATTGACTTTATCAGGCTGCGATCCTCCTTTGAAAGCCGGTTCAGGGCGCCTAGGATTTAGCGGGGCGGGCCCCACCCCCGCGTGTCCTCTCTGAGCCTCGTATCAGTGTTCTTGTGTCGTGAACTCGGGTCAGATCTGAGAACTCTCAGCATTTCCACATGCAAGGGTAATGCTGCCTGTTCCTGCAATGCCGTCTGCTCTGAACCGGACATCGGCCTCGCCTCCTAACCCGTCGACTAACTTCTGGTCCAAAAATTTCCGCCTTTTTTTTTTTCTTTGCTTTTTAAAAACGTACCTGTGACCGCACTGTTCACCTTCTTTTCCAACTCTTGGTTCTGCGGACGTCAGTTTCTAGTAATTTTTCGGATCTTCCTCATTGCCTGGAACTGTGGGTTACGCTTCCCAGTTAAGGCTTGGTGTTGGAGAGCTGTCGAACCCCCTAGGGTGTATTTCAGTAGTGCTTGGTTTTAAAGCAGGCAAAGCGACTTTAGGTGGGTAGGAGCTGTCAAAGTACTTTCTGGATTTCCTTTTTGCCCTGAAAACTTAGCTTTCAGGCATTTACTGATAATTTTTTTTCTTTATTCTTTTGGCGTTGTAAGTGCTTGAGCACGGAAATCTGCCCTTGGAGAATATTAATCTGACGTAGGTAGAAAGGAAAATAACTTTTTTGGTTCCTGTAGGGATTAGTTAACAGAAGAGCGAGCCGAATGATCTCTTAGTGACTTCACCTCTCAGGTGTTTGTATAGTAATGATCTTTGCTGACTTCATTTGTTGACTTTTCTCAGGGTAGTTGGATTTTAAGCATCCATTTCCCCCGTTGCCTGTAGTCATTTGTCAGACTCTATACCTCTTAAGTTTTGATTTGAAACCTGTGGATCCTCGAAGTACTGATAGCCTCATTATTTCAATTCTGTTTTTAATGTCTGTTTGCAGTCCAACGTGCTTTAATAAAAAGAAATTAACAATAATTTACCGATTATTTCCTACATTTCAGGTTAGGTGAGTGTGGTTGAGTCACCCTATTTTATCTCAGCCTAGGTTTTTACATCTGCAAAAGAGAAATAACTTCTTTGAGTTAACTGACTTAAACATAAGTTTATAACTTGAACTGAGTCAAAACTCTTGGTACTTGTACACTTTATTTTTAAAATCTTTTTAAGTTCTATTTTATTTATGTGTATGAGTGTCTTCTTGCCTGCATGTAAATATGTGCATCACTTGCATTACTGTTTCAAGTAGAAGTCAGAAGAGGGTATTTGGATCCCCTGGAAGTGGAGTTACAGGCAGTTGTGAGCTGCTATGTGAATCCACGCCCTCTACAAGGGCAGTACATGCTCTTAGCCTCTTAGCCTCTGAGCCATCTCTCCAACCTCTGATACTTTATTCTTAAGCTTTTGAAGTGAGACTGCAGGGAAATCTTTTACAAGTCATACAGTGTCAAAGAGAACACTTATTTCTAGTATAAATATTCTATGCTTTTGTCACTTGTTTTAAGAAACTTTTTAAGAACTATATTAATTACTGTTAGATGTGAATTCTGGGAGTGTGTTGTTCTGAAGTTGTTCAGTTTTCTTTTGCTTTAAAAAGAACTCAGGAAGCGTTGGTGGCACATACCTTTAGTCCCAGCACTCGGGAGGCAGAGACAGGTGGATCTCTGTGAGCTCGAGGCCAGCCTGGTCTATAGAGCTAGTTCCAGGATAGGCTCCAAAGCTACAGAGAAACCCTGTCTCCAAAAACCAAAAAAGAAAAGAAAAGAAAGAAAAAAGTACAGTATCCTGTACTTTACTCTGTTTTTGAATTCCCTTTTTGAACAAGTATTGAAAAAGCTATCAAAAGTTATTTAACTCAGTTCATGTTATGGTATAACATACTGGGATTTAAATGTCTTTTATTCTTCGATGGTTTGCAGTTAACCTGGAGAAAGTACACTTTTGCCAAAGAAATATTAGCAAAGTACTGTTCTGTGTATCATTGATTAGTACATATATAAATATCTACCTTATTTTGGCTGTTGAGAATTGCACTAGAAGTTAACATTTGTGTTTAGTAAACTTCATTTATTTCCTTCCTTTCTTCCTTCTTCCCTACCCCACCTCCCTGGCCCAACGTGATTTTGCTAAATTTCTCAAGTTGGCTGTAAAGTTGTGATTCTCCTACTTTATCAGAGTAACTGGGATTAACAGGTCTGTTCATCAGTCCTGGCCCAGGTTTTGGATTTTGAGACAGTCTTCCTATGTTACTCAGGTTGGCCTGGAACTTGGATATCTTCCCAATGCTGGGGCTGTAGGTTTTTGGCACTGTAGGGTATATTCAACAACATTGTCTATTTCTAAGTCTGTTTTACTGATAGCAATTACACAATCTAGGGATGAATTTTAGAATGAAACTATAAAATATAGAAGTTTCCAGTAATGCCTTGCTGGTATTTCATCCAGAATTTTTTTTTTTTTTTTTTTTTTAAAAGCCAGATAGTGGGATGTAACTAACTGGTAGATTGCTAGCCTAGAATACTTAAAGCTATAGGTTCTAGCCCACTCTACCTTCCAGAAAGCTAAAACCAAAAAGTTTTAAAACTGAGCTGTATACAAAGACAAAAACCCAAGTAGTTTTAAATGAATCATTCATTTAAAACTTTTTATGCAGACATAAAAAGTCAAATGAGTTCTTCCAACAGGTTTTTTTGTTTGTTTGATTTTCAAGACAGGGTTTCTTCTCTATGTAACTTTGGAGCCTGTCCTAGAACTCACTGTGTAGAACAGGCTGGCCTTGAACTCACAAAGATCCACCTGCTTCTACCTCCCCAATGCTGGGAACAAAGGAGTGCACTACCACCACCAAGCACCAGGTTTTTTTTTTTTTTAGCAGTTGAATTGGAATTCACCTGTCAACAGGTCTCAAAATGCTTAATCCTGCTAGGCAGAGGTGGTGCATGCCTTTAGTGAGTTCCAGGACTGGCAGGACTACCCAGAGAAACCCTGTCTCAAACAACAACAAAACACAAAACCTTAATCTCTTTTATTTGTATTTGATAGGGACATAAAATTTTGTGTATATAGTAGGACATAACTGATCAAAATTTCAAAACTTGCCTTTAATCCCAGCACTGGATTTGCAGAGGCAGGCAAATCTTTTGAGTTTGAGGCTAGCCTGGCCAACAGAGTAAGCTCCAGGACAGCTAGGACTACACAGAGAAACCCTGTCTTGAAATACCAACCAACCAACCAACCAACCCACCAACCCCCCCCCAAAATAACCCCAAACTTGAAAATTCTTAAATTTAACTGAAGAGAATGAAAATATAAAACCTTTATGGGTGCTGGAGGGGTGACTGACTTCTTAAGAACATTGGCTGTTCTTCCAGAGGACCAAGGTTAGGTTCCCAGGGTCCCCATGAAGACTCATAACCATCATCATTCCAGTTTCAGGGCTCTGATTCCTCCTGGCTTCCAGGGAGCTCCAGGCATGTACTGGTACAAAAAATTAAAATAAACAAAATATTTTTATTCTTGTTTTTTCCTAGACAGGATTTCTCTGTGTAGCCCTGGCTGCCCTGGAATTATCTCTGTAGACCAGGCTGGCCTCAAACTCAAAGAGTTCCAATTGCCTCAGCCTCCTTCCTAGGATCAAGGTGTGTGTCACCACATCTGGCCTGCATTTTAATATTTATTGCTTTATGAATTGTTTTTAGTTCTTGATTTTTGTGTATGTATGTGTCAGTGCATGCATATATATGCCTTGTGAGAGTATGGAGGTCAGAAGACAACTCAAATTTAAACAAAATTGTATTTTATGTGTGGCGTTTTGCCTGTATGAAGTCTATGCATCATGTATGCTTGATGCCCATGGAGGCCATAAATAGGAGTTACACAGACAGTTATGAGCCACCATGTGGATGCTGGGAATCAAACCAGAGTCTTCTGCAAGAACCTCCAGAGGACAGTTTTGAGAGTTCTTGCTTTCTACCTTGTTGAAGCAGTCTCCTGATCTTGCCTTCCGACTCGAGATTACAGATGTGTCAGATGTGCTTTTTACATAGGTTCTGAAGAGTGAGTGAGCTTAGTCATCATGCTTGGGAAGTGCTTTCACTGCTGAGCAATCTCCCTGCTCCTTTGTTTGTTTTTCAGACAAGTTCTTACTCTGTATCTCAGGGTGGCCTTAAATTTACGAACTTTCTGTTTTAATCTCCCTAGACCTCAGTTTATAAGCCTTTGCTTTCAAGCTCTAGCTTATTTAACTTACTTGCTTAGGCAGGATAGTTAAAGTAACAAGCAATTTTAGAATTAAGAGATCATATAAAGCTGAGCATGGTAGCTCTTGCCTGTAATCTAGCATTGAGGAAGCAGAGGTATCAAGATCATTACAAATTTTAGGCCAGCCTGATCTGCATAGCAAATTCCATGCCAGCCAGAGCTAGCTTCATAACTAGACCCCATATCTAACCATCACAACTACTACTACAGCAGGAGAACATACAGGGTTATATAAATTCATATTTCTTGGCTTGTATGTTTTGAAAATCTTGTTTGTCAACATGTTCTTAGGATTTTTCCAGAATAGGTAGGTAGGTAGGTAATGACGGAGTGTGTGTGTGTGTGTGTGTGTGTGTGTGTGTGTGTGTGTGTGTGTAGAAAATTTCATTTCAATAAAGGCAGGGAAGAGAAAGTGAAAAGGAATGGCATTTCTACTTTGAAAATACCTGCCCTGCGAGCTCGTTTTCCTCCTCTGGAGGAATAATACAAAATACTAATTTGATTACCAGGAATGTGAAAGTTTAAAAGGTTTAGAAATGAGAAAATAACAATCCACTTGTCAAAGTAGTTGAATCAGCATTAGCTAGCACTTTAGTATCAAAGTTAGGGTGAGATGATTGACATGAAAAATGCTATTTCATTAAGAGCTTGTAAGTTTGGCTCTTTAAAAAGAAGCTTATTGAGACCATTGGAAAATAAAACTAACAAGTTAGAATTAGAAGCATTGTCACTGAAGATTAAATAGGTTAAGAAAAAAATTGTTTTTTTTTTTAAAGAAGATATATATATATGACTCCAGTACTGTGTGAATAATTAAAGGCATCTTAGAGGCAGCAGTTTTCCCCCTTCCTATTGCCAGCACAAGAACTCACTTTTGCCTGATAAGACAGTTGCTTTGCTAATCCCAGCTTTTTTGTTGTCTCTCCCTGTGTTCCTGCTTTACTGAGCATCCTAAGTTTTCCCACCTCTTCCACTTTAATGCTAATAATACTGATTCCTAGTAGTAACAGATATGAGGAATACAGGATGTGGGATCTTTGTAGCTGAAATAACTTTGTTTCTTTACAAGCCTTTGGATTAAATTGTCACAGAGAGCTTGGTGAGATGGCTCAGCAGTTAGTGTACAATATAGCAGACAACTGACCTGAGTTTGGTTCCCAGCACCCATATCAGGTGGCTAACAACCATCTGTAACGCTAGGTCCAGGGGATTTGGATACTCTTTGGGCCTCCACGGGCAACTGCACTTACATGCACATACCCTCATACAGATATACACCTACACACATAATTAGAAATTAAAAGAAAGATTTATTATTAAACAGACTGGGCATGGTGGCACATGCCTTTACATCTAGTACTTGGAGAGGCAGGGAGACCTCTATGAGTCCAGCGTGGTCTACATAGTAAGTTCCAGGCTAGCCAAGGCTACATACTGAGAGTACGGGGGTGGGGGGGAGAGGGAAAAGAGAGAGATTCTGTATTACTTGGTTGTAAGAAGAGTCCCAGTTGTGCTTTTACAGCTTAAGTTAGGGAAGGTATTTTTTTAATTTTCACTATTAAGGAATTTCAGTTTTGAAACTGTTATGGTAGCATATGTCTTTAATCCCAGAACTCCAGAGGCAGAGGCAGGTGGATCTCTGAGTTCCAGACCAGCCTGGTCTACAGAGAGTTTCAGGAGAACCAGGGCTACACAGAGAAAAACTGTCTTGAAAAACCAAAAATAAAAATAAGGAAATAAATTTCAGTTTCAAGCTAAAGCAAAGAAAGATAAAATATTTTAACTCCTTAAAAAAAAGTCTTCATAAAAGGCCTCTCACAATATTTTGAAGTATTTGAAAATATATTTAAAAATATAAAATAATGGTTTGAGCTGATTGGGGAAAACTAACTGAAAATAATCAAGTAAACTGTACAGAGTTAATTGAATCTTTGTAAATATTAGGCTTTGATATGATTGTTGAGGAGCAAACCTTAGTCTTAAGAAGAAAGAACCTTTCCTGGAATAGTAACAAATACATGTTTTTAAAAGTCACATTTATTTATTTGTGTGCATAGGCAGAGCTCATGTGTGCACAAACCATTTGAGGTAGTCAGTTCTCGCTTTCCATTATGTGGGTCCTGGAGATCAAATTCAGTTGTAAGGCTAAGTGGCAAGCACCTTAACCTGCTGAGTTGTCTTGCTAGACCTGTGTAATACATTTGATAATTTTAACATGTGTTTTTTTTTTCTCCACTAGTGGGAACATGGGTTACTTTGCTTAAAAAATATTTCCGTGGAGGTATTTAAGACAGTAGAATGAGGAAGTAGCTCTTATTTATTTATTTTCTTATTTTTACATATTGATCCCAGTTCCCTCTCCCGCCCATCCCATTCCCCACCCACTCCCCAGGGAGGGTGAAGCCTGAGGAAGTAGCTTTTTTAAATTTAAATTTTTTTATTTTTGCTGGATTGTAAACCACCCCCCTCTCAATTTTTGCTGTTCCTTGATTACTTCTTTTTTTTTTTTTCTCTCAAGACAGGGTCATTATTATGCAGCTCTGGCTGTCCTGGAACTCAATATGTTAGATCAGGTTGGCCTTGAACTCAAAGAGATCTGCCTGCCTCTGCCTCCCAAGTGCTGGGATTAAAGACATTCAACAATGTGCCAGCCTTCGTTTTTATTTTTAACATTGATGTTCCAACTATATCTGTAATGCTTTTCTTCAGTCTGGAAAATCCATTCCCTTGTTCCCCCTTATAGAAATGCAGCACTGCTCCAGGCAAGGGAACAAGACAGATTTTTTATTTTTATTTTTTTATGTTTTATTTATTTATTTTTTTCTTATTTTACATATTTTTTATTTTTAGTATGTGCTAGATTGTTTTTAAGCTTTGAGCTTCTAAAAACCAAAATCCAAATTTGTGGCATATGAAGTACAGTGCTGGCACTTAATGGTTACTCTGCCAATGGATGTTATGAGTAAATAATATAGAAATTTAAAGTACTCTGACATACAGTAATTAGTCCAGTCTAGAGCATCCAGGGTCTTGACTTAGTTATGGCAATCTGCTGCAGGTACTTTACTTGTGTTAGGAAGGGTTGATGTTAGCAAAAATTTTTGTCTTTAGAGATATAAAATAGCTTTTATCAGCTATAACACAATGAGAGCATAAGGAGACATTTACAGACATCAAAATTAAAACACTGCCCTAGAAAATCACACATAGAAAATGACATTGAAATTGACAGTAAAAAGTTGTTTGTTTTTAGTTTAGTACTCATTGGTACAGTTTGAATAATCTGACTAATCCAGAAAACCTCCTTTATTTGTTTGAACCCTTATAAATTATTTGTCAGGCTGGTGAGGTTACTCAGTAGGTAAAGGTGCTTGCTGTACAAGCCTGGTAACCTATGTTTGATATAATCCCCAGCACCCATGTAATAAAGGTGGAAGAGGACAGGTTGTCCTCTGATCTCCACCATGTGCACTCTTAATCTCCATATACACAGTGGTGAACCCCTTTACTCTCCATATACACAGTGGTGAACTTCCTTCTGGGGCTGGGCACTAAACATGGGAAGAGCAGCCAAGTCTCTCAACTGCTGAGAGGTCTCCAGCCCCCTATAAATTTTCTAATGTGTAAACACGAGCAACAGAACAGAAAGCAGGTAATCTTAACCTGTGTATCTTTCACATGTTTGAGTATTTTTAATTTTGAAGCTGACATTAACCCTGCCTCTTCCTGATTAACCCATCAGAAGCTTTAAGTGGTAGTTCAGAAATCTCACTGTTCTTTCCTTTTAGTATTTGTTATGTTGTAGCTTGTTGTTTTCCCTGCCGGCCCCAAATAACACTCAGAGACCTTGTATTAGATACAATCCTGTTGGCCAGTTCCTAATATTGTTTATGGGCTAGCTCTGTCTTAATTATTAACCCATTTCTACTTATCTAAGTATTTCCACGTGGTCATCTTATTAGAGAGCTGCGGCTGGCGTCTTCCTTCCTCTCAGGTCTACATCTTGACTCCTCCTTACTCCTTCCTCTTTCCTCCTTGTCTCCTAGCCCTGCCTATCTTGCTTTCTCATTGGCCCAACAGTGCTTTATTAATTAACCAGTATGAGAAATATATTTACAGAATAAAATCTCCCATCATTATGTAATTCATTATGTCAAGAAAACTAGTAGTTTTACAGTTCCTTTTTCAACAGAGAATATGTTGGTGGTTCATTGATTAGTTATTGACTCCCTTGTTTTGTTTATTTTTGAGACAGGGTCTCACTTTGTAGGCTTTGCTGGCCTGGCCCTTGCTACTATGTAAACCAGGTTGGTCTTGCCTCCACTTTCCAAGCGCCCAGCTCCCTTATGTTTTAATAATATACCTTTATGATTCTGAGATTTAATTTTTTTATTTTTCTTTTTATTACTTATTTTTTTGAGGTAGGGTCTCACTGTAGCCCTGTTGGTCTGGGACTCACCATGTAGACTTTGTTAGCCTCAAACTCAAATAGCTCTGGCATTAAAGGTGTGTTCACTAAGCCCAGTTTTGCTTTTTATCTTCTTAATATATAAAAGAATATAATTTATTCTAATAAGTGAACAAAATTGAAAGGCTTTTAAGAAAGCTATTAATTTCCTTCAGATCTTCCAGAGTTACTCTCTAGCTATGTAGCATAGATGATGGGCATCTGTTAGTCTTATATGCTATGTAGACATAAATGTACATATGTAGAATTTTTGTTTGTTTGCTTGCTTTTGGTTTTTTGAGATAGTGTTTCTCTGTAGCTTTGGAGGTTGTTGTGGAACTCCCTCAGTAGACCAGGTTAACCTTGAACTCATGGAGTTCTGCCTGCCTCTGCCTTCCCAGTGCTGGGACTAAAGTCGTGTGCCACCACCGTCTGGCATAGGAATTGTTTTTACTAAAGAAAGATTGAAATATGTCACTCAATAAAAAGCCTCTTATAACATGTTGTGGTCAGTAGATACATTTCCATCATGACCTTTTAAACAGTTCCATTATGACTTGTAGCATAGATAGACCCTAGTTTATTTGCCTATTTCCTATGGGCATTTAGGTTATTGCCAAGTTAAAAAAGAAAGATTTATTGTGTGTGTGTGTGTGTGTGTGTGTGTGTGTGTGTGTGTGTGTGTGTGAGTGTTTTGCTTGCACGCATATATGTGCAGTACCTACATGCCTGGTGCCTGGGTGGCCAGAGAGGGCATTGGATTCCTTGAACTGGAGTTATGGACAGTTAATAAGTTGACATGTATGTACTGGAAACCAAATCCAGATCCTATGCAAGAGCAGCAAGTGCCCTAATCATTGGGCCATCTCCAGGTTTCATATATACTAATATGTATGTATATGTGATCATATTTGCTAATTCTTATGACTAAGTTTAACAGGAGTATACTTTAGATCTTATTATTAATTATGTATTGATGTGTGGTGTCATGCACGTGCCCATGGAGACCATAAGAGAGTGTTGGATCTCCTGGAGTTTAGAATTTTAGGTGGATGATATTACAACTGCTGAACCTGGGTTCTAGGAACTAAACTTGGGTCTTTTAGAGAGCAGCAAATGCTTTTAAGGACTGAGCCCTCCGAAGTAGTGTGTGTGTGTGTGTGTGTGTGTGTGTGTGTGTGTGTGTGTGTGTGTGTGTATGTGTGTATGTGTGTGTGTGTGTATGTATGTATGTATATGTATGTGTGTGTGTATATATATATTTATTTATTTATTTATTTCAGCTGGGCTGTGCACACCTTAAATCCCAGCACTTGGGAGGCAGAGGCTGGCAGATTTCTGTGAATTCGAGGTCAGCCTGGTCAACAAGAGCTAGTTCCAGAACAGCTTCCAAAGCCAGAGAGAAACCTTGTCTTTAATACTATAAATAGGTTGCCATAATTTACACCTGGTGAGGTGGCTCAATGGTAAATTACTTATTTGCTGTACAAACCTGTGTTAGCAGTGAGTTTTCTATATCATCATACTTTTTGTTGTTTTGTTTTACGAGACAGGATTTCTCTGTGAAACAGTCCTGATTGTCTGGGATAGACCAGGTTGGCCTCAAACTCACATAGTGAGATTTTGTCTTAAAAAAAAAAAGAAGAAAAGGGGAAAAGGTACTTATTCATACCAGGTACAGTTAAAGTTTTATTTGGATAATTTGATGACACTTATTGCTTATTTTGTTAATAACATTAGGGTGGGAAAGGCAGAAATTGCTTCTTAGTTTATTAGTGTTTAGTGTAAATGTGATATTTAACTGGTTTACTTATTGCTGTTTACTTGGCCTTTGTTGCTATTCATGCATATTAATACTATTCAATTTTTTGGTAGTATGCTTTCATTTACATGTCTGCTTTTTAAATTTTCAGTTTTGTTGACTTTTTGTATGAATAAACATAAAAAAGGATTGTTGTGGCAATTAAGGGAGAGTTGAATTTAAGACCTCTTAGAGGGGTGAGCCAACTGGCTGCCCTACACAGGATGTGGTGGTATTTCTTCTATGTGGTTACACATTCTACTATATACTCCCTTTTATTTGAAGAGCCAGAAATTCATTTCAGTAATTTGTTATTGCTGTAATTCACAGGGAACTGTATTCTTCATTTGAACTTTCATGCCTGTTTTCTTGAGGAACCTGAGACAGTGATTAATAATTAGGAAGTTGTATTTTGAATTGGGAACTGTAGCATATAAAGTTTAGTGTTGTTGTATTGAAATTATTTAAAACCTGATAAAATAACCCTGTGCCTTAAAGATATTTAAGCTCTTAGCAAATCAATAATCTTCTATTTATTTTCATGTGTTTGGGTGTTTTGCCTGAATGTATTTATGTGTTACCATTTGCATGCCTAGTAAATGCAGAGACAAAAAGAGGGAACTAGAGTTATTGGAACTGGAGTTATTGATGGTTATGAACCGACATGTGGGTTCTGGGAATTCTACCTGGGTCTTTGGGCCTGAATTTTTATTTAAGATATAACTTTTTTGTTTGTTTTGTTTTTCGAGACAGCATTTCTCTGTATTGCTTTGGAGTCTGTCCTGGAACTAGCTCTGTAGACCAGGCTGGCTTGGAACAGAGGTCCACGTGTCTTTGCCTCCCGAGTGCTGGGACTAAAGGCGTGTGCCATTGATGCCCGGCTGCTTCCTTTCTTTTTAACATTAATTATATTTGTTCCGTAGCACATACAGAAGACCACTCATGCCCTCTCTCAGCCCCAGTTCCTGTTTAACTCTTCTTAAAGTGTTCTGCTACAGTCATAGTGTTTTGCAGTTTGTAAATGCATTAATTAATGATACTTATGAAACAGAAATCTGAACTGGGCAGTAATGGCAAACACCTTTAATTTCACACTCAGGAGGCAGAAGCAAGCAGATCTCTGAGTTTGAGGCTGGCCTGGACTATGTAGAGAAACCCTGTCTCAAAAAACAAAACAAAACAAAACAAAAAAACAAGCCTGGCGTTGGTGGCACAGGAGTTTAGTTCCTGTACTCGGGAGGCAGAGGCAGGTGGATCTCTGTGAGTTCAAGTCCAGTCTGGTCTACAGAGCAAGTTCCAGGACAGGGTCCAAAGCAATGCAGAGAAACCCTGCCTTTAAAAAACCAAAAAACAAACAAAACCACCAACAACAAAAATCCCCCAAACAACAACAATAACATCTGGTATGGGGGTTTTGTATAACATAAAAGTATGGGTACTACAAGAGAGAAAGTATGGAGGATTTTTGCCTAGTTAAATTAGTTTCTTAGTTTTCAGTCACACAATCCTTGACTAGATATTAAGTAGTAATCAGTGGAAAAGGAAACTGTAGTCTCATTCCTTTACTCAAGTTTGTTTGGTTTTTCAGTGTTTAGCAAGAACTATTTAAGTGAAGTCCTCAATGTGGGTAGAAAAGGGATAATTTTAATGTTGAAAAGTTGGCTTTTAATTTATAATTTTTTAAATTTAGACTTAAAAGTTCAAATGTCTTTAGGTTGAAGGAACAGATGACCTTGTAGCCATAGGAGCATTAGCCTTTTAGTTTTGTGTTCTTGAGTCTTGGCTGTCATTAGCTCAGAGCTCTCAGCAGGTAGTGAGTTCTGATGTGGCAAGAAAGTTTTCTGGGCCAGGAACTGGGCTGAGTCCTGGCTGCCCTTTTCTAAAGCCGAGCAGCCAGTGCACCTTCACATCTTGTGCTTTGGAAGGACAGATATTCTTTAAGATAAGACTATTCTAGTATTTCAGATTCAGTAAAAACAGTATTTATTGGGTTCATACTTCAGAGGTGAGGGAGAGAAAAGGGTGAAATTACAAGAACATAGCCTTGAGGATCTTATCCTGGAGTGAGGAAGTAATAAGCATTTCAAGGGACAAAAAAAAAAAAAAAAAAAAAGGTGGCAATTGGCCTGAAAGTGGTGGCTCTTTATCACAGATGTAGTTCTATAGATTTTGGGGATTAACTGTTTTCTCAATTTGGGTGATAAATTTTAGGAGAATCAATACGGCAATTGTTTAACTTTTTTATTTTTTTTAAGTGTTTTCAGTAAGTTGATATGTGTTGGTATTTTTTTTTTTTTGAGATTTATTTATGTTTTGTGTGTATGGGTGTTTTGCCTACATGTGTATTTGTACCACATGCATTTAGAAGAGGATGTTAGGTCCCTGGGGCTGGAGTTAGTTGTAAGCTGCTATATGAGTGCTCGGAATTGAGCTTGAGTCCTTTGGAAGAACATTTAATTTAGTACTGTTAACTACTGAGCCATCTCTCCAGCCTCCCTAGCACGCCCCCATCCCCAAAGTTGGTAATTTTTAATTACTTTTTGAACATATAAAATACCTGAATTTAGTTTAATCTCCAAAACCCAATTTTACTCAGCTGTTTGGACAGAACATTTTCTAAAAGTCTGGGCATGGCTTTATATATGTGTAATCCTAGCACATGGGCATGAGGAATTTTAGTTCTAGGCTAATCTGGGTTGCAGAGCGAGACCTTGTCTCAGGGGAAAAAAAATTCTAAAATGGTTGAGGATGTATGCTTGCCTAGCATACAGGGGACCCTAAATGTGATTTTTCAATGTGGAACAAACAGGAAGATCAGGAGTTCAGCAAATTGAAGGTAGGCTTAGGACCTTAGAAAGTCATCAAATGCGTTTTGATAGGGTACTAACTAGATAACCTCAATTTTTTCTCCTTCCCTCCCCTTCACCATCCCTCTTTCCTCCCCTCTTCCTCTGTGTGTGTGTGTGTGTGTGTGTGTGTGTGTGTGTGTGTGTGTGTGATATTCAGGTGTATAGGCACATCTTATTGTTTTCTCCCTTACTCCTTTGGGACATGGTCTCCCTAAATCTGGAGCTCAGTCTTTGTTTTTTTGCTTGTGCTAGATTTTTCTTCCTGTCTTTGCTGTCTCTACCTTCCCTAATCCCCAGTGCTGGGTTACAGTGATGAATGCTGTCTGGAGCTTTTGGGTGCTGACATCTGAATTCTGGTCATTATGCTTGCACAGTAAGTGCTCTTACCCATGTCCTAGTTAGGATTTCTGATGAAACAAACACCTGATGAAAAAGCATGTTGGGGAGGAAAGGGTTATCTGGCTTACACTTCCATAGTGCTGTTTATCATCAAAGGAAGTCAGGACAGGAACTCAAACAGAGCAGGCACCTGGAGGCAGGTGCAGGAGCAGATGCAGAGGCCATGGAGGGATGCTGCTTACTGGCTTGCTTACCCTGCTTCCTTTCCCTTTCCTTTTCCCTTTCCCCTTTCCTTTCCTTTCCTTTCCTTTCCTTTCCTTTCCTTTCCTTTCCTTTCCTTTCCTTTCCTTTCCTTTCCTTTCCTTTCCTTCCCTTCCCTTCCCTTCCCTTCCCTTCCCTTCCCTTCCCTTCCCTTCCCTTCCCTTCCCTTCCCTTCCCTTCCCTTCCCTTCCCTTCCCTTCCCTTCCCTTTCCTTTCCTTTCCTTCCTCTCTTCCTTTCCCTTCCCTTCCCTTCCCTTCCCCTCCTTTCCTTGCCTTTCTCTCCTCTTTCCCTCCTCCTTCCCTTTGCTTTCCTTTTCTGTTCTTTTCTTTCTTGAGACAGGGTTTCTCTATAGCTTTTTAAGCTGTCCTGGAACTTGCTCTGTAGATCAGGCTGGCCTTGAACTCACAGAAACCCGCCTCTTAGGTGCTGAGATTAAAGGCATGTGCCACCATTGCCTGGCGACAACCTGTTTTCTTATAGAAGCCACAGCCATCAGCCCAGCGATGGACCTACCCATAATGGGCTAGACCCTCCCCCATCATCACTAATTAAGAAAATGCCCTACAGTTGGATCTTGTGGAGGTATCTTATCATTTGAGGTTCTCTCCTTTCAGAGGTTCCCTCTTTTTTCTTAGTTTGTGTATCAAGTTGACAGAAGACTAGCCTGCACACCTGGTAAGCCATGCCCCAGCACTTTCTCCAACAAAGCCATACCTGGTTATAGTGCCACTCTTTTTGCAAGCCTTTTTATTTCAAACCACCACACAGGGTTTCTCTGTGTTAACAACTCAGGCTGTCCTAGAACTCTGTGTAGACCAGGCTGGCCTGGAATTCACAGAACTCCATCTGCCTCCTGAGTGCTGGGATTAAGGGAGTACGCCACCATCTCCCAACAAGAATGATACTTTTTTTCCCCCTAACGATTTATTCATTCATTCATTCATTCATTCATATATATATATATATATATATATATATATATATATATATATATATATATATATGAGAGTGCTCTATCTGCATGTGCACCAGAAGAGGGCGCCAGATCTCATTACAGATGGTTGTGAGCCACCATGTGGGTGCTAGGAGTAGAACTCAGGTCCTCTGGAAGAGCAGCCAGTGCTCTTCACTGCTGAGCAATTCCTCCAGCCCCAAGAATGATGCTTTTAACACTGAATTGCAGATAAAATGGAATGTAAGAGGATCATCAAATACCCTTACACATTCTTAGAGTCTATTCTATATCCTTATTTTTAAGTTGGAGCCAGAGCCTCAGTCATGTCTTTAGGCTTGCTCTAGGTGGCTTGGCTGACAGTGATAATTGATGATTAAGGCTTCTGTTTTATTATTTTGACTGGAGAGTTCCTTCAAGTCTGTTCTGTAATAGAACAGCACATTTCTGTTACAGGTACCTCTGAGAGGTACATTATAATACTAAGAGTACATATTTAGAGGGTTGAGAATGTTACAGCTCCTGTATCTGAGGGATATGTTATGATACTAAGAGTGTGCTTTTAAGGGTTTGAGAGTTTTATCTTTCTCATTTCTACTTGTCACTCAAAAATCTCTTTCAAAATATAAGACCTCAAATCCAGGGCAAGAAGACTAGGGAAGGCAGGTGAAGAAGTTGATTGAGTAGCTCCATTCCTGTACCTTAATAATTTTCCTTCTTTGTAATTTATTTTAGTTGCTGTTATTTCCAGTGTTTTATTTCCATAGAATGCATTACTATTTTTAGCCCAATAAAGACATATTCCTTATTGCTTTCCTTTGTAGTATTAAACATGACTAGAATTTTCAGGACAGGTTTATTTATATAGTAAAAGAGAAGAATCAACTAACTATTTATCTTTGCTCTTTTCCACATATTTTAAGCATTATATACCCTTTTACTTTTATCTGTTTAGAAGTTTAAAAGGGGCTTAACTTAATAGGCAACTTTTTTTTTTTTGAATGCTTGCAGAATACTGTCTTTTAGTCAGCCATTCAGAAACTTCTTTTTAGGTGACTTGACACCTCTGATTCAGATCAGTAAAGACTTTCTGATAGGTCCATTCTAATGGCACAGAAAATAACCATCTTTTTAGGAGATCACTTCAACATCATCTTTTATTTTAGAGCTTAGTGGATTTGGTTATTTAATTATTAAAAAATCTAAATTTATTTAATTTTATATGTATGAGTGTTTTGCTTGATTGTATGTATGTGTACCATTTATGTGCTTGGTGCCCAGGGAGCCCAGAAGAGGGCATCAGATCCCCCTGGAAATGGAGTTAGAGTCAGTTCTGTGCTTCAACCTGGATGCTGGGAGTCAAATTTGGGTTCTCTGCAAGAGTAACGTGTGCTCTTAACTGTTGAGCCATCTCTCTAACTCCCTAATTATTTTTAGTGGAGCCCTCATTATGTTGTATAGAGTAGTGATCTTTCCATTTGAGCCTACCTAGTTGCTTGGAATACAGGTGCACACCACAATGCCTTTTCTTTTTCTTTCTTTCTTTCTTTCTTTTTTTTATTTTGGAAACAGGATCTCTCAAACTCACAGTTTTTTTTTTTTTTTTTTTTCTTTTTTTTTTGCCTCCTGAGTGCTAGAATTAAATGCATGTGCTACCATACCAGGCCTTTTGTTGTGAAATTTTTAGGTACATTTTTTAAGGTGTATTTTAGCATTAAGAGTTGTTATACTTTTTACCCCCAATGAATTTACTGTTTTATCATCCACTGGAGGAGAGAGAATAGGGAAGAGAATGACCTACTTACAGTCTTGGGACCATGACCACTAGTCAGGGGGAAATAGATTCCTTCCCTCCCCCCAGTTTCCATGTGCCTGTCTGCCTGCCTGTGTGGCTGCTGTGCTTTGTGCCATAAGCACTAGTACTGCAGTAGTGTGTAGGAGTGGGGTGGAAGAATGAGGAAGGGAGTAAAACAGAAAGCCCAGAGGGCATTTCCTCTTTGGTTTTGGTCCTCCTTTTTACAGAGCCCCTTCTCTCTCCAGTGAGCACTTCTGGTTTTTTGCTGTCAGTCCAGTACTGGACGGAGCTGGAGGGAAAGTGAAAACCTGTCTATTAAGTTATTGGAACTTGAAGACATGCACCTTCAGTCTACTTGTTGTCACTATATCTGAGAGTCCTCAGGACACTGTGTAATGCTTTTTGCTTAGTATCTATAGATGTGTTTAGAGCATGGGTTCTCAACTTTCCTAATGCTGTGACCTTTTAATACAGTTACTCATGTTGTGAGCCCCAACTATAAAATTATTTCATTGCTGCTCCATAACTGTAATTTTGCTACTTTTATGAATCATAATGTAAATATATGATATGCAGAATATCTGATAAGTGACACCTGTGAAAGGGTCATTCAGTGGCCCCCAAAGGGGTTGTGACCCACAGGTTGAGAACTGCTGGTTTAGAGGGACAGAGTGGCATGCATTTATTCATCTTTCCTGGATCCAGAAAGTAAGGGTGTGTGTGTGTGTGTGTGTGTGTGTGTGTGTGTGTGTGTGTGTGTGTGTGTGTGTGTGTGTGTAGGAATTGGGGGGCAGGGGCTAGACATATGTATTATGGTGTACAAGTAGAGCTCAGAGTCCATTCTCTTTGTACCATATGGATTCTAGGGGTTGAATTCAGGTATCAGGTGTGGGGGTGGTTTTTTTTTTTTTTGTTTTTTAACCAGATGAGCCATTTCACTGGCCTTGTGCCCATTTTTTGCCATCTGAGTTAATTTGTTTTCAGTCTGTGCCTATTAAGATATTATGATAAAGATATCAATTAATGTAGTGTGAATTGTAACAACTCTAAAAAGTTGCTTTTTTTTTTTTGGTATGCTGTAGACAGCTAGTGTTGGGCAAACTGCAGAATCATAAAGAGTGCACCAAACAGGTAACTAATTTTGTGTTCTTGTACATGGTATATATATCTGCCAGGATCCTAAATTTGCTTCATAAGAGCCTATTGGTATTTAAAATTATATTTTGCTCTGACTTCTTCTAGTTCTTTGTCTAGATCTTGTAATGCTAGTAGCTCCTACTTCTCATGTGCCTCAATTCTCCAAATGGCAGTTAGGATTACTTCTTCAGAGGAGGGAAGGTTACAGTAAAGAATGGTCTCTTCCTCTAGGTGAAGACATGCCATTGTTTTGCCTTTTAACATTTAACCCAACTGGGTAGGTCGGTCTCCAAGCTCTTGGTGTAGGTTTGGCTGAGGATCTTCCTTAACCTATGCTTAAGAAGTAGGAGAAATAAGTAGCTTCACAATGATATAAAATACTTTTCCTCCTCAGAATCCCTGCCCTCTGCAATCACACCAGAGCCACTGTAAAGTTCTGTTGGATTAGCCTGAGCCTAAGTGTGCTTGTTTGGTACTTTAAGACTTTTAATTCTTTCTCTAGCTCCCCCCTTCCTCCCCCCCCCAATTATATGGTTGCTTGTCTACTATATGGTTGATTTCCATACTGGCCTAACTCAAACAGCATGCTTTTCTCATTCCTTCCCTCTCTCCCTCCTTTCCTACTTCCTTCCCTCTCCCTTCTCCCTCACTCTCTCCTTCAGGATGCTGTTCACGGCTTGCCCTCTTTGGGGTTTTTCTTTCAAACTCTAATAATAATAATGAATTATCTTGGAGCTTTAAAAAAATCATAGTGGTGGCACAGACTTTATTTCTGTGATATTGTGACTGATTGCTTAGGCTTTATTCCAGATAACCTGTTTTTCTATTAGGTAGCTTAAATTCTTGACACGGCCCCCCCAAAGTTAGATTAAGTACATGCTATGGGAATAGATGTAAGCTTTTTCTAACAATCTTTTTGTTTGCTTTGTAGAATCATTGAGGTATTTATAGATAAACACTGTTTTCTAGCAGAGCTTTCCAGCTACTTTTGAGTGGTGCTGGGGTCAGCCAGGCCTTTATACATGCTAGGCAAGCTCTCCACCACTCAAGCTGTACCCATTCCTTCCAGTACCTTTTGTTCTTGACCTTTTGATGCTACCTAGCCTTGAACCTGTAATGATCCTCCCACTTTAGCCTCCTGAGTACTGGGATGCTGAGCCACCATGCTTTGCCAGATAATGTTTCTCTTCTCCATGAGGGAGTTAAGTAAACTCTACTTTTGAAAGCAGACTCGGTTTTGGACAGTTACAGCTCTTGATTACTAGCAGCTGTGCTATCTTGATGCTTTTTAGTACATTTTTCTGTTACATATTACATACACAGCATGCCAGTTTGCTTACAAATGTTTTATTCTGAAGTCTGTTGCACTTATAGTTTACAATTAAAGAAGAAATGGCTCTTTAAGTAGATCCTTAACTATTAAGCATCCTATGAGTGAGACATTTAAATGTTTAAATGCCTTGTCTATTGAAATTTCACAATTTCTTTTTCTCCTTTCCTTTCTCCTTGTCCTTCCCTACTTTGTTTCCTCCTTTCCCCCCTTCTTCCCTTCCTGTCTTTCTTCTAGCTCCCCCCACCCCTGTTCTTCTTTCCTTGATAGGGTCTCAGGTATCCTAGGCTAGCTTTTAACTTCTGACTCTTCTTTCTTCACTTTCTGAGTGCTTAGGTTATAGGTATGCACTGCCATGCATGATTTATGCAATGCTGGGTATTGATCCTAGGCCTTTCTGTTTGTCAGGCAAGTACTCTTATCAACTCCACTATATCTTTATCTGGAAGCTTTGTGATTTCCTAAAAAGCTTTTTGATTATGAAAATGTCGTGTACACAAAACCAGCACACTAAGAATTCCTATATTCAGTAATAATCATGTTTTGCTCATCATCTTATTTTTTCCCCCCAGTTGTTTGGTTGATTTTTTTTGTTTGTTGTTGTCCCCCCCTTTTTTTTTTTTGGAGTACTTTAAAACAGATTCTAGTAGTTGTATCATCATTTCATATGTAAGTGTAATGTTCATTTTGAAGTATGAAGAGAGCTCAAATACTGGAGATCAAAAATACTGGTTCAGGTGCTACCTCTGTCACCTGTTACCTTTGTAAGCAAATTGCAGAGGTTTTGAAAATAAGTTTCTTCTTAGGCAAAATAGGGTAATGGTTTGTACCTTAATTATAAAGTCGTCTAAGAAGGGCTGGGGGCTGGACATTGGTGGCACACACTTTTAATCCCAGCACTCGGGAGGCAGAGACGGGGATCTCTGTGAATTCGATAGAGCTAGTTCCAGGACAGGCTTCAAAGCAATACAGAGAAATCCTGTCTTGGGGTGGGGGGGAGGGTAGTTCACTTAGTAGAAGCCTTGTCGAGCATGCACAGTCCTCTGAGCTTTTCTTCCCAGCATCATATAAACTAGACATAGGCGGCACATACCTTTAATCCCAGCACTTGGGAGGCAGAAACAGGAGTATCAGAGGTTTAGTAGCAATTTCAGACCAACCCGAATAATACAAAATCCTGTTTCAACCAAAGAAAGAACATGGCAAATGAGATAAGGAACATAAAATTATTTTGTAAACTTCAAATGCTAGACCCTTGACTATTTCTCATAAAAATGTAACAATAATACACAGGCAGTGTAGGGATCTCTGGGACCACCTGGAACAGCAGAATGTCAATCTGCATGAGACAGGAAGGAAATCTGATTCAACACTACTCAGTAGCCAATGTTGGTTCAACTTCTAGAGTCTGATACTAGGCAGCTTATTTAGGTATATATAAGCAAAGCACAATTTTGGAAGAAAGTTTCTTTATGATAATTAATTCAGTCTGCATGTACAACAAAGCTTAAGACATGATTACACTGAAACATTTTTCAAAGTATATATGACTCTGTTGGTTGAGAAACAGTGCTTAAGATAAGGGTCTAGGGAGAACAATAGAGATAAACATGAGTCTGGGGGAGCCAGGTGTTGCCTGGCCCTACAGTTAGCCACCAGGCTATTAATCACATCCATTCCCAGTCTTCTGGGAAGAAACAGTCTATACATCTTTTTCTTTGAAGAGATAACCCGTTGTGTTTATCATTCCTGGTTCACCTAGTACTTACCTGTGAGCACAAGAACCTCTGTGCTCCCCAACAAGGTAATTATATGTAGCTTGAGTTACACAGGTTCCAGAGGGCCAACATAGCCTTTCTAATAAGAGGTATCAATACCTAGGTAGCTTTTCCCCAAATTTCCACTGCATTGCCCCCAACTTGAAGTTTAATGCTAAAGGGAATTGATGAGAGTGGATTATTCACCTGGTGTGTTGGTTAAAACAACACTTGAAATCACCAAATTTAAGCACTCAGCAGCTAGTAAGTGTACCAAAGAAGACTGGTATCTTCAATGAAAGATTGTAGTATCTTCATTTAATTTTCACCTCCCCAGGTTCTGCTATGTGGCTGCTGGCTGCCTGTAACTCACTATATAGACTGGGCTGGCCTTGAATTCACAGAGCTCCTCTGCCTCTGGAGATATGAGCACCATGCCTAGGCCTAAGTGTGTGTGTGTGTGTGTGTGTGTGTGTGTGTGTGTGTGTGTGTGTGTGTATGTATGTATGTATGTATGAAATAAAATGTACTTATTTAAATGGGAAGTTTAGTGAGTTTTGAGAATGTGTGTATACATCTTGGGTATGTCTTGTCATCCCAGATTTCTTGTACCTAGTCAGTCTCCATCCCTAACCCTACCTTCAACCTACTCTCAAGACAACTATTCTTCCTCCTTTATTTTTGATTAGTTCTATTTTTCTAGTAGAGCCCTATGAACAAGGCGAGAGAGTTTGTACTCTCTTGTACTTAATTTGCTTGACAGAAGGTTGTTTTTTTTTAATGATTTATTTTTGTTTGGATTGATTTTTTTGCCTTTATGTATGTCTGTGTGAGGGTGTCAGATCTCTGGAACTGGAGTTACAGATAGCTGTGAGCTGCCATGTGGGGAATTGAACTGGGGTCCTATAGAAGAGTAGCCAGTATTTTTAACTGCTGAACCATCTCTCTAGCCCGCGACATAGGTTTTTAAAAATTATTTATTGGTTCTGTTTTAGTTTAAGAAGTTTCATATTATTCATAACAATTCATAACAATTATGCACTCATCTTTATAGACATTTGGGCTGTTTCTAGTTTTTTGAAATTGTAAATGAAGCATTTATGAACATTTATGTGCAAGTCTTAGCAAGGACTTGGATTTTTCATTTCTTGTGGGTAAATACCTAACCTGTTTTGGATAATACTGAATAGATTTTTTTATTCCCTCTCTCCCAGCATTGTGTACCCAATGATGATCTTGAACTGCTGATTTTGCCTCTCCTTCCTATATGCTGGAATCACAGGAGTGAGGCACTGCCTCAGATTGGGTATATTTTCTGAATTATTATGTGCTGGATATAGTTAGCTTCATATGAAACTGAAATTTTTCTTCAAAGTTTTTGGGACCATTTTTGTTCCTTTGAGCAGTCTTTACCAGTTCAGTTACTTGAACTTTTTGTTTTTTTTGTTTTGTTTTTGTTTTTGGAGACAGGGTTTCTCTGTGTGGCTTTGGAGGCTGTCCTGGAACTAGCTCTGTAGACCAGGCTGGCCTCGAGCTCACAGAGATCCACCTGCCTCTGCAACCCGACTGCTGGGATTAAAGATGTGAACCACCAGCACCTGGCTGAACTTTAATCCTTAGTGTTTGATATACATAGTTTAGTTTTTAGCCATTTTATTGCTTGTAGTTTCTCATTATGTTTTTTTTTTTCTCATATATTACATCCTGACTACAGTTTCCCCTCCCTCTTCTCCTCCCAGTCCTGTCCTTCCCCCTCCCCCAATTCACTTCAGAAAAGAGCATGCCTCCCAGGGATATCAACCAAACATGGCATATCAGTTGCAATGGCACCTCCCCTCATATTAAAGCTGGATGAAGTTATCCAGTGGGGGAGGGTCCTAAAAGCAGGCAAAAGAGGCAGAGACAGCCCCCATTCCCACTGTTTGGGGTTCCACAAGAAGATGAAGCTACACAACCATAACATATATGTGGAGGGCCTAGGTCAGACCTATGCAGGCTCCCTGACTGTTGGTCCCTTATGGTCCCAGGTTAGTTGATAACTTGTCACTAAAATTTAAATAGCATTTTCTTGTTAAATATCTTTTCATATGCTTATGGTCATTTGTATATTTTTATTTTATTTTGAGACAAGGTCACATGTAGCTCAGACTAGCCTTGAACTTGCTATGTAGTTGATGATAACCTTGGATTTCTGATCCTTCTGCTTTTATTTCCCAAGTGCTGGGATTTTAAGTACGTACTACTATGCCTATATGGCTTTTTGCATACTGGGTAAGCATTCTTTATAATTGAGCTATATCTTTAACCTCTGTGTGTCTTTTTCTGGAAGACATGTCCTTATGAATCCTTTACCCACTTAAAAATAAACTTTTCTCATTATTGAATTATAAAATTTATATATTCTGAATAGAATTTATCAGAACTGTCTTGTTCCCCCAACCTCACGACTTATTTTTGTTATATTTTTTATTTGAATGTGTGTGTATGTAGGCTTATACCATGGTGTTTGAGTGAAGGTCAGAGAACAACTTGTGGGTGTTGGCTCTTTCTACCATTTGGACCTGGGGATTGAACCTAGGTTGTCAGACTTGGAGGCAGGTGCCTTTACCTGCTGAGCTATCTCACTGGACCAATACCAATTCCCCCCACCCCCCAATAGTAATCCACTTGTACTGGCACTTTTTGCTAAAAAGATTAGTCTTTCTCCTGTTGAGTGGTTTTTCCACTTTAATGAAAACTAGTTGAACATTCCTGAACTTTACACTTTGCTCTGTCATTCTCCAAGGCTCTCCTTAAACTCAGTTCTATAGCATCTTGTTTGTTATAACTTAGTAATAATTCTTAAAATTAAACAGTACAAAATTTCCAACTTTATTATTTATTTTCTCTTATGCTTGTTTTGGCTGTTACAGATTATTTTTAAAAACCCTGACACTAAAGGTTACCTAGAGGTTGGCTTATTTTTGTCTTTATCTCATTTTTTAAAAAATTAAAAAAGAATTGTTTTTGAAACCAGGTTTTATGTAGCGAGGCTACATCAAATTTGATGACTCTAAATTTCTGATCTTTTGCATCTGCCTCTTGATGTGTTGGATTAGAACCCTCCACACACAACCCTCTCCCCTCACTAGATATTATTATTAGTTCTGGGGATTTAAACTCAGGGCTCCATGAATAAGAGGCAAGTATTCTACCAGCTGAACTGCCTTTTTAAGTCCTTTTTCTAAACTGCTCTAAAAGTATATTTTCAAAATATACCTAGTGCACCAAAATGGTGTTTGTTGGACAGATGGTTGCTGTTTAATCTGACAGTTGGTTTCTTCTAATTTCTCATATTTTGCTGAGTTGAGTTGTGACTCTGGTTATGTTCATTTATTTTATTGAGCTATGTTGAATGAATTTAAGAGCAGTTGAACAGAAAAAATGCCTGTCTTTCCTGAAGTTAGGCATAGGCTTTTTCCAAATTACCTTAATGATTAAGTAAAGATTTGTGCTAGTATTTTCAATTTTCTTGTGAGATATGTAGATATAGTATCCCCTTCCCCTTTTGAAACATTGGTTATTGCTTTGCATCTCAGGCTAGTTTGGAACTCATTATGTACCTCAGGCTGGCCTTGAACTCATAATAATTTTCCTTCTGTCTTTTTAATGTTGGGATTACAGGAATGAACCCTCATACCTGGACATTGGTGTTTCTTTGTCTTGTTTTGTTAGCCCTTTGTAGTCTTTTTAGAAATGTACTGAGTTGGGGGATTTGCATGTAATGTAGCTTATTAGCAAACTTTATTGCATCTAAGCTAGCAAGTCTTGTGTTCTTAAAAATCAGCTAGTATTTTTTATGGGAAGTTGTATGAATGGTTTTAGAAGCAAAAAAATATCAACATTTCTATTTTATGTCTTTTCTATATCCAGAGGATGCCAGCCCCCATCAGATTGCGGGAGCTGATCCGGACCATCCGGACAGCCCGAACCCAAGCTGAGGAACGAGAAATGATCCAGAAAGAATGTGCTGCAATCCGGTCATCATTTAGAGAAGAAGACAATACATACCGGTGTCGGAATGTGGCAAAATTACTATATATGCACATGCTGGGCTACCCTGCTCACTTTGGACAGGTAGGCTGAGGGGAGACCACATCTAGCAAGGACACTTCTTTGAATGATAGTAACTTACTTAGGGAATCAAATCTGTCCTGGCAGGGAGATGCCTGTAGTTTGTAGTCTGATCATTAAGGCACCAAGGGTAGGTAGGATGGAGAGAGCAGTCATGTACCTGGACAGGCACGAAATTCCCTCATTTGTCCTTCCATTGTAATTCTGTATGTGGATCAGAGATTTGTTTTTTAAATGGTGGCCCCTAGCTTAAATATTTACCAGATTAACCAGAGGACTAATTGTTCTGCGAGAGGACCTGGGCTTTAAAGGTTTAATTAGTGCTTGCTAAATGTTTTTCTTAGTTACTGTCTCTGTGCATCATATATGGGAAAATGGTATGACAGATGCTTTAAGTTAAAGATATTAAGTGAATGCCAGGTACTTGCATTTTGTTTTGTCCTGATTTCCTCAGGCCTTAGTTGCTGCCACTTTTGTGCAACTCTTTCTGCCTGCTGATTCTCTTCCTGACACAAATGTATGTTCTTTGCTTTCTTCAGTCTGTGCATTTAGGGTGATAGTTTCAGGTACAGGTGCTTTTTCTTTTGATGCTTATATTGTGATAAAGGGGGCTTAGGATTTAGTCACAGAAGATAGATGAATTGTTTTCAAACTTAATATTTTTAGCTTTAAATTCTGTTTTACTTAAGATCAGTGCTAACTAGTCTTTTTAAAGGAATGGACTGCAAAACTGAAAGAATGTACAACACTAGGGAAGGAAAGGTACTCACATAGTATTTCCCAAAGATAACATGACCCATCTGTCAGGAGACAACAGTCACCTTTTTTTTGGTTAGCTCAGTGGCTTCAGTAGAAGGAACCCTCCTGTCAACTTAAAACAAAGTCCTTGAGTTGTATCAGACTGTTGTCATGTTCTTCTTATGTTGGGGGGTGTACGGGGACTGTACATGGGGTTAGCTTCTTTAGAAATATGTGATTGGCATGGAAGAGCATTAATTGCTTTGAGGAAAACAAAGGTATTAAAGAAGAAATTAGATTGGGTTAGAAGAAAGGGAGCAGTAAAAACAGCAGCAGTCTCCTGGGGATGTGTTCATTCATTATTTGATTTCCATGGGAGTAGTCATAAATAGCATTGTTTTTCACATCTGTTATTAAGAGTTTTCTTAAAAAAAAAAAAAAAAAAAAAACCAAAAAACCAGTGCCTCCTTTGATACAGATTTTATATTTTATTCTTACAGAATTAATGAAGTCAGAGCCTAAAGATGCTAATATTTCAAGGTATAGGCTACATTAAATTTGATGCAAATGATTACTGTATACTGCATGGCATGATAGAAAACATGGGTGTCAATATAGTCTTGGTTGATTTTCTGAAACATTAGGTCAGATTTATAGGAGTCTGATATTAGAAATTGAGCTTTAAAAAGACTCCGAATCCCTCCATTTGGAGATGACCACTATTAACATCTTGTGAACATATATCTCCGTGAGAGTTCTAAGGGGGAAATTCTTGAATTTAAAATCAGAGAAGATTTAAAGTTTAAGAGATTTTATTTTGAAAAAGATACATGTGTGTGCATGTCTCTGTATGTGTGTAAACACACACATGTCTATAAAATGATTAAATAAAATTGCATGGATTTAGTGGTGGAATTCTTGCCTTGTATATGTAAGGCCTACATTTGACCCATAGTACATTAACAGTAATTACTTTGAAGGTATAGATGACTTTTGGGGGATATTTTGGAACTTCACTATTTGATAAATCACTGACTTTTTAATTGAAAGGTGTGAATATTCAAGAAAGCTAAGGTAAAATTCTGATTAAAAAATAAAGATCTTTCTGTTTGGGCTAAGAATTATAATTTTAAGTCAATTACTCTGTTTTACTTAAATAAGTCCCTTCCTTATGCATTTAATTTCCTTTATAGTATGCCCATAAAAAGCTTCATATCTTGGTTCTTTCACTTCCATATATGAGTGGCAGCCATTTTTATTTAATCGTGTATAACAGCTGCCTTGTAATGCATTTTATTTGTCAGATGGGCTGTTCATTATGGTAGTCAGGGATTATATTGTTGGTCATTGAGTTCTGGAAATAATGGCTTTCTAACTAAGGTGATTATTAAATAAAATTTTCTTGAGTATTGATTCAGTTATTGGGAAACTTTTAAATGTGTTTTAAGCAACTTGGGTACATGAGTCTATCAATTGTATATTTTATGAAATTGAAATACACTTAAAAGTATTTCTACTGAAAATGTATACAAATTGAAATGTGCTATAAGTGTAAAGTACATATTGTATTTAGAAGCCTCAGACACAGAAGTGTAAAATACTTACTACTTTCTATGATGATATGTTGAAATACTTTAGATAAATTGGTTAAATAAAATATATTATTAAAACTAATTTCACTTGTTTCTTTTAATTAATTAATTTTTAATGCAGTGTCTAGCATGATGCTGTCAATAGAAACAAAACGTGAAGAGCCAGGCATGGTGGTGCATGCCTATAATCCCAGCACTTGGGAGGCTGAGGCAGGAGGATTGCTGCACTTTCCAGGCTAGCTTGGGCTACAGAGCAATTTGAGGCAAGCCTGTGCTACATGATAAATCCATGTCTCAGAAACACCAAGAAAAAAAATAATTTAATGAGACACATTAAAAAGGTAAATTTTTAGTAGCCACTTAAATAAAAATCTAATTAAGGTTTTATAGTAAAACCTTGAGGTAGGCAACTGTCTTAAAAGATGAATTCTTGTCCTATAGAGAGGGAGCTAGAAAAATAAGTTCAATTCAGAGTTTTAAGTGACTTGTTTAAATTCATTCAGCTAGTAAATATTAGACTATACTTCAGCCTTACATAACACAAAAGCCTATTCAGTTTTCAGGCTTAGTTAAATTCTATAAATAGTCATTTTCATTAAGTTTATTTATTTTAGTCCTGCCAAACCTCAAAATGACCAAGAGCAGAAACTTCCAGCATCAATTTAAAAGAATAAAACAATAGTTCAAAGTCAGAATTAGGAGGAGAAACTCAAAACTGGCCAGTGTAGCCATTGTTGAGTCAGCCAAAGCAGGAGGGGCATTAGGCTCCATGGGTCCAATGCCAGAGTTCAAGAACAAGCAGGGGACAGACTGCCCAGGGTGAATTCCACCTTTCCTGTTTTACTTTACTGTCTTAGTATTTGGAACAAGATCTTTGACTTTTCTCCCTTCCCTTCCCTTTCTTCCTATGTTCCCTTTTTTCCTGTCTTGCATCCCCCACCCTTTTCCTTTCTTTAAGATCTTTGACCTTTGTGTGTCAGTATCCTCATCTGTAAAACGGAGACAGTACTAACCCCTACATAGGGCTATTATGAAGACTAAGTTAATAAATGTTAGACATTTATTTTTGTACATTAAACATTACCTTTAAACATTACCTGTTTTATCATTTCCTGGAGGAGAGCAAACACAGCTTTTGGAAGTACTGAATTGTAAGAGATTGTCTTCCATAGGTCTTTTATCATCAGGGCTTATGTCAGAAACAATACCCTTAACATTTTATACCAGAAAGAGTAAAACATTTCCCAAAAGGTGTGTAACCTTTCACTTGGGTGGTTTAGACACAATCTGAAAATAGTTTCCTATTACATATTTAATTATGTGCATATGTGTGTAGATGTACATATTCCACAGTGCACGTGTAAGATGACAATTTAATTTGTAGGGATTTCCTGTCTTTCCTCCATGTGGATTTCAGGGTTGGAACTCTGTAGGCCTGGGGACAAGTGCCTCTATCCACTGAGCCATCTTGCTGACCACAGTTGAGTAAAGTATATTTCAGGAGTAGAGAACTGGGTCTCACGACCAAATTTTTCTACAGTTGCATTTTAGAAAAATGATTTGAATTTGCTGCCATTATATAAAAACGAAGGAGCTACACATGGAAATACAGGCTTCTACTATAGCTTAGAAAAGTCAGAAGCTTTGACAACACTAGATGCATGTTTTCAGGTGGCAGTCAGTGGGCTGAGAAGTGTTTTTCCCTAGATTCAGTTTGCCTGCTATGTCTTGTTTCCTGTGTGTGCGTCATCTCTGTCAGTTTAGTATAGCTTTCCACTCCTTCATAATCCCTGAAACACATTGCTCACCATGAAGTCTCATGCATTCTGAGAGACGTTTATCTGCAGGTTCTCTAAAGTTTCTGTCCCTAATTACTAACAGTATCCTTAAAGATTTGTGTATCTGTCTGTGCATGCACACATACACATGCTTTGGTCTTTAATTCTTTTTTAAACAATTGTGTCATAAAGAAATGTAGTTTTTTAAAAAACAAACAACTCAGTTTTTCTGATTTATTTATTTTTAGTGTGTGTGTGTGGGTGTCTTATGCGCCTGTATGCCTATGTACCATGTGCATGCAGTATCTGATAAAGCCAGAAGAGGGTGTCAGATACCTTGGAATTAGAGTCACAGCTGGTTGTTAACTGCTTTTTTGTTCTCAGGCCCTCAGGAAGAGCATTCAGTACTAATTGTTGAGCCATTTCTGCATCCCCCCAGAAATAATATAGTTTTTACATATTTCTTTGCCTAATAACATTGAAGTTGGTTCTCAGAGTTTTCTCTGTGGTTAGTACTATTGTCTGAGTACAAAGGCAATTCTTTTTCTTTCCTTTATCATACTCAACACTTTTCTCATTGGCTTACTATACTGCACAGGTACTGCAGCATTAAAAACAGTCAGTATTTAATAGTATTTAATTCCAGCACTTTGGAGGCAGAGGCAGGAGGATCTCTGTGAGTTGGAAGCCAGTTGAGCTCCAAGACAGCCAGGATGACATAGAGAGACACTGTTTCAAAAAAAAAAAAAAGTCAAAATAAAAAACAAAAACAGTGGTAGTAGGCATCCTTATTAAAATCTTAACCTGTATATTATGACTAAATACAGTAGCTGTCATTGGCTTTAGGTAATTATCTTTTATCTTTTGAAAACCCTTGTTATTTAATTTCATGAAATGCCTTTTCATTGTGTGCAGAAATAATCATGGTTTTCTCTTTTAACCAGTTAGTGATTTTTATTAATAGCTACTCTGCTGCTATATTCTCCTTTGAAGTTTTTTTCTTTTATATTGCTATCTTGACCTTACCAGTATTTGAACACATATATTCCTTTATTTTGTTTTGTCCCTTAACATGTGCTAAAATACAGGAGTTGGGCATATAGCTCATGTGGGAGAGGATATTTGCCTAGATGTGTAAAGTCTTGGGTGATGATGCATACCTGTGGTCCCAACATTCTGGAGGTGGAGGCGAGAGGGTCATAAGTTAAAAGTCATGCTAGGCTATATATAGTTTGAGGCCAGCCTGGGATATATGGGACTTGTTATATATATATATATCCTTAAAAACAATGATCTGTCCATTAACAGATCCAGATTGTGATCTCCAAATGCTATTTCACTTTAAAAGAGCCTGAGCCTGTTAGAATGATGACAGATGCTAAGTTGAGGTTAAGAAATGTACAAAACTAGAACCATTAGTCTGTGTTAGGAACCAGAAAGACTAGCTACAGAGGTTGTTAATAGAGGTTACCAACTTTGATAACTGAGTATTGAGGGTAATAGTGTTAATTGATTAAAAAGGATATGCCCTCCCCCAATCCAGCATGTGGTTGAACCCAGGTCCTAGAGCTTGCTAAGAATGTGCTCTTCCATAGAAGTCCATCTTTAGCATCAGACAAGTTAGTGAAAGCAAGCCAATATTTCCAAAAATTTATGAATTTCATTGGCCATCCTTAAAAGATACTACAGAATTAGCTCATTTTCAAACTGGTCAATAGAAGGAAAGAAACATCCTTTCTTTCTAATGTTTCTCATGAAAGGATTGTTAGTAATCTGATGATCTATATAGAGAAGTTGCTTCTTAGAAATTTTGTTTAGCTGATCAATCGAGAGGGGAATGTAAGGTAAATTAGACTATCACCATCTTGCAACATCTGGTGACCAGAAGTATTGCTGATGTCTTAGGAAGAAAAATGCTGATGTCTTAGGAAGAAAAATGATAGAGTGCCCCTCATGAAAATGAATATTGCTACATTAGGGTGCTACATATTTGCAAGATCAAATAAAATAAATGTTACTGAAAAACCTGCATCTGATCAAGCCATTTAACTTATATAATGGAAAGCTGTTCTTGTCCATTATGCAAAAAACAGTATAATTGTATTCATGGAAGCATTGTTTTTCCTAGTAAAACATTGGAAACAACTCATTTGTTCTAAAAAACAGTAGGTAAGTGTATATTCACAAGTGGGGGGGGGACACCTATGTAAGAGTGTGGGGCACGGAGTAGAACGATACATTAAATGTGAATTAGAGTTTGTATTGATGGGGAGAAGATCAGGTATATGATAATATTTTTTGTATTGTTTAAAAACACCCAAAACAGCTTTTCTACATGTGTAGTAGGGACAGAAGTTTTGAGTGGTTGTTACTTCTGGCCCTGAGGCTTAACATGCAGAGGCTTCAATTAAAATTATGATGTTTAAGAAAAATAAAGCAGGTCTTGCGGTGCAGACCCATAATCTAGCTCCTTAAGCAGGATTGCAAGTGCAAAGCCGGTCTGAGCAACTTGGTGAAGCTTTCTCTTATAATAAAAATTAAATAAATGGCTGAAGACTTGGCTCAGTTGGCAGAGTGCTTGCCTAGCATGCTATATGCCCTGAGTTCACTTCGAATGCCAGAAGCCTGTAATTCCAGCACCTGGAAAGTGGAGGCAGGATCAAAGAATTCTGTCATTTCTCACTTACATTGTAAATTTGAGGCCATCTTAGGCTTCATGAGATACTTTCCTAAAAACAGCAAAACAAAAGGATCTGAGTTTTATTGTCAGAGTTATAAACTGTTAGCCTAGTTGGGAGGTGGTGGTTGCACAACCTTAATCCCAGCACTAGGAAGGCAGAGGCAGGCGGATCTCTGAGTTTGAGGCCACTGTGGTCTACAGAGTGAGTTCCAGGACAGGCTCCAAAGTTACACAGATAAACCGTGTCTGGAAAAAACCCAACCCCAACACCAGAGTTAGTCTTGCATGCACAGGGCTCTAAATTTTCAGGTGTTACCGAGCCTCCACATTAAGTAGTGCAAGATGTTGATTGATAAATGTAGTTGGTTTGTCAGTTAGCTTTTTTTTTTTTTCTTTCTGGTTTTTGGAGGCAAGGTTTCTTTGTGTAGCCCTTGCTGTCCGAGAACTCTCTCTATAGACCAGGGCGGCTTGGAACTCACAGAGATCCACCTGCCTCTGCCTCCCAAGCACCAGGATTAAAGGCATGCTCTGCTGCCATCATCCAGCTTTACATATTTTTGAATAAACTATTTCATAGTTATTTTTCTTAAGAGAAGTGATTCTTCAATATGAACGTCTGGTTTTAGAGATTCTTTTTCCTCTGACAGAAAGATGAAACAAAAGTTTTTGGTCTGTAAAGATGTTGCTAGGCTACATAGTGCTAATTTTAACAATCTTTTCAAAAGTGTGTGTGTTAATTAGGGACTTATTTTAATGGTAAAATAAAACAAGTGGGCATAAAGCTCCATTGTTAAATTTTCAATCAAGGCATGTATGCTCCTGACCTCCTGTAAGAGTCTTCTAAATACTAACAGAGTGGAATACCTTTTTTCTCTAGACAGCCATATTAAATACTGATAAGATGGGACATTTGTATTTGCTTCAGGAAAGTGTGATAAGACCAGAACCCTGTTGGGTGCGCTTCTCTTTTTTGTTTGTATGTGCTAGTGCACTTGGCCAGGTGGGTTCATGTGGAGGCCAGGGGTTGATGTGGGTTGTCATTCTCCGTTGCTTTTTCAATTCCCTTTTGGAGAAAAGAACTCTTTAATAAGCCTGGGGCTCACAGTTTCATCTAGAGTGACTAAGTAGTGTATGCTTGGGATGAACCGTTGTGCCCATGCCCAGTCTTCCTCCTTCTTCCATTTCTGGGATCACAGATGCTTGCTGCTAAGCCTGCCTTCTATACACACACACACACACACACACACACACACACACACACACACACACACACACACACACACACACGTACGTGTGTGTTCACATGTGTTCTGTGACTTGTGTGTGGAGAACATAGTTTATTTTGTGGATATCTATTGTTTCCACCATGTAGGTCCCAGGAATTGAGCTCAGCTTGTCAGGCTTGGTGGTAAGCACTTTTATCTATATAAGCCATCTCATGGGCCCCAAGCCTAACTCTGTTTTGTTTGTTTGTTTGTTTATTTATCTATTTATTTATTTATAGGCAGTGTTTCTCTTTGTAGCTTTGGAGTCTGTCCTGAAACTCACTCTGTAGACCAGGCTGGCCTTGAACTCACAGAAATTCACCTCTCTCTGCCTTCCTCGTGCTGGGATTAAAGGCATGTGCCACCACTGCTTGTCCTAACTTAAATTTTCTTAAAAAAATTGTTTTACTTTATATGCATTTGTGTTCTACTTGCATATATGTTTCTGTACTGTGTGCATACTTGTCTGATAGCTTGGAACTGGAGTTACTAATGGTTCTAAGCCACCATTTGAGTGCTGGGGATTGAACCCAGCTCCTCTGCAAGAATAGCAAGTACTCTTAACCACAGAGCCATCTCTCTAGCTCCAAAACCTAACTTTTTACATAGAGGTTGGGAATCTGAACTGAAGCTCTCATGCTAACACACAGCAAACACTACCTACTGAGCCTTCTCCTTAGACCTAAAGTTCTTATTATAAAAACTGGTTTGAAATTTTCTTTTAAAAGGCAACATTAAAAATCATCTAGGATCTAGAGAAATTTTGAAAAGTGAAATTGTTAGCTGGGTGTAGTTGTGCATCCTTTAATCTCCACACTTAGGAAGCCAGGGTAGGCATATCCCTTTGAGTTTGAGGCCAACATGATCTACATAGCAAATTCCAGACCAGTCAGGACTGCGTAGTAAGATTCTGTCTAAATCAATAAATCAGTCAGTCAGTCAGTCAGTCAGTCAGTCAGTCAGTCAGTCAGTCAGTCAGTCAGTCTCTACTTAAAATCTACTCCATCATAATTTCCTCGAAGTAGCTGGCTGTGCTAGTGCATAACTATAAGTATAGCACTATAGCACTTGGGAGATTGAGGCAGAAGGATCAAAGAGTTTAGGGAGCTGTAGTTAAGGCCAGCCTGGCATGTAGGAGATCCTGTCTCAAAAAGCTGTAAAGCCAAAAATAAAAATTTCTTAGAAGTCCTATACTTAGAAAACTACCTGTGGATTCTCACCAGTTCAGTTAAGACTTCGTGCTTGTTCTAGAGGGGACTGATGGTTTCAGGTCTCTTAGGCTTGCTGCTAATGGCTGACTGACTGAAGTGTACCTGCTAAGGAGGATTCTGAGGCTGTTTCAAAAATCAGCTACAGAGAATTAATGACTACTTATAAGACAGTGATGAGAAACCCAGGCCCCTAAGTGGAATTAAGGTTAAAGTAAAGTATCAGAAAATCTGGCACATTGGTTGCTACACTGCAGGAATTTACTAAGTTAGAGCAGGATGTGTTTAGAGATCAAGCTGGTGGTGATCATTCCATCTCAAAACTGACTCCCAATTAGAAGAAAATGTTAAGCAGAAAATCAGGGAATAGGAAAGAGATCATTATCAGGCTTTGGGATTAAAGGTAGGAGAGGCAGAAATTCCTGTGGAAAAGCAAATATATTACAGTGCAAGTTAAATAGTGATGTTGACAAAAGGGAGTTTGATAGGACATAGAAAGTAATTACTAGCAGAAAAAAGCATAGCTTTAGTGAGGCTTAGGGATTAGGAAGAAATACATAGACATTTTTACCAGCACCTGTAGCAATTACACAGTTTCATAATAATCATTTTTCATGAATTTCTCTTAAAAGAACGATTCACCTCCCTCTTAACTAAGCATTACATCTTTCTAAGGTTCTAGTTTCTTATTTTGTAAAATGTTCTAATACTCAAATGTGCCTTTGTTATACTTTGAAATATATACTGTCCAGCTATATATAGAGAAATAATTTCCCCTTCAATTTTATTAGCTTTTCTGATCACTAGCCACTTCTGTTTTTGCTTTAATTAATGACTTTATTCTCTCCTAGTCTGATATTTTTATTTTCTTTAGAATAGGTAATGATAGTGTAATTGATTGTAAATTTGAAAGATTCAAAAGGATTAGAATAAAAACTATTCTTATCTTTCTGTCACTTACTAAGAGGCCACTAGTTGCCCAGCTTCTTAATAAAAATTCTTCCAGATACATAATGCACATTGTGCACCTGTAGGTGATTATAGCACACAGTTTGCATTGGACACTTATTATCTGTCCTGAACAGTAAGCCATATCAATATCAAAATCCTTACTCAGGGGCTGAAGAGATAGTTCAGTGGTTAAAAAAACACTTGCTATTATTGCAGAAGACCAAAGTTCAATTCCCAGTACCCACATGGTGGTTCACAACTACCTATAACTTCAGTTCCAGAGAATCTGATGCCTTCTTTTGGCTTCTGTACATACCAGGCACACATATGATACACAGACATACACTCAGGCAGAATACCCATAGGAAAAAAACAAAACAACAACAACAACAACAAAAAAACCAAACAAACCAAAAACCCCCAAAATCTTGCTGGGCAGTGGTGGTGCATACCTTTAATCCCATAGCTTGGGAGACAGAGGCATGTGGATATCTGTGAGTTCCAGGATAGCCAAAGCTACACAGAGAAATGCTGTCTTACAAACAACAACAAAAACAAACTGTTCAGTGTAGGACATATAGCTGCATGATAGGGTACTTGCCTGCCTAGTTCTCAGGAGGTCCTGGAGTCAGTTCCCAGCAGCACAAATCCATGTCCTCACCAGCCCCCCCCCCTTCTTTGATGTGCTCATGGTAGTATATTTTGCTCAGTGTCTTGCTACATGTATGAATCATTATTTATTATACTGATGTCTTGTTAATAGTACCTATTTTCTATGGTCCTAGCTGAAACATTTGAATGACATCTAGTTTTCATATGTGATTCTAAGTAAGTGCAGATTCTTATGAAGGTTGTATATATTTGTAATTTAAATAGATCAGAAAATTCTACATCTTGTGCCAGTTTATATTTCTAGTGTAAAGGCCTCATGCTATCAAATGATTGTTAATCTTTACAAATCTAGACTTAAAAATAGTGGCTGGAGAGATGGCTCTGTGGTTAAGTGTTTGCTGCTCTTTTGGAGGATTGGTGTTCAGTACCAGCATCCATACTAGGTGGCTTTCATCTACCCGTAACTCCCATTCTAAGGGATCTGATGTCCCTTGTCACTGCTGAGGTCCCTTGCTGCAGCTAGGCTATACTTTTTACCAGTAGCCTCCCTACTTTTTACCAGTAGCCTTTCCTGGGCTCTATTCAGGGACTCTAGCCCTGACACACAGTGCCAAGCCTCAGCTGATGTCCGTGACCCTTTCATACCTTCAAAACCAGCACCACCTGAGTGGACTTATACAAGTTCAGCTGCCAGCACAAGGTACTACCTTCAGCATGTCTGGAACACAGTTTCTGTGTGCTGACTCTCAGGAAATACTTCCAGAAGATTTTACTTCAATGATGCTGGTACTCTTAATTACTACTAATTCCTCAGCTCTAGCCAACTAGCATCAAGTATCCCAGCAAAGCAAAGGTTTCAAGTTAGTAGTTCTGGTATTTTGTTAATCACAGCTAATTCTTCAACCCCAGCTAACAAGAACCACAGAAGCTTTACACACAAGGCCCCATAGGAAAGTCTTTGCTTTCCTAAGAAACTTAACAAGCCAGAATTCCATCTTCATTGCTCTCAATATTCTTATCTTTCAAGTTCTTTTAGAATGACTTTTCTAGCCCAAAGTTCCAAAGTCCTTCCACAATCCTCAAAAAAAAAAAAAAAAAAAACAAAAAAAAAAAAAAAAAAAACAAAAACAAAAACAAAAAACATGGCTAAGTCTGTCATAGCAATACCTTACTATTCAGGTACCAATATAGTTAGGGATACTATTGCTGTGCTAAAACACCATGACCAAAGTGAGTTGGGGAGGAAAGGGTTTATTTTTATTTGTCTTATGCTTCCACATCACAGTTTATCAGAGGAAGGAAGGGCAAGTACTCAAACGGGGCAGGAACCTGGAGGCAGGAGCTGATGCAGATGCCTTGGAGGGCTGCTGCTTATTGGCTTGTTCCCTCAGGCTCGCTCAGCCTGCTTTCTTATAGAATCCAGGACAACCAGCCCAGAGATGGCACCTACCCACTATGGGCTGATCCCTTCCCCATCAATCATTAATTAAGAAAATGCCCTACAGTCCTGCCTACAGCCTGATCTTAAGAAGGCATTTTCTCAGTTGAGGTTCCTTCCTCTCTGATGACCCAAGCTTGTGTCAAATTGACATAAAACTAGCCACTATACCCTCTTCTAACCTCCATTCAGACACACATGCATAAGTAAAAATATATTTTATTGTTTTGTCATTTTCTGAGACAGGATCTCACTATGTAGTCCTGGCTGCCCTGGAACTCACTCTGTAGACCAGGCTGCCCTGGAACTCAGAGATCTGCTCTCTTCTGCTTTGAAAGTGCTGGGATTAAATGTGTGTAACACCATTCTCTGTATGGTTGGGATTTATAACAGTCTTTTTAACTGCTTTTATTGGAGCTTATTTTATAAACTATGTAGCTCAATAGCTTATAATTTAGTGTAATTGCATTTGTCTTATGAGATTAACTTCATTTGTTTGAATTGTTTTTGCTTTCTATGAATTGTCTGGCCTAATCTGTTTTTCACTGTAATATTGGACTTTTGGTCTTTTTCTACAGTCAGTTAGTAAGAAGGCATTATTTAGGACCTTATGAGCGTTAAATGAGTTGCAAATATATTTTCCAAGGTGCATTTGTCTTTTGAATTTGGCCATGGAATTTGGTATAGAAGTCAGTTTTCCTTTTAAGATTTTCTGAGAGGAATGTGTAAGTGGGGCTAAAGTGCTTGTACAGCAACAATGAGAACCTGAGTAGAACCAACTAGGAAGAGCTGGGTGTCATGGTGTGCTCTTGTCATCTTGGGGCTGGGAAGTGAGACTCCTAATCCTTGGGACTCACTGGCCAGCTACCTCGCCTACCCTAAAGCCAATGAGAGATCCTGTCTCAAAAAAAACAAAAAAAAAAAACCAAAAAAGAAAAAAAAAAAAAAAGTGAGTGCTGACAATATGGCTCAGCAATTAAGGAGAGTACTTATTGTGTAACCCTGAGGACCTGAGTTAAAATCCCAGTATCAGTACCCACTTACCAAGCTGGGCATGGACTCATGAATACCAGTAACTCCAGCCCTGGGGTGGGGGTGAATGGTGACAAGGCAGCTCACAAAAAACAAAAATAGTTCAAACAAATAACGTTTACCTTTATGATTTACAAAATATATCTCAATAAGAAAGAAATGGTGACTTGTATGACTGTCTTAAAACACATTTCTGACAATATGAGAAATGCCTTAAAGAGTGTGGCCTGCTCACTGGATCATCTAAATAAAATGTTTTTGGATAGTTTATTTGCATAGTGCTTAGAGCTGGTCGTGAATAAGGTTCAGTAATGTTGATGGACACTTTTGTGTTGTCTGAATCTTGGCATTTTCTTCCATGACAAAACTTTTATAAAATTATTATGTTTGGAAAAGAAGCTTAAAGTAGAATTTTTGTTATGGTGTATTTGAGAGATAGTATGTCATATAGTTTATGATGGCCTCAAACTTGCTGTGTAGCTGAAGTTGACTTTGAATTGACCCTTCTGCCTCCATTTCTGCCATGCTGAGATTGCAGGCCTTCCCTACTAGGCCTGCTTGGAAAGGGAAACTTTGGTATTATTTCAGCTTTTGATTGCCTCCTTTACCAGCAGGGCCTTTTCTGCATACACTGTAAAAGCAATGTCAACTTCTATCCAGGAATTGTTTTTAAGGTTTGAATAGAATATGTGTGTAGCAGGAAGGGCAGAGCTGCTACATCCCTCTTCCCTCTTGAATTCCCCACCCCCTTTATAGAAAGTCTGTTTTCCCTTTTGATCCTGGTCTTGGGACCTCAGCATTGTGATACCTAGCATGTCAGTTACCTAACATGAGGTACTTCTGTAATTAAAAGGTTACTTAAAAAAATAATTAAAAATAGCTTCAAACAGTTCTATTTGTGGAACTGCTTTACTTCTTTCCATTTCACTTGAGCCTATTAGATGAATTCATAATGGAAAGTAGTCTCCCTGTGACTGTTTCCTCTGTTTGTAGGTCTCTGTTGGAGGCCCTTCCCTTACGCAGATGTAGGATTCAAAAGCAGAGTGTAATTTAAAATCACTTGGAGAGTTTGATTTCTGCCTGCCTTTTGAAAAACACTAGCCCAGAGCGAATGTTTGACTTTTTTTGGTCCAGATGAAACCTTAAAAGTGTTTCCGAGTAGTTGTGACTTTCAAGAAAGGTCCAGTTTCACTTATAAGGGCTCTTTAGCCCTGAGGAGGGAGCTAATAATATTTATTTTTATTGTTTTGTGACCCTAGGACCTCACACATGCTAGACAAATGTTCTTCCAATGATTGAAAAAAAATTATAGAAAACATTTTAGATTAGTATCACTGTGGCGTTTTGCTTTGAAGACTTGGTTTTCTTTCTGCATTTGAGTCCTTGGTTCAAGCCCTAAATGTAGTTTTCCATGTTGTATCAAAATTCTTGAGTTCATTGTATATTTAAGATACTGTTTAGTGCTTTATTTCCAGTTGTTAAGTGTTTTGATTATCAAAATAGGAACCAAATCTTTGAAAAAGATTTATTGTTATATGCGTATGTATGTGTGCAAGTACCTGAAGAGGCCAGAAAGGGGAGTCAAGTATTTTTGGGGCTGGGAGTTACAGGCAGTAATGAGCTATCTGTAATAGTGCTGGGAACCAAACCCAGGTCCATTGCAAGAGCAAGTGCTTGCTCTTAACCACTGACCATGCAAACTCAAACTGAGTCATTGTGAATTATGAATTTTTTTTCTCCCCCTTTTTCTTTTTTTTTTTTCTTTTTTTTTTTTTGTAGTTGGAGTGCCTCAAGCTAATCGCCTCACAAAAATTCACAGACAAACGAATTGGGTATTTAGGAGCAATGCTGTTATTAGATGAAAGACAAGACGTGCATCTTCTCATGACCAATTGTATCAAGAAGTAAGTCTTACCTTTTTCTTTCCCTTATAACAATTGTTTTGCTCTTTTAAGAATTTCTTATGAGATTAACAGTGTTTACTTACTGATTTTATACTTACTGTCCAGAACATACTTGAGTGTCTAATAATCGTAGCTAATATTGTAAAGATACTAAGCAAAAGGAAATGAAAACATTGCTGTACATCTTTGGGCATAATACATAATTAACAATTAGATAAACATTTGGATGTTCTTAGAAAAGAGAAGAAAGCATTAGTAAAATCTAGATTTCCTTATTTTGTATTTCTAGGATGTTGATACTATGAATAATGAAGTAGCCTTTATTAAAAATTACAAGTCTATATTCTGAGCAAGGAACTGAAATTTTAGTAATGTGGGATTGTGAAAATATTAGATTTATTATTGTGTACATATGTGATGTGTGTATGTGAGGGGAGCGTGGCCTCTGTGTGTGTGTGTGTGTGTGTGTGTGTGTGTGTGTGTGTGTGTGTGTGTGTGTGTAAGGACAATCTTGTGGATTCTGTTTTCTCCTTCCACTTTTACATGAGTTCCAGGGTTTAGACTCAGATCATCAGGCTTGTGTGGCAGTCACTTTATCCATTTAGCCATCTTACCAGCCCTGGAATTTTTTATTTTTTTAAAGACTGAGTATTTCTGTGTGTGCCTCAGGCTATCCTGGAACTCTGGCTCTTCCTGTGTTTCCAGTGTTTAGATAGAAGTGTAATTATGTGTAGCATGACTTGGCCCCTGGAAGTAACTACAAGCATCTGTGAAAGCCCAGTGCTTTTTCACTGATACAGTAGTTTTTACACTTCTTTACCTTGTTTAATAACCAAGGAACACCTGCTATGTGGACATATAAGAGGATCTGGCAGAGTAGTGGCTTTCTTCAGTAACCGTCTTAGAATATTCTGTGGGGTGGGTACAGTGGCACATGCCTATAATCCCAACACTTGCAAGACTTAATTAGGAAATCACAAAATCAAGACTAATTTGGGCTGTTTGGTGATATAGTACCAACAAACAAACTAAAAAAGAAAAAAAAAATAGAGGAATTCTGTTAGTTATGGAAATTCATCAAGTCTTAAATGGTCAAAGTACCTTTGGTTTTATCAATGCATTTGATATTTAAAATTTTGTTTGTTTTATTTTTGCATTTGACAGAAAGTAGAAAGGGAAAGGATTGTGGGAAGGATTGTTTTTCTTTGAGGGGGGTGTCCATGAAATATGAGTAGTAGATATACCAAGTCCATTAATTATTTAGCTTTATTACACACCTGCCTACATGCCAGGGGCTGTTGTAAGCACCAGGGTGGAAAGTAGAAAAACCTGAACAGCAGCCCTCAGTGACATGAGTATATTCTTAGAGGGTCATCATGCTGGTCCTCCACATTTGCTGTGGACAGGGCTGTGAGGCAGTTCTTTCCTTTGGTTCTTTCATGGTCTGTTGCTCTGTTATTTAACCTTTCAGTCATGTGCAGATAAGCTGGCAGTTCTGCCCAGTAGCAAGGCACATTAGAGTTAATACCAAACCAGAGGATAGGCATGTGGCTTGGTTGAAAAATGAGGCAGGCACATGGATGCAGAAGAAATCTTCACAGTTTTTTTTTTTTTATTATTATTTTGAAATAAAAATTTTATCTGGGTATGGTATCATATACCTTTAGAGTCAGATAACCTCAGTTTAGAGCACTGAGTTTGAGGCCAGCCTGATCTACATAGTGAGACCCTGCTTAAAACAAAACAAAAAACCTATTCCATTATGAATGCTAAGCTGTCTTAAATTCACAATGTATTCCAGGCTAGTTTTGAACTCTAGATTCTCCTGCTTTAGACTCCTGGATGCTGGTGTGTGGCACCATTCCCAGATTGTGTTCAGTTGTTAGGCCAAATCCCAGGTTAATTTAGGAGAGGATTTTCTCAGATAATTGAGAATTGATGAGCATTTCCATTTAAGCATGGAGTTATTCATGTCTCCCTTGTTTATTCATGTGTATTTAAATGTATTATAAGGCTCATGATGTAGCAACAGTTTTAATGCTTAATAACTGAATATAGCTGCCCTATTAGTTGGCAGAGGAAAAACTTAAGATATTTCAAGATCTTGGAGTGAACTCTTTTAAGAAATTGAACTTAATAAATTCCCCTCCCTGAAGCTGAGGACTGAACCCAGGGCCTTGCGCTTGTTAGGCAAGTGCTCTACCACTGAGCTAAATTCCCAACCTCTATGTTAAGAACTTGCATTTTGAAAATAATGCTTAACTATTGAAAATGAATACAAAGTCAGCTAAATATTTGGAGGATCTGGGCCCCCAAAGTGTTAAAAACCATAATTAACATTCAAGTTTTACTTTATTTCATCTTAAACTACTAAAATTAGTATAAAAGAGCAAACTTAACTTTTAAACTTTATTTTCATTTTTAGTTAAAAATACTAATAATGGGCCAGGTGTGGTGGTGTATGCCTTTAATCCCAGCACAAATAGGGCAGATTCAAGTGCATCTCTGTGAGTTTGAGGCCAGCATGGTCTATGTAGCAAGTTCCAAGACAGCCAGAGCTACATAATAGAGAGACCTTGCCTCAAAAAGCAAAAGAAAACAAACCAAAACTAATTATGGTCTGGGGTTTAGCTTAGTGGGGTGTATGCTCATGAGTGTGGGCCCCAATAACTCTACTTCCCCAGAGAGTAATAATGAACTATTGGTTAACATAAGCATCTCTCTCTCTCTCTCTCTCTCTCTCTCTCTCTCTCTCTCTCTCTCTCTCTCTCTCTCTCTCTCTCTCTCTCTCTCCCTCTCTCTCTCCCTCTCTCTGTCCCTCCCTCCCCTCCCCCTCCCTCCCCTCCCCCTCCTCCTCCCGTTCCCCTTCCATCCCTCCTTCCCTCCCTCCTTTCTCTTTTTGAAACAGAGTCTCACTACACACCTCATGCTAACTTGGTATATGTTGGAATTGTAGGTACATGCCTAGCTATAAGTAAAATTTTCTATGAAAATATTTTCTAAAATAAATTCCTGTGTGGAGAATTTATTTTATATTTTTTCCCCACTCTACCCAAAGGAGGATAGTTGGATGTTCATGTCTTCATTCAGGTCCTTGATTGTGGAATATTGATGGAGGTAGAGAGCATCTAGCAGGTGTGTAGTGAGATAATCACTTTGTCTGCACCTGACCACGCCCATTGAGGCGGGGACAGGGGTGGATATTATCTGGGAAAACTAGGTCTAAGGAGGGGGCCCCCAGGAGCTCTCTTGCTTGCAGCACGGGGACAGGGGCATCCGTGGGACTAGGGACCTGCTGCTGTTCATCTATCTATGTTGTAAGTTATTTCTCCCCGATTAAACATCTATTCAGCCCATTTGTTTCTCCTGATCCTTATTAAACCACAATACAGCTGTAGTGTGGAGAAGGGAAAAATTTGGCAGTTGCCTGGCACACAATTCCAGCTGTTCTGAAGCTGGAGGATCACAAATTTGGGGCCTGCCTGGGCTACATAGTAAGTTCAAGTTGGATCTGGGCAACTTAGCTAGATTCTGCTTCAAAATAAAAATAAACACAGAGCTGGATATGTAGCCCCATGGTAGATAGAGCTCTTGCTTATTTAGCATATGCTTGGTTCAGTCCCAGCAGCACAAAGAGAAGAGTAATTGACTTTTCAAAGTACTTAACATTCTTTGCTACTTTCCTAAAATTGAACATGTGCCCCTTTCTCCTTGAGGTTTTTAAAGAAGCATTTATCTATGTATTCTTGGCTGTTTTAGAGCTCACTCTGTAGACCAGGCTGGCCTATGGCTCACAGAGATTTGCCTGCCTCTCCCTGACAAGTGTTGGGATTAAAGAGTGAGCTATTACTGCCTGGCAGTGTGGCCATTTCTTAACTGTGAGTTATAGTGTGGACTCTGAAACTCTGCCAAATGTGCTAATACTTTATTTTAAAATCCACTGGCCTGTCTTACACTTCAACACTTAAGAAAAAAAATTTTTTTAAATGTTACCCCTCACCTGGGGTTTTTCTGTGTATCTCTGGCTGTTCTGGAATTCTGTAGACTAGGCTGGGCTGGAATTCAGAGATCCACCAGCTTCTCCCTCCTGAATGCTAGGATTAAAGGCATGCACCACTATCTCCTGGCTAAAGGGGGGGGCATTTAATTTGTTTCATAAGTTTGCAGGGCCAAGTGTGTCAGTGTATGTATGAGTGTTGGAGAACAACTTGGGGAAGCTGGTTTTCTCTGTCCTATGGTTGTAGAGATTGAGCTCATATCATATCACCAGCCTGGGTAATAAAGTGCCTTTAACGCCTAAGCTATAATGTATTTACCCATGAATAATTTTATAATACCACAATCGAACCACTTGGAAAAAGAAATTGTTCACTAAATTATGTAGATCTTCTGGATGCAGCTCATCATAAAATATCAAAAATACCTCATGGGTTATTTTAAACTGCTAAGTTTGTAGAGATGATAGAAGTTTTCTAAAGCTTCAGTTTTTACTTCAAAGCTTGGATTATGTCATTAGCAGCAAATATCAGTTGTTCCTTTTGAAGTTGTTTGCTCACATGAGTTTGTCCTGAAAGTGTATGTCAGGCTGGTCTCAGCATCCCGAGTGACGGGATTACAGATGTGTATCACTACTGCTGGTGATAGTTTAAATGAAGCTGCCTTCCTTCCCCTTTCTCTCCTGCTGCTTTCTTTTTTGCTCCTTACCTCAGCCATGCAGTAACCAACACAGTGGTTATTATCATTTCATGCTGCTGCCTTCACTGGGGCTGTGAACAGGTACTTTTCCTACATTGCTTTTACTGAGTGCAGAGGTCAGTTGGCAATATGGTAGGATTATGAAAGTAGTTTGGATCTCATGAACTGTTGAGATGTCCATAAATCCTGTGAACCAGTGGTTTTCAGTCTGTAGGTCATGATCCTGTTGGGGGTTGCATATCAGTTGTTTATATTACAGAAATGAAGTAGCAATGGAATAATTTTATGGTTGAGTATCACCACAGCACGAGGAACTGTATTAAAGGGTTACAACATTAGGAAGGTTGAGAACTACGTCTTTCAACTATGTTGCACTAAATGATATATAGCTCGGAAACTGGTGGAAATATCATAAATCATAATTTGGCCTCTGAATAACAAGAGTTAATTTCAAGATGTAAGTATGTTTAACAATTCATGTTTTTAATACTTTAGCTCTTTTTAAATAAAACACTATTTTATACAGTAATGTAGTCATTTTCTATTACGATCAGAAATTCCTGAGACAATAATATAGAAAGAAAAAAATATTTATTCACTTCATACTTTTATAGGCTGAAAGTTCAAGATGTGGTAGCCTACCAAACTGCTTAGCTTCTGGAGCCTTATGGCAGATGGGGGTCACACACAGCAGGAATACACACGTGGGAAGGGGGAAGGGGGAAGGGAGAATCACATAAGGAAGCAGGAATCTCTTGTTTCTTTAAAGCAACTCAACCTCATGGGAAATGTTTAGTTCTCAACACTAGTGTCACTTCTGAGGGCAGGATCCTTAGTAACTACAAGGCTCTGTGTCTTCAAGAGTCCCCCATCTTGACCATGAACACACTGGGGACATAGCTTCCCGTATACAAGGATACTCAAACGACATTCATGTGTTAGAAAACACTTTGGAGGGCTCAGTTTTACTGTCTAGCCTAGTATGTTAAAGGTACTTTCATTAGTGCTATTTTTTATCATAGTAATAACAATTACTGATTTTCGTTTTTGAACAACTAGGAATATAGAAAATATTTAGTGTAAGGTGACTAATATTAACACATAAAATCAAAGAAGGTCAGTAACTATTTTTGTTGTGTTTACATTATCTTAAATTTACTAGCAATTGAGATTTCTTTTTCTGATTATTTATTTATTCATTTCTTTGAGGTAAGGTCTCACTATATAGCTCTGGCTGGCCTGGAACTTTCTATGTAGATCAGGCTGGTCTCTAACTCCTAGACATTCTCCTGCTTCTGCTTCCCAAGTGCTAGAATTAAAAGCATGTGCCATAATACCTGGCTATAAAAGAGTTTTAGTATGAATCTCAACTTTTCTTATAGGCAGTATGAGATCATGTCTTAGAAATCTTTCAAGGCAGTTTTGCTCTGTCTTTTTACTTTTAGTGGTTGCTCAGTTTTCTAAAGTGGTATCTTTAATATCTAATGGGTAACATATATTTGTCACTTTGTCATTTGAAGACTTTGGATAGAAAACTTAGATATTATTGGTTCATTATCTTAATAATTTGAAATAAAATTAGAATAAACATTTTCTAAATTCCCTGCTCCTGTCAGATGGCAAGATGGTCCACTCTCTTTCCCCTTCTTTCAGCTGGTGTCTTCCCCTAGAATGTCAGACATGCACAGACAGAGATTTGCTCCCTGCTGTAGCCCCAGGGCCCAGCACAGTGCCTGGCACACTCTATGCTCAGTGCACACCTGAGTGGATGAGGAATTGGGGGGTGGTGTGGGTAGTTCACCCTTCCTTCAGCCCGGTGGCAGGGCTTTGCCTCCCCATTGACCATGAAAGCCACAAGAGTCTCCCCCCCCTCCATATATATATATATATATATATATATATATATATATATATATATATATATATGGAGGGGGGAGGGAGGGAGGGGGAGAGAGAGAGAGAGGGAGAGAGAGAGAGAGAGAGAGAGAGAGAGAGAGAGAGAGAGAGAGAGAGAGAGAGAGAGAGAGAGAGAGAGAAAGTATACATGTGTGCCATAGTACTTGTATAGCCTTAGGTGTCAGTCCTGTCTTCTGCCTTGTTTGAGACAGGCTCTCTTGTTATATTACATATAGCAGTCCTGCAAAGCTTCTGAAGATTTTTCTGTCTTCATTTCCCATCTGGCTATAGGGCACCTATGTGCTACCAAGTCTGGCTTTGCAGGAGTTCTAGAGATCTACATTAAGGTCTTTAAGTTTGCAAGGCAAGCACTTTGTGCTGAGCTATCTCCCCATACCGTATTGTTTTGTTGTTGTTGTTATTTTTAAATCAGTAGAGTAATCTTGGGACTTGCAGTTAAGTTGTTAGGCTGCTTTGGGGAGACTGAATGTGTTTGTTCCTATGTACCTTTCTTTCTCTTGCAGCGATCTTAATCATAGTACTCAGTTCGTACAGGGGCTAGCACTTTGTACCCTTGGCTGCATGGGCTCCTCAGAGATGTGCAGAGATCTTGCAGGAGAGGTAGAGAAGCTTCTGAAAACCTCCAACTCTTACTTAAGAAAAAAGGTAACTTTGTATTAAGTCAAATGTCTGTCTGGATTAGGTAATATGGAAATGAGAAGTCAGAATACTTGTTTTTGAAGGGTAAGATGGAATTAAAAGATTTTTTTTTTTTATTTAAGAGCTATTCATGAATTTTGATTCCTCCTTTTTGTAAAGAAATAATTTATAGACAAATTATGTCCTCAGCGGCACATCTGAGTACTTTGTTAATTATCTCACATACTAACAGTTTTTCATTGGCTTTGTATTAGTAATGGGCACACGTGCTCATGTCTTTGTATTCATACCTTTATATATCTCAAAGGACAGTTGTACTAGGGCCTAGATAGCTGTGAGGGAGTGATGGAGAGATCACTTTCCAAAGTGATGTGCCTGATTGGGGTAGTCATGGCAAAGAGAATGATCTTATTCTCCAGAATTACTTGCTTTTGTTTGTTTCTAAAAAACTTTTTATTGAGTTTAAAATTTTGCTTTAATTACAGAAAGTACAAAATGTATATGTCCAAGAAATGAGCATAAACTATCATCTCTGAATTTACTGAATCTGTTATTGGTGTGAGAAAAAGACGCTTCTATAGGACCGTTTTTTTTAAGGGTGTGTAATGAATGGTAGTGATGTACACAAACATGTTTCCTTAGTGTGTACACCACTGCCTTTTCTTCAGCACTGTGGGAACTACTCCTATTAGAACATACAATATTACATTAAATGCAGCATTCCTTCAGATTTGAGTGCCTCCCCACTCAAATTAGTAGGAATCTTTTCTGGTCAGTCTATCTAAGCTGTTGCATTTGACTAAAGTAATAGCTGCAGTTACCTTGAGGGATTACCACAGTCAGCCTCCATCTACCCTGTTTTTTCCTGGTGGACAGATTAGTAAGATTGTCCTTTCTTTACTAGAAATTAGTTAGTGCATTTTACCAACGAACCTTCCTTGCCTTCTTTTCTTCTTTCCTTCCTTCTTTTTACTGTGAATTAAACTCAGTTGTCACTGAGCTGTTTTCCCTAGCCCCCTAAGTGACTTTCTTGACTTGAGAACAATCAGTTGAGGGCAGGATAGATACTGTTAAGCTTAGCATTGGTTTTATAGAAGGAGTCTTTAAGTTACATGACATTGTTAGATGTATTGATCATCTGGCTCAAGAAAGATTATCAGAGATGGAAATCCTTGTTTCTTTTTCAGTTCCCCAGAATCCCACTTACATTGAACTTGTGTGATAAATTCCTATTAATTGTAATTTAATTGGAAATGTTTTTCTCAGGTATCTGGCAGTATGTGAACAAAGAGATGGGTGAGCTTAAAGTTCCTCATTAATTTACTGGTATAGACTGGAAAGCCTTAGGCAGTTCACAAGTAATAAATCCTGTTATCCAGCCTGTTAATTGTTCTAATAGATGAACTAGTTGGTGAAGTTCTTTTATAAGATTGGTTGCCCTGGATTACTTGAAATAAATTTTTTTGTCTTTTTATTTTTTTTTTTTGTAGGCAGCACTGTGTGCTGTTCATGTCATCAGGAAGGTTCCTGAACTTATGGAGATGTTTTTACCAGCAACCAAAAATTTATTGAATGAGAAGAACCATGGTAATGTGATGATTGGATGAGCTCATAAAGTACCAACAATGAGAGGGTCAGCCCTGGGTCAGGGCTGTACAGTTACCATAGGTCTAGGATGCCAGAGTGTAGCTTTGCACTTCAAGTGCTTTCTTCATAGTAAACTTACCTTTCAGTTCCTGTCTTACATTATTAATGTTCAGTATGATGCACAAATGATCATATCTTCAATTTTCATGTAAAACCTCTCTGATTTCTTGGTCGTTTTATAATAAAAGAAGACTTTTCTTCTTGCTATATGTTAGGAGTATAAGATTAGCAGAAATTCTTATGAGTTATTTCTAACAGGATTCTGTAGTGTGCATTCAGATATCTTTATATAAAGCTTCAGAGGAATTAAATGGAATGTGGTTGGGTTCTCCGCCCTCCTCAAACTTTTTGTTCTTATCTTGAAGTCAGTGAAATGAGTTCCAAGTAAAGTTTTATGTCTTAAATATTAAGAGGAAAAAAAAATGACACTGATTTTAATTTCATTAATTTAAACCAAATTTAAATTAAATTAGTTTAAATCTGTGCTGTGCCTGGAATGCTCAAAACAAGTGTTGAACACTTAAAGGTTTAAGTAGGTCTGTCATTTTATTACTTAATGAAAAGTTTGCTTTTTATTGACTTTGAAACAATCAAATTTACTTGTCATGTGTGTTTTGATACATTTTATCTGAAAGTTTAGTATTTTACTAAGGTTTTTGTCTAGGATTATTTGTCAGAGTGTAGCTAATAATATATTGTATAAGCATGGACAAGGAATGGTCTAGTTTATACTGAGTGTGGATGTTCTAGGTGGACAGACTTGTCCTCAGTGTTTTAGCCATTGGAAAGACTCAGACCTGACCAAGGTTAAACAGCAGCTCCTTATGAGAACTCTTTCTCACAGTGCTTTGATTCTTTGAGAAGCAGGAGTAGCAAGTCTCCTTTGGAATGAAGCCCTGTTTTCTGGAGCTGAGTAGGCCCTCATTTTTGCTTCCCTTTGGCCTTTCCTCAGGTGTCCTTCACACGTCTGTAGTCCTCCTCACAGAGATGTGTGAGCGGAGCCCAGACATGCTTGCACATTTCAGAAAGGTAGGTGCCTTCTGTGTGCCTTAGCCTTTGTTGATTGAAAGATGATTTTCCTGAAAAGTACATGTTTTTTTTTTTTTTTTCCATTTAGGATTTTCTTTTGAAAGCAAGCTATGAAGCTGAATAAAGGATTTGACTAGCCCTGTGGTAGGGCTGGAAGCCAGATTTAGACATATAAGAGCTGGCACTAGGGTAGTGTTTCCCCTTTCAGAATAGGAGTCTTTCCTTGTTGGCAGACAAACTGCTCAGGTGTTTTTATCTGCTGCTTTCGCAGTGAGCCAGGAAATGTAACCTGAGGTCAAATTACAAATAAGGTTTTTTTTTTTTTTTTTTTTTTTTAAAGACAGGTAATATTTCTTTCTTAAGGTGGAAAACAGCAAACAGATTTTTCACTTTTATTACTTTGCTACAATGTTCTACTGAGGTCATTGATTCCTGGGATAGCCCTACCTTTTTTAGGTTCCTCCTCAGCCCAACAGTTTCTGTGTGTAGCCTTGGCTGTCCTGGAACTTGCTATATCTATAGACCAAGCTGGCTTGCACTCAGAGATTTGCCTGCTTCTGCCTCCCAATTGCTGGAATTAAAGGCCCGGCTTCCTTTACCCCTTTTTCATAGAATTTTAAAATAGGCAGTTTTATTTCCCCCTTTACTTAGTGAGAAGGATACTGTTCTTGGTGTAGTTGCATTTGTTGATTCCTATAGAGAAGGTTGATGAGCACTCCGCAAAGAGCTCATTTTGTACTTTAGCTCTAATGACAGTTTTATTTATTTATTTTTATTTACTTATTTTATTTTGCCTCACTCTCCCTTAGATGTTCATGTCTTGATTAAATTAATGTAAAATAGTATGAGACCCGTATCTGTCCCTAATGCTTGCTTTGTATGTTTTGTTCCTGTTGTCTGTTTGGAATCCTGCTGTATGTTAGAATGAAAAGGTAAGAATTAACCCTCTTATTAGATGGTGCATGCTGGCTTTAGGTTCTTTGTAGCTTTTGTGTATCCATCCACAAGTGTGGCTTTTAAACTATACTAATGCTGAAGCTGTGCTTAATACTATGAATTATTTGTTCTAGCATTTTTGGCTAACTCCCTGGTCCAGTTTTTTGTCTTGTCTCTTAAACTCCTGACTCCAAAGTTGGCCTTGGATTTCAGTTGCAGCCTTCCATGAGTTGTAATCCTCCTCCTGTATCTTACCTTCATCTTCATGGGAGAGACTTTGAGCATCTGCCTGACACCTTTGCTCATGGTCATTCCGGTTCTTAGACAAAGCACTGCTTCTTTTTGAAGTAGATCATTTAGAGCCATCTGTGGGTAACTCATACTTGAAAAAAGCTCCATGTACTTCTGAGCTTTCATTTCAGACTTAAGAGTTTTTATTTCCCTCTTCCTGGGACTTAATCTGAGAAACTTTGGGATATTGAAAGGATTTAGAGGTGAAGTACCTGGCACCAACTGACTTTCATGGCTACAGCTTTCCCTCTGTCACCTTCTGTTATTTGTCCTGTCATTGATTTTAGTAACTCGCATTTTTGTCTGAAAAATAAAGCTGGGTTCCAAGAACTTGTATGCTAAATACTTGGCTTTCTGTCCGAGGGCAGTCTTATGCAATGTGCTGGCCTTGGCAGCAAATAAAACAATTTCTGAATTTAGTAGCCCAAGGAAAAAGGACTTCTCCAAGAACTAAACCAGAATTTAAAAAGTGATTAGGCTTATATGTAGTACACAAAATGAAGACTGTGGGGAGTATGAAAGGTGAGCTGCTTATCTTCACACCACAGTCAACAGATTTACTGAGATTTTATTTACAGTTTACAGATCTCCATAGCTTAGACTTGTCTTATTCTTGGAGTTGTCCATCTTCAATTTTTGTTTTGATGATTTAATGAGTCACTAAATTCTGAAGGATATGGCTAACTTTACTTAAGTCACCATTATGTTTTCTTGCATTTATAAGTGGCCTTAATGTTTTGAGTGTTTTGGGTGCATGCTTGAGTGTAGCATCTCTCTTTAACCTCAGTACCTTTCTAGATGTGGGGAGTAGGGAGGGACAGCATAAGAACAAAGAGGAGAAATTATGAATTGCAGTAGAGCTGGTCCTGTTCAGATTTTCTACAGAAATAGGCAGTGTTTGTACCCTTCTTTATGTAGTTTTAGGTAATAAAAGCTGTTCATCTAGTTAGTTAATTGGTTTTATTTTTCATTTGGAGACTGGGAAAGTTCATTGTGGCAGACATTTTGGGATATGAGTTTCATATGAAGTAATTCATCAGCAAAAGGAAATGAGTAGATTGATCGTAATAATTGCCTCTATGACATGGACCTAGTAAAGGAAGGACAAGGAAATTCTTGATTATAAGGAATGTATAGTTTCTTTGGTAAGATAAGGAAACATAATTGGGCACTGATATTAAATTGTGACAGAATTCCATCATAGAGTAAAGAGTAGGGCCTTGGTTTCTTAGGTGTGCTTTCTTCATCTTCATCTATCTTCCATTTTGCTCATGTTGATCACTTTGGTATTTCCTGTTGCTTTTTTGGGGAAGGATATATATATATATATATATGTGTGTGTGTGTGTGTGTGTGTGTGTGTGTGTGTGTGTGTGTGTGTGTATACACACACACACAAATAATGAAGGTGTGGTATGCTTCACATTTTAATAAGACCATTGCTTTATATGAATTTGTTAGAATGGATAAAATGGAATTTTTTTGCTACCCAAGAGTTTTGAGTTCTACAAAAGTAGAGCTGCAGTGTACCCCAAAGACCTGTTTCATTTGCTTTCCATAGACTCTTGGTTTACTGTGGTTTCTGGTGTTTTTACAAATAGAATTCTGGAGGAAAAAGATCTGGCTTGTTTTCATCCTGATCAAGTACATATTACTTGTTAGGTTTTCATCTAAGTATCAGAGTTATACTTTTCAACCATCTTCAATACTGTATTTGTAGCAGAAGAAATTTCTTGGACTCAGATCTTTGTATCATTTTTCTAACCCAAAGAATCTGGTTATTGAAGGGATAGCCTTAGATATTCAATCTTTGTTGTTGTTGTTTTGATGCATCTTTCTTTTCTGCAGCTTGTGCCCCAATTAGTTCGTATTCTAAAGAACCTCATCATGTCCGGATATTCCCCAGAGCATGATGTTTCTGGTATCAGTGATCCCTTTTTGCAGGTGAGGTTCAAAAATTTTTGGATAGATGTCATTTGAATGCAGTTCTTTGGAAGAAATATTTCCTTTATCATGAGATCATATAGGCTACAAATTTGGTAATTCAATTATTATACTAATAAGCATTTAATTAATAAAACAGCATTGTAAATGTAAAATTTATCTGGTACTTAGTTACTTGATTATCAGTTAAGTAGCTAAAGGATATGGAACCATGAATGGTGGGTTATTTTTACAACTTAATTAAATGCAGAAGTGTGCACAGTTTCTTTTAAAAAGTGTTAAAATTCTTCTTAGTTATTTCTGATGGACTTAGTTATTTCATTTGAATTATTTGAGTTTTATACTGAGTGGGATTTGTTTGTGTCAGACATAATTTGTTGACAATTTTTATTTTGTATGTTAGGTACGAATTTTGCGGTTATTAAGAATTTTAGGACGAAATGATGATGATTCAAGTGAAGCTATGAATGATATATTAGCACAGGTGAGTTGATCCAACTTGGAGTATATTATTTCATTTTCATCTGGCAGAGAGTCGAATGTAATTTTAGGGCAAATACTTTTCTGTTTCCGCTTTAGTGAGTGACTGTAGTCACAATATGTCTTGTTGCCACTAGATGCTCTTGGAAGTGTTGTTTTTATCACTTATGTACTGCTCTTGTCTTTTCAGGTTGCCACTAATACAGAGACTAGTAAAAACGTAGGAAATGCTATTCTTTATGAAACGGTTTTGACTATCATGGATATTAAATCAGAGAGTGGATTACGAGTAAGTCCTTTTGAATCTTTTTTTCCTTCTGAACACTTTCATTAGAGTGATCGAATTGTCCTTTAGTTCTTTGTAAACAGATTCCATTTGGAACTTTAGGAAGGACTGATGGATCAATGCATAATGCTTTTTTTTTTATGCTTTAATATTGATGAAAATAATAAAGCTTGGAACACAAAAGTGGGGTTAGCTCTATTGCTATTGTTAAGGAACCCTTTCAAAACAAGCTTTTATTAGAGCCACACTTGAGTTATTCCTCATTATTTAAACAGTATTTAAGTAAACTTATTTAAGGAATAAATCTATAGAGCAAGAGACTCAGGCTGTTCCAAAGGTGTATAGAGAGGGAAATGTTCGCTCGATAGCTTTCGCATATAGCCTATCAGGTCTCCTTCCAGAGGAAAACACTTTTTTGTGTGTGTGATGCTTTGTCTATAGTCAGACAGCATCTTGCTATATGATGTAGACTGAGATGGTCTAGAACTCCTCTATAGTGTAGATTGTTCTCAGTTTCTTGATTCTTCTGCCTTAGCCTTCCAGTGCTGGGGTTATAGATGTGCTCCACCATATTGAGCTCTTTTCCCTTTTCACTTAAATAATTTCAGATTTTAAAAAATATGTTGTTGTTATTTTTTTTTAATTAATTGTGTATATGCATGTGCCTATGGTAAGAGCAGTGCCTGTGGAAGCCAGAAGACGATACTGGATTCTTCTGGAAGAATAGCAAGCATGTGCTCTTAATTACTTAACTGTCTACAGACCCTGAAGCTATGGCCTTTATTCAACTCCTCCTAATTTAATAATACCTCACAAATTTATACATCTTCTGAATACCAAGAAATTAACATTGACACTCTACTACTAAGTAAATTGTAGACTTTATTTAGATTTTGCCAAGTTTCTACGTGGTACTTACTTTATGTTACAGGATCCAATCCATGAGCCCATGTTATATTTAAATCATTGTTTTTAGTCTCCTGGTCTGTTTCTCAGTCTCTCTTTATTTTTGTGATTTTGACACTTTAGAAGTATTAAACAATTGTTTTGTAGAATAACTCAATTTAGTCTGTCTGATCTTTTTTTTTCCATAATTTTGTAGATTAAAGTTATACTTTCCTTGGCAAACTTCCACAGACTTGAGACGTCCTTTGCAATTGAGCATACAAAGTAGCAATTATCTACTTTTCTTACCAACTGGATGTGCCTCCTCCACCCTAGTACTATCTGTAAAAATTTATTTTTAAGTGGAGTTTTGCCTGTATGTATGTATAAGCCCCATATGCATGCCTGCTACAGAGTTTGGAAGAGGGCATCAGATCACCTGGAAATGGAATAATGGATTATTGTGAGCCATAATGTGGGTGTTAACAATTGAACCCAGGTTCTCTACAAAAACAACTATTAACTGCTGAGCCATTTCCCTAGGCCCGTATGCTGGGTTTCTTTACAGTATTGTAAAGTTTAAATATTCTGTACCTTGGAGAAGTGTCAGGTTTCACAGATTGAAGGCTTAGTTCCACAGGACTATCTCCCACATCAGATGATAGGATATGACTGGTACTTTTAACCAGCCAGCTGTATGTCTAGGTTCCTACAACCCTCTCCACGAGCTTAATTTGTTAGAGCAGCTTATAGAATTAAGGGGGGGCACTTAATTGTACTTGTTTATAGTAAAGTGTAGTCAAAGTATACAGAGTATATTGGCAGAACATATAGGCAGAACATATGGGGAGGGGTAAGAAATGTTCTTCCCACAAAGTGCCATCCTTCAGAAAACTCCATGTGTTTAGTGACCCAGAAGCTCCTAGGAACTCTGTTTTTTTGTTTTGTTTTGTTTTGTTTTTGTTTTTGTTTGTTTTTTTCGAGATAGGATTTTTCTGTATTGCTTTGGAGGCTGTTCTGGAATTAGCTCTGTAGACCAGGCTAGCCTCGAACTTACAGAGATCCACCTGCCTCTGCCTCCCTAGTGCTGGGATTAAAGGCATGTGCCACCAACGCCTGGCAAATTCTTTATTTATTATGTATATACACACTAGAAGAAGGTACCAGATCTCATTATGGTTAGTTGTGAACCACCATGTGGATTGCTGGGAATTGAACTCAGGATCTCTGGAAAAGAGTAGCAAGTGCTCTTAACCTATGACTCATCTCTCCAGCTCTCCTCCTCCTCCTCCTCCTCCTCCTCCTCCTCCTCCTCCTCCTCCTCCTCCTCCTCCTCCTCCTCCTCCTCCTCCTCCTCCTCTTCTTCTTCTTTTTTTTTTTAAATGGAGGTCTCGTTATGTAGACATGATTGATGAAATCATTGGCCATTGGTGATGATTATAATCTTCTGCACTTTTCCTTTCCCAGGATCTTGGGAATGGGCTGAAAGCTCAAATCCTCCAATAGCATGGTTACTTCCTATGACAAACCAGCCCCATCTGAGGCTGTGCAAGGGTCCATCAAGAGTGATAAACTAATAGCATCTAAATATGAGGATGGAGATGGCTCACTGGTTATGAATGACTGCTATTCTTTCAGAGGACTAGAGTTCGGTTCCTAGTATCCACTTTAGGCAGTTCATTGTAACGTCACCTCCAGGGGACCCAATGCCCTCTTTTGGCCTCTGAGGCTATACCTTCAAGTGTGCATGCATGTATGCTCATGCACACAAGCACAGTAAAAAATTCTTTTTAAATAAAAGCTAAGTGAGATAGGAGCTGTATGGTAAGAAATGGGGACAATGACATATATTTCACAATATCATTATCTCATATGAATGCAACAATATAGTATTTATCCCTTTGCTTGTGTCTTTATTTAGCATAATGCCAAAGGTTCACTTGTGTTTTGCCATTTGTCAGATGCCTTTCTTAAAATGCCTGCACAGGACTTCATTGTACATGCCAGTAATATATCCAGCTCCTTTGTTATTGATAAATATCTAGGATGTCGCCTATCACTTGCCTTGTTGATACTGCTCCAGCAGATTTTGTGTATATGTTTGTACAGTTGTATTTGTCAGAAAAATTTCTTGGGTTAAACTTCTGGAGAATGTATTTGTCTTTTAGTTTCAAGATCTTAGTTGACTTTACTATCATTCTAGAATTGGGAAACAGTCTGTAAATAGAATAAATTATCACTATGGCTTCTAGTAATTTCAGTATTTTGTATGTGGACATGTGCATTTATACATGTCCCTTATTGTGTACACATGGAGGTCAGAGGACAACTTAAGGGACTGAATGGGTTCTGTCCTAGCATATGGGATCTGGGACTTGAAATTAGGTCATCAGGCTAGGTGACAGGCACCTTTGTTGAGCTATCTTTCTGGCCCCTGAAATAGAATATGATTTTAAGTATTTGTTTTTAGATACTTTTTTTCTTTTGCTAGTAGCCTATAGATAACGAGCTACCATTTTTAAGCAGATTCTACCCAGAGGTTGGAAATTGATTCTTTAGAGGCAGAAAACAATATAAGTATGTAATTTCTTTAGATTAAAAAACAAAACAAAAAAAACCCCTCTGTTATTTCTCTTTAGGTTCTAGCCATAAATATTCTCGGTCGATTCTTATTGAACAATGACAAAAATATTAGGTAAGTCCGCTGAAAAATTTCCCGTATCTTCTACATTACAAAGATTAGTACTTTACAGAGTGACTTTGCTGAAGATTATATGTGTACCATGTATTATATAATCTAGAATTTGAAGTCAGAATTTTAATTTTAAGTCTAAATTTGCTGTGTTGTAAAGAATTTGAGAATTTCCTTTGCCACTTAAGTTTTACTTTTAACTTACAAGTCAAGAACAAACATGCTACAAAGGGCCAAATGGTAAACATTTTAGGTTTTCTGAATCACAGGGTCTTTGTAGGAGTTACTCAGTTCCATGACTTTGGATCTTAAATTCAAATTAAGTCTTGAGAGGGGTGGTGGGCTTGAGACTGGGTTTCTCTGTGTAGACCAGGCTCTATTGAAAGTTGGAGATCCACCTGCCTCTTACCTCCAAAGTGCTGAATGTAAAGGTGTGCCAAGCTTTTTTTTTCCCTAAATAGAAGCAATTTTGGTACTGATATGAGAAAAAAAAGCAGAAAACATTCAAATGATAAAATTAAAATAATTTTCTCTTGTACTTTGTGGGTAAGGCAGTGTGAAAAACATACACTTATTGTGTTTTTTCCTTTGGAAGATGTAGAAAGAGCTGAGTCAGTTACTTTCAGAAGTATAAATGGATATTATTGCGAAAGCAAGACTAATTCCAAAACCTCTCTAGTAGTAACTCTCACTACTATAGATTCTGTCTTATTCCTTTAAAGATCTTACTTCATATTCACTAGTTCTGTTTTTGCCTTGAAACATTTGAAGATGCATTTTCTTATCAATTAGATATCTTTGTTATTATTTAGACATACGAAAATCTTTCTTGAGATTTTAACTTGGTTATTGTGAAACTTTATTCCCTACAGATATGTTGCTTTGACATCTTTGTTGAAGACTGTACAGACAGATCATAATGCTGTACAGAGGCACAGAAGCACGATTGTGGACTGTCTAAAAGATCTGGATGTCTCAATAAAAAGGTAAGAAGGACCTCTCTCCAGTGCTGGTCAGGGGAACAGATTTTTTTTTTTTTGATAAGTGTTTGTTCCCCACTAATTTGATATTTTGTAGTAGTTTTGAGAGTGAGGCACTTAGGTAATTAGTCATTGTGCTCAGAAATGACTCTTTCTCTTTCTCTTTCTTTTAAATAAAGGATTGACAAGAGAAGTTTAGGTCAGTTAAAGAAACCCATGGGAAATACTGAAGTGTGCACTGAACACACTCTTAGTTCTTAGGTAAAACAATTAGTACAAATACATTGGGCCAAACTTTACTTAGTAGAGGTGCTGTGTTATGTGTGCTGGAGGATGAAAATAAGGAGTGATCCATCGGCTAAGTGTTCTACCACTGTGCTGAAACTCAAATTGCTGACAGCACACTTTTTCACAGTACTCAGCCTTCCAGAATCCTAGAGGCAAGTTAGAATAGTATATCTAGAAACAACCATTAGGCAGTTGACACTCTCAAAGGACACAAATCTCTTTGTTCAGTAGAATCTGTGGGGTTTATAGTTAGCTTTAATGAACTATTGGTATGTGTTCAAATCCAAAACAAAGGAGATTTAAAAGTAGTCTCTTAAGTTACTCAGTAAACAAACATTTGTTTACACAGAACAAGTGCTAAGTGTATGAACAGTTTACAGGTAAGACCCAGACTTAGTAATACTGGCTTTTAGTAGAACTTTGTAAAGGATTTTATGGCACTTCAGTTTATCACAGCAAGCCAATGACAGTTATTACTTTCTATGTCTGATTAATAGACTTTGTTAAAATATAGTCACCAAGGGATCAGTTGACCTAACCCCAAACTTTAGCCCTTGAAGGGGGCAATTCTGGAAATAGAAGTCAACTTTCTTACCCTTACTTTTGTTGTTTTCCTATAGCTTAGGCTTTTGATTAAAAACGAAACTGTTTGACAGAAGATATAACAGCCAGATTTGTTTCTCATTACTACTCTACACTTAACAGACTAGATCATTTTTCCTACCCTGAGTTCAGTACATTTTCTCCTCCTGTGTAAAATGCAGGTAGAGGGCCACCCACTTCAGAGGCTTATATAAGACTAACTGAATTCATATATAAAAGCTACCTTGTCATTTTGTGGGAAATGATTATATCTTTGAGAGTTGAATTGCTACTGCTGTATATTAGTTAATGTGGAATCATGTACTTAACCTAATTGCTAGTTTTGAAAGGTATCATATGCCTGATATTTTTTCCCCCGGAGACAGGTCTCAAATAGCTGAGGATGACCTTCAACTCCTGATTCTACTGTCTCTAGCTCCTAAGTGCTGAGAGTACAAGCATGTGCCGTCACTTTGGCTTTGAACAATATTTAAATTTTTGACCAAACATGAAAAAATTTATATGGATTTTTATTATCAAACTTGGTAGGCGTCTATAGGAACTTTCATTTAGCTTATAGTTTTTCTTTTTTTTTCCTGTTCAGTTTGTTTTTTTTGTTTGTTTTTCTTTTGGTGGTTTTTTTTTTTAGGTCTGCCTGTCCTGGAACTCACTGAGATTTGCTTACCTCTGCCTCCCAAGTGCTGAGATTAAAAGTGTTTGCCACCACTGCCCAGCCAGTTTGTTTTTACTAAATTTTTTTTCATGTTTTTTTTAAAAATAATATTATTTTTGATATTTTAATATAATTGCTTCATTTCCCCCTTTTTTCTCTCTTCAACCTCTCCCATGTGTATCCCTTGGTCTCATTTACATTTGTGGCTGGCCTCTCTCTTTAATTATTGTCACATACATATGTTTGTGTGTTCATATATGTGTATACACATACACACACACACATTCCTAAATGTATACATATAACCTGTTCAGTCTGTATAATGTTATTTGTATGTATGTTTTCAGGGCTGACCATTTGATATTTGGTATTGGTGTACTTTTCCCTAGGAAAGGCTATATTTCCCTGCTCTTGGTATTCTTTAGTCCTTTGTTTTCTGTTGAGGCCTTCTGTGCTTTCTACCACATTAGCATGTTTATTGGTGTCCTGTTTGTGTTTTGGGGACTGGATCTCTCTATGTAGTCCTGGCTGGTATGGAACTCATTATGTAGACCAGGTTGACCTTTAACTTGTGGTGCCCCATCCTGCTTTCTGTTTCTCAAGTGTTTGAATTATAGGCATGAACCACCATGCTTGGTGATTGAAATTTTGTTTTTACTAATTAAAAAAAATTTTTTGAGATAGGGTCCCACTGTGTAGCTCTGACTTCCTGGGACTCACTGTATAGACCAGGCTGGTCTATAGACCAGCAGATCTCTTGAACTAGAGATCTGCTTGCTCCTGCCTCCTGAGTGTTGGAATCAAAGGCATGCACTACCATGTTCCTTCCTTCCTCCCTCCCTCCCTCCCTCCCTCCCTCCCTCCCTCCCTCCCTCCCTCCCTCCCTCCCTTCCTTCCTTGTCTCCCCCTCCCTCCCTCCCTCCCTCCCTCCCTCCCTCCTTCCCTCCCTCCCTCCCTCCCTCTTTCCTTCTTTCCCTTCTTTTCTCCCTCATTTTTGAAGACAGGGTCTCTTTATCCCTGGCTGTCCTGAACTTACTGTGTGGACCAGGCTGGTCTCGGAACTCAGAGATCCACCTGCCTCCCAAGTACTGGGGTTAAAAGTGTGTGCCAAGCTATCTTTTTAAATCAAATATATTCATGTGTGTCTGTGTGCGGACATGTGCATGTAAGAACAGGTGCTGTCAGAAGCTAGAAGCATTGGATTTTCCTGGAGTTGGAGTTAGAGGTGGTTGTGAGCTACCTGAGAACTGGAGTTCTTAATGGCTGAACCATCTCTTTAGCCTCATAACCATGTATTTTAAGATTTATTTTTATTACTTTTAATGAGGCATGTTTCCCCCCTTAGCATTTATTTATTTATTTATTTATCTATTTATTTATTTATTTACTTATTTGAGACAGGGTCTGATGTAGCCCAGCCTGGTCTTGACTTTACTGTATAGGTAAAATTGATGTTGAATTTCTTATCCTCTGCCTTCTTAATAGGAGTATAGGCATGAGCCCCTTGATTCAGTTTCTACAGAGCCTAGAACTTTGAACATGATAGACAGGTACTCTGACAGCTAAGCTACATCTCTAGTCCTATGCTACTGTTTCATTAAGCACAGTTACAGTTACACAGAAGTGGAGTGCAAATAGAATATGGTAAACAAATGTCATGTTTTTAAAGAAACAATGCTGAGGCATTGTTGTTTTGAAAGTCTTAAGTCTTAGAATTTTGAGTATGTTTGAAAAATATATTTCAGCCCTATAGTCTTAGAATTTTGAATATATTTGAAAAATATATTTCAGCCCTATAGTTACTAGACTTTTCCTAAGTTTTTATTGATATTGGTATTGTTTATTATTTATTTATTCACCCCATCTGTATGTGTGTGTCTGTCTGTCTATCTATCTATCTATCTATCTATCTATCTATCTATCTATATCTATCTAAAAAACTTTATTTATGAGGCAGGGTCTCATGTAGCTTCGGTTGACCTTTTTTGTTTGTTTGGTTTACTTGTTTATTTTCCAGACAAGGTTTCTTTGTACAGCTCTAGCTGTCCTAGAATTAGCGCTGTAGACCAGACTGGTCTTGACTTTACAGAGATCTATCTATCTATCTATCTATCTATCTATCTATCTATCTATCTATCTATCTATCTGCCTCTGCTTCTTGAGTGCTGGGATTAAAGGTGTGGGCCTATCACCAGTGGCTAGGCTGACGGTTTTGTAGATTTGTAGCTGCTAATATTATTGACCTACTGATACTACTGTCTCTACCTTCCAAGATCTAGGCTTGTAGGTAGGCATGTACTGCCACACCTAGGTTCTCTCCAGATTTCTGGAGAAAAGTGATAGGTTCAGTATCAGACCTAGCCTATGAATACATTTTCATGCTTATTTGACTTGTTAAGATTGAAATTACAAGATTGTACATATGCATCTGCCAATGCTTTTGGTGTATAGTGAACGTACCTGGGTATTTGTTACATAAATATGTTTTCTCCCCCCCCCCCCCCCGCCCCCTCCCCCTCTGCAAGGCGTGCAATGGAATTGAGTTTTGCCCTGGTAAACGGGAATAATATCCGAGGCATGATGAAGGAATTACTTTATTTTCTGGATTCATGTGAACCAGAATTTAAAGCAGATTGTGCATCTGGAATCTTCCTTGCTGCAGAAAAGTAAGATTTAATTTTTATTTTCATTGGTAGAAGGTGTTTGGAACTTCCTAAGAACATCTTTAAAATGTTGGGCCAAGATATGTTTAAGGCATGTAGCGTTTATTTCTAGCTCTGAATTAAAAGTGATTAATAGTCAATATTGTAATACATTAAGACCAAACAAAATTCTACGTTTGAACTTGCTTCTTTCTATATCTGTTTTTTTTAAAACCTCACATCTATTATGAAAAGGCAGAAGAGCATCTGAATTTAAGTTATGTGTAAAACCTGAAGTACAGAGTTCTTCTCAGTTGTAGTAGTGTAACATATTCCTGAATATGTCACTCTTAATTTAAAGGAACTAGGTCTTAGTTTTGGTCTTACCTATATTTAAAGAAACCCCTTTTTCCCATTTGTGGTATGCATGCAGTATGCATGTTTGCATGTGTGTGGTCATGTGCATGTGGAGGCCCAAGGTTAATGTCTGGATCATCTTTAATTGCTCTTCTAATTTATTCACTGCTGGACAGTCTCTCAGTCAAACCCAGAGCTCCCTGATGTGGCTAAGTTATAGGAAATGTGAGTTTGATTATATTGGATTGTTATTGAAATAAATGATGGTTTCTGCTAGGTTTAATGGTGAAACATCTCCAAATAGAGTCATTTAACTAGAAGACCTGGAATAGTTTGTAGAATAGTTTTTGAAAGTCACTGGTATTGTGCAGTTTATTAATTTCAGTGTTTTTCACCTTATTTTCTCAGATATGCACCTTCCAAACGGTGGCATATAGATACAATTATGCGTGTCCTGACAACGGTATGTAGTTTTTTTTTTTTTTTAAAAGTCAGACCATATACTGAATGTACCTAGAAATAAGGCCCCTGTTGTCATGGAGGTTGTATTCAACTGGAAGAGATTGGAAGTTATGTAACTGTTCTGGTTTTGCTTTGATGAAAACTGATGCAAACCAACTGGGGAGGAAGGAGTTTGAAGCTTAGAAGTTATAGTCCATCATAGAAGCAAGCTGAGGCTGGCACCTGGAGGCAGAGGTTGAAGCAGAGGCTGCAGAGGAGTGCTGCTTACTGCCTTGTTTCCCTCTGGCTTGCTCAGATTAATTTTTATAATCACCACCTGAACAGAGGTGGTACTACTCCCAGTGAACTTGTCCCTGTAACTTCCCCCATCAGTCATTCATCGAGAAAATGCCCCCACAGACAACCCCGCAGGCTAATCTGATGAAGACAGTTCCTCAGCTGAGGATCCCTCCTAAAGTGACTAGTTTTGTTAAATTTACAAAATATGGATTTTATTGTGTGGGCTTGGCCAGCTTTCCAATATGTAACATAATGTCAGGTAGGTTGAGTTTTATACCAGCCTGGGCTACAAAGTGAGTTTCAGTGTGGCTTAGACTACAACATTGATGTTAAGGTATTGGTGCCATTCATGCCCTCTTCCCCATTCCTTTCCTGTCTCCTGCCTAGGAAACATAGCTTGGTCTGTGAACCTTACCCATCAAAAGGTTTAAAAATTGTTTTGGGTGGTGATGATGTATGCCTTGAATCCCAACACTCAGGAGGCAGAGGGCAGGTGGATCTCTGTGAGTTCAAGGCCATCCTGGTCTACAGAGTGAGTTCCAGGACAGTCAAAGCTACATAGAGAAAACCTGTCTCAAAAAACCAAAGCCAACCTCCACCCCCAAAACAAACAAACAAACAAACAACTTAATTAGGATTTCTATTGTAAAGAGACACCATGGCAACTTTTTTTGTTTTGTTTTTTTTTGGCTTTTGGTAGAATGCTTGCCTATCAATCCCAGGTGCCATGCCCAAATCAGTCTGTCAGTGCATGGAATAATTAAATGCAAAATACCTACCATCCCTAGGACTATATTATTGATCATATTAGTAAGTACAAGTGTTTAATAACAGGGTGACACTTTAAGCTTATTTGTGAAAAGTTCATATGTTATGGTAGGGTGTGGTTTAGTGGTAATGTTTGCCTAGCCTTTGTGAGAACCCTACATTTGCTCCAACACTGAAAACAAAATAACAAAACAGAACAAAGTTGGTTTGATCTTTGGTGCTGTGCACAGGCACTCTTGTGTTCTCCAGAGTGAGTGCTGCCTTGCTCATGGGATTTTAACAGTGTTGGGGGGTTGTGGAAAACAGAAGGGGTGATTAAGTTCCCAGAGAATGCATCTTTTAAAACTTTGAGATTTTAGGGTTTTACCTAAGGAGAAAAAGAGTTATCCTAAGGAATTTGAAACTTTGTATTTTGATTTTGACTGGCAATTATTTGTTAGACTTTGGTAGAATTAAAAAGCTTAAGATATTTTAGCCGGGCATTGAAGCTTGTGTTCATGGACCTGGCGGTTATAATCATGTTTATTTTTTTGTGGTCTTTTCCAAAACTAACAATTGGCAAAACCATTTACCTGTACTTGCCAACACTGCTTGTGTGTTCTAGGATAACTGTTCCTGTTCCCTTTTAGGCAGGAAGTTACGTTCGGGATGATGCAGTCCCCAACTTGATTCAGTTAATAACTAATAGTGTGGAAATGCATGCATACACAGTCCAGCGCTTGTACAAGGCAATTCTTGGTGATTATTCTCAAGTAAGTACTTCATTTTCTGTTCCTTCATGGAACAAATACTCTTTTTTCTTCTCATGTCACTAACATTCCACATGTAATCTGTTTTGAACTTTCTAATTAGATGATGTACAATTGCTTATTATTATTATTTATTACTTTTTTGAGACAGGATTTCACTGTATATCCCTGGCTAGCCTGTAACTCACTGTGGAACTCACTTTGTAGACCAGGCCATGTCCAAATTTATAGAGATCCAGCTGTTCCTGCTTCCTGGGTGCTGTATAAAGGACATAGGTGTTCATCACCTCCCCCCACCCCTGGCTCCACTTCTGTACCCTTTTTTCTGTTTTAAAGGCAAGTGTGGTGGCATAGGCTGATATAATCTTAGTGATGGTAAGGAGGAGACAGGACAATTCCCTGGATCTTGCTGACCAGCTTAGCCTGCTTGGTGAGGTCCAAGCTAGGGAGAGATCCTGCCTCAGAAATAAACAAATAAAAACTGTGGCCGAGACTGCAGACTTTAAGACTCTGGCCGTACAAGCAGAAATCCTGAAAGCTGTAGCTAGCATCTCCAGAACCAACATGTAAGACGTAAAAGTGGTATAGATGGGCTTACCAGAACCAACACAAGAGAAGCAGTTGGGTGTGCTTGTTCTCTGGTGAGTCTAGTGCTCAAAGGGTAACCATATCTGTGAGCTCCATGCTCAGTAGAAAGATCCTGCCTCAATGAATAAGGTGGAGATGAAGTGAAGACTCCCCGTGTCAACCTCAGGCCTCCACTCACACATGTACACATGCATATACACATAAGAAAAAAGGCAGACAGCATCTGAGAAGCAGTAGAGATTTTCTTCTGGCCTCCACATGTACTTTCCCACATGTGCATGCACATACACTTAAGCAATATATACACAAACACATATATGTATACCTGTGCATGTATATATGCCTGCACATACAGAGACACACATACACCAAGCATTTTTGGGAAGATTGAAGGCCTTGACTTTCTTTTGGCAGCAACCCTTGGTACAAGTGGCCGCATGGTGTATAGGTGAATATGGCGATCTTCTTGTGTCTGGCCAGTGTGAAGAGGAAGAGCCTATTCAGGTATCTCTTGTTACTCTTGGCTAAGTAGGGAACAAGATTGTGTTTTTGATAATAGAGTATTGTTTAATGGGGAGTTGGAATTGATTTCTTGAAAGCTTTTTATAGAAGTAGTATCAGGATTGTGTAGACATATGAACACTTAGAAGTTGCAATTTTTTTGGATTATTGTGTGGATTTAAATCCATTTCAGTTGGACTGCCCCCAGTAGTTGTAGTTGGATTATCGAATGCTAGATCAGTGCTGAGTTCAGTCCCCAGTACCCACCATAAAAAAACATGACCACTCATGTCTCACTTTTTTCCATAGCAAGTGGAATCGTTGTTTCTCTTACTCTGTGGACAGTTATGAGGCACATGTTCCTATTTCCATTTGCTCATTGAAAAGTTGACGTTTGAGAACATTCTGGCAATAGCCTTGAACTCTTTGTATCTTGTATGTTTCTTTTCCTTTCACCACTTAAAATATAGCCTGTTTTTAATTGCCAGTGGTTATTTAAAACCTGCTCTGTCCAGTCAAAAAGCTGAGCAGAGGTAGTAGGAGAGGCAGCACCCTTCAGCTCATCTGATTCCCATACTTTACAGTTTCTATTGGCTACATGTTACATCTTCTTTTTCTTCCCAGGTGACTGAAGATGAAGTGCTGGATATTTTAGAAAGTGTCCTGATCTCTAATATGTCCACCTCTGTGACACGAGGTTATGCTCTCACTGCCATTATGAAGCTTTCTACTCGATTCACCTGTACTGTAAAGTGAGTATTGAGGAAAAGTAGAGCGCAAGGGTTACTCTCTATCTTCATTTGTATCTGCACATCTATGGAGGCCAGAGGTTGAATGTCTTCTACTATCATTTGCCACCTTAATTATTGAGATAGGGTCTTTTACTTAGCTGGAAGCTCACTTATTTGACAAGTTGGCAAGAGAGCTTCAAGATCTGTCTCTCAGTGTCCACCTCAGTATCCACCACACTTTGCTTTTATAGGTGCTAGGCCTCCAACCTCAGTATTCCTAAGATGGCAGATGTGTGCCACCACACTTTGCTTTTATAGGTGCTAGGCCTCCAACCTCAGTATCCCTAAGATGGCAGATGTGTGCCACCACACTTTGCTTTTATAGGTGCTAGGCCTCCAACCTCAGTATTCCTAAGATGGCAGATGTGTGCCACCACACTTTGCTTTTATAGGTGCTAGGCCTCCAACCTCTGACCCTCATGCTTGCATTAGTCAGTTTGCTCACTTAGGCATTGTGCCCCAGCCCCTCGTTCTGCCACTCCTTTGGTAGGATATTTATTTGCCTAACATACATAAGACCTGCATAACCTAAGCAGGGTCTAGATCAAGTGTTTATGGTCATCGTTGACTATATAATTCAGACCAACCCAGATTACATGAGACTCTGGGAAACTTAAAAGCTTATCATGGAAAACTTTAAGAATAGACAAAAATGGAGCTGGAGAGATGTATCAGCAGTTAAGAGCACTTGCTGCTCTTGCAGAGGATCCAAGTTTGATTCTCAGCACCTGCTTGGTCATTAACAGCCACCTGGAACTCCAGTTCCAGGAGTCTAACACTCTTCTCTAGCTTCTGCAGGTACTGCATATACATGGTGAACTGACATACATGCAGACAAGGAATTCATACACATAAAATAAAAATAAACTTAGGAAAAGAGGAATAGAGAAAAGTAGAGACATTAATAACATGAGTTTCATTTTCTTGGGACCACAGACTCAGAGTGATCAGGTCGTATGAATCCTTGCTTCATTCGTTTTTGTTCTGTCATTGCCTCACCCGCCCTATTGTGCAATATATTCTATAGCTACAATTGCACTTTTTATAGTTCAGCCTCTAACATTTGCCCTTAAATTATTGGTTTATTGTATTTGTCATCTTCTTCTAATTCTTCTTTTGATTTTTTGTTTTGTTTTGGTTTGGTTTGTTTGAGACAAGACCTTATACCAGGTAACTATGGTTGGCTTGGAAGAAAGGCATGTACCATTATGCCTGCCTTGGTATGTTATATTCTGAAATAGTGTAGGAGTAAAAGCATGGTGCCTTCGTGCCTTCGTGCGTGCGTGCGTGCGTGCGTGCGTGTGTATTTAAACCTTTTAAGTTTTACTTGGTGCTATTTTGAGTAAGTCAATTTTCCAGACAAAGTTAGTTTTCCTGGACTTTCTATTTCATTTTCATTGTAAGGCTTCATGAGAAGTGTAAATTTTTAGTATTTTAATTGCTAATTGGAAGAATTTATGGCAACCATGTTGATGCTAAACCTTATTTTTAAAAAAGTTACTAAGAGAATTGGATAATACAAATTCCTTTTGTGGCAAAATGATGGTTACTTTTATCTTGCAAGGTTATTTTTCTTCTTTACTTCTGGGCATTGAACTTAGGGCCTCACAAACCAAGTGCTGTACCACTAAGCGGTGTTCCCAAACCTCTAGCAAGTTTAAGAAGGTGAAATAAATACTTAGAAATCTATCGTTACAATTAGAATAGTATAATGGTGAATGAATTAGAGATAAGGCAATGGTATTCTATTTTTGAAACACTGTAAATTAAACTTAGATAATTAAAAAATTTAACCAGGAAATTATGTTCTTAACATTTTTTCTGCTTCATTATGAATTTTATGTTTTGAATGTTTGATTTCATTTATCATTTTTATCCTACAGCCGAATTAAGAAAGTGGTTTCTATCTATGGAAGCAGCATCGATGTAGAGCTCCAGCAGAGGGCAGTAGAATACAATGCACTTTTTAAGAAATATGACCATATGAGGTGAGCAAAATAAACCAAGCAGTATGTGTACTTCTAACATTCTGAGTAACTTGTCTTTGTCATCTGTGAAGGAGACACATTGCTTGTGCGGTATTCACTGAGTTTGTAACCCTCCTTAGCCATTGCTTGGCTGCTTCGGTTTTGTCCATTTCTCTCTTTTGCCTGACCTCCAAAGAAATAAATGTATTGAGTGGGGTGTGGTGGGGCCTACCTTCAGTCCCAACACCCGGGGGCAGAGGCAGGTGGACCTCTGAGTTCAGGGCCAGCCTGATCTATACAGTGAGATCCAGGTCAGCCAGAATTACATGGTAAGACCCTGTCTCAAAATAAAAATAAAAAAAAAAAAAATTACTGTGTATTTTTCATTTTACACTCCTTTCCATATAAAGTTTGTATCATTTTATTGGTTAAAAGGTAGTTTTTTTTTTTAAGAGAAATAATTTTATTCAAATCCCATTACTTCAAACATTTGGTTATTGTTTTTGTCCCATCCCCCCCTCCCCTTTTGTTACATAATATCCAGCTCATGGCTGAAGTTTGCTAATTTACCTTCCTTCACCCTAGTCTCATTTACTGCATAGCAGGTTTGGGGATTTGGGACATTTTGTTTATTCAAGGTTTCTTGCCTGTTCTTAATCTAGTTAAGAATTTAGGTCATGTATATATTCTTATTATCTTCTTTCTACTTTAGTGTTTGTTGGGTGGGGAAGGGAAGTGTTTCTCCCTACTAAGCTACAAAATTTAATCATTAATAGTGATTGTTTTATACAGGGAGTCTAGGTTAACTGCCTAGAATGTAACCACTTCAGATTCTTCTAGGTCTGCTCTACTTGAACGAATGCCTGTCATGGAAAAGGTGACCACAAATGGCCCTTCTGAGATTGTGCAGACAAATGGAGAGACAGAACCAGCTCCACTAGAGACGAAACCACCACCCTCTGGGCCACAGCCCACCAGCCAGGTAGCCTTTACTTACTTGTCTTGGGCTTCTGGTGACATTTTCGTCCCTGTAGCTTATTTCTTAGCTGATATCCTTTAGTGTTTTTTGTTGTTTGATACTTGTCTTTCTTAATGGTTAACTATGGGAAAAAACTTTGTATTAAATACATTTTAGATAAATAACTTATGAATGAAGGTGTTATTTCTTTATTTAGGCCAATGATTTATTGGATTTGTTGGGAGGAAATGACATTACACCTGTTATTCCAACTGTACCCACCAGCAAACCAGCTTCTGCTGGTGGAGAACTTCTTGACTTGCTGGGAGACATCACCCTAACAGGTGAGGCCAGACTGGAGTTATCTACTGTTTGGATAGCAGTAGAGATCTGGGGGGGGGATGGGGGGATAATCCTGAAAGCATTTTCCAGAGGAGTCAGCTGAGGCTAGAAGAGTTCCTGAAAAGCAAGGGGAGAACTGGCAGCATCCGGGGTGTAAGCTGCTATGCTAATGATCTGAGGATCATCCCAAGGGATTTCCTAGGCTAGCTTAATTGTGGAAGAATGGGTTGTTTCTAGTATTTTAAGATAGATAGGAAGGACTTCCTTTTTTTTAAGAATAGAAAAGAATGTATTTCCAGCCAATTCTGTTTTTAGTGATGCCTCAAAACCTTCTATAGATGTCTTTCTGCTTGTGGTTACTTTTCAACAGCTGTGAACATTTGTGGCGATGGGTTAACTTACTACCTACCATCCTCCCTCCATTTATTAAGGCAACCAAAGGAGAAAGTGTTCATGGCCTTTCTTGTCTTACTCGTATGCACTAGCCATTCCCATTTGCAAGAGTTGTGTCCAAGAGTATCATTGAGATGTGTAATTTTATCCTAATCGTCATGTAAAGTGTGGTTGAAAAGTTGGTGTCTTGTCTGCCCTGAAAAGTAAACAGCCAGAGTTTCAGAATGTAGAGCAGCTCTGCTCCTTGCCATGGTCTAAGTGATTTCCCTAAACACAGGAGGCACCCAGAGCTTTCATATGTACCTTGTTTGGTATTTTTGTTTGATTGTCTCTGTGAAGCCCTGACTGGCCTGAAACTTGCTTTGTAGACCTGGCTGACCTTTAACTCACAGAGATCTGGTTGCTTCTGCCTCCCAAATGCTGTGATTAAAGGCATGCCCCACCATGCCTGGCCCACAATTTATATCTTAACACAGTTTTTAAAAGCAACTTATTTTATGCCTTTAGAGTCATTTACAATTAGTTTCAGGGTGGGAGATGCAGGTAGTGGGTAGAATGATTGCCTAGCATTCATGAATCTAGTTTTTGCCCCAGCCCTGAGTAAGCCTGGTGTGTTAATATACACCTGTAATCCCAGTACACAGGAGATGAAGCCAGGAGAATCAGAAGTTGGGTTAATTTTGGTTACATAGTAAGTTTGAGGCCCACCTGGGCCTATTGAGGAGAGGGCAAGGAGTGAAGAGAATGACAATTTTAAACCTGCCCTTGTTAAAACTATACTAGGTAACTGCAAACAAACTTTAGTTCAAGGTCTTCATGCTTTTAACTTAATTTTAAAATTTTACTTTGTTTCTTTTTGGGTAATTTGGAGGTCTTGCTATGTAGCCCAAGCTAACTTCTAACTTGATTCTTCCTTCTTCAGCTTTCTGAGTGATACAATTACAGTTTTTTGCCACTGTGTCTGGCATGACTATTTTTCCCCCAATGTTTGTCTAATATTTTATCAAGAAATACACAGTATTAGATGAACATTGTGGTACATACCTATAATCCCAGTATTTAGATCTTGAGTTCAAGACCAGCCTTGGCTTCATGATGAGATTTTTGTCTTTTGGATTTTCAAGATATGGTTTCTCTGTAGCTTTAGAGCCTGTCCTGGACTAGTATCGAACTCAGAGATCCACCTGCCTTTGCCTCCCAAGTGCTGGGATTAAAGGTGGTGGCCACCACCTCCCAGTGCCAAGGCTTTGTCTTAATAAAGCAAGCAAGCGAGCAGCTTCAGCCTTATTTGGTGGGATTGAGCCTCCTTTAAGATTCCCATTTTAGAAAAAAAGAAAAAAACAGATTCTTTTTTTATAAGTTGCTTGTTATATATCTTGCCACACTATTTGGGTTCTCTTTTTCATTGAGATTATTTATAACTTGCTTTCCCATTTGTTATTATATAATAGACGTTTTCCCTTGCTTATGGTCTATTTTTTTCTTAATAGTAATTTTTGATGAACAGATGTTAAAGTATTTGAATTTCTGATTCTTCCTGTTTGTTCTGTGCTTTTGTATATTGGTTAGGAACCCTTTCTTTAACTTGGGTGTGTAGTGACTGCAGTGTTTCTCTGAGATTGACTTTCTTTTGAAATCTGTTTCAGGTTCCTCAGCTGCTGCCCCCACCCCTGCCTCAGTGTCACAGGTATCCCAGCCCCCGTTTTTGTTGGATGGGCTTTCATCACAGCCTCTCTTTAATGACATCACTCCAGGTACAGTTACCATTCCCATCCTCACTTGAGCACCTAGCAGAGGTTATTGAGCAAAGGGAGTGCTAATTCTTCTATTGTTAGCTGACTGATCTTTCTGTATTTTCCCAGGCATCCCCTCCATCATAGCATACAGTAAGAATGGCTTGAAGATAGAATTCACCTTTGAACGGTCAAACACCAATCCCAGTGTAACAGTGATAACGATACAGGCCTCCAACAGCACAGAGCTAGACATGACGGACTTTGTTTTCCAGGCTGCAGTACCAAAGGTACTACAGTGTCTTCTCTGCCTTTTTCTTTTGATTAAAAATTAGCTAACTTTGTTTTTGCATTTGGTGAAGAATATATTTAATAGACATTAAATTTTTCAGATTTAACTTAATTCAGCAGTGTTACAAAATCAATGTAGTTCATTGAAGCCTGTCATTTTTGTGAATACTTTTACTTTTTTCTATACTCAAAGTGTATGTGTGTGTGTGTGTGTGTGTGTGTGTATTTGGGTGGATTTCTGTAAATGTATGGTGGGTGTGTGTGGTCGGTCAGAAAAGGGTATCTGATTCCCTGGAACTGGAGTTACAGGTTTTTGAGAACTAACTGATGTGGGTGCTGGGAATTGGACTTGGATCCTCTGGAAAAGCAGCGATTGCTTTTAATTGCTGAGCCTTCTCTATAGCCCCAGTAACAGATATTCTTTGGGCTAGGATAATGAAAGAAAATTCATCTGGGTATAGTGACACATGTGATTCAAACTGTAGAAAATACATAAGTGAATGATCATGGCATTGTTGCAATAAAATGTTAAAAACAGGTATTAGGCTGTAGTTTGATGAACTCAGGCTTAGACTAAGCTAATTTAATCTTTCTGTGACATGTGCAGCATGGCATTCATACAACATGTGTTTGGAAGCTTCCAGTGCTTTTCTGTAGTTAGTTACTCCTGTTGTTTTGTTTTGTTTTGTTTTGTTTTGTTTTGTTTTGACCTTTGCTCATAATCTTACAGCCAGAATAATTTATGTATTTTAAAAGTAATGTGACAGTTATAAGTCACTTATACATTCTAGAGCTGTTCTGTTTTGATCTTAGTACTTGCTATGTTACATGAAGCAGGTCAGTCTCTGAGTTTGTTTCTTTATTTGCAAAGAGAGGTGATAATGAGTTACTTTTTCGTGTTGCTTTGAAGAATAAATGGTTTCTTGTGTTAGACCCAACTGGAAGCACCTTTCTTGTGTTTCAGGAAATGTCTGCTCTTACAACTTTGGGTTTTATAGTAATTGTGTGGCACTGGCCTAGCAGCCTCACCTTTGCATGGCCTTGTTTTGAGTGTCAGAGGGCGCTGCATTTTGTTGATATGTCTTGAGCTTCAAAATGCCACATTTCATAGATTCTACTATATAGTTTGCATTTGTTAATGTCTCTGAAATTGAAGTGCAATTTGAGTGATACCTTAGAGCCAAGGTTGTAGCTCAGTGGTGGAGCACTTGCCTATGTGCACAAGGTTCTAAGTTTGATTGTCTCCTCCCCTGCCATAGAAAAACAAACTTGCCTTCTTATCATAATTTAATGGGCAGCTTTCTTTTTCAGTGCTATATAAAATGACTATTTGGGTTACAGTTGATAGTATCTTCAATGTAATGAAATATATTAGTAACAACATTTTTGGCTTACATAATTGATTTTGACAATATAGTTGTGAGAACTTATAAGCCTGCCCTTGGAACTTGACTCTTTCCTTGTCTAATATTTGAGCTTATTTTAAAAAAAGAAAAAAACTTCTCTTTCTCTCAGGAAAGGCTTTTTTATAACTACTTAGTACATATAGTACTACCTAGCTTGCTAAGGCATTTTCTTGTTTCATCTCTGTAAACACATAAAAATTAATCCACATTCAACAAATTATGATATTTTGGCTTCTCTTGGTCTTTTGCTCTTTGGGCTAGTTCTACATGTACTTTTCCTGTGAGTGTTCCACTTATGTATTAATAACTGGCTTTTTCAAGCCTTTCTTCTCTTGTAGGGGCAGACCATAGCATAATCCACATTATGCAGGTTTTAGTAAATAAAAGTCTCTGAAGCCTAGTTATCAGATTACACAGAAGCAAAAAGCCTATAGTTAGTGACTAGTATGTTGGTATATTAAGTTTGAAAAGCTTTTCCTTCAGGTTCTTTTGGCTTTGTTTTAGGCCACAGCACACAGTCTTTACTTGTGTAGTTGATCAGTTACTACTAAGCAGAGTTTCCAGAACAAGAATTGGTTACCTTTTGAAAAGTGATAGTCTAGAACGCCCTTCTTCTAGAAATGGGAAGTGGCACCTTTTCAGTTTTCACAGCCAGAGACCTAATTATGGAATTTTACAAATTCATTGAGTGACTTTCCACCCATACACTAAGGGCTGGTATCTGGGGGCCGGGGGGGGAAGCACTGAACAACCCTTATGGAAACTTGGGACTTGACGTGACTACTTTGTGTTTAACTTCTGACTTGCTGACATTTCTGACCTAACCCTGCTGCTTTTCCTGAAGAATGCCCTTTGTTCTTCTGTAGACATTCCAGCTGCAGCTTCTGTCTCCTAGCAGCAGCGTTGTCCCAGCATTTAACACAGGGACCATCACGCAAGTCATTAAGGTTTTGAACCCACAGAAGGTGAGTAACACATTTGGAGCAGGTCTCCATAAGGCATAAACTTATTTTTAAAGGTACTTTCGCTCTTCTTTTTCTGGTTTTTGTTTGTTCTCACTCATAGTTAGAGAAGAGATCTAGGAAAATGCCTGGTCTAACTTCCTTGTTCTTTTGTAGAGATAAACCGTGCCCAGGGACAGCAAATGGATTAGTGACATCTTATTAAAATGCATCTAAAAATTTCTATTTTGAGGATTAAAGGTATAGTTTTGAGGATTTAACAAAAGTTTAAATCTGAGGTAAAATCATTTGTTGAGTCAAAAGTCCATATTTACTAAATATGGCTATCAAAACTGGAAGCATTTTAAGTGAAGCAATTAAATAAAAAATAGTGTTTGAAAATGATTTAGCAATAGTTTCACTGTATCTTCTCAAAGAAATAAATTTCTATTTAATAATTAATTAACTGTCCGACTTTCAAACTGTTTTTGAAATGGTTCAGTTTTTTTCCTTGTAAGCTCTCTGGGTGTTTCATTCTGTGTTTCTTTACCTGTTCTCTCGTCTGTGTTTTGATCAGGTCATTAGTACAGATAAACACACATTATTTTCATCATCTGATACATGCAACAAATTTTTTCTTAATGTATTGATACTTGAAATTTGCCACATAAAATAAAATACACTTAAAACTACTGCTATTACCTGGGCACCCATTATTTTTCTTTTATGCTTTGGAAATAGAGGCATTGATGTTGATGTTTACCACAGGCTTTGTAAACCAAGCAGCAATTGACTCAAATGTAGAACATAAGCAGTGTGTTCCCTTATTTCTCTAGTGACTTGGACAGAGAGTTAAATCTTTCGTGTGTCCCCTGACCCAACCCTAACATGGGGACTACATGGCATTCTGCATGGGTGTGTGCTCTACTTTATGGTCTTGATGTTGATTCCTGGGCTCCAGGCTAGAGTGATAAGTATTTTGGTGTTTGCTGTTTGCCTATGTACCGTGTGAGCTTTACTTTGATGTACTTTGTTTACCTTTAGGATTAAATATATCTGTGGAGCCAGGCATGGTGGCCTGTGCCTGTAGTCCTTGATACCTGGGAGGTTGAAATCAGAGGATCACTTGAACCCAAGGTTTCAAGGCTAGCCCGGTCAATATAGTGGAATTCTGTTTCCAAGAAACAGTGTATTTATAGACTGGAGAGATAGGAAGATTTTATTAATTTATGGTTCTCTTTCCCTTTTATAGCAACAGCTGCGAATGCGGATCAAGCTCACATATAATCACAAGGGCTCAGCAATGCAAGATCTAGCAGAAGTGAACAATTTTCCCCCTCAGTCCTGGCAATGAGGGTCCAGCACCATTCTCATTCTTATCCCACTCAATCAAAGGAATTCTGGGAAGGAGGTTATGATTGCTGGCAAGTCCCCCCAACTGTACCATGGGCATGAGGAGCTGAGAGAACTGTCGAGGAGGGTTTTCCTCAAGTTACTGCTGACCTTGAAGAATCGGTAAAGACTAATGTCCTCTCCTCTGCTGTTGAGGCTGGCTGCTTCTGGAGGCTACTTTGCACTCTTCCTCCTCTTCTCCCTTTTCCACACTTCACCCCTCCCACATATGCAGCCAGAATCAACATTCTCTGGGTCACTGAGGCAATCAGCAACTGGTCTGGAGGAGAGGACTGGAATTCATGGCAAGAAAACACTCACTCTGTTTCTGCAGCAAAGAGTGGCCCCTTCTTTCTACTGTTGTATCTCTGTGAACTGGGCAAGGTGGGGTGTTTGTTCCTCACTAGCTGGTTACCATCATAAGGCGCTTTTTACATCGGCATATGGAATGGAATTGTAACAATGGACACAAGGGAGCCATGCCCTTTTCTGCTGGTTCTCCCAATGTTTGAAAGAGGCATTAGGCTCCTGGGAGCCTTTTCTGTGCATTGCTGTATACACACAGACACACATGTATGTATGTATGTATGTATGTTTGTTTGTTATATATAAAAAAAACTGGTTAGACCTTGAGAGGTTGTTTGTAAACACTGGACAGATGGAGTTCAAAGAGCTTTTGTTGAGATTTGGCATGAAGGATATGGTGCTCTATTTGTAATAGAAACTTCCAAGGCTCTTCCAGCTCCCCTTTTCTCTCCATTCTTTTAGCTGTAGTCATGAATTCTCTCTCCATAATTTTCAAAAATCAATTCCCCTTAAAGTGCAAAGTGGACACTTTCTAAAAGATACATGAATAGTTATTAATGACCCTTTCCCCACCACAGTGTTTCTCCCAAGCTCGTCACTTGCCCATTTGAGCTGTGGTAAATGGGTCAAAAGAGGAGTTCAGTCTTCAAGGAACAGACTGTCCAAAACACCATAGCCCATAGGAAGAGCAGTACCAGACTTAATCTGGAGCACACTGGAGTCAGTTTATCCATTGCTCCAAACACCCTTTTAATTTCCTGAGCCTGGCTTGGACCTTGGCATTCCGTTTGAATTCCTTCTTCTAACTGGAACATTTGTGTTGTATCTGTAACACTGGCACTGAAATAAAGACCACACGGTTAAAGAAATTTTCCTATATTGTACTTTATGGTATTGAAATGAAGCCTTGTAGCTTCCTTGCCCCCTATGTGAGAGCAAGTCTTATGGTCACCATAGTGTAGGGATATCCTTTTCTGAGTCTGAAAGAAACCAGTCTCACGAACATCTGCATTAAAGATTTGAGCTTTTTAAACTGTAAGAGTGCCGAGTGCTTTTTAGAAAAGACCCCGATGTCACCAAGCCTTTATGTTGGTTTGCTGGCTGACTGTCCTGCGGTACATGTTGAATGTACTGTATACATTCAGGTATTCAGTCACCATGTCTAATACACTGCAGGAGAAAGGAGAAGTGGTGCCCACCTTGCTTGTAAAGCATTTGCGGTCGTTACCATATTGTACAGTAGAATGACACTTTGGCTTCAGTTTTAAACTTTAATACAAATCTCCTTTTCTCCCCCTCCCATTTCACCAAGCCTTTACTTAAAATCTTCAGTGTCTTGTCAAACCTAGCTCTGTATCAGATGCTAGACTATTCGTAACATTGACAAACTGGAGTTGAGCTAAAGGCTCCAAAAGGGAAAGTTTCTGGTCTTAGTAGTCTTTTAAGAGCAAGATTTACTGAAACTTACTTGACTGGGTAAATGGACAGCTGGGTTACAAACAGGATATCTCTCCTGTGTTCAGTAAAGCAAGTGTGGGCGCGTGTATACATTAGACAACTGCTCTGCCTGTGCAGTGAAACCCTTGAGGTTTCCTGCAGACAGATTTCATTGGATGGATATTTAATGCTGTGAAACATGATAGGATTAATGTTCTATTGGTGGATTTCTTGAATAGAATTTGTCTTAACATTCCTCTTTGTGTGGAGGCTTTATTTTCTCCTTTACATTCGTAGCTAACCAGCTCAGGTTTTTGGTTGCTTTTTGTTGTTGTTGAACTGAGTTGAATCTGAAGAAATCTGCTCAAGACCAAGCTGAAAGACAGTGCTAGCCAATGGAGCTGGAAAGATCTTCTCTGCTGACAAATATCTGCCTGGGTGATCAGAGTTTTGAGGTAGAGTATATATGATCATCCATGTCTTTATTGAGAAGGAATAAAAATATCATGGCCTTAACACAAAGGGTGCTGCATAGATACGAATTTATTTCAGAGACGACCTGAGCACCATACCGACGGACTAGGAGCCAAATAACTGCCTAGGATACTGATTGTTGTGAAGACTGTTCCAAGTGACTGGATCTTTGAACGCTCCAGCGTGCCTTCTTAGTTTCTAGGAGCAGCATTAGTTATCTTCTCACTTGGCCTTGCAGCTTAAAGGAGGGATCTCTTCATGTCTGTGATTTCTTGCACATTTCAGTCATTCCTTTCCCACATGTAAGACATCAAGAGGAAACAGATTTGGATGGATTTAACAACCTCAGAGCCATTGTGAAGAAAGTGATTTCTGTGACTTTTGAATGAGGTTAGGGTGATAAGCAGTGAGTTCCACTTATTGACAATTTCATACGCATTTGTACCTCATTATTGCCTTCTTTAAGGAGTAGTTTTTATGTCATCCTTCTTTCCTACCCCACAATCATCCTAAGTAATCTCAGAAAACTGCAGGAAGGGTCCTCTTTCGAGCCGCTTCTCCCACAATGCTTTGGTGCTGTTACATTGAAGTGGTTTAAGGAGTCATGGAGGTTTTCTGCTGTGTATAGTAATCATCTGTTAACTTCAAGGTCTTTTTTCATTTAAAGCAACAGTCCTCGTGTAACATTGCAGATACCCCTTTTCTGGTTAAAGGTGTGGTTCTTAACCTTTGTTTGTCTCCCTCATAAACTCTCCAGCATGAATAGTTTGAAAATTTTCATCTCCTATATAACACACTTTCCATTTCTGTGTTCTTTAGAAAAAGTTGGAAGTTAGGGAATACTGGTTTTTAGGTTTGATTTCATTATCTTCTACATTGGTCCTGAGAACTAAGGGAAGAAGGAGCTTGAATGTGTGTTGTGTGTTTTTTTTTTTTTTTTCTAGTGAATGTATTTTAACTAGAGTGTCCTAAACTGAGAGAGAACAATAACCCAAAAAAAAAAAAAAAAAAAAAAAGGCATCTTCACAAACTTTGTGGTTGGGAGGGCTGTGTATGCCAGTGTATTTGTCAGTCTGGGTGTGGGGAAGATCACTAAAGAGAGAATGCACAGGAAGTTCTGAAGTTTAAAATACTTCTGGCCAGCTCCAGCTTGGGAGGGTGGGACTATTTGTAGAAATGAAAGTCAATACTTTTTTCAAGCAATAGCAGTGAGTGGGTCCCATGAACAAGGTTCCATTCCCAGAACTTGGGACACTTAAACAGAAGAAATACTGAAGCAGCTTGAGCAGTTGCTTCTTGATTCTGGCTTCAAGATGGAGCATGGGAGACATTTCCCCCCTAAGAACATGCATTTGCGCTTTGTGTGTTTTGTTTTTATTTTTATTTGGGGACCTCATGGGAAAGGGCTCTGAACTCTTTCCTTTGTGAACTCCCACTGTGTTCCTGTAAAGTCCTTTTTCTTTCACGATGTTGTAAGTTACATTTTCATTAAGCCCCATCACATCTTCTTTACTGTAAAATTATTAAAAGGCTGTTTCCAAATGGGACAGCTAATGAAGTTCTAATTATTGCAGACATATTTTTGAGATGTAAAAAAATTTAAAATGAAATGATAAGTCTTAGAGGTGAGTGAGGAATAAAATGGATGTAAACATTTACATGGGATGCATTTGGATTCTGCTGTGTGTATTGTCTTTTGGTTGAAACAAATTATGAACAGTGACTAATAATAAAAAGTCAATACTCAATGATTTAAAATTTGCTGCCTTGCTTTTTAATGTGAATTAAAGCCTTAGATAAGTTCTTACTCCAAAGCTTTGAGCTAGACTGAACTTTTAATACTCCTTTGTGCAGAAATCTCACCAAGAAAAGAAATAGCATTTAGAAAATCTTGTAGACCGAGCGTTGGTGGCGCACACCTTTAGTCCCAGCACTCGGGAGGCAGAGGCAGGTGGATCTCTGTGAGTTTGAGTCTAGTGTGGTCTACAGAGCTAGTTCCAGGACAGACTCCAAAGCAATACAGAGAAACCCTGTCTCAAAAACAAGACAAAACAAAAAAATCCTATAGATATTGTAGCGAAAAGTCTAAAGAGCAGGTAGACATTTAACTGTAATTCAATTACTATCATGTTTGTTGTCTACACATAGGTAAATTCTCAAAGCTAGGAAGCCAGTAAGATGAACTATATTAAGGACTCTCATGTTTAATTATGTTAAGTTTATGTTTTGTTTGTTGGCTTAGTTGATTTTTGGTGACTTGTTAGAGAAAGACCTGACTAGCCCAAATGAATTACATTTTTGTGGCTTATTTTGTATAACACATAAATCCCATCCCCCTTTGTGTGTGTGTGTGTGTGTGTGTGTGTGTGTGTGTGTGTGTGTGTGTGTGTATGCAGGCCAAAGGTCTACTTCAGGTGTTGCTCTAATGGTAGTGTTTCTCAGGACTCATTCACCTTGTTACCTGAGACAGGGTCACCCCCTGGGACCTGGGGTTCAACCATTAGGCAAGGTTGGTTTGCTAGCAAGGTCACCTGCCTCCACATCCCCAAGCTGGGATTATAAGTGCTACCTTCTGGGAATTCAGGTCCTTATTCTTGCATGGCAAGTTATCTTCCCAAAATTCATATCCATCCATCCATCCATCCATCCATCCATCCATCCATCCATCCATCCATCCAGAAGATTGAAAGCTTTAGGTTTTCTGTCAACTCTCATGATCCCTAACATTCCCTTAAATGAGAAAGGAGAAGTTATGACAGTTTCTAGAGTGAAGAGGGAAAGGGTGTAGACCATTATCTACTTTATGCAGCAGTGCCCTTTGGTACTATTTGATAACATTTCTATAATCTTGTCTTTTATATGTCTTCTCCAGCAATAAAATTTATCATTGTTTCTGTAATTAAATTTAGCTGACATCTAGGTCTAACTGGTAAAAATAAAAAATAATTCAGCCAGTAAACAAAAACTAGACATTTGCTTAACTGTGCAATGAATTGCACACAGGTTTGAACTTCAATCCAGAAGCATAAAATTAATTTTATTCATTTGAACAGCATTCTGTGATCTCCCCAGTTCAGCTATCTCCATATGTAAAAAATAAAAATGTTCAATGGGCTTGAGGTGCAGTTCAGTGGTAGAATACTCACCTAGCTTTTACAGGCTCACTATAAAAGAGGAAAGGAAATGTTCAAAGGGGGAAAAAAAAGACCTTCAAATTTTGAAGTGGGTTAAACAGCATTTGGAACCAGAATACAGAACACCTAAATCTGCTTATCCTGTGGTAGCATAACATTGGATATGGACCAAAAGACGACTTTGTGACCAGCGAAAGAATGGGAACTGGACATGAAGCTCCTGGCTCTTATGATGTAGAGTATATGTGTAGAGCCTCAATAGGAAGGAAATGGAGAGGAGAGATCCTAATGATTCTTTGCCTTGGCATGATTCGTAGTGAGGAGCCTGCAGTGAGGGCACACACACACACACACACACACATAAATTTAGAGAAATTTATTTTTAGGGTTAGTTTCAGCTGTTCACCATTCCCAGAAATTGTGGTTACATAACACTTGGCATACATAGTACACATTGCCTTGAACTGGGGGTGAACACCAAATGTAACCCTTGTAACAGTATGCTATGTTGACACCAGTACATAATTTGAAAAGGAAACATCAGCAAATTATTGTTGATGAACTTGACCTGAACTAATGGGGACTTTTAAAGGTAGCTATATGTAAAAACTGATCCCCCAAGGTATTTGGACCAGTGCTCTTGGGGTATTTCTTTTACAAGAGGTATGGCCAGTTTGAAGTAGGAAATACTTGTTTTTAGCATGTGGATTTATTTTGAGTTGTGTAGGCTACTATTCAGACAACTAAAAAGATAACCATTTTTACAGAACATCGCTGTTCCCTAGTTTGAATTCATGGCTGGACTTGGGACAGGACCAAATGTGATAAGTCACATGAGATCTGGAAGCAGAAATCTGTAGTACCTTAAGAAACAGGCTTTTGGAAACATCCCCAGCTTCCTTTTTCTTTGCCCTTGGCCATCTACTTCTGGCTTCAAATTAATGCCTGTCCCATATACATAAGTATGTTTGCTGAGAAATCACCCAGGAATCCATGAAATAGAAATCCAACTAAATCAGGTAGGTTTCTTGAAATAATTTCAAAGTGGAAGGAAAACCCTTGGAAATAGCTTATCTTTCACCTTATATTAGACTTGGAATAGAGAAATCATGTTTACTATATTAAAAGAAAACCAGGGAATGAAGATTGGGACTGTGATAGATGCAAAATAACTCAGATGAAGACAGAAAATAAACTTATAGATGAAACATTTAGTATGAGGCAGAACCTTTGAAGCAAAATTCATCTTTACATACAAATTAATTCCAAATTAAAAAGCATCTCAAGACAGGTTCTGTTAGATCTCAAATGCTCTTGCAGAAAGCCCATAATTAAAGTACTCCAGACAAATAGTTGGATCAGCCAAACAGAAGCAGTGGATTGCCTATTATTGGAGAAGTTGTTTTGCTTTTTAGTTTCTTACAAGTTGACTGAGATTCAGAACATTTGTAAGGGAGGAAGCCCTAAAAAAGAGAGATCTAGAAGTCTTTTAAAATTTAGGAGCAGTAAAAGCTAGTGACTTTTGGGAAATCTAGAATTTCAAAATGTAATAGCTATTGTGAATTTCTGAGTTAGGGTTTTGTGTGTTTTGTTCACTACATCTTGATAACTGCCAGGTAGATTTAAATTAGTTCATTAAGAACCTGTGGAAGGGACTGGAGAGATGGCTCAGTGGTTAAGAGCATTGGCTCCTCTTCCAAGTTCAACTAGGAAAGAGAATCAGAAGTTCAAGGCCAGCTTTGGCTATACAGTGAGCTGGGAATCAGCTTGGGCTACAAGTAACTCTGTCTTACACACACACACACACACACACACACACACACACACACACACACACACACCTTTGTGCAAGTACAGATCTGAGTACAACTAAGATCTGAAATTAGGCAGACTCATAATTCAGTTCACTGACCACAAAACCACTATCATTTCAATCACTAAAGGAAAAGCCAACTTTTAAAATATTCTTTGCTGAGCTGGGTGTTGGTGGCACATGCCTTTAATCCCAACATTCAGGAGTCAGAGGCAGATGGATCTCTGTGAGTTCGAGGCCATCCTAGTCTGGCGAGTTCCAGGCTAGGCACCAAGTCAGAGAAACCCTGACTTGAAAAGCCAAAAGAGAATTATTTGCTGAGTTAAGCCTTGCAAAATAATAAGGCTTACATATCATATTACTGTTTGAGAAAAAAATTCTGATACTTAGACTTCAGGGGGCATTGAAATGTGGCTGGGAGTCAAGTGATGTCAGCATACTTGAGGTTGTTTGCTGAAGAAGGTCGCAAGCTATCTCCTAAGAGAGGTGAGTATAGGCAACAGTTCTTTCACTGCCAGTGCATGAGAGGTGACAGGCACAATTAAAAGCAGGAAATATCTTGGCTAAAGAATCGGTATAGGGCAGCACCTTGGCTATCTTAACAGGTGCAGGCCTCACCTGCGTCTTCCTCTGGCCTCTTGGAGCACCGGAAAAGTAACAAATTGCTGTCTCCTAGCGCCTCAGTCCTCTAAGCCATGGGTGGAGCGCGGCGGAGGCTAACCCTGCAGTGGCGCCAGGCTCCCACAATTCTGCTGTGGCCTCGGCAGGCCAGCAGCTACGTAGGTCCAGCGGGGCCCGGGGCGGAGCCGCAGGGGGCGGGGCGTCGGGGTTAGGGGCGGGGCCTAGGCGGAGGGGTGAGGCCTCCCGCTGCTCGCGCGCGCCTCCGAGGCTCGCGCGCTGTAGCGCCGGCCGGGCGTCTCTGAATCCTTGGCCGCCAATGGGGGAGGTGGAGCCCGGGCCCGCGGGCCCGCTGGAGCCCCCGGAGCCACCTGAAGCGACGACGGCTCGCCGGCCCGGAGGGATCCGGGTCCTGAAGGTGAGGCGGCAGGGGGCGGGAGGGAGCTGGAGGGCCATGTCCACCTTCGCCAAGCTGCCCGAGGCGGCGGGCGCCCCCCGCCCTGCGTCCCTCGGCCTCTTGCACCGGGCCGGGGCGCCGCGGGCCTGCGGTGCCTCTGTGCCGCGCCCCCGCCCGGGCCTCGGCCGCCTGGGTCCCCGCCGCTGCCCATCCCTGGCCGCCGTCAGGCAGGCCCACGACTTCGGGCCGCTGCCGCCCTCCCACCCCCGCCCTCGCATCCCCGGGGCCGCCGTCGCCTCGTTGGGCCTAGCCAGGGGTCCCTGGTGCCGCACGGTCCCGGGGTCCTCGAAGGGCAGGCCGCTCCTGGCAGGAGCCAAGCGGCGAGTACGCTGGGCTACGCGGACACCTGAAGACATCACCCCAGCCAGAGGATGGCGGCGGCGATTGGCCAGGCGCCGCGGTGTGCGCGGGCTGCGCCGGCAGGAGCAACCCCACACTACCCTCGGGACTGGCTACCCGAGTTCCGAACCGACGCGGGGCTCCAGGGCGCGACACCTCACGCTCCCCTCTCGGGGACAGTCCCGGAGGACCTGCGCCTGGGGACTCGCTGGGCGTGTTGCGGGGGTGGGGGGAGGAGGAGCAGAGCCCGAAGGGGCACTCCTGCTTGGCTGTCGATCGGGGGAGAAGGCAGTGGGGGAGCCGTTATGCAACAGGCAGCTAAGCGGGGCTTTTTGGTAGAATCAGGGGAGTAGGAGGATAGGAAAACAGATGCAGGCGAAGGGGGAGTGGAGCCTTGAAGGTGAGTGATGACAAGAAGTTTCTATGCAGGAAGAATGCAGAAGGTGAGGTGAGGTGAGGTCAGCAGAGATGGTTAAAGGGTGGCTAACTGGGTGGAGTTCTCCACTAACCTCTGAAATAGTGCAGTGAAATTTTCCCGTAGGTTCAGTATATAAATCAAGTGGAATGGAATTTCTCTAGTGTTCTAGAAGAGGAACCAGCAGGATTTAAAACTTGCCAAGGAAGAGGAGGAAGAAAATTGCGATGTAATATGTTTCAAAAACAGTTTGCCAAACATCAAAAATACGTATTCTTGAAAGCAAACATTAAGTAATCGAGATTGTTGTTGAGTATTATTTTCTCTTATTAAGATCATTAGTAAAGTAGCACAAACATGGGAACACCAGAAAAGTAGATTTGATACACTTAATGAATTAATGAAACCAATACTAAGTAAAATGTAAATCGTATTTTTTTTTTTACCTCCCAGTCTTAATGCATAGACTTAGAGAACTTCTAGTAGTTACCTTAGACTACTTCATAATTGTTACTCACACTGAAATTTACTCAAGCATAAAGGAATGTAATTACTCAAAGTCTTCTGGATATTTAAAATGACAGCAAATATCAAACTATAAATTGTAAGTAAATTCAATACAAACAAAAGTTCTGCAAGCCTATCTTAGGAGGAAATAGTTTTGAGAGGCATGTAATATCTTTTGGTATGTAAAAGATGAGCAATTTTATTTTATTTTAGCCATGTAACCTTTTGGGAAAGTGTTGAAGTGGTAAATTGTCTGAAAGAGAATGAAAACCTTTATTGAAGTCTGTTTCCCTCGTTTCCAAAGTTTCCATTTTGGGATCATTAAAAAGTCCGTGATTGGTCAGTCTTGGTTCTGAATCAGTACTGAGCTCTTGAGATGAGAGCCTATCTGGAGCCCTTTCTAGCTCTTGATTTTCCTGCAAGTGGTAACACTTTGATCCTTGTTAGTAAGACCTTGAAAAATAGGTCTATGTGTTTCACATACAGAAGTTCTCTTAAGTTGCTGGGTGGCTCACTTTCCAAAGTGCAGCCTTTAAAGAATACGTAGGTAAGCAGAAAACTTTCTGAACCTTGAAGAATGTCATAATTGCCCACATGTTTTTCTCTGAAGATGTTTCTAAAGACTCCTGGAGCCTAGGGTGTAGCTGTGGGTTAGGCTCCATGGTAGAGGGTGTGCTTTGAATGTACAAGGCTCTGGATTTACTCCTTGGCCCCAGCTTCAAAATACTAATACTGATTAAAAAAAAAAAAAAAAAAAAAGGACGGAAGAAGACTTTTTATTCCTTATATACTTACACTCAACACCAAATCATGAACATTATTCTCAAGTATTCATAAAAAGCACGAGATAACTAAGCTAATATACTTATCCAGACTACATCAAGGACCATCTGTCTATACAGTGCATTGGAACATTTTATTCAAAATATACTCCTAAACAAGGGTTCTGAGCTTCTGCCTTTAAGCTCATCTATTTAGAAGGCTGGCATGAGAAATCATTTAAGTTTAGGGCAGCCTGAGCAACATAGTAAGAATGTATCTTAAAATTCTAAAATTTATCAAATTACAGAACCAGGCTCAAAAGTTCTTAGGGGGTCTGGAGAGATGGCTTAGAGGTTAAGAGCACTGGCTGCTCTTCCAGAGGGCTTGGGTTCAATTCCTAGCACCCACATGACAGCTCACAACTGTCCATAACTCTAGGTTCAGGGGATCTGATAACCTTCACAGCAATGCAGGTAAAATAAAGTTAAATAAATTAAAAAAAAATATAAAAAAAAAAAAAGGTTTTCAGATGTTTCCTGTGATTTTGAGATTATGGTTTTGTTAAGCAGATGATAGAAAGTTACACCCAATCTAGTTTGTGAATATTATATCAAAATGTATATTTAAAATTGTGTGTATGTGCATGCTCATGTGCATATATATATATATATATATATATATATATATATAATGGTGTGATATGCGTGGACATCAGAGGTAGATATCAGATGTCTTTTTCTATTGTTTTTTACCTTTTTTTTTTTTTTCTTTTTTTTGAGACAGGGGTTTCTTTGTGTAACAGCTCTGGCTGTCCTGGTACTTGCTCTGTAGACCAGGTTGGCCTCCCCAGTGTTGGGATTAAAGTTGTTGGTCACTGCTGTCTGGCTGTTCTTTACCTTATTTTTAGAGACAGAGTTTCTTACTGAACCAATTCTACTAGTCTGGCTAATCAGCAAACCTCTGGGTCTCCACCTTCCAGTGCTGGGATTTTCTGTGCAGGGAATTGAACTTAGATCCCCATGCTTGCATGCCAAGCACATTACCAACAGCTATCTGCTCAGCCCTGCCTTTTCTTTTTGTTTGTTAGGTATTATTTTCTTGAGACAGGATCCTACTAGGTAGGCCTGGATGGTCTGGAACTTGCTATGTATTCCAGGTTGATCTAGAACTTCCAGTAATCCTCCTGCCTTTGCTTTCTGAGTGCTACATATGGTTCTAAACAACTAATGCCAAAACATTTTTAATGAGCTGCCATGCTCTTCCTCTTTCTAGTGTCACAATCTTCCTGGTCTCTTAGAAACACTCCATAATGTGATATTGTTGTAAAGCCTTTATTTTAAAGCTTGAATGCAGAAACATCTCTTTTCTTAAGGTATTCTACACTCTGACGGAGCTGACTAAGGATGAAGATTGACCATGCCTGTTTTGACTGTGTGAAACTTCTGTGTATGGTTTACCATACACAGATCATAACTCTCATATATTATCTACATTTTTAGAATCAGAAGTGTTAATCTTAGGGGCTAGAGAGATGGCTCATTGGTTAAGAGCACTGGCTGTTCTTCCAGAGGACCCAGGTTCAATTCCCAGCACCCCCATGGCAGCTCGTAACTGCCTGTACCTCCAGTTTTAGGGGATCTAACACCTTCATACAGACAAAACACAACTGTGCATGAAATAAAAAAGTGTTAAACTTAAGTACTGGCTACTTAATTCATAGCCTGCACTAAAATGTATAGCGTTGTAGACAGACTTTAATATTAAAATTTTTTTTTAGCTTTATTTGATTTTATGTGATGCATTCTGCTGTCTGTGGGAGTCAGAAGAGGGCTTTAGGTCCCCTGGTTTATGAATGATTATGAAACACCAGGTGGGTTCAGGGAACTAAGCCTGGGTCCTCCTCAAGAGCAACAGGGGTTTTTCAACTGCTGAGCTATCTCTCCAACCCTGACTTTTAAATTATCTTTGTACTCAGGGTTGATATGGTGGATGATTATAATTGTGTTCCCTTTTGGATAAATTTGTGATAACAGCTTTTATAAAAGGAGACAGTGTCTTCAAACAAGCAATTTCAAGCTAGCTGATTCTTGGAAGTTGAAGGCTTCTTAGAGGACAGTGTCACCTGCAGTGTTATGTTCTTTCCAGTAGTTCTTCATGTGTTAGTCAGTAAAGCAGGATATTCCTGAGAAGGAAGCACTAGGTAATGTAGCAGTGGCTAATAATAACCCAACAGTCTATCTTTGTTATTGTTACTGTATGTCTTTGCTTTGCTTGTTCTCAAGGCTGTTTAAATGGCTATTGATGAGGTGCAGATGAGAGACCTTGAAATGACCAACAAGCACGTGTTTTAATAACATAAAGTTCTTTAGGAAATGTATAGTCTTAAAGGAATACATGTGCACATTTACAAATGATTGCTGAAATCCTCTGGAAGGTGCTAGTGTGGTGGCATACACTATAATTCTGCACTTGGGAGATGGATTTGGCAAGATAAAAAGTCAAGGCTGGCCTCACCCACAGAATGATTTTGAGGCCAAAATGGGGTGCATGAGCCTTCATCTCAAACAAGTAATCCTTGGAAGAAAATTCATAATAATTTTGGGGTCTTTCTGGACTTTTCTAAGACTGTGAAGGTCATTGAGTCATTATTTGACCTACTATTTATATTTTTATTGTTATTTTTGCATCAGGGTCTCACTCTTTAGGGCTGACTGGTCTCAGACTTTCAGCAGTCTTCCTGCCTCAGCCCTTTAGTTTGGGCATTACAGGCATGTGCATCATGCTTGGCTTTTAAAAAGCCTGTCTTGTCAGTGGTGTGTGAATTGTGTCTGCTTACTTTTCATTCTCTAGGGTGGGGTGCAGAGCCTCTTTGTGTAAATGTTACTCTGTCACATAGAACCTGTTAATTTTCATTAAAGATTAGAAAATAAGGTTTATTCAAAATTAGCTGGTAGTTAACTATTCAGTGGTTATAATTTCTTAGTGGTACAACATGATGTCTCTTGTATGTTTGAGATGAGCACTTGAAAACCCTTTATTGATTTGGAGAGATTTAAGCAAGGAGGAAATTGTATTTGGTAGGAAAACAGGTCTCATTCCCACCTATGTCAGGGCTTTATTCTGTGTGGTTTTAAATAGTGCTGAGATCTTGAAGAGCTGCAGAAAGATGTGTTTAGGGCTGGAAGTGTCACTCAAATATAGAGAGCTTATCTGGTATTTCAAAGCTTGTGTTCAATCCCTAAGACTGTTTTTCAAAAGCTAATTTACCAGTGTTATCCTAAATTTAAACCGTAAGGGCATTCTTCCCCTTGTTGTAAATTCATCACATGTAGGAATACCTGTTTACTTACCCTTGTTTTTACTGTTTACTGATGAAACCCACATTAGTCTTGAACTTGATCCTCTTGCCTATGACTCTCCAGTCTCCAGCATTTGGAAGTATAGGCATGTGTCTCTATGCCTGGCTTAGTTTACAGTTATTCTCAATTATTTACTCTCAGTCAAACTAATACTTTCTTTATATGTATTTCTGTTCTCTAATGAGGGATACTAGTGAAAGTGTGTGCTTTTTTTTTAATTTTGACTTTGTAGGTAAAGATTATATGGTTTGTTACAAAAATTGATATATTTTTTTTTAAAGTTTATTCAATTCCTCATCATAGCTAAAGTGCAGATTGGTTAATCAATTCCTGTATTGTCACCTGGGCTTTGCACCTGTGTCTGACATTCTTCAAAAAAAAAAAAACTCTCAGAGTTTTGGTGGTGAAGAGATTGAGAAACCAGATGATTAAAATTCATGGTCATATGTGTATAGTAGAAGTATATTCAAGGTGAAGGTGTTCTCTTGAGAGGAGAACCATTGATGCTAGACATGGGTGAGAGGGGCCGAAGGCTCCAAAGAAAACCCATCTCAACAAAGGTTTGGGGAGTAAGAGCATGTGGATAAGTAAGATGGAGAAGGTGTGTTACATATGCCTGCCACAGAATGGTGAAATGGTTAATGTGCTCAGGGCACAGATGGCTAGAGAGGACTGAAACACAGCAAAGGGTAGTAGGAGATTTATTTATTTATTTTTGTTGACTAGAAATGACCCATTGTGAAAACAGCAGGCAAATGGTGACTTTTAGAAACTATTTGTTGTTGTTTCATTTCTGTTTGTGTTTTGAAACAGTCTTGGTATGTGGTTCAGGCTGCCTTGGAACTTAATTATGTAGGCTAAGTTGTCCTTACACTCTAGAAACCATCCTTGCTCTTTGGCCTGACTGCTGGATTATAGGCATGCCCCACCATTCTTGGCTAGAAATTTTTATATTGGCTCCTTACAGTTGTTTTGCTTTAAGATAGCTTGACTTCACAGTATGTATGTAAATTTTACATACTGTGGTTATAAAATACCAGCAGTGATTGTTTTGAAGCATGCTGGGAAGGGCAAGGATATTTTATTTGTGTTATAAGACTGTGCTTAGTGCTCCATGAGTTTATTTGAACTGTGAGATTCAGAAAGTCTGTATTGCCAGATCAGAGAGGGGAGGTCATATCAACTTACTTCTTTATGTGCAAGACTTAGTTTATATGTGTCAGTCTGATATAAAATGAACTAGTAACTATTATTTCTATTTTTTTTAACTATTAAAAAAACTTTGGAAATAAAGAAGAACAACATATACCAAAATTAACCAGACCCAAAGACTATACAGTGAAAATTGGCATTCAAAACAGAAACTTGAAATTTCACATTAAATTGTACATTTTCAGTATTGATGCTTTATGCACTTATCTGCCACCAAGACAAACAAACAAACAAAACCGTGACAGAATTAGAACTAGAAAAAATTTCCTTGTATGTAAACTCATATCTATCACCATCATTCATTCATTTTAGTCAGTTTGTCTTGTTCTCTTTCTTTCATGTTATACTGTAACATATGTTTGTAGGCATATGTACATATATGATTAACTATTATTGTTCTGTTTTTTAGAATAATGATGTGTGAATTATGTTTATATTGCTGAGACAGAATAGCCTATTGAAACCTCGAAGCGAATTTTATTTTGGCTCATGGGTTTTAGAGGGTCTCAAGCCATCAGGATAGGGAATGCAGAGTTTATGCCCCCTGGAGTTCACATCATGTTGAATCAGGAGATAGAAAGCATCTTACGTAGAAGGAAGGGCTAGCCTATAATCTTAAAAGACCCACTCTAATGAGCTGTATCTGCCAGCTTAGTCCCTACCCCCTAAAAGTTTCCCAAATTCCCTGAATAACATATCAGCTGGGGAGCAAGCACTGGTGTGTGTGTGTGTGTGTGTGTGTGTGTGTGTGTGTGTGTTTCAGACTGTGTGTGTGTTTCAGACGGTTCAGACAGTTGAGATAGTGCTGGTTTGCCTGGAAATTTGCAGACCAGGCTGGCCTTAAACTCATAAAGATCTTCCTACCTATCCTTTTGAATGCTAGGAATGGTCGTGTGTTTCCCTGTGGCTAGCCAGGAACAAGGTTTGAAAGTGAGTTCAGATTCAGCCCAGAACAGATTTGAACTAAATAAGTGAAAATGTTAAAAATTTGCCCAAGGCAGGTAGTATATCCATATTTTGTTAGCACTTTCCTGAAAACAAAAAGAAGGGTTCAAATGAGATTATAGATGGAGGCCTAAAGGAGGTGTATTAGAGGGACAGAGCTGTTAAAACTGATACTAAAGGGGATTTATTAGATGGGTTATTATATATTGATATTATATAGTGCGAATAGTTCAACAATGGCTGTCTCTCAGGGAAAAGCTGAGAATCTGGTAGTTGGGGGTGTCTCGGCAGTCCCAGTCTGGTGCTGGAGTCTGGCAAGATTCCTGAAGAGCTGCTGGTTTTCAGTCTGTTGGAATCCTGACGAAGTTGTATTTAATATCAGCCACAGGAACTGGGTAGATGTTTGCCAGCAAAGTGAAGGCAAGTAAGCAAAAGCAAAGTTTCCTCATTCTGTGTCCTTTTCTGAGGGCTGCTACGAGGTGTGGCCCAGATTTAAGGTGGGTCTTCTCACTTCAGTTATCTGTGTAAGAAGATCCCTCATTGGAGTGCCCTGCATCTTGGTTTTAGTTCCCAACCAGGATTAGCCACCACACAAGGGATGTTTGGGCAGTTAGGAATGTAAGGACTGAACACATGGAATTCAGACAAATGTTCTTGTTTATGATTTCTTTCTCTTGGTATCTTTTAGAGAAATATGAAACACAATGGGAGCAGAAATTGTTTGAATAGAAGAAGTAGGTTTGGTTCTCGGGAAAGAGACTGGCTGAGAGAAGATGTGAAGAGAGGCTGTGTTTACCTTTATGGAGCAGACACGACCACTGCCACTGCAACCACCACCTCTTCCTCTGCATCCTCCTCCTCTTCTGACTTACATCTTGTCCTTTGCACAGTAGAGACACCGGCATCAGAAATATGTGTTGGAGAGGGAAGAGAAAGTCTCTATCTACAGCTTCATGGAGACTTGGTCAGGTGAGGTCTGAGGGGTTTTTCTTCTTTTATTGTTGTTGTTGAGGCTTTGTTTGTTTTGAGTCAATAGGGTCTCCTGTGCTTCAGCCTCTTAAGTGCTAGGATTGTAGGCATGCACTATTATACTGAGCTGAGCTTAGCTCTGAGTCTTAACCATGATTCTTCTGTAGTTGTAGTAACCTGCATGAAGTGGGTTTAGGATTATGATCACACTCTGTAACTGATTGTGATTTGGAGTCAATGACATGAACAAGATTTGTTCTTGGAATACTTAATGATTTTAAAAATTACCATTTTGTATGTAGTGTATCCACATGTTTATGTATGCGCTTGTAGAGGGCCAGAGGTTTATGTCAAGTGTCTTCCTCTATTTTTGAAGATTTTTAAAAAAAGATTTATTGTGTATACAGTGTCTGCATGTTTGCCTGCATGTCAGAGGAGGGCACCAGATGTCATTACAGATGGTTGTGAGCCACCATGTGTTTGCTGGAAATTGAACTCAAGACCTTTGGAAGAGCAGGAATCTCTTCAGCCCTTGAGGATTAATTTTTATTTTTAATTATGTTTAGGTGTATGTGTTTGTGTGTGTGCCTGACTGGATGCTGGGAACCTAACTCAGGTCCTCTGGAAGAGCAGCAAGTGTGCTTAACTGCTAAGCCATCTCTCCAGTCCCTGTCTTTAGAGATAGCTGCTTAATCTGGAACTGCTAGCCTGACTGGTCTGTGAGCCTTGGGTATCCTCCAGTCTGTGCCCCTAGTGCTAGTGTTCCAGGCACTCATCAGTCATCACACCTGGTCTGTGCATGGGTGTTGGGGCTCCAAACGCAGGTCCTCATGCGTACATGATAGATACTTTACACACTGAGCATTGTCCCAGTCTCTTAGTTTATGATTCTCGAGTTTAACACTATAATGAAGGAAAACTTGATGGTTCTTCTATTTAGAATACACTGTAGGTCCTATATACAAATTTAAACATTTTAACAGTTACCTTTTGGAGAAGTGTAACTATAAAAAAACTGAAGTGTACAAAAGGGTACAGAGTGAGAAGTCCTTCTCTGTTCACCATTCCCCAGCTTCTCATTGTTACTATCAGGTTCTCATACATCCAAGCATACACATGGTCATGCCTCTACATACATTGTTTTAAAAGCAATAGTGTTGTATTCAGCACACTGTTGATTTAATAGGTGGGAGATATTTCCATATTCATATTTATATAAATGTAATTTATATAAATTTGTCTAATGACTATATGACTATTCCACTTTATGGGTCACCATAGTTTTAGCTGATCTCCCTAATCTCTCATTATGGATATTAACCTGCTACCTGTTTTTAGCACAGCAGACAGTGCCACGGTTGAATTCCTCTGTACCTGTTATCTCACGGAGGAGTCTCTCTGGAGGGTAAACCCCTAGAAGTATAGTATTCTTGGTCTAAGGATATGACCATTTATAATTTTGATAAATATTCCCAATTTTTTCATAGAGGTTTTATTTCTACCTAAAATATAAAAAATATGGGGCTGAATAGATTGCTCAGTAGTTTAGAGCATTTAGTTGCTCTTTCAGAGGATCTAAGTTCTTTTCCTAGCACCTACATGGTGCTTCCCAGTGCTGGGATCAAAGGCATGCCCAACCACCACTAGGTAGCATTAAGTTTTATATGTAAGTGCAGACACTCTTGAATGAGCTGAACCTGCTTATAAAGGATAATAGTTACTGGTTTTTGATTTTTTGTTAATTTATTTACTTTAGGTTCTGGGTTTAAACCCAAGGCCTCAACCTTTGTTAACAGTTTTAAAATAAGAGAATCATGAAGTCAGCTTTCCAAAGACAATCATTTTCCAAGACTTTTTGAAGCTGAATAGAAAGTTTTTGTTTGTTTTTGAGACAGGGTCTCATATAGCTGAAACTGGCCTTGAATTCCTGATCCTTCTTTCTTCTACCAAATGCTGGGGTCAAAGGTGGACACCACCATAATAGGCTCAAGTAAGAATTTTGTTATTCTGTTGTGTTAGTATTTATTAATTATTGAGTTTGAGCATATTTACACAAGCTTAAAAGTAATTTGTGTCATAAATTTTTATAGAACTATTAAGAAAAACAGTCTTGTAATTTTATACTATGTTTCTGAACTCTTTAATTCAACTTAAAAATAAAAGTATTAGTCATTTAGATGTTTCACTACAGTTTTCTGTCCTTCCTAGAAAGAATTCCAAGCTGTGGATTGAGCATTATTGAAGTGAGATGGAGAAGTGAAGCTACTCACACCTCAGAGGTGTGGTAGTAGTAGTAGTAACACCTTTAGCTGAGCCAAAAGCTGATGCCGCTTTAAAAGTGTGTACTGAGGTTTACTGTGTATTCCTTTTAGGATCTGGATGAAACCCTGAAAAAGTAGATTAGCATTTGAATGTTTTCTCTGTTCCCAAAGTAACTACATTCAATAAATCCTTTTGTGAAACAAAAGGATCAGACTGGGTGATCCTTAGGCTCTTCTAAATCTTAATACTGGTTCTGATCTAATTTTATCAGGTGGAAAGCCTTGACCTAGATTATAGCAGGTAGTGGTGGATGGTGCTCGCTTATTTAGGCAGATGATTTACTAATTTACTAATATTTATATTAGAAGATGCCTGGAATGTGTAGAAACACCCCTCCATTACTTTGTTCCCACCAGTTGTGTAATTAGTTAACAATTTGAATGTGATAAAGTTTATTTACATATGAGAATGTAAACTGTAATTAAGGTGGAATGTTTATCTCTTGTTAGCCCTGCAGCTTTGATAATTGATAGTGAAGTATGCCTTTGAAGATATAATTTATTAGAAAATATTGAAAACACTGTGGAACTTGGGATGGATAGAATGGGTGTGCTTTCATCACTGAAGTAAGAGGAGGAGGAAGAGGCTGCCTGGTCTCAACTAACTTTAAGTGCCTCTTTGTGCTAGTCAATGTTGTTAGCATATACTCATTTTCTCATCGCATCTGTACAAGAACTTTGATGAAGTCTCATTCCTTTCATGTAAGGAAGATTGATGCTTTGAGATGGTTCAATGACTGGCCCAAGGTCAGGCAGATACTGCAAGGCAGTTGAAATGGCTGATTGACATTTATTGTGCCTGGACTTCCTTCAGAATAAAAGGTCTTGGAGGAGAGGAGCTGGCACAACAGCTGGCCTTATTCAGTTTTACTGCCTAATCATGTTTGCTTCTTTAGATCTCTTACTTAGTTGTTAATTGCTTGAGTTGGTCTTCTATTATCTAATCAGGAGCAGGTCCTTTCTTTGGAATAGCCCTTCGTAAAGTAGTTGATAATTGCTGAGGCAGTATTGTTTTTGAAAACCTTTCCTGCTGATTACTGCTCATTGAAGAAATTCTGGAAAATAAAAAAGCATAAAGAGAAATAATAATATTTACTGTGTATGCTTTATGTAGATTACCTCATTAAATCTAGTCTTGTGAAGGAAACAGTTTCTATTGTGTAGGCATAGTAAGTGCTATCTGAGGGATCACTATTAAGAGTGATCAGCTTGAAAGTGGTTGAACTGGAGTTTGAACCCTGGCATTCTATTAGAATATGAGATCCAATCCTCACAACCTATATTGATAACTTTTTTTTCACCAGATAATTTACAATCACACATATACATTTTAATAATTGCATATTTGAGCTCATGTCATATATTCAATTTTATAATAGCCTTATAATTCTTTTAGTATAAGATCATCTTAATTTTTTTGTTATTAAGAATTTGACTTTTAATGGCTTAAGGCTATACTATCTTACAGGTATATTATAAGTTGTTCAAAAATTGAGTGCTGGGACCAGGGAGATGACTCAGCATGTAAAGGTACTTGCTTTGAAGCCTGACAAATTGACCTTGGTACTCACATAGTAGACATGCATACCATGATGTGTGTGTACACACACCCACTAAAACTGTTTTGTTTTGTTTTTTGTTTTTGTTGTTTGTAAATGGAGTTCTTAATTGGTCTAAGTATTAAAAACCTGGAGTCAGATATAGAAGAGAATTCTGAGAGATTGGAGAGAAGGAGCAAACCACAGCCATACCTTGTCTCAGCAGACAAGAGAGCGAGTTCCTATTTCTCCCTGCTTATATCCTGTTTTTGCTCAGCTACTTCACTTCTTGTCTGTCTGTACAGACCTCCAAACCTCTATGGTTAGCTAGTAGCAAGCTCCATTCTCTGACTTTCAGACAGGTTTTATTTGTATAAGCAAGATATCACCACAGTTGCTGTTTGAGACAGGGTTTCTTTGTGTAGCCTTGGCCATCATGAAATTCATTCTGTATATGAGGCCAGCCTCAAACTCAGAGATTGGCCTGCCTCTGTTTCCCACATCACTGTCACCTGGCTTCCCTCCACCACCACTCCTCCTCCCCTGGAGTAAAGCTAGGTGTGTTAGCTGGTACCACACCTGTGATACCAGTACCTGGGAGGTGGAGGCAGGAACATAAGAGTTCCTGGTTATCCCTTAGTTACATATGAAGTTGGAGGCTAGCTTGGGCTGCCTGAGATCTTTTCTCCAAAACTGAAAAAAAATAATTGAAATTTAATATACAATAGAGGCTTAGGTTGGATTATGGTATGAAAAAGTATGGTTCGAATCTTGTTCCTGACAATTTACCATGCAAGTACACAATGTTTTGTGTCTTAGAATGGAGAATATTTTCATTGTTTATCATGAAGATTAAATCCATTTCACCTGGTATGAAAAGTGATGAATTATTTGTAACACTTATTAAACTGTCCTCCTAGGAACCTTGTTAAAAATACAGATTCTGATTCAGAAGATCTAGGATAGTCTGAAATTGCACTTCTAATTTGTTTGATCTGTTGGGTTTTGTTAGATAGGGTTTTCTATGTAGTGTTAGTTGGCCAGGTATTCTCTATGTTGCTCATTGTGGCCTTCAACTCACAGCAGTCCTCCTGCCTCAGCCTTGCCTTCTGAGTGCTAGGGTCACAAGCATTTGTCACCATACTTGACTTTCGAGATAGAAACTCTACTAAGCTCCTTAGAAGTAATGTGTACTAGCTAAACCATTGCTTGTAAACCTGGAAAAAAGTATTTTCCTCTTACTTATTTGTTTATTTATTTTACTGTTTTCTTACTCATCCAATTATGAGCATATGTGGTGGTTTGATTAAGAATGTCTTCCACAGGTTCATATATTTGACACTTAGTCACCAGGGAATGGCCCTATTTGAAAGGATTAGAAGGATTAGGAGGTGTGGTTTTGTAGAGGTACTGTGTCACTGGGGGTGGGCTTTGAGGTTTCAAAAGCCCATTCTAGGCCGGAGACTCTCTGCCTGTGGATCAGAGTGTAGCTCTCAGCTGCTGCTCCAGCACCTGCCTGCCTGCGGCCATGTCCCCCATCATAATAATGGACTAAACCTCTGAAACTATAAGCCAGCTCCCAATTAAATTCTTTCTTTTACAAGAGTTGGTCAGCGGGGCAGTGGTGGTTCACACTTGTAATCCAAGTACTCAGAGGCAGAGGCAGGCAGATCTCTGTTCGTTCTAGGACAGCCTAGTCTACAGAGTGAGTTCCAGACAGCCAGAACTACACACAGAGAAACTCTGTCTCAAACAAATGAACAAACAAACAAACAAACAAACAGTTGGTCATGGTGTCTCTTCACAGTAATAGAACAGGGAATAAGACAACTGTGACTCAGTGTACTAGAAGAATTACAAACTTACAGTATTGTAGCATTTGAAGGATCCTTTAAGAGGTCATCTACTAATGGAATGAAAAAAGGGTGCCCAACCAAATAATGCCCCTCATATCCATTATGTTTTGATGCAAGGCTTTTGGTTGTCTCAACTGCTGGGAAGTTATACCAGTGTTTGGGCAGGGGGAACAATAGAAAAGTTTAATATCTCAAATGTATATCACAACAAGTTAGCCTGCCCCTAAAGCCAGGAACATCCCAGTGGGAATCACTGAGAACATTTATTTTCCTTTGTTTTTTAAGTGTGGAAGAGGCCTAGAGAATTAGGGTTGGATGTATGTTTCTGTAGTTCACTGGCAAAACTGCATTTGGCACACAAGTATTTCTGTCTCAGTCTAGTCTTTACCTTGTGCTGTTTGGCCTGGCCTTTTTCTGTTGAGCTGTTTAAGCAGCAAATGACTCATCAGCGAAGCTTAGTGTAATCATTCCCTTTAGTCTGAAAAGGTGTAATAAGAGCATACATATAAACAGATTGCCCTTTGACTCCCTGTCATACCTGCTTTTATTCTTTGTGATCAAATGATTAAGAGGTCAAGTGTCTGATAGCCATCTTTTTAAGGGAAACTCTGAGAGCTAATGGGATGTTTACAGCAAAAGATAACACTGGAGGGATTTAGGCTCCTGAATTCTAATCTTTCTATCATTGCTAAGTGACTTCTTATAAGTCATCAAAACTTTGTTTTATATAGATAGATACACACCAATTAGACCACACATGCATTTTCCTTTCTTTCCTCTTCTTTTCCCTCAGTACAGCCATCAAACTTAGGACTTTGTAGATATTACTAAGCTAAATTCTCATCATCTTTTTTTTCATTTCTTTTTTCTTTTTTGAGACAGGGTTTCTCTGGTATTTAGAAGCTGTCCTGGAACTAGCTCTTGTAGACCAGGTTGGTCTCGAACTCACAGAGATCCATGTGCCTCTGCCTCCCGAGTGCTGGGGTTAAAGGCATGTGCCACTAACACCCAGTGCTTGGCTACTCTTCCTTCTTCCTTCTTTTTTTTTTTTTTTTTTTTTTTTTTTTGAGACAGGGTTTCTCTCTGTGTAGCTTTGGACTCATCCCTCTTTACCATATTTTGAAGTAGAGTGAGATTCTGTTTCTGGATATGTACCAGACTGTTACTAAGATAGAAGAAAAGGGAAAAGATATGTCATTGTATTTCACATCAGTCCCCTGTTTCTGAGATGGTGCCTCATTTAGCCTAGGCTGGCCTTGAACTTGCTATGTGGTCAAGAGTGACCTTGATCAGGAATGTCACTATCAACTACCTCCTGCTGTTACTTCCCACATGCTGATTACAGGTGTGTGCCACCACGCCTGGCTTTCAGTACTATTTTAAGACTTTAAAAGAGAAAATATGTTAGGCTGCAGAGCTAGCTCAGTTATTCTTGCCTGTAAATAGTAACCAAGTAAAGAAGTAAATACAAGTTAGATTCCCCAACCCATGTAATAGAACTGGACTTGGTGTGCCAGCTTGTGTTCTGAGTGTTAGTGATGTAGAGATGGGTAGATCTCTGGAGCTTGTTAACTAGCCATTCTAGTCTACTTGGTGAGTCTTGGCTTATGAGAGACTGTCTCAATAAAAAGGTACTGGAGGATGGTATTGGAAGAACAGTACCATGTTGTCCTCTGGTTGCTATACACATGAAGACATGTGAACATGTAGGCATATGCATATACCTGAACACATGAATATGCACTGTGCTATATATATTACAAAATAAATGTAATTTTTATTTTCAAACTTACTTTTGCATTTAGTTTAATTCATTATTATTATTATGTTGTTGTTGTTGTTTTCAAGACAGGGTTTCTCCATACCTTTGGATCCTGTTCTGGAACTCAGTAGACCAGGCTAGCTTCAAACTATCAGAGATCCTCCTACCTCTGCCTCTTGAGTGCTGGGATTAAAGGCATGTGCCACCACTGCCCAGCATTACTTTTGCATTTTAATACTTATAAACCACCATGCATCTCACAGTTGATGGCAGGTGATAGTTTAATTAATTGGCAGTGATTTTTCTCTCTTAATGTTTGTTCTGACACGATTTGGTTAAGTGCAGTGTCCTGACACTGGACTCTCCAGGATTAATGCTGACTTGAGAAATTAAGAGTTTGGTCTCTGTTTGGTGGGCAGTGAAGGAGTCACAATATATGTCGTGAGTCTGCACTCCCACCCCATGCACAGGCACAAGGTAAATAAATATAATAAAAATTGAAAGGAAAAAGAAAACCAAAGGGCATGGTAGGTCAAGCAAGAATGCATTTATTTGGGAATATGTGTAGGATCAAGATACATTCTGTACATGTACAAAATTGTAAAAGAATAAATGAAAGATACACACACACACATACACACACACACACAGAATGTTATTTCAGAATTCTGAAGCAGCTCTTCTGGGGTCCCCAGTTCACCTGCTCTTCTGAATCACTGGTTATAAACTGGAAGATCCCATGAGCTGCTCAAGTTTAGTGATTGTCTAGAAGCCTCAGTGGAAGTGGGGAAAGTACTGTAGGCAGTTTGGATATAAAGGATGCAAATCAGAACTGCAACTGGAGAGAGACAGGGCAAGATCTGGGAGGACTGCATTTCAGTCTTGTGTGCCTTGTGTCTTTGGAAACAGCCCTGTTCCCTTCCAACCAGTAGGAAGCTTTACCCAATTTCTAATGAACCTTGTTGGGGCTTTGTACAAAAGGTTTGGTTGACTAAATCAGTGACTGACCCAATCTCTGGCCCCTTTGGTTCACCATCCAAGTCAGGTTGGCATAGAATCCCAACTCTGTAATCACATGATTGGTTGTTCTGGTGACAGGGTCCTTTCCTGAGTTGCGTTCTTAACATAAACTCAGGGATTACCAAAGAGGCTTGTACATAACAAAGACCCTTCTTGGAATCTGCCTCCTAGGAACCAGGAGGTTCCTAGGGTCTAGGCCAGCCTTGTTCTTTGTTACACAACTGTGGTATGTAGCAAATGTATCTTTCAAGGGGTGGTATAGAAGATGTAATAAAATATGGTCATTTAAAACAACCTTTTAGGGTCCATGGAGTGAACTGAACATATGAAGTGCTCTCAGTTATTTTCTGCATAAGTTATTTTAGCAAATAATTAGCAAAAACATATAGTTTTCCTAAAAAAGAGATTGGTTTTGTAATGAAATAGACACAAATTCAAATGGACTGTCATTGTGTTCTAGCTGCGACACTTTGAACTTGTGACACTTCTGAAATAGGCATGGCTTTGCAATACTATGTGTGATACCAGAGATGCCTTTAGCATAGCATGAGGTATGACTTATCCTTTTTGTTGTGATTGGAATTATTCTCTGAATTGCCAGTTGGTATTGCAGAGTTTTATCATCAGAAGCGACTGGGGATTGAGTTGTAGTCTGAATTCAGTGTAGAGAGTGGTGCTGTGCTTTGTCGAGGTCTTTAGTGGATGTGTTACTTCTTACATGGGATTTTCACAGTGTGAGCTTCTGCTTCCCACAGTTAGCCAGAATGCTGTATTTGTTGTTTTAGAAACAGATTCTTCCTGTGTGTTCCAGGCTTGCTTGGAACCCTTGGTCCTCTTGCCTCTACCTGGGTTGTAGGGATTGTGCCGGGACTGTTTGTAACAACCTGTCTGGGTAGAACTCATCTTCAATTGAGGAGGTAGTAGTGCTGGGGATTGAACTCAGGGCCCTACTCCTGCCACTCAGCCAAGTTTTTAACCCCTAACTAGAACTCTTAGGAATATACTTACTGAAAGGTACTCTTCTCTTACATAAGTCTTAACTGGAGCACTGTTTAGAATGACTAGATCACAGGAACACTCTTGGCAAAGGAATATAATCTGCTGTCATGGCATCGATGCCTGCCTTGCTAGCTGGTATGGTAAGATCTTAAAATGCATGTATGTTCAAGTTTATAGAGATCAGTTGTTTCACTGTCACTTGGGAGGAGTAATAGAAGTGGTTGAAATACTGATTATAACTTTTTGTGACCATTTATTACATCTGTTTTGTGGCATATCATTTCTCTTTGATTTGTGAAAGATTTAAAAAATAGTTACCAGCCTGTTAAACTTTTGAAACTTTGGAACAAAAAAACAAACAAACAAACAAACAAACAAACAAAACAAAAAAAAAACCATTGAGCTGTTAAGCATATTTCTTCCTTCTCTTCCCCCATATTCTTTACTCTTTAAAGCAAATGAGTCTAATGAGTGAATGGAATTAGTCTTTCACTTTGCTCATTTTTGCACTTCCTGAGATATTACTTGTTTACTAATTTATGTCACATTAATGACAGCAGATGTGGAGGTTCTCTTAATTCTCCCATGCAACCTGGGAAAATGCTTTTTTCAGTGGGAATGATATGTAAAGAGGGTTTCCCAAATCTGCACAGCTTTTATTTGGGCTGGTAATTTAGTCATGCAAAATACATCAGAATTAGGATGTTTCCATTTCACTCTCTTTTCTAGAGAAAAATAGAAAAATTGAGCAAGTGAGAGAGTTAGCTTTAAAGTATAGTTCTAGGAGTCAGCAAGATGGCTCAGTGGTAAAGGCACTTGCCCCACAAGCCTGACAGCCTGAATTTGATTCCTGGATGCAGTGGTGGAATGAGAGAACCAGACTCTTGAAACTGACCTCTGCACATGTACCCCCTCCAAAAAACGAAATGGGTTAATTAAGAATATGAGATCATCCTATAAAATTTTGGTATTGAAATACAATGAACTCTACTCTAAATCCTGGAAGGAGTAGTGTCGGGAGAATTTACGTTGTATTTGGAAGATGTCTTGCCTTAGCTATTTCAATTTAAGTTGTAAAAGAACGATACTGATCATACTGTCCAAGTTGATATCTACAGGTACCTCTATGCCTGTGACAAATGATGTTCTCATTGAGCATCTTGAGGTATTAAGATTATTCATTGTATTTGAACCACTCTACCAATGTGAAATCTCACTGGTCTCATTCAGAGTGGCAATATAGAGCAAGTCTGGTCCATTAGACAGGATGCTATAAGTTCTCCTTAAATACTTTATGTTTATTCATTATGTGTACTGTGTGTGCTCACACTTTCTTACCACATACACACACACTTTTTTTTTTTTTTAGTTTTTGAGACAGGGTTTCTCTATATAGTCCTGGAACTCAGAGATCCACATGCCTCCACCTCTGGAGTGCTGGGATTAAAGGCATGTGCAACTGTCCCCAACTAAAATTCTTCTTTTAAATAAAAATTCTGCATTAGGTTGGGAAAATACCTACTATTGTCACAGACCTTGGTGAGTTTTGATTTTTTTGGCTAAAGATTGATACTTTTACTCTGAAAAGCTGCTTTTCTGCCAAATTCAGTCAGGCACGATGGCCTACACTTAAAATCCCAGCAGTTGGGAGATGGAGACAGCAGGGCCGCTGCAAGCTTGAGGTGAATCTGGGTTACATAGTGAGTACTGGACCAGTCAATACTAAATGGCAAGGCTTTGTCTTAGAAAAGTACACTATTTAAGTAAATAATAATGTTAAAGCTCTTGTACCTCTATGTCTTTATGTGCTGTATCCCCGCCCTCTTGTTGTAGTAGTAGTAGTAGTAGTAGTAGTAGTAGTAGTAGTAGTAGTAATTTATTCTGAGTTTATCTTACAGTTTCTGAAGCCCAGAGGATCATATTGAGCTGGACATGGCAGCACACTCCAGTACTTTGGAGGCTGAAGCAGAACTGTCAGGAGTTCTGTATAACAGCAAACACAAAGAAAACTAAGCTGTGAGCAGGCAGGCAAAGCCAGGTGTTGGTTTATTTTTGGTGTGCTTTGTACAGCAGTTTAGAGTCTTCCCTTTGGTTCTTATCTTGATGCAGGTGTTTGTATGAAGCTTTTGTAGTGATTACTGTTTTCATTTAGTTTTTACTTAAATCTTGTTGCCTCAGCATTTTATAGTTATTCAAATATGAGAGACTGACCTTCATATCTTTATTCCCTTCGGAGAAGTATATTTATTATATTTCTTTATTTGTTGTTGTTTTTAGTTTTATTTTATTATGATTATTATTTTTTATTCAAGGTCTCAGCTTGTAGTCCTGGCTATCTTGGAACTCATTATGTAGATCAGGCTATCCTGAACTCACAGATCTGCCTGCCTCTGCCTCCTGAGAGCTGGGACTAAAAGTGTGCACCACTATACCTGGCCATCTTAGTTATGGCTTCTGTTGCTATGAAGAGACACCATGACCACATTAACTCTTATATTTTTGGTTGTGAGCCGTCGCTCCAGCCCCACATTAACTCTTATAAAAGGAAAATATTTAATTGGGGTTAACTTACAGTTGAGAGGTTACTCCATTGTCATCATGGTGGGGAGGATGGTGGCATGCACACAGACATGGTTCTGGCAAGGTAGCTGAGAATTCTATTTCTAGATTGATAGGCAGCAGGAAGAGAGAGAAATGGGCCTGACTTGAGATTCTCAAACCTCAAAGCATACCCCCAGTAACACACTTCCTCCAACAATGCCATATCCACTCCAACAAGACCACACCTCCTAATAGTGCCATTCTGTGTAAGCCTATGGGGCTATTTTCATTCAAACCACCATGCTGTTTGTATAGCTTACTTGAAATTAGTTATGGCTAAGTACAGGTCTTTATATAACACAGTTGTTGTTTCTGACTTTAAGTTTAGATCAGAAGTGTTCAGAGGACCCCAGGAGCACTCTGGGGGTCTCATAGCTCAATTGACCTCAAACTCTTAATCTTCCTGTCTCACCATAGTGCTGAGCTTTTGAGAATCTCAGCAGACTTCTGAGATTCTTTGAAGAGGTTTGTGAGGTTGAAACCACTCTGTAAGATAGTATTTACTTTCCTTTTTGTTTGCTGCCCCTTGTAAGGATACAGTGGTGCTTTCCAGACTCTTCATGGCATGCTGTCTCAACATGTCTGTAATCCCAGCACTTGGGAGGCAAAGGCAGGAGAATCAGGAGTTTAAAGTCATCCTCATCTATATTCTGAGTTCTAGGCCACCCTGGTCTAAATGAGTCCTTTTCCCAAAAAAACTGAAAAGAAAAATTCACAAAAATGAAAAACATGATTGTTACTCTTTTTACTAAACTTTATTGTTGAAAACATTTTATGTATAATAATTTATGTATATTTATTTTATAATATGTATAATAATTGTTTTATGATAAATCTTTGGGAATTTTTAATTTTAAATCGGAATTCAGTATATTAGTGATATGTATATGTAATCAGTACATGTAAACAGAAGCCTTTTTTTGTTTGTTTGTTTCTCACACTGTAAAATGGAGTTACTATGTTGAAAAGCACTTGTTTAGATTAGTTGGATAATACCAAAACATATCTTGGGCTAGGTAGATGGCTCAGTAGGCAAGAGTGCTTTCTTTACAATCTTGAAGATCTGAGCTTGAATTCCTGTAGCCCCACCATTGGAAGATAGAAGCATGTGAGCTTGCTGACCAGCCAGCCTAGCAGTCTCAAGGGAACAGGTGCCAATCACTAGAGGAAAATACTTAACATCCTCCACTGGGTCTGTTTACGTGCATATTCATGCTTGATCTAGGAGTAAAAAATAAGAAATCAAGAGCTGAGGGAAATTAATAGTTTTTATTACTTACCATGTCTTATGTTTTCAATTGTGTAAGCAGGAGACTGGAACCCACAGAAAGGCCTCTCCAGATTGTTTACGATTACTTGTCCAGGCTGGGATTTGAAGATCCCATGCGCATACAGGAGGAGGCTACAAACCCTGACCTCAGCTGCATGATTCGATTTTATGGTGGTAAGGATTTATCAGTAGGTTTGTTAGCGTGTTAACTACTTTAAATTGATTATTTGTATCTTTACCATCTGTTTGCTAGAAGTATTTGATATGAAAAGTTATTTTTAAGTCAGTTAAATGTAGCTAGAAACAAGTACAACAAAACACCAGGGAGTAAAGAAAGATTTTTAAAAAGTAGCAGAATGTTTCACTGGTGGTGATGTACGTCTTTAATCCCAGCACTGGGGAGGCAGAGGCAGAGGCAGACCCATCTCTGTGCATCTCCGTGTGCTTGAGGACAGGCTGCTCTACAGAGTGAATTCCAGAACAGCCAGGGCTACACAGAGAAACCCTGTTTCAAAAGGAAAAACAAAAACAGACAGACAGAGAGAGAGAGAGAGAGAGAGAGAGAGAGAGAGAGAGAGAGAGAGAGAGAGAGAGAGAGAGAGAGAGAGAGAGAAAGAGAGAGAAAGCAAAATATTGCTAAAAGTATTTTCCCTTAAATGTTTATTTTTTTTTCTAGACTCACTGCAACTATTTTTTATAGCATTACAAGGTTATGCTTTATTTACATTTTTAAAGGTGTGTGTGTGTGTGTGTGTGTGTGTGTGTGTGTGTGTGTGTGTACGTACACATATCTGTGGTGCCTTAGTGATCAGGAAAGGTGTTGGATAGGCAATTTTGTTTTGTTTTGTTGTTTTACAACCTAAAGTGGTATATATATATATATTCCTTTCAATTAATTGAAAAAAGGAAGCTACAAACAGTATTCACAGAGTAGGAAAGCAGTCCGTCCACACAGGTACATATTCTTGAGAGAGATGAGAGTGAGTGAGTGATTCAGTGCCAGAAGAGAGAGATGTAGATAAAACCCTTTGGTGCTTTGTGGAGGGAGAATAGTTGATAGTTTGAAGTCAAATCTGAGAAAAGTTAGGACCAATTTGAAGAATTGAACCATCTGTTGGTACAAAACTCACTTTAAAAAACCCAAACTGAGGGCTGGAGAAATGGCATGTGCTACTTTCACAGAGGACCTGACTTTGGTTTGCAGCACACATGTTCAGCTCCAGGGACTCTGTCACCCTCTTGTAGCCTTTGTGGGCATGGTACTCAAATGCACATACCCAGATACATATAATGCAATTAAGAAAACAAATACAAAAAAGCCCCAAGTTGAAATGACAGCATGCTTTAATTGACTCTGATTGAACTAGGCTCCTCATACAGTCAGTGTTTTTATTCCAGAATGAAAGCTGAACCTTAAAATGCCTTGGAATTTCTTTCTTTTTTATTATTATTTGTGTCTTTTTCACATTATGCCTCCCAATCCCACACATCTCCCGCCCCCACCCCAGTATAAAACAAAATAAAATTTAAGAAAAAAAGAGGAAAAAAAAAAAAGGGAAGAAGGAGAAAATCTCATGGAAGCTGTAGTGTGACACAGTGAGTCACACAGTAAACCCTTTATCCATATGTTTTTTTTTTATTTTTAATTAAAATTTTTTAAAATTTAAATTAAAAAACAATCATATTTTACATAATAGTCTCAGTTCCTTCTTCCTCCTGTCTTCCTACTTCCTCCACCATCTCCCATCTCACTCCCTCCCCCCATCCACTCCTCAGAGAGGGTGAGGCCTCCCATGGGGGATCATCAAAATCTGTGACATCATTTGGGGCAGGACCGAACCCCTCCCCACTGTATTTGGGCTGAGAGAATATCCCTCCATAGGGAATGGGCTCCAAAAAGCCAGTTCATGCATATCCATACATTTTTACATGCAGTTATTTATCGAAAAGAATCTGGTTCCAGGCCCCTGGTCTCTGCTGCACCATCAACAATGGGCCTCACTGTGGCTCTTCCTAGATGTCCTGTTCCTGCCCAGTGTCATGGAGATCCTGCAGCCCTAGGTCCACAGGACTAACACCCCACCCCACCCCATACTCCAGCAGATCACAGATGGGGTGGATGTTGGGATGGGTCAATCCTTAACTCTGGTTCTGGGACTGGGTAGTTTCAGGGTTGGTCAGCCTGCCAGCTCTTCCCTGTGTTTGCCATTAGGGGGTGCTCTCCAGCATTGCCCTGATTAGTTCACCCCTTTCAGGGATGAGCAAGGGTGGGGCCAGTTCCCCTGCTTTCATGTTTTCAAGGTGCTACATCTACACCATCAGGACCAGCTCTGCTGTGTTACCCAAGCAAAGTGTAGGGACCACTCTCCAGAGGGCTGCAGCTGATGAGGGACAGGGACAGATCTTCTGTTCTTATGACCTCAGGGCCAGCTCTCCCACCCAGTTATTGATGGGGGCTGAGGGCAGGAGGATCTTTCCCATGCTGCTCCAAGACCGATGAGAAGTGGTGACAGCTTTCCCATCCTCACAACTTTGGGGATGGCTTATCCACACCTCTGCCAACGGGGTTGGCTCTATTGTGCTGCCTAGGGAAGGCACAGAGCCTGTTCTCCCAAGTGCTGCAGCAGATGAGGGATTGGGTCAGGTCTCTCATCTGCTGCAGGTAGCAATGGGTGAGGGGATGAGGGGACTTTTCTCTCACCCTTGCCATCTCATGATAGATGAAAAGGGTGTGACCTGCTCTCCCATTCTTATGCCCTCAGGGACAGTTCACCCATGCCCCTTTGAACAGGGTCAGCTCTATTGTGCAGCCCAGGAGAGGTGTAGTTCCCACTCTCCTGAATATTTCAGCCAGTAAGGGGTAGCACAACCAGTTCTCCCTAGTATTGAGCCAGCGAAGGGTGGGCAGGGTCAACTCTGTATAGCCCTATCCTCTCTGCCTTAGGTGGGATCAGGAGCCACAGACATCAACATGAGCCTGGGGCTGCATCAGAACCTAACCCAGACATGGTCCCCAGCAGAAGGCCAGCCAGGCCCAGACATCACCATGGCACTGGGTGGTAATGAAGCACCCACCTCAGCCTGTTCATCTCTTTCACCTCTTCAGATGTACCTGTCCACAGGACATGAACCATTGTGTCTCTCTGTCTCCCATTTCACTCCAAATATTTAGTCACCATGGTAGTACCTGGCTGCAAGGTGCTGGGTGGACCAGTGTTTATTTCTCTGAGCCTGGTGCAGACTGCCCCAGGCCTGAATGTGTGTCTTGTCCCTGAGAAGAGCCATGCTTTTTCATCACAAAGATCATAATAGTGCCTGACTGCCTAACACCTGGTGCTGGCTGAGCTCCTGGTTGTTGTCAAGGTGTTGCTGGAGACTTACCACATGCTTGAGCTAGAAAGCCTGGGCTGCAATCCATTGAAGTTCCACCAGCTTCAGAGTTTCTCTTATATACAAGGACACAGAGCACAGTGGTTGGCTCTGATGCCACCAGTTTTCTAACACCACCTGATAAATTATAGTATGATCATATGAAGTATTCTGTAAGAGAATAGTTCCAATATAAACTACAAGGGTAAGTTTGTGTTTGATACTGTTTGATTGTGGTTGTGTCAGGTGCTAGATGGGGAATCTAGTATAATTTGAGTGAGAAAATTATATTCATTAAAAGGGATTTAAGAAGTAATTATTTTATAAAATAGGCAGTATATACATATGGTGCCCAAATCAAAAGGTAACAAGCAGATAGGTAAGGGGAAAGGTAGGTAGAGATAGATAGGTAGGTGAATTATCTATTGGCTATATAACAAATGGCCTCAAAATATGATAATGCCTAATGTATATTTTGTAGTTTCTTTGGGGTGGAAATACAGGAGCAGTTTTAGTTGGAAGGCTCAGGTTTGAATCTCACAAGACAGTCATCTGGGGCTTGATTCACTTTTTTTTTTTTTTTAACTTTTTTTTTTTTTAACATGTGTCTACATGTATCATCTGTGTGCCTGGTGCTCTTTGAGTCTATTAGAGGGAGTAGGAGCCCCTGGAACTGGAGTTACAGATGATTGTGAGTTATCTGGATAGCAAGTTCAGTTGTTTCTCCAACCCAATTCACTGAATTTTTTGTGTTACATTTATGTATGTATGAATGTTTGTGCAAGTGTACACTTGGTGCACACATGCAAGTATGCATGGTGTTCTTGGGGAGGTCAGAGGTCAGCCTGTGAGAGTCAGCTCTTTCCTTCTACCTTGTAGGTCTTGGGGATTGAACTCAGATTGCCAGGCTTGGAGGCAGCTTTACCCTCAGGGTTGTCTCCCCAGCGTGAGGATTTACTTTTTACTGTGGCTTAAAGACTGTGGTTAGAGCCTTGGTTCCTTACTGACCATTGTTGGACACTTTCTTATTATGTATGTAGACTTTTCATGAACTGCTTAACTGTCCCTACAATATGGGAGCTGTTTTCACCCAAGAGTGAACCATGACTGCCACCTACACCATGTACACACACATGCAGACCTCAGTATCCTTTTGACATGTTAAACATCACTTTTACTATTTTCTGTTTATTGAGGCTGGAGAAATGGCTCATCTGTTAAGAATGCATACTGCCCTTCTAGAGGACACAAGTCAGGTAAATCAAAACCACCTGTAATTAACTCCAGCTACAGGGATCAGACACCCTCCTCTGGCCTCTGGACACCAATACACATTGTACTTGCACACGTGCACACACGCACACGCACACACAATTTTTTTTTTTTAAAAAAAGAGAGAAAAATGGTGGTTAAGAGCACTGGCTGCTCTTCCAAAGGACCCAGGTTTAATTCCCAGCCCATAACTGTCACAATTCCAGCTCCAGGGGATTCAATACTCACACAGACAGAACACTAATACATACAAAGTAAAGATTAATAAATCAATAAAAAGAAAAAAAAGAAATGAAATCTTAACAACAACAACACAAAAAAAAAAAAAAAAAACCCCAACAACCAAAAACCAAGTCATTAACCACAGCCTGCATTACAGAAGGGGAAGGAGATTAGGTTCTATCTTTGAAGGAAAGAATGTCAGAGAATGTGGGACATATAAGACTATCAAGAAAAGAATGTGTCCTTTTCTCAATTCCTGACTCCAGAGACATGCATAGTTAACAGAAAGAAAGGAAATGTTTTAAGTATCATCTGTGAGCAAAGTGCTAAATAATGAGCTTTAAATACTTCATGTGTAAAGTTGTTGGTTGAGTCAGCTTACATAGAGTGTAGTCATTGAGGTTGAGGTCCTGAGGGTCTAAGTTCAAACCAGTTAGCTTTCTTGTGTTCCCTAGCTACAAAAGATAGCTAGTACAAAGGCTGTGGCTCAGTGCTAGAGTGCTTGTCTAGCTTGTGGGAAGACCTGGGTTTTATTCCCAGTACTGTGGGGATAGGGGCTGGCAGCCTTGGGAATAAATACACTTTTCATCACTGAAGTTGAGTGGCTGGCATGATCAACTATGAGGATTAGAAGTACATTAATTAATCCCGTTATTTATATGAGAAGAAATGGAATCTGAAGCATGTGGTTTGTTAGAGAAGTTACCATTGTAGATGAACATCTCAGGATGCCTTTCTTCACTATGGCATCTGCCTACATTATTTCAAATACTTTCACGTAAAGAACATAATGCAAATGAGAAGCCCGATTAGTTACTGCTCTTGTTGTGATATGATACTTGTCAGAAGGAATTCATGAGTGCCACTTCTGTGTCTTGTTCTATTCCTTAGTGCTGTTTTCCTCTTCCGAGGGCTAGGATGATAATAATCAGAACAGTATTTGAAGTCAGATGTCAAAAGTGGCAGCTTCACCATCATCCTGACTTTCTGAATAACGGTATTGATCTCTGGTTACCCCGAATGCCCACCTGAGCAGAATTAGATGTTTGAGCCATTATATCCTGTTTGTTACAGTAGTTTAACTTGTATTTGTATAGGATTTATGCATTATAGATGACAAAAACTATAGAGAACCAGGAGATGACTGTTAGGGAAAGGAGAGAGGCTGACTTCTAGAGTGTAGGAGAAAAACATTAGTCACAGGAGTAGAACTTTTAAGTCATTACAGACTCACATTTTGAATTTAGACTAAATGTTCCTAAATTACATGAATATGTGTTACCAGTAAGTACTTTGTTCAGCAGAGATTGAGAGTACTTGTTTTTCTATATCTCTTTCAATATTAAATAACGTTGTTAAAAATTAATCCTTTCACTACACTGCAGAAGGCATACTGCTTCAGGTTAATTTGCATATCTGAAACTTGTTTGTTAAAAATAGGAGTGTTGGGGCTGGAGAGCTGGCTTAGTAGTTAAGAGTGGATAATGCTCTTGGAGAGCTCTGGAGTTCAGCACCCACTCATGGGCGGCTCACAGCTGCTTCTTGTAGGGAGGGCCAATACCTCTATATTCTGCAGCCATGTTTGTTCATGTGGATGCACATGCACACACACATGCAATTTAAAAAATAATAAAAGAGAACTGTAAAATGTAGTTGTACTCTCTAGGAAAACACCCAACTGCACTAATATATTACTTTTGTATTTTCTACTTCTTATTCTTATTTTATACGCATTTTGTATATTTATAATTATTGGTTCATATTTTACCTTTCAGAAAATCTTGTTTAATTGTACAAATAAAATACAAATATGTCACCTGTATTTTTTTTTTACATTGACTTCCCAAGGTCATTAACTGTTTTATCAATAGTCTGTATTGTCAGTTTGGTATATATCTCTTCATTTTAAGTGTTGGTGAACACCTAGTTCTAGGGTGGGAATATCTAGCAGGTAGTAGAAGCTTAGGAAATGTAGATCTTCGAGGACCAGGTTCCCCACAAGTGGAAATCAGAATGTAGGCTGAGGCATTGGCTTACAGTGGAAGTGGCCATCCAATAAGTCTGCTGTTCACAATTTTTTTGAGTAATGTAATTTTAAGTCCTTAGAATATCTGACCCATTTCTCTGTATCACATTTGCAGCAATGCTTGAGTAGGTGGGTAAAATGGTGCCTTAGGACACATGGTTAAGTAGGTGGTAATCCCTGGAGAGTTCTGTTTACCATTTGTACCACCTCTTAATTTCTGCTGCTTCCCTATTTACTTTTATTTTGATTGATTGATTGATTGTGTGTATGTGTGTGTGTGTGCGTGTGCGTGTGCGTTCGTGTGTGTGTGTGTGTGTGTGTGTGTGTGTGTGTGTGTGAGAGAGAGAGAGAGAGAGAGAGAGAGAGAGAGAGAGAGAGAGAGAGAGAGAGAGAGAGAGAGAGAGAGAGAGAGAGCACACAAGTCATGTGCAGGCGCATGTATTCTGTAGCGGACAGCTTGTGAGAGTTGGTTCTGTCCTTCCACTGTGAGATTTTGGGGTTGAATTTAGGCACTTTTGCCGGCTGACCCGTTACCAGGTAATCCCACTATTTCTGTGTTTGGTACTTGTCTCTTGTCAGTGCCTGTTCGAAGAGCCCTTCTGCCTCAGTGTTCTGCTTTGCTCACTGTATCTCAGTCACGTGAACATGATGCGATGGAGGGTGCTTGAACAAGGAGAAGCTGGTGCATGCTCTGCTTCTGCCTCCATGATGGGAGCAGTCAGCTGAAGCTCTTTTCCTTGCAAGGCCCAGAGAAGTGGAAGATTATATACCAAGTTAAAAAATATGTTAACTTCTTCATTCTAAAATAATGACTATTATTTCTTCCATATATGTTTTGTACTTCCATTATGCTTAGTACTTTGTTATTTTTATTTTTTATTTTTCTAGAAAGAATACCCTGGAAGGTAGGTTAATAAAATCTAAGACAACACAGGATAATAGGGTCTAAACTTTGTGAGGAAAGTATACTCACTGGGCCTGGTAATTGAAGGGAGTGGCATCACTTGCACTCAGGCTCTGATGTGTCTGAACTCAAAATCCATGATCTTAACTCCTTGCCATGTGAAAGGCGGCTGTTTGGAGACATCTGAGGTAAAGTCTTAGTGTGTAGGCCAAAATTCACAAGTATTTCCACTGTATAAATGCAGTGGTGGATGTTATTTTAGGACTGAGATCTTATTTTGTAAAACCCATATTGCTTCATTCCTATGTCTATAAATAGGGCTACTGAATGTTGGCACATGCATTTTCCTTTTCTCGTCCAGTATTATGTTACTTTAATGGTACATTCTGAAGAACTGTTTTCTTTTTAGAAAAACCATGCCAGATGGATCATCTGGATCGAATCCTACTGTCTGGCATCTATAATGTACGCAAAGGAAAAACCCAGCTGCACAAATGGGCCGAACGCCTAGTTGTTCTCTGTGGAACCTGCCTTATTGTTTCCTCAGTGAAGGATTGTCAAACTGGAAAGATGCACATTTTGCCTCTGGTTGGGGGAAAGGTAAGATTCACAGATTTTAAATATTAACTTGGTCATTAAAAAATGTTAAGGGTGGGTTGTTAAGGCCCAGTTGGTAAAGGAGGAATTGGAAGACTTCAGTTTGATCCTCTGAACCTTTGTTTAAAAAAACAAATGAGCAAACAACAACAAGAAAGGTCCCGAGTGTTGTGTGCATGCTTGTTACCTCAGTTCTGAGGAAAAAATGATAGGCAGATTCCCGGGGCTTGTTGCCTTACCATTCTAGCCCAGTTGTAAATTTCCAGATAAATCAGAGACCCCATTTTAACAGACAAGATGGACTGCTCTCAAGGAATGACTGACTCCCTGGTCGTTCTCTGACCGCCACATGTATATATGTGCTTATATACATGAACACACACACACACACACACACACACACACACACACACACACACACACACACAGAACTAGGGCCCAGTGATAGACTGCTTGCCTAGCACTGGAGAGTTCCTGAGTTTAGTTCCTAGCATTTGGGGAAATAAAGGAAAAAGAAAAGAAAATATCCTGCCTGATTTTCATAGAAGCCAGTAAGAACATCATGGAAGAAAGATTGTATGAGAGATACACCTAGGCTCTCCATCCCCGAAGTATTGCAGAACTGTCTGCTCCATAGCTGGAAACAAGAGATTTTTTTTTTTGAGACAGGGTTTCTCTGTATTGCTTTGGAGCCTGTCCTGGAACTCTGTCTAACATAGACCAGGCTGGCCTCAAGCTCACAGAGATCCGCCTGCCTCTGCCTCCTGAGTGCTGGAGTGCTGGGATTAAAGGCGTGCGCCATCAATGCCCAGCTAGGAACAAGATTCTATTGCTGATAACACCAGGATACTGTATAGAAGTTGTCTTTGGGAACTAGAATTAGCTGTCAGGATAGCTTTACCAAGATAAATCCTTTCAAGCTTCTTTCTTCTTTTTAAAACAGAGTTGGGTGGTCATGAGCCTCAGTTCAGCAGCCAGGGAAGCGTGACATATCTGTATCTGTCCTAGAAAAGTTTATTTCCTAGTTAGACAAACAGAGTGACAGGTGACCATAGCTAGATTAGTATTTATAGGAAGATATATATATTTATAGGAATATATATATATTTATTTATAGGAAGATATATATATATATGTGTGTATGTGTGTGTGTGTGTATATATATATATATATATATATATATATATATATATATATATATAATTTTCTGTTTTGAAACTTGACTAGCATAACCAGTGTGAACTGAAGAGGATTCGCTGACAAAATGACCTTGGACAGTCATACTTTGAAATATGCAATTAGTCTAGATACACAGCAAAATGGATATAATACCATATTAAAAAGACAGCTGACACAGGCTGGAGATATGGCCTAAAGGGCAAAAGTGCTTACTGACAAGTCCCAGAAAACACCAGGAAATTTTTGTTAATGATACTATCTACAAACTCAATTAAAACAAACAGAAAACCCCTTTCAGATTGAGGTGGAAATAAATGGGTACTTTAAAAAACTTGAAAATAAGTATGCTTAAGATTTTCTGAAACAGTAGAACAACAAAAGTTCTGAAATCAGAATCCTGTGGAGGATTCAGTAAAAACTTTTGGAATGGAAATATGATTACTGAAACGTATTTCTGGTCTGTGTGGACCTAACACATTTGCGAACACACAATACACATTAATAAAAATGAAAACGAAAATAAAAAAAATTTACAATGGAATACTTCACAAAGTTTAGACAATCATTCATAGTTAAATACAGAGAAAGTACTGTGAATTACTTATAAGAAATAGAAATTAAAGTCAATATTTCTATATAATTGTGTTAATTTGGTATTATATAAATTGACATTATAGTTTTAAATATGTGCAACTTTGGAAATTATTAACTATTAATGGTGAGATATTCCTCTTATCATTTTGTAGTGCAGTTTATTGCTACAAAGCTTTTTCCATTAGTCTCTTTCCTTTCTTTCTTTCTTTCTTTCTTTCTTCCTTTCTTTCTTTCTCTCTTTCTTTCTGTCTTTCTTTTTCTTCCTTTGTTGGAGACAGGGTTTCATTATATATATCTGGCAAGCTTGTAATTCCCAGAGTTCTGCCTTTCTCTGCCTCCCAGAGCTAGCCTTAAAGGTGTTTGCCACCATATCTGGCAAAGTCTTTTTTTTTTTTGTGGAAGGGTGAGTTGTGCAGAGGTATAATTTAATATATCTAAAATTCACTTAAGTGATTTTTCCCTTTTATTTTCATTTTATGTGGATGAATGTTTTGTCTGTCTGTATGTATACACACCACATGTGTACTTGGAGCCCTTCAAGGCCAGAGAAGGCATCAGACCCGTGGGACTAGACTATGAGCTACCCAACATGTGTATTAGGATCAGAACTTTTGCTCTCTGCAGCAGCAGCAAATGTTCTTAATCACTGAGTCATCTGTCCAGTTACCCACAGTAAAATATTTAAAAGATGATTCTAGAATATTATCTATTCATTTCAATAAAATTCTTTGTTTTGACACCAACTTCTGTAGTTGCACTGATTTTTACCAATCAACAATGATTGTGTTGTGAATACCACAATTGAATGTTACAAAATTTTTTAATTTTAGTGAATCTTTATAGTGTGCTTCTTTTTTGCTTAATGTATTTTGTGTTTCTGCCACTTGGTTCTATCTTTAGTAAGCCCTAGAATGTATTGATTTGCAAGTAGAACTTGTAAATTTGTAGCTGGTCTGCCAAGATTCAGAAGCAATGTCATCCAAAATGAAATGCCAAAGATAGAAGTGGTTCCGTGGTGATAGGAGTGTGTATTTAGCAAATCAGAGTAAATTGAGTTGTTGCAGTTTAGGGAAAACTATCCCAGGATGACCTGCAATTCTCTTGCGTCTGCCTTCTGCGTCTGCCTACTACTGGGTACTGGGATTACAGGTGTGTGCCCCCACATCCAGCCATTATTGTAGTTTGATTTACCTCTCCATAGTGGCAGTTGGTGTTGGTTATCATTTTGTGTTCTTGTTGGTTATTTGTATATATTCTTTGGAGAAATGTCTGCTGAGATTCTCTGTGATTTTAAAAAGTATGTCTTGTTACTGCTGTTTGGCCACCATTTCTGATTAGTAGTTCTGATTTTTCTCCTCCTCTTCTTCAGATAGAAGAAGTGAAGCGCCGGCAACACTCCCTTGCTTTCAGCTCAGCTGGAGCCCAAGCTCAGACCTATCATGTCAGCTTTGAAACTTTGGCTGAGTACCAGAGATGGCAACGGCAGGCATCTAAGGTTGGAAGTTCTGATAGGAGATGAGGCTATAGCCACAAGTGACCGTTCTTAACATCACACCTTCCTTAGTGCACAATGAATACACAATGGAATTTCACTGGGTCTTTACTTATATTTTCATAGTAGATAGTGGTGTCAAAATGTTTTCGGGTACATTTCCCTCTGTACCATCTCTATGAGGTAGGCTGTAGACAGGATTAAGACATAATGGAATTTGACCTATAAAGACATAATGGAATTTGACATGAGACTTATATTGCTTCCTACTTGTCATAGTAGGTAGTCTCTGATTGATGTATCTATTTCCTATCTTGTAGCTCCATGCTTCTTGATCAGCATGTTTTTAGAACAGCCTTGATGAACCACTTAAAAGGTGAACTTATTATGGGACATGATATGTCACAAATTCATTTAGTGGCTCTGCTTAGCCATGAAAGATGCAGCATTAAAGTGTACTGCAGTTCCAAATCCTGGGTTCTTTGCGGCAAGCAGTTTGCAGAAGAGATGCCACAGTGTGATGGCATGTCTCAAGACACAAGTGATTTTTGTTGGGCATTTTAAAACACATTATAGCCATATTTATTATTGTAGCATTACAGATTTTAAAGACTTCAATTTTACTGTTTTTGTTGCTGTGTTGTATCAGCTATAAATCTGTTCTGTGTAAAACTGGTTGCAGTTGTGAGTAACTTCCATTCTTCTGCCCCCTTTAAAGAGAAGTTACTGTTTCTTGGCCATCTTTGCATACTCAGCACTGTGCTGTGTGTATAGCTGTTTTATTTTATGCTTTTAGTAGAAGAAACTTTGGGAGTAAGCAGCAGAGTCATGTGGCTATAAAAGTCATTTCATCCCACACTGTCTCTTATTAAAGCTTGTCTATTTTGAATCATCTTAACATTGCTTCTGGTATGAAATGTTAAAATTTTAATCCCTTACAGAGACATGGGCTTTTTCCCTCCCTCTCACCCCCCTCCTCCATGTAAAAGACAGAGTCTCACTTATATCATATTGATTGACCTAAAACTTATTTGTACCTTATGTTGGCCAAACTTTTAGTGATCTTCCTGCCTCAGCTGTCCAAATCTAGAATTATAAGCATGTACCCACTGTGCCTGACTTTGTTGTACCTCAGGGTTTTTGTTTTTGTTGTTGTTGTTGTTGTTTTTGTTTTTTGTCTCTAGATAGGTTGGCCTTAAATCTACCTGTGTAGCCAAGGCTGGCTTTGATTCTCTGATTACCCTGCTTCTGCCTCTCCAGTACTAGAATTACAGGCTATACCTTTGGGTTGGGTTTTTGTTTTTTGTTTTTGAAGCAGCTTATGGTTTTAGGGAAAAGTAAAAATTAACCAGTTTTTATTACTGAATAATAGAATCTCTTACTCCCCCTACTCCTAGTTTATAGTTAGCATCTTTTGTGTAAATGCCATTTTGGCCTGTGCTGGGTGAAAGCACCCAATAGCTCAGGAGGCTTTTCTTTTTGCCCTTCTTCAGGTGGTGTCCCAGAGAATCAGCACCGTGGACCTCTCATGTTACAGCCTCGAGGAGGTTCCTGAACATCTCTTTTACAGTCAAGATATCACCTACCTCAACCTGCGACACAACTTCATGCAATTAGAAAGACCAGGGGGCCTTGATACACTCCACAAGTATGTAAAGGATCGTTTCCAGACTAGTGTGTTGAAAATCAATTATCATCAGGATCTTAGTGGTTCACACTTTTAAGTTGACAAGTTGACTGAATTAATCCATATCTCATTTCTATAACAAAGCAAACAGAGGCTGGGTAATGTTTAAAGGGAAGAGGTTTAAATGTAAGATCAGATGGTTCCTTTGCTACAGCGTATCTTGGTGGATGGTGGGCACTATGTATTTTTTAGCTATTGTGGTATTTGAATAGATTAGCTTTTGTATATTACATGTAGATATTTAGTTAAATGAGATTAAATGTGACTTGATAGAAAGGAACTATAGCGGCAAGGGTGCCCATGTAGATTTTTTTGCCTCATTGGGGGAAATCTCTCTTGACTCAGTGTCATTGACAGCATGGACTATGTTTTAACCACTTTACTGTCCTCCGTGTCCACACAATATTTGGTAGCACATAATTGAAAACATGTTTTTGGAACAGATTATATAGTATACATTTTATTAGATAATTTTTTTTATTAGATGATTTAACTGGATGTGATAGTACATATCTGCAATCTTACCACTTTGCAAATGGTGGCAAGATTTTGAGTTTGAGGCCAGCCTATGCTACATCATGAGGTCTAGGCCAGTCTGAGCTATATAGAAGGACCCTGTCTCTAACAACAATAACAAAATAGTCAGTAAACAAAATAGATCATCAGAGCCCATTGATGGTCCCTGTAAAGACTTATAATGGGTATCTTAGTTATTTAAACCATCACAATGGGTTTGTGGAAATATAGCCTTTATTTGTGCCTTTGTACTTTAGATTTTCTCAACTGAAGGGCCTCAATTTGTCCCATAATAAGCTTGGACTGTTTCCTGTGTTGTTGTGTGAGATTTCTACCCTGACCGAACTCAACCTTTCTTGTAATGGATTTCATGACTTGCCAAGTCAAATTGGCAATCTGCTAAAGTAAGTGTTGACTTTTCCTGGATTCTCCTTTCTTTTGTAGGGGACCATCTCTGGTTGTAGAATGCAGGTAGCTCTTTGACCTTTCGCAGTGAGAAAACTCACATCCTTACCAGGATTCTATTCAACAGTGGCTCTTGATGCCAGGCGTGATATGCAGCCAAGCAGTGACCTGTTCATTGCATTTCAGCAGCAGTGGCCCTGCTCTTGGGTGTCTCAAGGCCCATTCTTAGAAGTTTTGCCTAAGCTTCTGTTAACTCCCCATGGGCCAAGAGTTGGAGAGTATTGCCATACTTGTATTGTTAATAACTAGTGGCATGCCTTAATAATAAATTGCAACCTCTTTTGTTGGCTCTGTCTGTCTGTGTGAGCTGTTCCATAAAGCAGGCTTGTTTGTTTTCCACAGTCTTCAAACCCTTTGCCTTGATGGCAATGTTCTCACCACTCTGCCGGATGAATTGGGAAACCTACAGCAGCTTTCTTCTCTGGGAATTTCCTTCAACAATTTTAGTCAAATCCCTGAGGTTTTGGAGAAACTCACCATGTTAGATAAAGTGGTTATGGCAGGAAACTGTTTGGAAGTCCTGAACTTAGGGGTGCTGACCAGGATGAGCCATGTTAAGCATGTGGATCTAAGGTGAGGCCTCTTGATATGAGAACTTTCTTATTAGCCTTGCTGTGTTGGACCTTGATGTTGTCTCCCCATAAAGACTTTTTTAAAACATTAGGAACTTAGAACAGTGTAAACATAGACATTATCAGATATGTAGTAAAACTTCATTATTTACTCAGTAGCAGAGAGAATATGAATCTGGTGGGTTTGCCAGTGACAAAGACTTGAATTGCTAAGTATTGTCTGACTTACTCTTAAGTAGCGTTTTATGAGATTTTTCTTTTCTTTGAACCTTTATCCAGACTGGAGTTCAGTAGTCTTTTTTTTTTATTGGCAGTAGAAGGTAGAACATAGTATTTCATTATTTTAATGAGCATTTGTTTATTTATGAGTGATGAACATCTTTTTATGTGGAGACTAGTGGTTTCTAGTTTTCTATAAATTAGACCATTTTTTTCTGTTGAGTTGCTTCTTTTTCCCTTGATAACATTGTATTGTAATTGAAATATTCATGGCTGTTTACTACTAAGACCTTCTTATGAATTTTGTTTTATAGTGACAATTTTTTCTTAACGGAATGTGGTAAATGATACTTACTGTCTTCTGTCATTTCAGGAAGCTGATAGTGAGTCCTGTAAAGACAGACAGGGGCTTAGTAGCATATAGGAGAAGGAGAACAGGCTGATGTGTGTAAAGTCATGTAGGGGTAGGAAACATTTAGCGAAGCTTGCATTTAAATCATGTCATGTATGTTCAGATTATTTTCTTTCCTCTAGTGCCATGTGAGTCTTAGCACTAGAGAGAAGGAGGCACAGCTACAGGAAAAGGGAAGGTCTTCCTGCCGCTTAGCTTCTCATTCACTCCAAAGCATGCACATCTCCTTGTCCTTCTCTTTCCCACCTGACCTTACTGGGTACTAGGATGTAAATGTTCATTTACTCATGGATATTTCCCTGTTTTTCTGTCTCTGTCTAATTTGTGTATGTATTTCCTGATTTTAACTTAGCTGGATCTTGTGTTCTTTTCCTAGAAACCAACTGTGGTTGTTTTCTGTAAGACTTAGAAAAATGAAGCAAGTAGTGAAATTCTTAAGTTCAGTAAAGAGAGGAAAGGGTCATGCCTCCTATGTTTCCATATTCATAATAGAAATTATTTTTCTGTTTCTGAATATTAAGGATGAACCACTTGAAAATCGTGATTATTGACAATCTGGAGGGAAATAAACACATCACTCACATGGATTTGCGGGACAATCAATTGACTGATTTGGATCTTAGCTCCTTATGTAGCTTGGAACAGCTGCATTGTGAGCGGAACCAGCTGAGGGAGCTGACACTCAGTGGCTTCTGCCTTCGAACCCTCTACGCCAATTGGAACAGTGAGTTCTCTGTCCAGCCTCCTGTTTTTGCTCTTTCAGCTCTAGTCTGAGTCTTCTCAGAAGATGGCGTCAGTGGTCCCTCTTAGCCACTCTGCAGGATGGAGCTGTGGCCTCTCGTGCCCCTTCTTTTACCTTGGCCATTAGCCCTGAAGCAATGGGGATATATGTATATGTTTACACACACACACACACACACACGCACACACGCACGCACGCACGCACGCACGCACGCACGCACGCACGCGGCAGGGTACTGAAGCTCATTGTGTGAGCACAGTAAGAAACATTTTGCAGAATCATAGGGGTTGGGAAGGTGGATCAGCGTGTTCACCCAGAGCATTTGTTATAAAGTAGGCATTGGTATCCTTACAGCCCAGGGGCTAAATCTGTCCTACCCCTCTTTTTTGCATAGTCTATAAAGAATGATTTTTACATTTTTTAAAAGTTGAGTTAAAAATTACAATAATAGTATTTGTGACATGAAAAGTATATGAAATTCAACTTTTTATATTCATAAATCAAGTTTTGTGGGTACACACTCATAGGTTTACATTTGGTTTATTTATCATTATTTTCTTACTATGTTATAGTTATAGGAGTTTGACACTGTTATAATCCACAAACCCTAAAGTATTTCTTTTAGCCTTTTTTTTTTTTTTGTATGAGAGTGTCAGATCCCCTAGAATTGGAGTGACAGACAGTTGTGAGCTGCCATGTGGGTGCTGGGAATTGAACCCTGGTCCTCTGGAAGAACAACCAGTGCTCTTACCTGCTGAGCCATCTCTCCAGCCCGTTCTTTTAGCCTTGTAAGAAAAAGTTTCCCAATCCCTTTTGGGGAAGCACACGCTGCTTTGGTTGTAGTGTGAGAAGACCCTGTTCCAGTAATGTAGTGAGCATAAATGCCAGGCACAGACATGCTTGTGCTTTCCACATAGTGTGACAATTGACATAGTTACAGCAAGTCACAGGTTTAGTGGTTTCTGTGACGTATCTGCCGTATAACTTGCCTTCAAGTCATAGAATAGACATTAAGTGTATCTATGTGTCTCTGTGCATATGTGTGGTTTGTAGGATGAGTATAAGTTAACGAGGCTGCAGTGGAGTTCATGAAGTTTCAGAACCTGGCATAGAGTTGTTATTGGTAAGACAGTGAACCAGATGAGTGTCAGAAGAGAGCTGCTATAATTAGACTTGACCACAAAGCTACAGAGTTGAGCTGCAAGGTGTAAGGTTGAATGGACCCATGGTCTGAGAAAAGGGAACAGATAAGAACAGAAAACTGTATGTTAGGCAGGTCCAGGTACAAACAAGCAAACAGGTGGACTGAACATGTATTATAGACTGCATCAAAAGCGAGGGATTGAGCTGATCTGAGGCTCAGGGAATAGTGGGGAGGCCTAAGTCGTCCCCCCCCACCTCCCGACAGATGTCAGATGGTAATTTGGTGTGGTATTTAATATCTGTCACCTTATGGGGTCCAGGTAAGGGAGTTATAACCTTTCCTTGGCCTGGCATGTGCAATAAGTTCTTGGGCCTGGTTTTCCTGACATGATTTTAATATGTCCATGTGCCCCTACAATCTCACTTAACCCCAGTAAACTTACAGAGTGGCTCCCTTTTGGACCCCAGGAGTAGGTGATGTATCAGTCTGTGCTGGACGGGTCATGTCTGACATCTGGGTCACCCAAGAGCTGTACTCCTTGTGCACAGCCTGAAAAACCACTGTTCATACAAAATGGAGTGACTTAGGGCAGAGCTTAGCTTGACCTCTGCAAATAGAGATGCCTGTGGGAATGGTTTTCAATGTAAAGGCCATGTGTTTGTAGAGACCCCTGTTCTGTCTATTTGTGATAGTCTCGTGTTGTTTGAGGCCATTCTTATGGAAAGTTCTTTACCAGTTAGGCTTTTTATGTATTTTATTTTGGCTTTTGGTGTTTTACGACAGTTTCACTGCACCATCCAAGCTGGCCTCATATTTAACCTCCCAAGTACTGGGATTGTAGGTATGCTTTGCAGTTTCTGTGCTTAAGGAAGCGAAGGGAAAGAAAAATATTTTGTTTCACTAAGTGCCAGAAATGAAGGTTTAAATAATACTTTATAGCCATCAAATTTGAAAGGGAAAATGTTGAGTGTAAGCAGAGACTGGACACAGTATATTCTGGAGTCCCCAACCACAGCCAGTAAGATGTTGACTATGAAACCACCTTAGAGGAAGGTGACCATGTCAAAGAAGTAGCTGAGCTGTGTGGACGGCAGCTCCCTGCTAGCATTTATCTCAGGGCTACTTCTGCACAGAATGACTGCCACAGTGCTGTGTTATAGGAAAATGGGTAAATCAGTAGTGGTGTATTTACACACAGTACAGTAGTGGGAATGAATGGACTAAAGCTTTGTGTACCAGTGCAAATAAGTCTTGGAAACAGCTTTTGACAAAGAAAGTAAAACTGCATGATCATAGTGGACTGTGTAAGTTATACCGAAGCTTAAACATAGAAAACAGCACTTTCTAGGTTACAACTGTACCACGAATGATAGCCATTCAGGGTGATGTTTACCTCTTGGTGTTAAAGGAAAGCTTGTGAGGCAGATGTCAGTGTGTTAAGAGCTAGGTGGTGATGATGGAAAACTGCTCATTTTCTTTTTGAGTCAGAAGGGCCTGTTGTTGAGCAAAGTAAATGAGCTTAATATAACCAAGCCTGATGATCTGAGTTCTATCCCTTGGACCCACAGAGTGGAAAGAAAGATCCAGCTCCCACAAGTTGTCCTCTGGCCTCCCACATGGCACCCATATACAGACACAAACATACATGCATGCAAAGATAAGTATGTGTAATAATAATAAGAAAAAAGCCTGTTGAGTACAAACTGAGTGCTGTGGCTCATACCTATAATCCTCCCAGTACTTGGGAGGAAGGCAGGAAGGTCAAACGTTCTAGGTTAGCCTAAGCTACAAAAAAGTCAAATTCTAGTTCAGCTTATCTTTCCCCTTAGGAGAGCCTAAAACAACAATAACAGCAACCAAATATATTGAGTGTTGACTGGCACTGTATATTGATGCTATGACAGCTAATCAGTACAACCTCCTTGGAAATGTTCAGTGCAGCTACTAGAGCTAACCATGTTTGTTATACCCAAGGTTCCTCATGGCTTATATTCACTCTCTGGGCTTAGATTAGTTCACATATATATGGATAAGATATTCATAGTCACTCAAAATTGGAGAAGCTTTAAATGCCTAGCAGTCCTATGCTGGGTAGTCAAGATGTATTTGCCACCAGTCATCTGGCAGGGTCCTTATGTTCTACCACATAGTAACCATATCTAGACAAGGAGGAGCTCTCTTCAGGTGCTGCCCTGTAACTTTTGTCCCCCTGGCAGGGCAGTGAATGGGGGGTAGCCAGGCTTAGTGGCCTTTGGTAGTAGGACCCTTAGCCCTACAAGCAAAGCATTGCCTGGGAAGTCAGGGTTCCTCAGCCTGTAGCAGCAGCTGGCATTGTAGCTTCAGGACAGGTCTAATTATCAACAGTCCTCTTCACTTGGTAGCAGCCACTGTGACAGCTCCTAGACCTGAGGTGTCTGAAGACTTGACAGCTTTCTGGTATTCTTCCAGCAACCAGGGCCTACAGTTGCTTTCTTTTCCTTCTTTATAGCCTCTGTTCTCCAATCACATCTCTATGCTCTTGTGCCTTCTCTACTTCCAATGACACTCTTGTCCCTGGCCTGGCTGCTCCCCTCAGGACTATTTAGCTTCCTCTTGTTGGTCAGTGTCACAGGAAACAGCTGCTGCTACCCTTTTGTTACTGCTGCTGCTGGCTGCCAGGCTTGTTGCTCTCCTGATCTTCTTCAGCTCTCCAGAAGCCATACCTTTGCCACTTGTGCAGCTTAGCATGCTCTACGGTTGTGGTCATGCTGCGTCAGCCGCCACTGAGGTTCTACTGTCTCTGCTGCTTCTGTCTGTGTAACCAGATTAGCCTCTCCTGGTAAAGAAGCAAGACAAGATAACTTGAGAGGACTCTTTTATTAGGGCTAAATGGTGTGGCTTCAAGCTGACTCATCAAGTGAGCAGACAGCTTGCTTATAGTCAGAGAAGGTCGTTTACACCAATCACAGCAAGCCTGTCATGAAAAAGAAGGTTTGTATTTATACCAGTCTCAGTGACCCTTCAGCTAGGCCACTAGGGTTAACTGTTCCTTTCTAGCCTAGATTGAAATGATTGCAGTCATCTAGCATTCATCAAGGCTTGGGGTAGTAAAAAGGCCTATGTAAACTGTTTGAAACAGCCCTGGCTTGGGGCTGTCCTCTCAGGAGCCCTTTCAGGAGCTACAGCAGATCACAGTATAGTTGTCATACACTTCTCTTAAGGCTTCTGTGGTGTGTTCATAAAGGTTGGTGCTGGCCTAAGGTCATTTGGCTGGCTGATAATCGTTTTGCTCCACACAGTTAGGGGCAGCAAGGGAGAGTCCAGCATCTGTCATCTAAGACACCAAATTGCCTTATCTCCCAACATCTCTGCCTGTTTACAGGAAGATGAACAGCAGTGCAGTGTTTATAGTAGTAACTTAAATAATATCATCAACACTAGTAGTGATTTTTGCCAGATTTCACAACACTTTAACAAAGTTTCACACCTGTTCAATGCCCTAGGGAGGAACAGGTTCCTCTGGTCTGTTTCATATTCACAAAAAAGAACATTAAAAAGATATAACCACATGCAGCGATATGAACAAATGCCACAAGCATAATGTGGAATAAATGAACTCAGACCAAAGCATGTACAGGAGGGAGAGAGAAGACCAGGAGTTCAAGGTCAGCCTCAGGTACATAGTGAGTTTAAGGCCAGCCTGGGCTACATAAGATCTTGTCCCCAAATGAAACAAAATATAGGAAAGTATATGTATGCCTGGGATTACAAATGTGCATTATCATGCTCTGTTTATGCAGTGCTTGGGGTTAGAACCCAGGGCCTCCTGCATGCCAAGTAAGCACTTGATCAACTGTATTGCATCCCCAGCCATCTCGCACCCTCTTAATCCCAGTGCTTGGGTAGGTAAGGCAAACAGATTATGAGTTCACAGCCACGTGGGCTACCGACAGGCTCCTGTGGGGGTGTAGTATGGAGGAAAGTTCTGGTTTTATAAATGGCAAGCATTGTCTATGGTATTTGGAGCTGGGATAACAAATGGCACCTTTGAAATGGTGGTGGCTCCATGAGGAGGTAAAGAAGTGCTCTGGGAGTTAGTAATGCCGTGTTTGATGATCTGAGTGTTGATTCTACTAATGTGTTCCAGTTCATTGATTTATACGCTTAAGATTGTTTCTGTGTCTGCGTTATCCTTCAATTAAAGGTTATTTAATTCAATTAAAGATTATTTTCATCTTTAAGTCCACATATTGGGGCAAAAGAGATTGCCCAGTGGCTAAGAGCTTGAAGTGTTCTTGTAGAGGACCTGAGTTAGGTTCCTAGCACCCATATGAGGTATCTCTCAGTTTCCTATTAACTCTGGCTTCAAGGGGGACCCAACACCTCTGCCCTCTGAGGGCCCTTGTAAGTCCAGGTATGTATTTTTCAAATTACAAACTAAGTGATACTGTTAACATTAGTGGCAAATGCACAGGACCCCAAAGTTAGTAGTTGTGTATGTTTTCTAAGACAGGTTGGGGTCAAGCAGTAGTCACAGTGAGCTGCCAGTAGTTTTTATCTTTAGTCATCTCCACAAAGCTACTTTTGCTTTGTTTACTAGTGTTTTTTTTAATGATATGTATGCATGTATAGAAATGTGCAGGTACCCATGGAAGCCAGCAGGATAAGATTCCCTGGAAGCTGGAGGAACAGGCTATTGTGAACTGCCCACTGTAGTGTTGGAACCTGAACTTGGGGGACCAGGAAGAGCAGTAGGTGCTCTTAACCACTGAGCCATCTCTCCAACCCTTTCCAGTAGTTCTTTCTATCTTCTTCAGAGGCCATTGCTAACATGGTGTCTGTTTTCCCATAGGACTGACAGCAGTGAATGTCTACCCGGTGCCCAGCCTGCTCACTTCTTTGGAACTCTCCCGGTGAGTGTGTCTGTAAGGGTGGTAGTTGCCTTGATGGGTTCTGGGGGACAAGTATTGTGTAGCTAAAGGAAGGAACCTCTGGGAGAGAAAGGGGACTTAGATCTCTGTCTAAATAAACAACTTGTTGCTTAATGTCCTAATGCTATGTGTGACTGTTCCCTTTACATTTTTGTCTAAATTTCTCATGAATTATTTGTATTGTGACCACCATTATTTTTCATGAACTGTGATTCCTTGCTTTCCATTTCCTTATCCTAGTAACCAGCTCACATTAGGCCTTCTCCAACTCACTTTTTCTCTGTTGACACTTAACTCTCTTTACCTATCTTCTTTAAACATCTTCCAAATTGGCCAATAGAGTCTCTTTTTAATGCCACGTTAGTCTTACTTATGCTTCTTTGGTGTTCTCTTCCCCTGGCAGCCTTTCAAGTCAGTTACCCCTCAAGTTCTGATTTGACACACTGCCTTGTTATGGATGCAATCTCATTGATTCCAGTAATTTTAGTCACCCCTAAGGGTTGGCATCAACCAGGTGTCTAGACTGACAGGCCCATGTGCTCGGTTCTTTACTAGCTAATCTTGCTGTGCAGATCCCCCGGTGCCTCAAACCTGTGCAGAATTAAACTCATCTCCCACTGCAGTGGTCTTGTCTCCTTTGTTCACACTAGCACAGTCATATCCCTGGTCATCCATGTGAGAATCCTGAAAGTAGCTTTCATTCTTTATTCTGTTCTCCTTCCTAACCCTAATCCTTTTCCAAGTCATTGTCTTTTTGCCTCAGTATTTTGGAATTCCTCCATCTCCTTCAGCTGTATGACTACTCATTTAGGCTTCTATCAGTTCCTGCCTGGAACCCTGATTATTTTTCCTTTTATCACCAGAATCATCTTAACTGGGCTTCATTTACCAGTATTCTATTTAAAGCACATAGTTGACATCATCTGTACTCTGCCTGTAACCCCTTAAGGCAGCCCCTGTACATGTAGGATCAAGTAAGAACCTTCCAGACATGGTTTAGAGCAGTTCCAACCTAACTTCCTTTCTGTCTCCCATCCCTGAGTGCTCCAGCATTACCAAGCTTCTTGGCATTCCCATCATTCATCACTCTCCTTCTCTCCTTCTCTCCATGATCTGAATCAGGTCTGCATTCTTGCTTCGAGTGTCTTCGTCATGTAAGGTTGCAGCATACCATTTTTCAGCATCTAACCCAAATGTCATGTTTCTTAGCAAACTTGCCTTGGCCTATTTCAGACAGTGTTTTCTTCACTAAGATGTCAGCAATGTCTGCATCTCGTTTACTTAGTTCTCACTGCATTCTGCCACATAATTGACAGACACTTTGCGACCTAGAAAAGGTAGCTCACTTCTGACAGGAGAAGTCTTTTGATGAGGATCTGTATTAAATATTTCAAGTTCATGTTTCCATGGCTTGAAACTTTGCCTTAAGCTGGACGGTAGTGGCACACACCTTTAATCCCAGCACTCAGGAGGCACAGGCAGGTGGATCTCTGAATTCAAGGTCAGCCTTGTCTACAAAGCAAGTTCCAGGACAGCCTCCAAAGCTACAGAAAAACCCTGTCTCAAAAAACAAAAAACAAAACAAAACAAAACAAAAAAAACCAAAACAAACAAACAAAAAAACCAAAAAACAAAAAATCCTTGCCTTGGTACTGATTGCTTTTTGCGACTATGTCCTCGTTCTCATTTTTTCTTAGAATTGGCTTCTTTCCTGTCTGTCATTACCCATGGATTCCTGATCATCTTTGGTGCCACCTCCTCCAGATCTCTCCTCATCTGCCTCACTATGTCTGCTGCTTCTGTTTAAAGCCTTCTCTGAACATGTGCTATAACATTTTTGAGTACCTCTCTCTCTACTCTTCTACTTTAACAGTGTTTTCTGTTAAAATAAAGTACTGAGTTTATTTTTGGCAGTATCCAAGAGAATTCCTTGGAAATAGTGTCCCTACCCTAAGGTGACTTAATACAAACATAGGAGTCTAGTGAGATGAATTCCATTTGTCTGTTATTTACATTTACATTTCCATAACTTGACAAAATACTTGAAATAACAATTTAAAAGAAGAAAAGTCTATTTTTGGCTTGCAGCTTCAGATCCTTAGGCCCATGATGAGGTTTCCTCTTTTTATCTTCCATGTTTCCTCTTTTTATCTTCTTTCTCCTGTTTGTTTTTAAAGACAGTTTCCATATTTAACCCAGGTTGGCCTTGAACTTATGCTTCTCATGCTTGCCTCAGCCTCCCAAGTGCTAGGATTACAATATGAAACATCAAGTTCCACCAATTATTTTTAAAAATATAACAATTTAAATTTTTTTTTTGTGTGTGTGTGTGGATGTTTTCCCTACATGTATGTCTATATACCACAAGTGTGCCTGGTAACCTTGGAAGACAGAAGAGGGTATCAGATTCTATGGGACTGGAGTTACATATGGTTGTGAGGTATCATATGGATGCTGGGAATTGAACCCTGGTCCTCTAGAAGAGCAACCAGTGCTCTTAAACACTGAGCCATCTCTCCAATCCCAACTACCAATTTATAATAGCACCACAGGCTACTAGAACAGACTGTAATAATATGTCTTTAGAGGAGAACACTTAGTATCCAAGCCACAGTAACTTTTTACCTTACATGATGATTCTTATTCTTGACAGAAATCTGTTAGAGTGTGTCCCTGACTGGGCCTGTGAAGCAAAAAAGCTAGAAATACTAGATATGAGCTACAATCTTCTCACAGAGGTTCCCACAAGGTATGTGTGTTAAAATGCATATGTGATATATGTGTTTAAGTATTTTTCTCAGTTTGGGTTGCCTTTCATTTGCTGGTGATTATTGAGGACCTGCTGAATAGGAGGCAACATACTGTACTATAAGGGATTATAGTGACGACTGATGCATTGTCGTATCCCATATGAAACTTAGTAAAACTGTGTGACATACACACACATAGCTGCTAACCTGTGCTGAAAGTTTCTGGCATGGTTTGTGGTATGATAGTATGACTATAACTATTTCATAGGATGACTTATGAACTGGAAATCTCCTGAGAACCTCAGCTTTATGGTCTTACCTAATCCTTTAAACCTTTTTATATAGGTGCTATCAGCCTCACCTTAGGAATGAGGAATCTAGGAATGGTTAGGAAACCTGTATGAGTTGTACTTCACCAGGGGTACTGGGAACTAGCATTTGAATATAAAAGTCTTGTCCTGGAGGTTTTGTCTTTATCATGACACTTAATAAATTGTTTTAGAAATTCGTAAGAACTGGGAGTAATTAGAGACTGCTTTATGGTAAGTTGGTATTTGAATTGACCTTTACCAGATGGTGAGATTTATCTAACTTGAGAAAGGAGTGATGCTTGAGGGGTAGGGTGAGGATACTGTACTATATATTCCAAAGTACTTCAGTGTAAAATGTATGCTTGTGGAGCCATTAAAATTAAACTAGAAGCTTTGTAGCACAGTAGGTCTGCACCAAGCCTCAGGAGCACGATCTTCACATCTAGACGGTATCATTTCAGTGAGATCTTGGCAGATCACTAACATGCCAAGTCACCAACTCTGGATTTTATGGCTAAATGGCCATTTTATACATTTAATCATTTTTTATTATGATAAAACTGTCATTATGGAATTATATTAATTAAACACACTAAGCTTATTAGTATTGATAAATGCTGTGTAGACTTCATTTTTGTGTAGACTTAAGCCAAAATGTTTTTGTTCTAGAAACTGCTGAGCCAATGATTCTCAACTCAACCTTCCTAATGCTGGGACCCCTTAAAACAGTTCCTCACCTTGTAGTGACCTCTAACCGTAAAATTATTTTCATTGCTGCTTCATAACTATAATTTTGCTACTGTTATGAATTGTATAATGTCAGTATCTGTGTTTTCCAGTAGTTTTATGTGACCCCTGTGAAAGGGTCATTTGAGAATGGCTAGTTTAGACTCTCTATGCTACTTGTTCTCAAGATCTCACCCATGACTTCTGGGTGGGTGTTGGATGATTTTTGTGACAGCTTTCTTGGCTCAGTCACTTGGTGGTGGTTGTGTATTCTAAATATAGGTTTCTGTTAGTTGACTGATTTTAATTAAATTTAAGTAAGCCTTTGTTTTCTTCTGTTGTTTTTCCTTAGAATTCTGAGTAGTCTGAGTCTTCGGAAACTGATGGTGGGACACAACCATATCCGTGCCCTCCCAGCACTGGTGGAACACATTCCACTTGAGGTGCTGGATATCCAGCATAACACTCTCTCCAGGCTGCCAGACACTCTCTTCTCCAAGGCCTTAAAGTGAGTACCTCAGAGAAGTACAGTCCTTGCCTCCACAAGCTGTACCAACTTGTCCTTGGAGTGACTTACTTTTCTGTCTATGGTTTACTTGATACTCCAGCTGTGGGCAGAGACTTAGCTGCAATTTTTTATGATAGAAAATTGAACTATCATTTTCAATTATAATAAAGGCAAAGGGGTCAAGACCGGGCTGGGGAAACCCACAGAAATAGCTGACCCGAGCAAGTGGGAACTCACTGACTCCAGACTGACAGCTGGGGAACCAACATAGGATTGAGCTAGGCCCCCTGAATGTGGGTGACAGTTGCGGGGCTTGGGCTGTTTATGGGGTCGCTGGCAGTGGAACCAATAATTATCCCTAGTGCATGAACTAGCTTTTTGGAGCCCATTCCTTATGGAGGGATATCTTGGTCAGCCTAGACACAGAGAGGATGGCTTTGGTCTTCTCCAAATGATGCGACAGACTTTGGTGATTCCCCTTTGGGAGGCCTCACTTTCTTCAAGGAGTGGATGGGGGGTGAGGTGGGGTGGGGAGATGGTGGGGGTAATGGAAGGATGGGAGGGAGCAGGAACTGGGATTGGTATGTAATATAAGATTGTTTTGTTTTTTAGGATAGAGTTTCTCCCTGTAGCTTTGGAGCCTGTCCTAGAACTAGCTCTGTAGACCAGGCTGGTCTCAACCTCACAGAGATCCACCTGCCTCTGCCTCCCAAGTGCTAGAATTAAAGGCATGTGCCACCACTGTCCAGCAAGATTGTTGAAAAAAAATTAAAAAAGAAAATATAGTTTCATAGTAAAGTTGAAGTAACTATCAAATACTTAATTACTTTATGTGGTAAAACAATTCTAGCAGGTTGGGGCCTCTAGGGGTTTCACTGTGTGCAGGGAGAAATAGCATTTAGAAGGAGCCTTTGATAAATTACAGCTTTTGCATTGAGGAAGAAAGGACATACTACTAAAGTCAGTTTTGTTCTAGCTTTGTCAGGTAATCTTTGAGTTGTATTTTCTTGATTTCTAGAATATTTATTACCTGCTTTGAAAACCATGCATTTAAAGGTAATTTCCTTCCATTTGCCATCTTGTAAATTAGTACATAAATGGTATGTCTTTCTGTTTTAAAACTTATAGTCCGGTTTACCTAAATGTCATCTTTAGAGGATATTCTAACTGTATAAACATTTGACAGATGATTAAAATTATATCATGATTTACTTGTTAGATTGATAAGGATGAAATTGAATTATGATATTATAGATAAATGTATGGATTTCATTCTTCTTGTATGAATGAAATTTGGACTTGATCTTAGCCAAAATACCAAGAAACAATACAACTGCTATTTGAGCAGTATATGTTTAAAAGTTATTATAAAGAACCTGTATCCTTTGATCCATAAATTCTGTTTTTAGAACTGTATACTATGGAAGTAATTGGATAAGAACCCAAGATTTTCATTATAGTGTCTATAATATATGTACAAAAATGTAATTACTTTGTATAGAAATCAGAGTATTATGGGATTAGCTGAATAAATAATGATTTGTTACAAAGAGATAAAGTTTTTTAAGGTTATCTTTTTAGTTCAGGCATATATCAAGGTGGTATTCAATAGTGTCCTTGCAATGGGAATATGTGGTTTTCATGTAGCCTTTATAGAATGGTAGAAAAAAATAACCATGCCTATGTTCCTTCTTACCACCTGTCTTTGAATTGCATAGATGTAGAGAAAACTTCCTGGAGGAAATTATTCTTGACTTGGGAGCTTGATAGCAGTATTCCCTGTTGCAGGGGCATGATGATTTCTATTTAAGAAGGTAACAGACTTGGCTGGGTGTTGGTGGCTCATGCCTTTAATCCCAAAACTTGGGAGGCAGAGGCAGACAGATATCTGTGAGTTTGAGGCCAGCCTGATCTACAGATACAGTTCCAGGACAGACAGGCTCCAAAAACAATACAAAGAAACTCTGTCTTGAAAAAACAACAACAACAACAAAAGAAGGTAACAGACTCAAAGGGAATGATGTTCTGTTTGTGTTCTGTCAGTCTCAGATACTTGAATGCATCTGCAAATAGTCTGGAGTCTTTGCCTTCTGCATGTGCTGGAGAGGAGAGTCTGAGTGTGCTGCAGCTACTGTACCTGACCAACAACCTCCTGACAGACCAGTGCATACCTGTCTTGGTTGGTCACCCACACCTGCGAATCCTGCACCTCGCAAACAACCAGCTACAGACCTTTCCTGCAAGGTGAGTGAGTGCAGGGTGATCATTTGACAGTATCATATGAATTCTATATTACTTTACAGCTGTCTGACTATGACACTTTTGATCTGCTGGTACTATGGCTTCACTAACTTAGCAGGAAAATCTGCCTTAATAATTTTTTGTTCCTGGCTAAGTATGAATAACCAAAGACATTGAGGTTAAAATGTATAAGTTTTAGCTCTAATTATTTAATAATAACCTGAGAATATCCCACCCAGAAAAGTATAGGGTTATGAAATAAAATGTTAAATCTCCTAATCAGCACTGTTATAAAATATGTGTTTAATAGTTTATTCATTGTATGTATTTATATAAAATGCCTAATATATGCCACATACTGTGGCACACTTACTGCCTCTGTTCTCAGACCTTCAATCAGATTGGAGAAATAGACAAACACTTTGGCCAGTGGTTCTCAACCTCCCTAATGCTATGATCCTTTAATACGGTTCCTCATGTTGGGTGAACCCCCCCAACTATACTTTATTTTCGTTGCTACTTCATAACTGTAATTTTACTACTGCCATGAATCATAATGTAAATATTTTTGGAGATAGATGTTTGACAAAGGGATCATGGCCCACAGGCAGTGTGACAAATGCAAGATATTAAAGATCCCAGTTTGGGGACTGGAAAGATTGCTTAGTGGTTAAGAGTGCTTGCTACTCTTTCAGAAAACCCAAGTTCAATTCTCAGTACTCATATGGTGGCTGACAAACACTTGTAACTTCAGCTCCAAGGGATCCAATGCCCTCTTCTGGCTTCTTAGGGTACCTGCATACATGTTACACACACCCACACAGACACATAAACAGAAATAAATTAAAAAATAAAAGTAGAAAGATACCACGTTGCAAGTTGTACTACAGAGCTTCAGAGAATGGGAGTTAGGCCTGGAGGAGAGAGAGGAATAGTAGTTAGCAATCTATACCTGTAAGATGACATGAGAGAGAATTCCTCCAGTTAAAATATAAACAGTGTTCCTCCAGTTAAAATATAAACAGTGTCTATGGAGAAATATTTTTCAAAATACATTTGATTTATTTAAAAAATTGGGCATGGTGATGTAACTATTTCTAGAGTTCTTTCCTAACATGCTTAAGTCCTGAGTTCTACCCCCAGCACTGTATAAAATAGGTATGGTGGCACACACCTATAATCCCAGCATTTGGGAGATGGCAGCAGAAGGATCAGAAATTAAGGCCATTTTCAGTTACATAAAGATTTGGAAGCCAGCCTGGAATGCACAAGATCCTGTTCCTCATTTCCACCCCCAAAATTCTATTATTAAAAAGTATAATGTTTTCTGGGGTTAGAGAGATGGTTCAGTGGTTAAGAACACTGGCTGTTTTTTTCAGAGGACCTGGGTTCAATTCCCAGAACCCACTTAACAGCTCACCACTATCTGTAACTCCAGTTCCAGGGGATCTGACACCTTCACACAGACACACATGCAAGCAAAACACCAATGTACACAAAATATAAATAAATCATTTAAAAATAATATTTTCTTCTTTGTTAAGTTTTCAGGTTATGAATTTCAGTAATGAATTTCTTTATGACACCTTCTTAAATATGTATCATTATACTTGTTATCATTCATTGTCCTTCCCCATTGTCCTCTAAAATATAGTATGCATAAATACATATATAGCCCTGGATATTCTGGACCTCACTATGTAGACCAGGCTGTAGTGCCCATCTAGACTTAGGGAGTGAGGCCTGCCCTGGTGTGACCTACTGTAGGTCACATCGTGAAAGCAAACTGATTCTCTCCCAGCAGCTATCAAATGCGAGTAGCTTCTCAGCTAGTGGTAGGATTTCCTGCCACCTTTCCCTTTCAATACTGGGGTTTTGTCTAGTTTGAGCTTGTGCAAGCCTTGTACCCAGTGTCATAGTTGCTATGAAATCGTATGTGTTGTCTAGAAAACACTGTTTCGTTGATGTTCCCACTACCTCTGGCTCCTACAATCTCTTTGCCCTCTTTTCTGCAAATATTTCCTCAAGCCTTAGGAATAGGCAGGTGGTAATGTATATCTCAATTAAGCCCGAGCATTCCACAGTTCCTTATTCTAGGCCTGCTGGCCATCTTGTAGGAGTAGGTTTGTGCCTTCTACCATGTGGGTCCCAGGGATAGTCAGGCTTGGTAACAAGTGCCTTTATCCACTGACTCATCAGCCCTGGTTTTAAAATCTAGGCACAGTTGTATATTCACTAAACAGCTGATTTAGGATGTGGGTATTGTGTTTATATTCTTAAGTCAGAAAGACCCTAGGCTAGGAGTAGTAGAAAAGAAGGAAGGTTGGCTTTGGAAACACATTTAGAATAAACTTTAAAAATAAGTTAGAAGACAATTATATATACTTTTAGTCAAAAAAGACATGTGTCACTATGGAGTCCAAGTGGGCTCAGACTCATGATACTGTGTTAGCCTACCATTTATAGGCATTTGCCACAACATCTGACTCTGTGGTTTTGAAATTCTGTTTCATGCTTTTAAATGAATCTAGCATTATGTCAAAGAATATTCATTATGTGATTATTTATAGTAGTCTGATCAAAAGAGTTTGGGGGAGTTGTAAGATAGTCCAGTTGTGAAATGCTTGCTGCACAGACTTGACCTAAGTTCAGATCCCCAGGACGACATGGAAAGCTAGTTGTAGTAGCACACACCTGTAATCCCAGCCCCGGGGAAGTAGAGACAGGAGGATCTCTGGGGCTTACAGGCCAGCTAGTCCAGCCAAATCAGTGAGCTTCAGGCTTAGTAGAGACCCTGTCTCAAAATAAACAGGCAACCCCCAAACAAAAAAGATGTCCAATGTCAACTCCTGGCTTCTATTTGTGTGCATGTACAAATGTACATACATACACCTGCACATGTACATAAAGTCGTTCACTCACATAAATATTTTATTTGTTTTTATTTCCAGTTTCTTTGAGTGTAAGTGTATTATAATAAAAAAGACCATATTTTTTTTTAAGCTTACTCATTAAAAGTATGTGTTTTCCTTTGTGTGTGTAGGTGTGTGTATTGTGGGGAGGTTATTTTTGAAAAGTATGAATTTTGTAGCAGTAGAAATTGTGATCTATTAGAAAGATAGGATGCAAAGTTCATATACAGTATTCATTTAAGGGTTGGAGATATGGTAGTAGTTGAGAGCAGAGGTCTGGGGCTTTGTTTCTAACATGTGCGTGGGGGCACACAGCTGGAGCCTTCTACAGCTCCAGGTCGAGGAGACCCGATGCCCTCTTCTGGCCTCCATGGGTACCTGGCACCCATGTAATTACATGCAAGCAAACACAAATACTTTTTTTTTTTAATACCTAAAACTCATTTTGAGAAGTCTGGTAGGAGGAAGGTTAATGAGATTACAATAGTGATTCTTTCAGATTGCTAGTGTTATTCTGAGTTGTATTTCAAGTTTTCTTCACATTTATTTTTTCCACAGAGATCAGAGGGATTTGTTAATGGAGATGTCAGGCTTAAGATATTTTGCTTAACATGTAAAAAGCTTTGCTCAGTATCAAAGTGCTGTAAATAATTGTCTTGTCCCGAGCAGGGTGCTGTGTGTACAAGAACTTGATGGTTAGTGGTGGGGAGTTGTACCACTTGGTAACCTGTAGAAGTTTAAAACTGAAAGAAATCTTAGTTTACCTTCTTAATACAGGATGTTGTGTCCTAATTAGTGCTTCAGTAAGAACTGGCACTACTCTCTCAACACTAGGTCATACTTTTTCAGGGACTCCCTGTAAGTCAGACAGAATGTTCATGTCCACATCTATAAGGAACGCAAGGGCAGTGTCAGCCTTTAAACGCTGAGTGCTAGTGAGAGATCATGCTGACAGGTAGCAGGCTTGGGCACGATGGTGAACCATGGCTTGGTTGATGTCTGATTATTTCCTTTCTCAGGCTTTCCTGCAGTAAATGAAGTTATCTTTATTCTCTGGCTGCTATACAATAGCACCACTTTGTATAGCAACTGCATTCTGATGCAGCATGGTTTTTTGATGTTTCTTTTTTCAGCAAACTAAATAAATTGGAGCAATTGGAAGAACTGAACCTAAGTGGGAACAAACTTAAAGCCATTCCCACAACCATAGCAAACTGCAAAAGGCTGCATACCCTTGTTGCACATGCCAACAACATCAGCATTTTCCCAGAGATATTGCAGCTGCCTCAGATCCAGGTACGTGCATGAGCTAGCCTGGCACCTTCACTGGAGAATGGCAGAGTAGGAATAAGTGCCTTCCTTGAAAGAAAGAAGTAAGGAGAATGAATGAGACTGCTTCCCTCTCAAAACTTTCTCTCAAGCCTATTTTCCTTTTCTATAGTAAGATTGAGAGACTGAATTGTGTAACTGCTCTGTGATAGCCCACAATTGGGTACAGTCTTATACTTTCTCAGACTCCCCTTCAAATGGCCAAACCAAAGCCCCAATCCTATACTAGATTCCTTCCCACACTCTTCCCTGTATACTCCTGTATACCCCAAGGCCTCCATGGTGAACATTCTCTACTACTGCAAGAAGAATCAGCCAACTTCAACCACAGGTGTACCCTACAAGTCTTTGGCTGGAGAGTAATGACAAAATTACTACTTAAACAACATGACCAGACAACAGCTTGACAACTTTTGATAGCTTGCAAAACTAGTATGTCCTGCCCATAGATATAGCTAAGGCTCCCCTTTTCTTCATACATAAGGAGTGGATATTGTTCTCTTTTCATATTCTCAGTTTAAAATCTGAGTATACTTAATTCATTCCTGGAAAGAAATTAAATTCCCATTTGAAGCTATAGAAGACTGGTTATTTAGGAGTAGAGATTGTAATATAATGTATTCTCTTATGGTTTCTATGTTCTTTCTCAGTTTGTAGACCTGAGTTGCAATGACTTGACAGAAATTCTAATTCCAGAGGCTCTGCCTGCTACTTTACAAGACCTTGATCTGACAGGAAATACAAATTTGGTTCTGGAGCACAAGACTTTGGACATGTTTAGGTAGGAAAAAAATCTCAAATCAAATCCATGTTTCAGCTGTCAGTGGGTTAATTTGGGACTGTACAAATCTCAGTTAATTAAAGTAATAGAGTGGATTAGGCCAGAACACTCCTGGTTGTTCTCTTTGATTCATTTCTACTGAGCTACACACTAAGACATGCATATGTCTGGTGGCACAGGTCACATTGTAACAACTTAGCAGCAATACACATGTATTGTTTTAAGATCTCTTGTGTGGTGGTGGTGGTGCATGCCTTTAATCCCAGCACTCGGGAGGCAGAGACAGATGAATCTGTGAGTTGGAGACCAGCATGGTCTATAGGGTGAGTTCCAGGACAGACTACAAAGCAACACAGAGAAATCCTGTCTTGAAAAATCAGCTTTTAAAAACAAAACAAAACTCTTTATGTTGTTTAAAATAAGTAGACCCTTGGTAGAAGCCCAGAGATCTTTGTGATGCAGTAGTTGAAACTGTCTTTAGCTTCTGTTTCACCTACCACTTTTTATTCTCCTACACTAAAGCCACAGATTCATCACCCCACTTTCACTCAGTCTCTCTGGAAATGTATCTTAGTCTGTCAAAAGGTTATTTTCTATAAGCATTATTGTTTGTTAGTTCTTATAAAATATAGAAGAGAATATGGTTTAATCTTCCCTTCTTCACCTCCCACAGCCATATTACAACCCTGAAAATTGACCAGAAGCCTTTACCAACCACAGACTCTACAGTTACATCAACCTTCTGGAGCCATGGACTGGCTGAGATGGCAGGGCAGAGAAATAAGTGAGTATATTGGCCTTGGAAACTGGAGAGAGAAAAGGCTGCTCATGACATCTTAGGCCTTCTCTGGTGCTCACAGACAGACTATGTTGTCCCATCTGTCTCCTAGACATAAGTATCAGAACTTCAGCTTGAGATAAGATCCTTCTAAACCCATGATAAAGAAAGAGGAAAAATGGACATGTGCTTCATAAAGTGCTAAACACCTCGTAAGGTTTTCTGATGGGATTTTCCTTTCCTATAAGTAAAATTTATTGCAAGACCCAGCCATAGAAATAGAGTGTGTGAGATGAGTCCTACTCCTGTACACAGACTTTCCCTGCAATGATCCAGCCAAAACCCATTCCTATACTAAGTTTTATTTTTGTACCTTCTGCCTATACACCCAGGGATCTATGGCATTCTTCCTTGGGGCAAGGATTATAACCCCAGCTTCATTGGCAAGTGTGCTCTGGTGTTCTTTGGCTGAAGGATACTGGCAAAATTAGTTCTTCTTGTTGTTTTGTTTTCAAGACATGGAGGGTTTCTCTGTATAGCCCTGGCTGTCCTGGAATTCACTGTGTAGACCAGGCTGCCCTTGAACTCAGAGATTTGCTTGCCTCTGCCTCCCAAGGGCTGGGATTAAAGGCATGCACCATCACTGTCTGGCTACAAAACGAGTTCTTAATCACTACTTGCCTGTGAATGTGGCTAAATCCCTTTTCCTTAGGATGCTATCTCTGGCAGCTGCTGCCTGACAATCTTATCTAGTAACCTACCTGCTCATTCTGGAAATAGACTTACATGCTTCTCCATTTTCAATTAATCCTTCTTAAAGAACATTTCCTGAAGAAGTGGTTGTTTCTTGTCTTGTTCCAGGCTCTGTGTGTCTGCTCTGGCTATGGATAACTTTGCAGAGGGGGTAGGAGCTGTGTATGGCATGTTTGATGGGGACCGGAATGAGGAACTCCCTCGCCTGTTACAGTGTACCATGGCAGATGTACTTTTGGAAGAAGTACAGCACTCAACAAATGACATAGTTTTCATGACCAATACCTTCTTGGTATCTCACAGGTAAGCAGGTGGGTTGAATAGTCCCTAATTCCACTTTCCCTCTAGAAGTAAATCTCAAAAGTTGAAGGTCATTGCTTATAGATGCAGGATCAAAGAGAGATTTTGTGCCTTCCTGCACCACATTCTCTTGGTATCAGCAGAGTGTTGTCATTGCCTCTTCAAAGTAGACTCATCTACCTACTTTTGCTAAGGATCTGGGAAGGCTAGCACATGTGTGCTAAAGGCTATGTGTGTGCCTGAATGTGTGTGAACATTCAGGGGAAGAAGGCTGGATGCTTTCCTAAGATTCTCCAGAGTTAGCTGATGACCTACAGAAAGCCAACAGGCACGCTAGGTTAGGTCAATGTGTTAGAATATTTTGGGGATTTATCTGACTCCACTTTCTCATTAACACCTGAGCCATTTAAAAGCAAAAATCTCACTTCCCAACTCCGAGAAAAATCTCTCAGTAGCAGAGAATTCCTTGCACATCAGGTGGGTGGCCTAAAGGATATAGAGTGCTGAGACTGTAAACTTCAATAGTTAAGACCAGAGCAGCCTGGAGCTGGGGCTGGTTTTGTTTCATGTTAAAAGGCAGCATGTTGGGAAAGGAGTCAGTTTTTCAGTAGTGTTGAGCTAGAGACTTGACAGAAAAAGTTTGGAAAAGGGAACTCTGAAGATCAAACCTACCAAGGACCAATACTATACCACATAGTTTCCATTCTTTCAAAACAAGCCAAATAGGTGCCGATTTTATCAGTTTGGTTACTTAGAGTAAGAACTTGCTGGGATTTTATAGTCAACAAATATGAAAAGGAAATTTGAAACTAGATTCTTCTGGTGGTGTCTGCTGTGTATTAGCATTGTCTCCAGGATAAAGACACATAGATTCTGTGTGTGTGTGTGTGTGTGTGTGTGTGTGTGTGTGTGTGTGTGTGTGTGTGTGTGTGTGTGTAGTGCAAGCAGAGTCATGGCCTCTCTTTTAAGAAACTTAGAACCTGTGTGCTTCTCAGAGTGTTTCCAGGACCAGCATTCTCGGCATTCTCACTAGAAACTTGTTAGGCATGTAGAGCCAGTCTCTTCCCCAAATCAGCAGCTCTGGGGTTGGGGCCAGGCCCAACATTCTGTTCTAATGGTGACCAGGCCTTCCACATGCATTCAATGTGCTGGAGTCTGAAAGCTCTTGAATGGGGAGGTTTAGATCAGACACAGAAACCGGGGGAAAGAATGTTTCCACTTGTACCCTAGGAAACCCTCTTTAGCCTTCATCAGTTGAGAGTGCTAGGCTAGGTTCTACACCAATGCTACCACCCATAGCAAGAGTCTGCCCTGGGAAGGGGAAGGTGAGTGAGGGATTGCCATGGCTGTAAAAGGCTACCTCTTTTCTCTAAAACTAGCTGCCATGACTGCATTTCTTTTCTTTTTCGCAGGAAATTAGGAATGGCTGGCCAGAAGCTGGGCTCCTCTGCCCTCCTGTGCTACATTCGACCTGATACTGCTGACCCAACAAGTAGTTTTAGCTTGACTGTAGCCAATGTTGGCACATGCCAAGCAGTCCTGTGCCGAGGTGGGAAGCCAATATCACTTTCTAAAATCTTCAGCCTGGAACAGGACCCAGAGGAGGCACAGAGAGTGAAGGATCAGAAAGCCATCATAACAGAGGTACATATTGCTGCCAGTCACTTCTCCCCAGATCCAGTGAAAGCTGTTTGAATAGAGACAGAGAGGGTTCATTTTCTTCCTCTCATGATTTGTAAATTGTGTTTATCCCCTGATAAAGGTTCAGTTCAAATGGCTTCAGTATTAAAGAAACACTACAGGCTGGTGTGGTGCCTTGAATTCCAGAACCTGGGGAAGGAGAGAGAGAAATAGGTGAATCTCTGAGTTCAAGGTCAACCTGGTCTACATAGTGAGTTCTGAACAGCAAGGACTACACAGTGAGACCATATCTCAGAATAAAATGAAACTGAGAAGTTAGTGACTAGCAAAAAGCAAAAGTGAAAAGTTGTAGGTAGTGATTGAGTGAGTGGCTGGCAGGTAATGTGAAGGCTGTGGTCATGTTAGTGAGGTCACAGCTCGTCAGGGTTTGTTACTCTCTACAGGAAAACCGGAGATGCACAGTCTAATACTGTTCCTGTGCTGGCTGCACACGGTTCACTGTACTCCCATTGTTTTCCTTCTGATGAAGTACTAAGCAACTAGTTTGTAGTTTTCTTCTCCTAGAAATTAGCATAACCTAGTTGGGATGGTGGTGCACACCTTTAGTTCAGCAGAGGCAGACAGATCTCTGTAAGTTTGAGGCCAGTCTGATTTACAAAGCTACACAGAGAAACCATATTGCGCACGAGAGAGAGAGAGAGAGAGAGAGAGAGAGAGAGAGAGAGAGAGAGAGAGAGAGAGAGAGAGAGAGAGAGAGAAATTAATAGTTATATATGAACATCGTTTACTACAGAGAAGGTTCATGTCTGTTACAGTAGGTTTGCTGCTGCTGGTTCTGCCGCCATGGTCCCACAACCACGTGTGCCCCAAATAACACTCAGAGACTCTGTATTTGATAATGGGCTAGCTCTGCCTTAATCATTAACCCATTTCTACTTATCTAAATATTTCCACGTGGTCGTCTTATCGGGGAGCCGCGAGGCAGGCTTCCTGCTTCTTCCCGGGCTACATCTCGACTCCACATTCCCACTTCCTCTTTCCTCCTTGTCTCCTAGCCCCGCCTATCTTGCTATCTCATTGGCCACAGGGCTTTATTAACCAGTATGAGAAACATATATACAGAATAACTTCTCCCATCATCTCCTCTTTTCTGTCTGAAGTAAAAGAAGGGGTTTAACCTTAACATAGCAAAATATATCATATAACAGTTATCAAATAAGAATCACAGTTAACAATATTTCTAAAGTCTTATATGTAACTTATCTTTAATCCTAACTAAGGAAAACTATAATCATAACTATCTGTCTTCAACTCCATCAAAGACCACAGAAGGATAATATAAAAAGTCTAGAAATGACAGAGACAATGCATTGCCTGGTCAGTCACCCGAAGTTCTTCTTAATGTTCCATCTTCAGCCCATAGGCCGTAGTGTGTGTCCAGACTCCTCAACATGGCAGGAAACTTTAAACTGTCCACCTGTATTGCTAGTTTGTCAGTCACTTTTCTCTGTGTCCTGTAGACTGTCTGGCTGTCTGGCAGCCTCTTCCATGAAGCAGGAATCCTGTAGCAATGTCCATCTTGCATCAGCAGTCACCTTTTTGTGGGTCCTGCATGTCCAGTTTCTACAACATAAAGTCAAACAGTCCAAAAGAGCAGTACTTTGCCCAAATGGCTAGTCTTGCCATATTAGAAGCAAACTTCATAACGAGTTTCTTCAATGTCCATCTTCCTTTTTGACACAGGTAGTGTTACCAGGAGCAATTGTGCCTCATTGTCAAGAAAAACCCTAAACCATTTTAAATGCCATATTCTGTAGGCCTTTGAAAGGTTTGAAGAATGCCTAGTCATCTCAAATATATCCATCTCTGCATATCTAGAAATCCTAACTAACTTAACTCCAAGTTTTAACTATCATAGGTAACTCTCTATAATCTGTACTAAATTATACATTACATTTTCCAATGAGCTATATAAACACAATACCTAAACAAGAGGAGAAATATACATATCATAAAATTGACCTTAAATTGTATCAATAAAAGAAAATCCATTCCAAAGCAAAGTATTCATATCTATACCATAATTCTCTTTTTACCTTTAAAAAGATTGTTTGTGGTTATAGCCATTTATAACCAAGTCCATTTAAATGAAAACAAACATTTATAAACAATATTTGGGAATTTGGGCGTCGTTCTTTCCAAACTACTTCCTGCTGGTAGAGGGCGCTATCATGGAGGTTCAAAGAAGACACAGAATTCTTGGCTGTAGTCTGCAAGGCTTTGTCTCAACTGCTTTGAATGTTGGATCACCTGGGGCATTGTTTCAGGGGGTCTGGCTTGATCAAACCATATAAGTCTGGAAGAAATCCATAGCTTTTCATTTTCTGTGGAAACAAAAATAGAAATCCTTTTCCCCAGTAACTTGTCCTTAGTCTTAAAATTTGGAGTCAAAGCATTTTTAAAATATATAAATTGAATTAATCCAGAAGCATTTCTTTTATCAGTAGTTATTTTCTCAGTAATCAAATAATTTAAAGACAACAGAAGCGCGTATAATATCCAAAATGTCTCTGTGTTTCCCATCTTTACGTGGCTTTTTTATTACTCTATTTATTCTATTTCTATTTTTACATATTTTGAGACAGGGTTTCTCTGTGTAACTTTTATCTGTCCTGGAATTTATTGCATACCAGGTTTACTTTGAAATCACAGAGATCTGCTTGCCTCTGTCTGCCCAGTGCTGGGATTAATGGCATGCCATTACATCCATCCATTTAATTCCTTTTTTCTTTTTAAAACATTGTATCCCGTTTCTTTTTCTCTCCCAAGCCAGCGTATTTTTTAAAACACAGTGTAAACCTTCATTGCAGCTCTCGTACACACCAATGAATTTTTAGCAGAGCTCTTTAAAAGCAAGGCGGTTTTCTTGCCGCTTATGCTAATTTTGGAAACCTCCCTTAAAGGAGCCAAGCAAATCTCTGTCTACAACAAAACAAATCCAACAGAGAAAATGCTGCTACTAAGAAGTCTTGCTAGTCTCTGTTCCCTTGTTTCTAAAAACTATTTTTTAAACTTTTGTTAAGTTTTAAGTGAAAGTTCTCAATCCCGCTTCTGACACCATTATGTTATGGCAGGTTCCTCCCCGCTGGCCTCTCGGTCCTGCGGCCAGTCCCGCAGCCACGTGGGCCCACAGCAGCACCAACCCCAAATAACACTCAGAGACTCTGTATTTGATACAATCCTGTTGGCCAGTTACCATTATTGTTAATGGGCTAGCTCTGCCTTAATCATTAACCCATTTCTACTTATCTAAGTATTTCCACGTGGTCGTCTTATCGGGGAGCCGCGCGGCAGGCATCCTGCTTCTTCCCTGGGCTACATCTTGACTCCTACCTACTCACTTCCTCTTCCTCCTTGTCTCCTAGCCCCGCCTATCTTGCTATCTCATTGGCCACAGGGCTTTATTAACCAGTATGAGAAACATATATACAGAATAACATCTCCCATCACATGTCTTATGCCCATTTTAAATGGGATTGGTATTTTCTATATGGTTGAGTTTTAAGAGATTTTTCTTTCTTTTTTAAGTCCCCCCCTTTTTTTAAATTTAAATTTGAAACAAGCTTGCTTTACATGTCAATCCCAGTTCTCTCTCTCTCCCCCTCCTTCCTGCCCCCCCTACCCCCCTATCCCATCCCCTTTCTGCTCCCCGGGGAGGGGGGAGGCCGTCCATAGGGGATCTTCAAAGTCTGTCACATCATTTGGAGCAGGACCTAGGCCCTCCACCATGTGTCTAGGCTGAGAGAGTATCCCTCTATGTGGGATGGGATCCCAAAGTCCATTCGTATACTAGGGATAAATACTGATCCACTACCAGAAGCCCCATAGATTGCCCAGGCCTCCTAACTGATACCCACTTTCAGGGGATCTGGGTCGGTCTAATGCAGGTTTCCCAGATATCAGTTGGGGTCCATGAGTTCCCCCTCGTTCAGGTCAGCTGTCTCTGTGGGTTTCTCCAGCCTGGTATTGACCCCTTTGCTTATCACTTCTCCCTATCTGCAACTGAATTCCAGGAGTTTAGCTTAGTGTTTAGCCGTGGGTGTCTGCTTCTGCTTCCATCGACTAATGGATGAGGGCCCTAGGATGGCATATGAGGTAGTCATCAATCTCATTATCAGGGAAGGGCATTTAAGGTAGCCTCTCCACTAGTGCTCAGCTTGTTAGTTGGGGTCATCCTTTTAGATCACTGGACATTTCCCTAGTGCTAGATTTTTCTTTAAACCTATAATGGCTCCCTCTATTGTAGTATCTCTTTCCTTGCTGTACTCTATTCTGCCCCCAACTCAATCTTCCTGCTTCCTCATGTTCTCCTCTCCTCTTCTCTTTCTCCTAACTCCCTCTCCCCTTCCCCCATGCTCCCAATTTGCTTAGGAGATATTGTCCTTTTCCCTTTCTCAGGGGGATCAATTATGTGTCTCTTAGGACCCTCCTTTTCCTAGCTTCTCTGGTGGTGTGGATTGTAGGCTGGTGATCCTTTATGTCTAAAATCTATGTATGAGTGAGTACATACCGTGTTTGTCTTTTTTGTGACTGGGTTACCTCACTCAGGATGGTTTCTTCCAGTTCCATTTATTTGCCTGTGAATTTACTTCTTTTTGTTCTAGAGCTTTCAGTTGTGCTGTTAATTCTCCAGAGTGACTATTCTCCAGTTTCTTCATATGGGCACTTAGTGCTATGAACTTTCCTCTTAGCACTGCTTTCAAAGTGTTACATAAGTTTGGGTATGTTGTGTCTTCATTCTCATTGAATTATAGGAAGTCTTTAATTTCTTTCTCTGTTTCTTCCTTGGCCCAGGAATGGTGCAATTGCACATTGTTCAATTTCCATGAGTTTGTAGGGTTTCTGCAATTTGTGGTGGTGTTGAATTCTAACTTTAAAGCATGGTGGTGTGATAAGATACAGAGGGTTATTCCAATTTTTTTGAACCTATTGAGGTTTCCTATATTGCCAAGTGTGTGGTTGATTTTATAGAAGGTTTCATGTAGCGCTGAGAAGAAGGTGTATTCTTTTGTGTTTGGATGGAATGTTCTTTACATGTCTGTTAAACCCAATTGGGACATAACTTCTGTTAGTTCTTTTGTTTCTTTGTTAAGTTTCTGTCTGGTGGTCCTGTCTGGTGAGAGTGGGGTGTTGAAGTCTCCCACTATGAGTGTGTGAGTTTTTATTTGAGCTTTGAGTTTTAGTAAAGTTTCTTTTATGAATGTGGATGCCTGTGTATTTGGAGCATAGGTGTTCACAATTGAGACTTTGTACTGATGGATTTCTCCTGTAATGAATATGAAATGACCTTCTTCATCTCTTTTGATTGATTTTGGTTTGAAGTCTAACTTGTTAGCTACTAGGATAGCTACACCTGCTTGTTTCTTGGGTCCATTTGATTGGAAAATCTTTTCCCAACCCTTAACTCTGAGGTAATGTCTATCTTTGAAGTTGAGGTGTGTTTCTTGTATGCAGTAGAAGGATGGATTCTGTCTTCAAATCCATTCTGTTAGCCTATGTCTTTTTATAGGCGACTTAAGACCATTTATATTGAGGCCTATTAATCATTATTGATTGTTAATTCTTGTTTGTTTTGGATTTGGTGGTGGTGGTGGTATTGTGTGTGGGTGTCCCCCCCTTTTTTTTTCTTTTGGCTGTTGGTAAAGTGGGATTATCTCTTGCCTATGTTTTTGTGGGTATAGTTAACTTCCTTGAGTTGGAGTCTTCCTTCTAGAACTTTCTGTAGGGTTGGATTAGTGGATATGTATTGTTTAAATCTGGTTTTGTCATGGAACGTCTTGTTTTCTCCATCTATAGTGATGGAAAGCTTTGCTGGGTATAGTAGTCTGGGCCGGCATCCATGGTCTCTTAGTGTTTGTAGAATATCTACTCAGGACTTTCTGGTCTTCACAGTTTCTGTGGAGGAGTCAGGTGTAATTCTGATAGGTCTGCCTTTATATGTTACTTGGCCTTTTTCCTTTGCAGCGCTTCATATTCTTTTTTTAGTCTGTATGTTTGGTGTTTTGATTATTATTTGGCAAGGAAACTTTTTGTGGTCCATTCTATTTGGTGTTCTGTAAGCCTCTTGTACTTTCATTGGAATGTCTTTCTTTAGGTTTGGGAAGTTTTTTTCTATGATTTTGTTGAATATTATTTTCTGCTCCTTTGAGTTGGGTTTCTTCACCTTCTTCTATACCTATTATTCTTAGGTTTGGCCTTTTCACAGTGTCCCATATTTCCTGGATATTTTGTGTTAGGGACTTGTTGAACTTAAGATTTTCTTTGGTCCATGAATCTATTTTTCCTAGTGTATCTTCAACACCTGAGATTCTCTCTTCCGTCTCTTATGTTCTGTTGGTTATGCTTGCATGTGTAGTTCTTGATCATTTACCCAGATTTTCTTTTTTCAGTATTCCCTCAGACTGTTTTTTTATTTTCTCTATTTTTGTCTTTCAAACCTTGCACTGTTTGAATTGTTTCTCTTGCAATTTTTGATTTGTCTTTTTTTCCATTTCTTTAAAAGATTTTCTCATTTCCTCTTTTAAGATCTCCATCATCTTCATGAAGTTGTTTTTAGGGTTGTTCTCTTCTGCTTCGTCTGTGTTGGAATGTTCAGGGCTTGCTCATGCAGAGTCCCTAGACTCTGGTGGCATCATATTGGCTTTTCTATTGTTGAATGTGTTCTTATATTGTCACTTCCCATCCCTTCTTCCAGTGGGTGCAGGTGGTGTCTCTTCCTCTCCTGGTGGGTAGTGGTCCAAGGTTCTCTTCCATTGTGGACAAGCAGGTCTAATACTCCAATGGGTCCCACAATGGGTGCAGGCAGGTCTGAGAGACTCCATTTCCAGGTGGGTTGAGACAGGACTAGCTCTGCAATGTCAGCAGACTCTGGATGGGCTGGTCTGCCTGGACAGGTACCCCCCACACACACACTGTTCCCAGGCCTCAGGAGGCTCTGAGCAGGGTGCCAGAAGGCGGACCAGAAATAGGCCCATGCTTACCTCCTCCCATGGGTCAAGGTGGGACTAGAATTCTGACAGATTCAGGATGGCGTGGTCTGCCTGGATGGGTTCCCTCATCTTTTTGTTTTAGTTTTTCAAGATAGGGTTTCTCTCTGTATCCTTGACTGCCCTGGAACTCACTCTGTAATCCAGGCTGGCTTTGAGCTCATAGAGATCCGCCTGCCTCCTGAGTAGTGGGATTAAAGGCATGTGTCAAGAGATTTCTTTGTGTATTTTAGAAAGAAGTCTTTTATTAGGTGTGCTCAACAAATACTTCTCAGTCTGTGGCTTATCTTTCCATTCTCCTAGTGTTGCCTTTAGCAAGTGGTTCTCAACCTGTGGGCTGTGACCCCTTTGGGTTGGTCAAACAACCCTTTCACAAGGGCTGCCTAAGACCATCAGAAAAACAGACATTTACATTATGATTCATAACAGTAGCAAAATTAGTTATAAAGTAGCAGTGTATATTATTTTATGGTTGGGGCTTACCAACCATAAATTATATTAAAGGGCTGTGGTTTTTAGTTTGTTGATTTATTATTCTGTGTGTATGCATGATGTGAATTGGGAGAGGGCACACAGCCACAGCCCACATGTGGAGGGCAGAGAACTACTTCCTGGAGTCAGTTTTCTTTCACCTTATGTGGGCTCCTGGTCTCCAGGCTTGCACATCAAGTACCTTTACCTGCTGAGCCAGATGTTGTGCATCTGAGGAGTTTTAATGACTGAAATTCTGCTGTTTTTTGTTTAATAGTGTTAAATCTATACCTGCACTGACAAACCCAAGGTTATTCATGTTTTTGTCTATTTTATCTTCTAGAAGCGTTATAGATTTGAGTGTTAAATTTGGATCTGTGATTTATTTTGAATTAATTTTTAAAATGCATAAACTTTTTTGTTTTGTTTTGTAAATAAATTTTTTTCTGAGTCTTTAAAAATGTTTAGTTAATTTGAGAATTTCATACATGAGTAGTATACATTATTTCTACTCCCTTTTCTCCCACCCCTAACTCTTTCTGTGTTCCTTCCACTCCCTCTCAAATTTGTGGCCTCTTCTTCAGTTACTGTTATACATACATACATATATAGATACACACACACACAGAGCCTAAGTCCATTTGATGCTCATATGTGCATGTGTGTGTTTAGGGCTGACTACCTAGGCCTAGATACCTATTTGGGAGCCTGAACCTGAAAAGACTTGATCTCCTTCTCTCGGCAGCCATCAGTTACCTGTAGTGCTTTATCTAGTGTTAGGACCTAGTGAGATTTTCCCCATATATGTTGGTATGCCATTGGGGGTGTTGTTGTACAGGTATTGTTTAGTTAGCCATGTTTTTGAGATTTCATAAATTCATCATCCTTGTCATGTATATAAGATATTATCTTCCAGCAGATGTCATGGTCTTCTGGTTCGACTGTCTGTCTGTCTGTCTGTCTGTCTGTCTATACATACATACATACATACATACATACATACATACATACATACATCTAGGTGATGTTAGAGATTGTGTCTGCTTTTCATGGAAAGGCATCAATATGAAAGTGTCCAGTATATGGCCATTCCCATCTGGACCAGGGCAATTCCTTTTCCTCTTGGTTTAGACTCATCCAGACACTTGTTAAATCCATTCATTCTGGTCACAGTCTCAACGGAGAGGTTGAGATTCAGACTTACTCAATAACCTTGGGGCTTACCTAATGCTTCAGCAGCTAAGATTCTCTAACCCATTTGAAATTGTTATTGTGCCTTTAATGCACCATCTGAGTTTGGGCCTCAAAACACATTAGTGATGGGAAGTAATGGCAGGTTCTATTCATGGTTTCTGAGACACATCTCTCTATTTAAGCATATGCTGAGGATATCCTGTCCTTCCTGTTAAAAAAAGTTTCTTTTGAGGTAGTGCTGCCTGTTAGTCACTTAGTTTTAATTGGATTTAACTTTAATTCTCTCAACTCCATGCTGTAATAATGGTATGGTTGTGTTGTTTTAAATTTCTATACATTCATCTTATGAATCCACTCGTAGTACTCCTAGAACAAATAATATAAAAATTTTACCGTACATTCCTGTGATGGTTTGAATAAGAATGGCCCCATAGATTCATATATTTGGATGCTTAGGCAGTAGCACTGTTTGAGAAGGATTAGGAGGTGTGGCCTTATTGGAGTCAGTGTGGCTTTACTGGAGGTAGTGTGTCTTTGGGGGTGAACTTCGAGGTTTCAAAAGCTCATGTCAGGCTCCCTTCTCTCCCTAAACATTGTGATGTAGAAAAAGACCAAGTTGCATATCACTGTTGCTTTTTTTTTCTCAGAATTTGTGTTTTCCTCACCTCTAGGACAACAAGGTGAATGGGGTAACCTGCTGTACCCGGATGCTAGGATGTACATACCTCTACCCATGGATCCTTCCCAAACCCCATATATCTTCCACTCCACTTACCATTCAAGATGAATTGCTGATTTTGGGGAACAAAGCACTGTGGGAACACTTGTCATATTTAGAAGCTGTCAATGCAGTGCGTCACGTGCAAGATCCATTAGCTGCTGCTAAGAAGCTGTGCACATTAGCTCAGAGCTATGGTTGTCAGGACAACGTGGGGGCAATGGTGGTTTATTTGAACATTGGTGAGGAAGGTTGCACCTGTGAAATGAATGGGCTCACCCTTCCAGGCCCTGTGGGGTTTCCTTCAACTGCCACCATCAAGGATGCCCCCAAGCCAACCACTCCCTCCTCTAGTAGTGGGATTGCCTCAGAGTTCAGCAGCGAGATGTCCACCTCAGAGGTGAGCAGTGAAGTGGGCTCCACAGCTTCTGATGAGCATAACACTGTGGGCCTGGAGGCTAGCTTGCTTCCGAGGCCAGAAAGGCGCTGTAGCCTGCACCCAGTACCCACTTCAGGAGTTTTTCAGCGCCAGCCTTCTTGTGCTACTTTTTCCAGCAATCAGTCTGACAATGGACTGGACAGTGACGATGACCAGCCTGTGGAAGGGGTCATCACGAATGGCAGTAGGGTAGAGGTCGAGGTAGACATCCACTGCTGCCGAGGAAGAGACCTTGAGAATTCTCCTACGCTCCCAAAGAATTCTTCCACCCCATGTCCAGAGGAACATGCCAGAGGATTATTTTTTGGGATCCGCAGACAGAACAGTGTGAATAGTGGTATACTTCTGCCAGTGAACAAAGACAAGACAGAGCTGCAGAAGTCTCCCTCTACTTCCTGTCTGTATGGAAAGAAACTCTCCAATGGTTCCATTGTGCCCCTAGAAGACAGCCTGAACCTCATTGAGGTGGCTACAGAGGCACCCAAAAGGAAGACTGGCTATTTTGCTGCCCCCACTCAGCTGGAACCAGAGGATCAGTTTGTTGTGCCTCGTGACCTAGAGGAAGAAGTGAAGGAGCAGATGAAGCAGCAGGAGAACAGGCCTGAGCCCGAGCCCAGCGAGGAAGACCCGGCCGAGCCTCCGGAGGAGTTTGATACAGCACTGTGATGATGCCCCAAGGGGCCGCAGCGTGGGGGAGGGCTGTGTGGTACTGGGGAAGGGACCTTCCGGAGATGCTCTGCCTCAGTGTTTCAAACCATAGATGTGTGGAGTAGAAATTGGAGCCAAAAAGTTGAGCACTATCAGGGTCTGGATGAGCTAGTGCCGCCATCAGTGTTAATCTTCCCATGGAACCTTCATTGGATTCTCAGCATTGCTGGGAGACTGCAGATGTTACTCTGTGTCAGCCCTGCCACCTGCCATTAACCCTTTCTCTCCTAGGATCATTTGAGAATTTGCCTGCCTGGGCAGGAAAGGGACTATACCTGTGGAGGAAGTAACTGAAGGTTGATTCCCTTTACTAATTGCTGCTGATGGATCTCTGTGACAGAGAAATCACCTTATGTCTCAGACTAACTAGTGGGGTGTGATGTGACTAGTCACATGGCTTTTCATTCTCTACGAGAATACAGCCTATCAAAATGATGTCTATTGGAGATACAGAACCAATCAAGCAGGTAATTTATGTATGTAATGTTATGTAACGAGAGCACTTTTCATTGACTGTGAATCTTTTTTTTGTTTGAATCTGCACTCGAGCCAATCTTCTTAGAGGCAGCCCAGCTCCTTTGTCCATAGGTAGAGGTAACTGAGGGTTGGAGCCTCCTTTGAGGGTACTTGCAAGGGTCCTGGAAATTGATCTGTTGAATGTCAGACTATGAAAGCTCCTGAGAAACTTGGGGTGTGAGGGTTTCATTTTGTAGAGATGGGGAAGGAGAACTAAGACTCCTTCCCCCAAGTCAAAAAGAGACCGGGCCCTGGATACGCTGACCCTTGCTAGGAACTAGGATCACAGGTCAGCTGTTTGTGGGTCAGCCTCCTTTTCTACATGGGAGAGTTGTCGGACAGCTCTTGACAGGTAGTCTGACACCTTGAGTGACAGCAAGTGGTTCTGTAGCAGGACTAGCTAGGAACATAGGGCAGACAGAGTGCACAGATGAGACTTGCTCCTCTCTCAAGAGCAGGATGTTTTCCAGAATGGTGGTAGTGAGTTGAACACTCACCCTGTAGTGTTGGACACTGCCCTTCTGAATGCTGCTGATTCTGCTGACACGGTTCAGAGCACTGGGCTCAACACCAGGGTAAAAAAACTGTTCAACTGAGAAATTGCCAAGCATACAGAAAACCTGTCATTTTTTTCATATTCTATATAATCATAGCAAATTACAGCTTCTTGTATATTTCTGTTGCTTTTTCCATTAGGTTTACATGGAAACTAATTCCTATTGATATAAATTTTGGTGTTGTTTGATTTTACTCAGTGGAAAATGAGCTGTGAAGTTTTAGAATATTGCACAACTAAAAAGTAGATTGGAACAATTTTTAATTTACTCTATCAGAAGCAAATTGTTAAATCTAAGATTGGGAGCATGAATTTTTCCTTTGTGTTTGGAGAGGAAGTTTTTGTTCACAGTAACACTGGAGAACAGATGAGCTTCCACAGATATCCTGTCTGCAGGGGGCCTGTGCTCTTGTGTCCATCAGTGGGTTACACCGGGGGAGGGGGTGCTCTATCACTCCAGCCACCACCTAATGTTTAGCCCTCAAAAATTTGTACTTGAGCCTAAAGTCATCAGGAACACTTAACTTCCTTCTGTCAAACTACTGTCAGTTACTGGAAAATATTAGAACTCAGGTCTTTGATTTGAGGTGGGACACAGTAGCTTATACAGAGTTTAGGTGTGTTAGAGAGATGAGAAACTGTGTTGTCACCTTATTTTTGTATGAAGAAAATGAAAAAAGAAAGAAAGAAAATGAGAATGAAGGGAAAACACAAGGTGCGGATGTAAGGCAGCCTCCGCAGACCCTCTGAGCTATAGAATGGTGGTGATGTTGAGAAATCAATTATTTGAGAAATAGCACTTCAGTAGCATAGTCTTAGAAAAAAAGTGTCTTTATATGTGATCTGTTTTCTTGTCTTCTATTTGTTTACTACCCCATTTACTAACGTCACCTCAAAACCCAGTCCTGAAATGACCTTGATAGAAGTAAACATCCTTGTTTTTGTGTTAGTGGAACTCTGTGGTCCCAGCGTCCTTTGTGGTGGAGTTTTCAGGATTCCGTAGGTTGTGCTGAGAAACCTCAGTATAGGCCAAACCAAAAGAATGGTTCTGTTTTTGTAATTTTCTTTCTTTTATGTCCTATCTCTACTCTGTATTAAAAAACAGAGGGTTAAAAGGCCATAGCCCATTCCCCTAAACATAATACACACCTCCTGGGACAGTGAGTTGGTCAGCTGATGTTATCTAGATAGGCTGTCAGATGAGTATGATCCCTTCCTTCCCTTTACCCAGAGGATGTGTTCTCCATGTGGCCAGAGGACCAGTTACCTCTACACAGAGTGCCCACTCTCCGTAGGATTCTTGTATCTCTGCCTGCATCTACCATTTAATTAATTTAAGAGAAATTCTGAGGCCGGGTGTGGTAAGACAGTGTCATGCAATTGCAGATCCTCACTTGGGAGGTGGAAGCAGGAGGATCAGGAATTCAGGGTTGTCCTTGGCTACAGAGAGAGTTCAAATCCAGTCTGGTATGCATGAGTCCTTTCCTCAAAACAAAATAAAGAGGGTTTCTGAAGGAAGAGCACACCAGGCTGTAGGTGCGGTTCAGGAGGCTCACTGGTAAAGAAGAATGCCTGTGCCCTCCAGCCAAGGTATTGTTTTAACCCAGTGGACAGACAACTGAAAACCCCAGGGTTGACAGAAATGAAGCTCTGGAGTCACTCTGGAGTCCAGTCATTGAGCAGACCACTCCTGACACAAGCAAGGCTTGATTACACTGCTGTGGAGCATACACGTGCAATAATCAGTGAACTCATTTCCCCGGTGTACAGAAAAGTCAACCGAGCAGCTGGTAATCTCTGGGTGCTATTACAGTGCGTGTGATGAGTGCTGTTTTCCAGGCTATCAGATTGGGCTGATCCTCTGAATATCCAGTAGTGCTCTTCTTTCTGTGTAGACCTTCAGCAAAAGCAGGTACTTGGAAATCACAGGCTCACCTTCTCTATCTATTCAATAATTATAGACCTCCATAAGGGAGCATTTGGCTGTTACCCATAAATGTACCAATTACTAAAGAATCTGTCTCCAAGCCATCTGGTGATGTCTGCAGCATCACTATAGAACTGTCTTGTGTCACTTTTTACTTCCCTCTGGGTGGAGCCTTTCAGACTCCCCAAGGCAGGTTAACCTTTCTCTCCAGGCAGTGACTTTGCCCTGTGGTTGGGCAAGCACTCTCTAGCCTGAGGGAAGCAGCTACATACATCTGCTCTGTACCATCATTTGGTGATCAGCCAATCAGCATTAGCTCCTTGTATCTAAATCTCATGCACCTCTCCCAAGATGCTATAGGGTTTCCTCTCACTGTTGCCAGTGGATGTCATCCAAACAGTGGGTTCATATCTTTGGTTTTTGTGCAATCATTGTTGTATTGTAGTTCTAAGATTCATTATAGTGTATTTTTGATATTTTTGAAATGTGTTAAATTTTTTAATTCAATAATATGAGCCAGAGCATGTTGCAGCAAATCTATTGTTTGTAAAAAATAATAACAATAAATAAAATAAAATGGAATATCTTTTCCATGCCTTTGCTTTATAAATGTTTTATGAACTATAATTATATGCAGAATTAGGTTCTTTACTAAGTATGTTTAGGACTTTTGTAGTTTTCTTTAGGGGAAAAAGAAGGACAAAATGCAAAACCTATTTTGTGACACTGTAAGCTGTGAGTTAAGACAATGAATAAAATGTTTTCTTTATTATTGAGCACTACATACAGCTACACAAGGAAATATAATCATATCTGTCCCCTGTTTCCTCCCAATTTCCTCCAACACACCCCTTTCAACTTAATTTTGTTTTATAACTTTCTACTACTAAGTCCAATTAGTCCTTCCTATAACAGTGTGGGTATGGGACCATGCATTGGAGCACGGGAAGACAAGCATGCTTCCAGTTTCCTAAGAACCTCCCAATAGGACCCACCTCCCCAAAACAACAGCCGTCCTGTGGACAAAGGCTTCAGTCACAGCGGACTGCATAACGAGATTGAGGCCAGTCTGAGCTATGTGAGATGCTCCACAAAAGCTCAGTACAGACAGCATAGTTCTTAAATGGGGGTTGTTAGCTGAGGAAACTCTACAGCTCCTTAAGTAGTCACAGCTGATGGTAACACAGGAGCCAGGGAGCTAGCTGGCCCTGGTCCGAATCCATTCCTTGAGGTGGGGCATTAGGACATTAGACTTTGTGAGTCTTGGCTTATGAGATGATTGCCATCCAGTGAAGCCTCTGAATTGGTGCTGCCCCTGCCCTCACTAGTGTCTTCTAGGCTGTGGATTTCAAGCGAGATCAACTACTTCTCAGTCCAAGTAAAGGCCGAGTTAAAGTCACCCTGCAGTCTTGTCATCTGGCATCGACATTTTAAAGCTTGCTGTATCAATGGCACACTGAGCTCCTTTGGTGTGCCAGGCAAGCACTGAAACTCCAATTCCTGATACCTCTGTCCCATGAGACACATCACATGTGTGGGTGGCAAAAGTGATATTTCCAAGCCTGTTCTTTACTTCGTGTGGGTATTCCCTGATGTCCCAAAGGCCACAAGAATTTGTTACTTGTAACACCCTCTAGTGTGAGTCAGAGGGTCCAAGTTTACACACACACACACACACACACACACTCACACACACACACACTTTTTATTTCTAATTATGTGTATGTATGTGTGGGCATGTGCACATGTGAGTGCAGGTGTCTTTGGAGTCAGAAAGAGGGTATCAGGTCCCAGGAGCTTAAGTTACAGAAGGCTATGAAACCCATGATCGAGTTCTGGGAAAAGCAGCAAGTTCTATTAACTGCTGAGCTATCTCTAGCCTGTGTCCAAGCCTTATCTCTGCTGCTTAAAGGTTTTGCGCCTAGGAAAGTTAACCTGTGTTTGGCAGCTTTTGTCATTAAACATAAATGACAGCATCTCTCATCAGTGCCAAATGCAACCAGAATGGTAGGTGGTGTTTTTAACCACTGTACAATAATGTCATGTAGTGAGTCACTGGTAAGGCAGCCCTTGCTCTTCCTGGGCCTGTCTCTGCATCTGTGGCACTCCAGTGACAAGCCTTAGCATGCCTGACAAATAGTGAATCCCATCAAGTTTGCTAGAGAGTTTCCAGCACTGAACTCTGGACTTAGAGCAGTGTGATTAGTCACTGATGGCCTCCAATCAGAAGAGGAGCTGCTGCTCAGGAGCCAGCTGGGAAGGGCTGGGGTCATAGGTCAGAGTCTCCTTTATCCGGTGAGAGACTCAAGGTGAGCAGAAGAATACCCAGAGAATAGTGTGTTGGGGTGCTGGTCTCTTCTTCAGGTGTACAATTTGAACTTGGAAATTGTTCAGTCTTTGCCACGCATGAAATCAGTGTGGGGCACTAGTCAGTCAATACTCAGGCCAAGAGCGACATAGCGAAGCAGGCATATCAGCTAAACAGTAGAGATTTCTTGGTGGCCATTTCTCCCCAAGTTTTGCTTCATCCTTACAAGATTTCTTCATCCTTATTTTACATTTGAATGTTTGCCTGCCTGTATGTACGTGCATGTCCCGTGTGCCTGGTGCCTTCAGATGGCAAATTGGGGTATTGGATCCCTGAAACTGGAGTTACAAATGGTTGTGAGCTGCCATGTGGGTCTGGGAGCTGAACCTGGGTCCTCTGTAAGCGTAGTAAAGTGCTGCTGTTAACTGCCTAGCCATCTCCCCATTCCTATTTTTCCATTTCTGCATGAGGTTTACTTTTGACAGGTCCCACAAGAATTACCAATATATGTGTTCAAGTGTGCAAATGCCATGATGTGCACAAGGTCAGAGAAAAACCTGAGGGAGTCCATTCTCTTTCCACCCTGAGGACCCTAGGGATCAGACTCAGGCCTTCAGACTTGGCAGTAGATTCCTTCACCCGTTGAACCATCTCTCCAGCCATTGAAGACTTGTGTTTTAAAAAAAAAAAATCAAAAGTCAATGCCAATGGATACCCCCCCCCCCCCACACACACACACACCTACTTGGAACATCCAGGGGAAAACATTTTCCCCTGGTCTGTGAGGCTGGAATCCTAAAGAGTAATCAAGCTGAAAGCATGTCGCTTCCTGTGTAAGTAGCCCAACCCCTCCTCCATCCCTGGAGAATTACTATGGCTCCTTCTAACAGAGTGGCCCCCTCTGGGAAGGAGAGAGAAACAGTTACTCATTGACAACTACCAAGTACAACACTGCATTGTTACCCATTTTTAGAAAAGGGTTTTAATTTTACGCATAAGACTGTTTGCCTGCTTGTATGTATGTGCACCACATTCATGCAGAGTCCTTGAAGTCCAGAAGAGGAACTGAAGTTCTAGACTGTTGTTGAGTCAGGTGGGTGCTCTGAGGCGAACCTGAGTCCTCTGGAAGAGCAGCCAGTGCCTTTAACAGCTGAGACATCTCTCCAGCCCTGAAGGTTGCCTTTTCATATCTTCCGCTATATCTATGTTTCCAGTGGAGGAAGGATTTCTACTGTAGCTCTGCACTTGCTACCCTCTGATGTGTTCTCAGCTCTCAGATTTTCTTTGGTTAGTCTCCTACTTAACACTATTGCCTCACCGCATGGCAAGAGCCCTACCATAAGGGCATACCCAGGCTTGCCAGATGGCTCTTTTCAACAAGTATGATTTCCCTCGACTCCAAGCTTTCATGGGGTCAGCCAAAAGACCTTCACAACTTAACGTGCTCCGGTGCCTGGGGGAGCTTGGGAAATCACCCTAGCTGTGCTTGTAGGGAGGAACAAAGGAGAGTTCAGATCTCTACTTAGAGTGTCCCAGACCACACGTATTCTGGGACATCACTGTAATTGTGGTGCTGATTTTCACTGTCTTTGTAGCGCTTCTGTTCTCGGTAGGCCCGCAAGGCTAGCACCACGCTGGCAGTGTACATAATCACCAGAAGGCAAGCGAAGGTGGCCGCTGCCCCGTCGGTGCCTGCCAGCTGGCAGTTCATCCAGGTGAGACCCCTGCGGGCATAGAGCCTCTCTCTGTTTTTGCAAGTATCAGTGGAATTGATGCGCAATGCAACGTGCAGGTAAATGCCAATGCCGACACAGTAGCCGACCGCAGCCAAGAGGCTGAAGGCGGCCTCCAGCAGCAGCCACCTCCCTGGCAGCTTCCTTAAACTCTTGGCTCCCTTCAGTAAAACTCCCATAGTGAGGACGCCCAGCCCCAGGGAAACAGCCACACCACCATAGATCAGGGGCGACCGTAGGATCGTGTACTGCTGGTCCAGCTGCCGAACCTGCTCCAGTTCCGTGCCCTCAAAAGGTGAGTAGTAGTTATTCCCAAAGCCGCTGCCGCTGGCAAAGCTGGCGCTGAATCCGGCCAAGACAAAGTAGGAGGCCACGATGCACATGAGAACCATGCCATTCAAAATCACCTCCACTATCTGCACCACACCTGGGGGAAGAGAGAGTCTGATTTAAGGCTAGAACACTCACCGGGTCAACTAGGGATCCCCTAGGTCAGAAGATAACCCGTTCGATTCAGCGGCCTTATCAATATTCTTGGTTTTGTCTTAAAAAAACAAGTAATTTAAAATCCTAGTGCTTGTGGTGGGACCCAGGTCACGTGCATGTTAGGCAAGTGCCTTGCCAGTGGGCTGTACATTAGTCCGGTTGTTCCTAAAACATACTTTAAAAAATCATTGCCAGTTGGATGGGTTGAGCAAGGGCTCAGTGCTCAGAGCACTTGTGGCTCTTGCCTCAGGACCTGGGTTAGGTTCCCAGAACCCACACAGTAGTTCACAACCTCTGTAATTCCGGTTCCAAGGGATCCCATGCCCTCTTCTGACCTAAGTGGGTACCAGGTATTCAAACACTGCATCTGCAAAACCTTCATATATATAAAATACACATTCTTATAAAAAAAATCAATTGTCAATCTGAAAAACTTGGAGACTTAAAAATTTTAAAATTATTATTATTATTATTATTATTATTATTATTATTATTATTATTATTATTATTTTACATAGGGTCTTGTTTTGTAGTCCAGGCTGGCCTTGAATTCCTTATCTACCTGCCTTAGCTTCCTAAGTATTAGGATTACAAGTGTGTAGTACTGTAACTGGCTTAGGGTAGTTTAAAAAGTTAAATATATGTGTACCATGTGTCTCTGCTATTTACCTTAAAGAAATAAAGTTGGTAGTTTGAGGAGGATGGCCTTTAGTGAAGACTAGCCTGTGCTCCACAATGAGAGGCAGCCTCAAAATTTAAGAAAAGGAAGAAAACCACAGAAACATGGTTGTGAATCCTCAGGGTAGTAGCTTTATTTGTAGCAGCTGAATGCTGGGAGAGCCTACCCTCGAGCAGTGAATGGTTCAGGTGCCCGACCCCCACTCCTCGCCCCCAGCGAATGCCCTATCCAGCAACAAGGAGTCATGGACCTGCAACAACCTGGGTGAGTTTTAGGGTAATTATGAGTGTGGTGGGGGGGGCGGGGGAGAGGGGAGGAGTTCTGGTCTCAGAAGGCTACTTGATTCTGTCTGTGGAACGGTCTCAGTGGGAGAGAATCCTGGCAGCGTGCACACGGGTGGTGACTGGGACAGGGATAAGTGGGAGAGAGAGGAAGAAAAGGATGCATGTGGCTGTGAGGGTGCATTCAGCACTAGAGGTGTCTGCTGGGATGGAGTGCTTCCGGGTTTCATTGCGGTGATCACACTAATACAGTGATAAAACCGCACGGATGAGTACGTGTGCAACTGTGTGAGGAGTGGTACCCAAGCGGCGATTTCTGGGTCCTGCTACCCTCATTGAAGACACTGCGACTACAGAAAGCCCCTGAAGAGTACAAAAGGTCACTCTGTGCTGCTCTGTGGCTTCTTGGGAGATTTCAAATGAAGTATAAACTGAAAAATTTTCATTCATGTTCTCCCCTACCCTCAAAGAATAGTCTTGCTATGTAACCCAGACACCACAACTCTTAGCATTTTCATAGTTTTTTAATACACCCCTTGCTTCTTTCTGTCTCTGACTCTCTCTCTCCCTCCCCCTCTCTCTGTGTGTATATGCATATGTTCAGGTATGTGTCTATGTATGTATGTTTGTGGTGGAAGGTCATGCATATACATATGTTGAGTGTATAAAGGTCAGAGGACAACCTCAGGTGTCAATTCCTCAGGTGTCTCCCACCTTTTCTTGGAAACAGGTCTGTTGCTGACCTGGAACTTCACCAAAAAGGTTTGTGTAGCTAGCTAGAGTTCTACCATCTCTGCCTCCCATCTCACCAGCACAGGGATCACAGGCATCCCCCACTGAGCCTGGCTTTTGACACACATTCTGGGGGTCTGAACTGACTGTGAGGCAAGCACTTTACCCGTGGAACCAACTCCTCAGCCCACTTTCCAGCTTTTCTTTATGCAAATAAAAACATCCAAATCTGTGCTGCACTTTCCTCCTCCCCCTCCCAACATAAATGTAGCACACACAGCATCAAGCATCCTGCTGGTGTCATGTACTCTATGCCAGCGACATCTCTATGTCAGTCTGCCCAGAGGCCACATCATTCGTTACATGACTTCCAGCTCACTTGTATGGATGGACCAGTTTGCTAAACCAGGTTTCTACAGAGAGATGCTTGGGCTGTTCATGTGTAGGGAGTTTCTCAGAAGTCTGGCAGATTTTCAGATTCCACAAGGCAGTGAGAGCCACCAGGTGGGTCAAGATTGAACACCTCTTGTCTATTGGTTGTCCCTGCAGAAGCTTCAGGCTGTGCTCTAGCTTTCTAGAAGTCTGAGTATCATCCTCTTGGGGTGCAGAGGCAAGAATGCAAATGAACCCTGAATTCAAATACCAGATTTCAGTGTCTATTCTTTACTGGTCAATGACCCTGCCGGGATCACTGAAGACCTTCTAAGCCTTAGACATTTTATCTGATGAATGAAGATAAGGCTTCCAGCCCCACCCCGCCTCCCTCTCCCACAGGCCTGTGGGAGGGGTCAAGTGGAAGGGGGAACAATTAGCTCACCCAGTTGCAGCTTCTGCACCCGAAGTTTCCACTAAAAATTAAAAAGTGTCTGACCATGAAACAAAGCAGGCTTTTTCTTAGCGGTGTTCTCTAGACAATACATTTTAGCAACTCTTTGCATAGCATTTATATTGATAAGTAATCCAGGGATAGCAGGAAGCTATAGATAGGTTATACACCAATACCATGACATTTTTATTCAGGAGACCAGAGCACTCTCAGATTTAAATATTGGAGGGGACCCTGGGGCCAGTCCCTGTGGACACTAATACATGACTAAAATTCCTTGGAAATCATAAATGGATGATAAGACATCTCTGTAATGTTCTAAAATGTGAGGAGAGCAGTATGAAACGTGAGAAGAAGTGGGAGAGAATTTTGAAAAAGTGCTGTCTCCCAGAGATTAACACATTACACTAACAGGCACCATGATTATCACAGAGGCATGATTATCACGGTAGATGCTGGTTCTACAATCCTCAGGCATAGCTTGCTGCGCCTATCTTCTGCAGGCCCACATGAATTCCTGAAAAGCCAGGGGGCACAGCAGCATGGGGATCTGAGAGTTGAGAAATTGCATTGCTCTTATTTAAAATTCAACATCAGATTCAAACTGCCCACTCTTCATCCAGGCTCTGTAAGTACAACAAATGATGAACCAGCCCAGATGTCACTGGTGGGGGGCAGCTGTCTCCCACACTCCACATCTTTCTCTACCCTGATTTTCCTTCTGTCAGCATGTAGAAACAGAAACAGTGTACTGATACAAGAGATGGGAAACATGACCCCTCTCCTTGTGGTACACACAGCTCACACCTCTTGGCTGGAGTGGAAGAAATCTAGGCTTCCATGTCTTCTGCTAGGTGCAGTGATAACAGGGTTTATTGAAGGAATACCACTACAGGGACTATTTTGGACACCAAGGAGCCAGACCTGCCTTAGCCAAACTACTCCTTGCACAGTCACAAGTATCCTTCAGCATGCAGTGAATGCAGAAATTTACATTAGAGAAAAAGAAAACAGGGAAGACATTGCAATCAGTCTCTGGTTGGGATGGGTCAGGTCTGCAGAGAGACTACAGAGGTCTGTGTCTGTGGAAACAGAGACTCTGAAGCTCCCTGCACCTTTGCTGTAAACAGCAGCTTGCTGAGCAAGACTGCCTTTACAGTTGACCATGTAACACTCGGCTTACGTCTGTGTCTGCTTCTGCTTGTGTGCCATGCATAACTGTTTTAGGGGAAAAAAACCCAAGGCGAGCAAGTCAGTTTGATCTTTTTATTTTGCAAAAATAAAATGAATGTGTTCAGTCAAGATAGCTATAGAATGAAAAATAAAAATCTCCCCTTTTCTTTGAGCAAAATCTCTCACAGTGTTCAAGAGGATTTCTAACCATGTACGTCAGAGTTATGCAATTCTGTCCCTAAACCCAAAGTCTTCTAAATCAATCAGTGGCATCTAAATGAATATTGTATTACCAACATAAAGAAAACTGCAGCTTCCAAATCAAAAATTTTCTTTGAAATGCTTGGATTCCTATCAAGCAAAGAACATATTCACTTAAGTTGTAATTCACATTGTCCAGTCTATGAAGTTATCTGTCCAAAAGTAACATTCCTCTGTTGGGAAATAGACTACACATTCTTTTCCTTTGGGTAGATCCTGAATACCAGCTGTGGGGTTGGAGACTTCATACAATGGCACATTTACAAGAGGTACAAATGCTTATTGAGTGCTGGGGCCTGTAGAATGACTTCTTTGCAGCTCAGTGAATTTAATCTGATTTTCTTTTCCTTACGCCACACCCTCACACTCAAGTGTTTCTGGGAAAGTGTCCCCAGACTCCACAGAGTTGAAGGAGTACAAGGACCAGATACTTGGTGTGGTGATGCTGGGTGCATCTACTGAAGAGAGCCAAGTTTAGGACAGTTCAGGTGGAGTTATCTCCTGTCAATGTAGATTTGTGTGAGCTCCAGGGATAAGTTTCCAATGCAATTGTCCCTGCCCTGATCATGAAGTGCACTTTGCCTTCCTGCTGTGGGTCCTGACCTCTATTAGCTCCTTCTTTGTCTGGCTTGGAGACAGGGTCTTGCTACTATATATCCCAGGCTAGCCTTGAACTCAAGATCCTTCTGCCTCCACCTTACAAGTGCTAGGATTATAAGATTACAGGCCTGTATCATCATGCCTGGCTCTAGTGTTTTGGGTTTTGATATATTTTTGGCTAGTGCCATCACATCCAGATTCCAGAAACCAGTGAAACACTGCTCCAGGCAACCAGGAGCTAAACCTAGCATATCTACATTAGCTTAGTATTTTGGAAGCATTAGTGAGTTCCACTTCAAAGAATTCTTGAGAAAGATGATGGTTGAAAGTGACTTCTATCATACATTCCAGAAGTCTAAAACTCAAGGATTTCTGTGGGCTTCTCCTTCAGCTTCTTGACTTTTCGGTAACCCCTAAAGGCCAGGACAGCTCCCACGGTGAAGACCACAATGCCCATGGCTGCAAAAACTCCTGCTCCTATGTCTCCCCCATGGGTACCGCAATTGAAGCCACTGTAACCTTTGCTCTGGTACAGGGCCTCCCGCTCCTTACACACGTCCGAGCTATAGGCAGCAGAGAGGTGTTGGAAGAAGAAGTACAAGGCTGGGATGTATGCCCCAGCAATGAGCACGTCTATCACGCCCTCGATCACCAGACACAGTGGACAGTGCCATGGGACCCGCAGGACGCCCCCGAGGATCAGGAGACAGGAGAAGGTCATGAGGGCTCCGCTGTAGGCCATTGCTGCAGTAACCATGGGCAGCTTGAGCTGATAGAACTGCACATCCAGCTGCTGGGCTTTCTCCCCGTCAGCGCCATTGAAGCCACTGTAAGCCCCTCCGTACTGGTAGTAGTAAATCCCCCCCAGGCTGGTGATGCCCGTGTAGCCCCCTGTGGAATTGTAAGAGATAGAGCTGCAGGCCAAGATCAACAAGTTCAGCAGAACCTCCAGCATCTGGCAGCAGGCTGTAAGAAAAGGGTGTTACTGCTCTAAGATGCTGTTTTTGCACTAGGAGACTCTTCACCAGCCTTCCCAGGAAGCACAGCCCACTGGTTCCTTCTTCTGCCCACAGTACACAGTGCAAGCTCCGCAGTTAGTGTCAGGTGGCAGCAGGGATGCTTTTCTTTTGACTGAAAAGCATAAGGCTCAAAAAAGCCAAGTAGGGCAGGGTGGTGGTGGTGGTGGTGGGGATGGTGCACACCTTTAATCCCAGTACTCAGGAGGCAGAATCAGGTGTCCCTGAGTTCAAGACCAGCCTGGTCTACAAAGCAAGTTCCAGGACAGCCAGGACTGTTACACAGAGAAACCCTGTCTCAAAAAACAAAAACTACCTACCTACCTAACAAACAAACAAACAAACAAAAAAACCCCAACAGAGATGGCTGTCTGTAAAATGCTTGCCTTGTAAACATGAGAATCCATGTTTGATCCTCAGCATACATGCAAAATACTAGGCGTGGTGGCACATGACTGTAACCTAGCACTTGGGAGGCAGAGATAGGAAGGTCAGGAGTTCTTGGCCAGCCTTAACTACATAGTAAAGTTGAGACTAACCTGGACTACATGAGATCTACCCTCTCTATAAATACACATTTTTTTCCCTATCTCAGTACATCTAAATTTTAATTTTAAGTATCTTTTTATATCTCTGTAAACATAAATCTAATTTATAGATTTATCTTTAATTTTTATTATTTACATATGTGAGTATATGTGCATGTGTGTGCAGGTGCCCAAAAAGCCAGAAGAAGATGCCATTATCTCCTGGAGCTTAGTTACAGATATTTGTGGTCCTCATCATAGAGCAGCAAGTGCTGTTAACCCCTGAGCCACCTCTTCAGCCTTAGCTCAGGACTTTAAAAGATGTATAGAGTATTCTAATGGTTTAAATTTCTTTGAAGCAGTTTCACCACGTAGTACAGGCTAGCCTGAAACTCTTGATCCTTCTGCCTCAGCTTCTCAATGGCTGGCATTACAGGCACGTGCCATCATTCCTGGCATCATAATGAATTTAACCACCTCAATGGGATGAAGGGACATGTAGGTTTCTCCAGTGCATTGCTACATGACAAAATGTTTGTGGTCCTAGGGATGGGAACCCAGGGCCTCACATATACTTCCCCTCCTGCCAGAAAGACTTTTTCTAATGGAACACAGGAAGGGCTGGAGCCCTCACAGAGCTCCTCCGTCCTCTGTTGGGCTTAGCAGATCCACAAAGTCATGAGCAGGGCTGTGCAGACAAAGTGGCTCGGAGTTCACAGGTCTTGGCCGACACTGGATCCCGAGATCAGCAATTCAACCTCTGGCTCAGGCCCAGTCTCCAGACCCGCTGTGAGTTAGCCCCATTTGAGTCAGCTGCACTTGGGAATCCTGACACAATCGCAGTACAGACTGGTAATATATTAGTGTTATTAAAAAGGAGAGGTTGAAAATATCAATTAGAAAAAGATCACACATGAGTCTCTTCCATGACCCTTTTCAGGGAACACAAGCTAATGCACTGGAACACAGATGAGAAAAGGAGGCTCTGATGGAACACAGCTGGGATAAGGAGGCTCTGATGATGGAACACAGCTGGGAAAAGAAGGCTCTGATGGAACACAGCTGGGCAAAGGAGGCTCTGATGGAACACAGCTGGGCAAAGGAGGCTCTGATGGAACACAGCTGGGAAAAGGAGGCTCTGATGGAACACAGCTGGGAAAAGGAGGCTCTGATGATGGAACACAGCTGGGCAAAGGAGGCTCTGATGGAACACAGCTGGGAAAAGGAGGCTCTGATGGAATACAGCTGGGAAAAGGAGGCTCTGATGGAATACAGCTGGGAAAAGGAGGCTCTGATGGAACACAGCTGGGCAAAGGAGGCTCTGATGGAACACAGCTGGGAAAAGGAGGCTCTGATGATGGAACACAGCTGGGAAAAGGAGGCTCTGATGGAACACAGCTGGGAAAAGGAGGCTCTGATGGAATACAGCTGGGAAAAGGAGGCTCTGATGGAATACAGCTGGGAAAAGGAGGCTCTGATGGAACACAGCTGGGCAAAGGAGGCTCTGATGGAACACAGCTGGGAAAAGGAGGCTCTGATGATGGAACACAGCTGGGAAAAGGAGGCTCTGATGATGGAACACAGCTGGGAAAAGGAGGCTCTGATGGAACACAGCTGGGAAAAGGAGGCTCTGATGGAACACAGCTGGGAAAAGGGTCCTACTGCAGGAAGTCCATTTCTCCCTGCCCTCTCCTCCTGCCTCTGCTTCTTGGCCACCAGGAAGTGGACTGATCCCAAAGACTCTCCCTGTCTTGATGGGCTGAAACCTCTGAGACTGTGACCCTTGATCTCTGAAGTTGTTTCCTGTTGTATGCAGATACATGCATCCTTCAACAGAGTTAGCTTCTTCTTAAGGAAGTGTCCCTTTGAAATGCAAACCCCAAAGACTCTCAACAGCTACACTTGAAGGTTCTAAGCCAAACAGCAGCACTCCTGACAGCTCTAGGGGCTGGAGAGCTCCTCCATAGGTAATATGTTTGCTGCACATGCATGAATGTGTAGTATCCAGTGCTAGGGAGGTGGAGATGAGTGATCCCAGGCTGGTCAGCCAGCCTAACCTATTTGCATGTCTCAGGCCATGTGTCAAAACACAAGGTGGACAGCACTTGAGGAGTGATGTTGCGCTGTCTCGGTTCTGCATGCATATACAGAATGGGGAAAACAACTGTATTAATTGGGAGAAAAATGAAACAATTTTATTTTATTTTATTTTTTTTTTTTGAGAAAGTGTTTTCCTCCACAGTGTAGGTTTCCAGAACCTTGTGATCCTCCCACCTCAGCCTCCCAAGTGCTAGAATTTCAAGTGTTTCCTACCAAGCCCAGCTTCTCTATTTTGTTTTGAGACAGTCTATGTCACCTTGATTGATCTACATCATGAACTCAACTGATCCTCTCACCTCAGCCTCCTAGGTCGCTGGGACTGCTGCTGTGTGTGCCTCTGTGCCTGGATGAAAAATCAGACTTTCAAAGAGTCTTTGCAGCAATGGCCAGAAGCTATCAGTAAGTACAAACCCAGTGGTTTAAGGACTAAGCTCCTAAGGCCAGGGGGAAGAACAAGACCGTGGGGAGGAGGAAGTGTCCCTTATGCAAATGGGACTAGCCCCACACCTGCCCCTCCAAACAGTCCACCAACATCATCTACACCCACAGAGGACTGGGGGGCAGGTTCAAGGGAAGCCTTGGGTGTATACCTGCTCTCAGTCCCTAGAGATGTCTTGCTTGCAAAAGTAAAGTTGGCACTCATCTCTTTCTGTTGATCTGAGTGTTCTACTGAACTTTCTAAGGCTGAATAACAGACCAGACTTCAGAGTGTCCCCAGAGGGCCACAAGGTGCCTTATTTACTGGGAGGGATGGGGATGGAATGACATGATTTCACTGACAAAGAAAAGGCCACAAAGAATCCACTCTCCTGTGGACTTAGACGCTTTCAGGTAATAGCACCCAGGTTTGTCTTCCCTGCTCTAGCCAGTCCTGATGCAGATGGCTGTCTCTCCACACAGTGCCCCTCCCGCCATGCGCCTGTGGGGAGCTCGGGACACCAGCGTCTCAACGGATCCTATCTGTTAGTTTCTGAGGGTTGAACCACCTTAAAGCTTCCCAAGCTGGGACTTCTACATCCACCACTAGGCTCAAAGCCAAATATCCAGAAGCAATTAGCCCTGGATTTTTGGTGTGTTTTGGTCAGAAGCCTAAGGCCCTGCCCTTTCCTCTAATCAATTATAGAAAGGGGAGAAGAAAAGAAAGCTTGTTAGCCAGCCGAAAGCTTGTTCCTGTTATTTACAGCACCAGAGAAGCACATTCTTCAAGGAAAGGCTTTGAGGCCTTAGGCTGGGGCTCTAAGTTTCAATTCCAGTGTCTTCACTCAATTGGGCTACATGACCTGGGTAGCTTGCTGTGCCTCTCTGAACCTCGGGAGTTGTTAAGAGGGTTAAAGACACCACTGGCAGTAGCATATGCAACCCAGCTGATGAAGATTCCTGTAGTCAGATGGCTTAGAGGCCTTTCATCTAAATTCTTTGTAATCCTATGATCTCTACTCCTTTGACATCACCTTGGCACAGCTTCAGCTCCATGATTTCTCCCCCTGTAGGCTGGGATGTTTCCACACTTAGTCATGGGCAGCCTCAGCAGACTAAACACAGTCACTGCACGACAGGTTCACCCTGAAAAACCAGATTTTCTTCCTTGCTGGCAAGGCTGGGACCTGGGAGGACAGGCTTGATGATAAATTGATTTTGTTTTGTTTAAGTTGAGACAGTGTCCTATAGCTCAGGCTGGTCTCTGAAATCCTGATCCTCCTTTACTCACTGACCACATACCACCATGCCAGACTTTTGCTTATTTATTTTTTGAACTTCATTTGTGTGTGTATATGGCATGTGTGTGGAAGTCGGAGAACAACTTGGGGGAGTTGTGTCTCTCCTTTCACCAAGTAGCTCCTAAGGATTGAACTGGGGTCAATCCTTAGTAACCGAATGCTTGGCATCGGGTCTCTATGGAGACCATCCATTCCTGTTTGGTTTGAGGAGCAAGTTGATTATCTGCTGTCATGATGCTTGCTGTGTCAGAGGCACCACTGTCCACGACAAGCAGCCCCCACCATACTGAATGTACCAAGTTCCACCAGGGGGGCTGAAGGGTGGAAGCGTGGTTGACCCATGCTCAGAGCCAGGCACATTGCGTGAGGTTCAGGACCCTCACTGCACTGTCAGACCTTCCTGTCTTTTTCTTTTTTTCAGGCAATAACCCCATGCATACCCTGGAAATGAGAATACTAGGAACCCAAGGGGAAAACTCAACGGGCTTTCAGTTCACCAACTCATACCCTTCCAACCCCTACCTTGCCTCTCCTCAAGCCATTTGGAATATAAATGGTCAGATGGGGTCCCCCAAGGCTCACCTCTCCCTGAGCACAAGTATCTGCATTTGTGGCATTCCAGGAGCCCCTCAGCTTCAGACTGGTAATATTCCTCTTCCTGTCTTGCAGGGCGGGAGTGTACAGACACATATCTTTCTGAAGCAAGTTCACTGTAACCAAGGAGCACACAGACGTTAGGGATGGGACAGCAACTCAATACTTTGTTAAGACTTCATTTTTTTGTGTGTTTTTGTTGTTGTTGTTGTTTTAAATACATTCCAGAGTATGCTGTCTAGGCTTGCCTTAAACATGTGTTCTTCCTGCCTCAGCCTCCCAAGTGCTAGGTCACAGATGAGTGCTACTATGCCTACTGGTACTAGAACTCCCAATTCAATAATGAAGCTTGGCTTTGAACACCTAACTAATTCTCTTGCCTCCACTTTCCAAGTGCTGGGATTATAGACATGTACCATCACACCCAGCCAGGCTACTTTTGAGATCTTTCTGCTATTTCTCCCTTGGCCACCCCTGGCACCTTCTGTTTCCTTGTCTTTCCATTTGTCTAATATATCCTGGGCTCTGCCCAGGATTCAACAGGAAGCTGCATTCTACTTGGTTGATTGGGGCCAATTTTCTAGGACACAGACGTCATCCCACTTTTCTTTGGTGTAAAATCCTTAACGCTTTTGTCAATGCCCAGGAGGCTCTTGCATTGTACATACTCACAACCCAGGGTCACTGAGCCAGCAGCAGTGAGCAGCCCTCCACACCTAAAGACGGCCAAGCCCTCTGGGCCACCGAGGAAACTGTTCTTCTGTTTGAAACACCTTTCTCTTCCTCTTCCATCTTCCTTTCACAGAACTCAACTCTAGGTCTCCTTCCTTGGGATCCTGTCTATGCTTAGACAGGAGCCCAGCTTTATTCCTGCCCCCCCTTTTTTTCTAGGAACTGATGACACACTGGGTTGTGGTTGGCTGTTTTCACTGCTACCCGCCTGCACCAGTCTGAACCCTGACAGTAAATTACTGCATGCCAGCCCCTGTATGTCCTCCTTCCAATAAATACTTGAGAGGAGGACAGACAGACGCTGCCCTTTGGTCGGAACCTCTAAACATGGAACGAACAAATGCATTTCTTTCATTCACTTTGGGGTGAGATGGGGTAACCAGGGCTCTGGCTTATAAGGAAACCTGCAAATGTACTTATTGTTTCTATTCCAGTGGTTGCAGTTCAAGATGGGTGCAGTCAGGGAAACGATAGTGAGGGTCAAAGAGTAAAAGAGCAGACTGAATCTGGGCGCAGCTTTTGTAATGCTAGTTGGTTTTAGATAGTGTAACATAAACTCATGATAGCAGCTTTCCCCGATGTATGGACGAAGCCTTCAAGGCCAACAGCAGAGGCCAGGTATCACAGTATAGAGCGTGGTATTAGCTAGAACGGTTGTCTCTAGGGAAAAGAATGCCCACAGTTCTGACGAAAAAGACAGTCTCACCCATCCGGGTAACATTTCCTTTACTCCATTTGCTCACTCTGCAGAGCCTGGCTCCAGTCTGCACTCTGACTAACATCTGTGGGATTGGATGGCAGGCTAACTCTCCAGGAGGGGGTGTGGCGACCAGGCCACCTGTGGCCCTCCTTTCCATCGCCAGTTACAAACCTTCCAGAACACAGGTGCTTAGGGGAATTCCGGGTCCTACAGGTGACATTCGTCCATCCAGGTTCAAACAAGCATAAGATCTGAAAGGTGCTGCTTAGAAAGACCTCGCCGACAAAGGGGTTACAAACCCACTGGCTTCTTGTTTAAAAGTGCAAACGTCTGCTGCGTGTATGGCCTTGGCAGGAGGAGCAAGTCCAACTATTAACTCTTCGTTGGGCTAACTTAGTTCAGCCCCCTCCCGCCCCCGCCCCTGAAAACAGTGCTTTGGACGGTATGGAGGGCTAACTTGAGAACAGGGTGTAAGGCTCTGTAGTCTTAGCAGAGTCATCTGACCACTTGAGTGAGCCTCTAGCTAGCCCCACCCACTCAGCCTTCTAAACCGTTCCGGTTTCGGTCCTGAAACTCTTTCTTCCTCTGGTTCTAGGTCCTCTTTCTCCTTGGGCAATCAAGTTCAAACAAAGGGTTGGGGACGCCGTAGTGTCACCCCCGCGCGCCGGCTAGGATAGGCACGGTCCGGGGCCCCAGCAGGTGCATCGCTCACCTGTCCAACCCGCGGCGCCCAAGGCCCTGCTTCGGCCGCGGCTCCGGGCCTCCCCAGGGCGCGGGCCCGGGGGTCGGGGCTGTGTCCCAACTGGGCACCCAGGGCTCCGGCCGCGCACGGCTTTGGCGGGGCTTCTCCCAGGCTCTTTGTTCAGCTGCACGATGGCCCGCGTCCCTGTGTCTGTCCTGGCGCGGGTCTCGGTCGGTCCTTCGTTCCCTGCCCGCTCGACGGTCCCCGTTTCCTCTCACGTCCCCATTCCTCTCCCTGTGCCTGTCCCCGGCTCGATCCCGCGGCCGCTCGACGTGGCGGTCTCGGTCCCGGTGCGGGCGACAGTCTGGATCTCGCTCTCTCGGATGGGCCCGGGGCTCGCGAGTCCCCAAAGTATCTTCCATGGCCTGGTTTTTGTCCCTGCCCGGAAACGACCCGAGGGCAACAACCAACCACAAGTTTCCCAGGCCAGGCTTAAGGACAGGGCAGTGGCAGCTCACCTGTGCGCACGCGCACTCGCCCTCGGACGGTCCCGAGAGGTGACCTGCCCCTGGCCGCCAGGGGGCGCTCGTGGTGCCGGGCAGAGGAGGTGGCGGACAGGTTCATTTTGAAATAGCTGTCAGTCCCAGGTGCTATGGGATTAGTAAAAGTTAAGCGGTCCAGAGAGCAGGTGACGGGATGTGGCCAAATCAGCTGAGCCTTCAAACGCTGTCTTTTACGTAGAGACATCAGGAAGCCAGACCAATCGCCTGCTTATTTACTTTCGTGGTACTGGGTTTTAATCCCAGGACTTTGCATGTCTTGGTAAGTGGTCTACTGGGCTGCATCCCCAGTTCCAAACTAAGATTATTAAACCCGCTAAGACAGTCTCGTGCCACTGGGTATGGGTTCGAGCCTTCTGATAGAAAAGGAGAAAGAGTTGGCAGCTTTGCTGGCTGCTCTAAACCTGGGGGCGTGACTCCACTCCCAGCCAGTGAAGCCAGCAGTGGTGATTGCTTGTTGATCAACGTGCAAAGCATCTTGGCCTCGCTTCCCCAGATTGTACCCATCTATTCAATTATCCATCCTTAGCCATCCACCCAGCCAGCCCTATATCTACCCACTCATTCATCCAGCCTCCCATCCACTGTTCCCCTCCCTCCTTAGAGAAGCTGTGTTGCCAATCCATTTATCGGCATAGCCCCATATTTATAAAACACTAAAGAGAGAGAGAGAGAGAGGAAGAGAAAGAGAGAGAGAGAATTATTGTATTCATAATCATCAACCTTTAATTTTGTCAAGTAAGGACATTTAAAAAATCCAGAAAACTGGCCTGTTAGTTCTTTTGGCAAGTGTGTGGGGGTACCCGACTTAGACAGTGCAGGAGATGATGCAGGGAAGTCCTCTTGGGCAGTTAGTGCTCCGGTGTATGCAGAGGCTGGACAAGAATGTGCAAAGGCAAAGCTCGAAAATTAGTGGGAGTGCTCTGCTCTGTGGGGACTGAGGAATCGGTGACTCAGGGAGCTATTTTTAAATTGTGGTTTTCAAGATAATGGGGTTCTGAGGGAGTGCCTGCTTGGAGACCCAGTCTGATTGTTGAGCTGACCCCTGTTTCTGATGATATCACCTATGTCTCCAGCCATCACAATGGATGCATGGGACAGAACACATGCTCCAGTTGGGGTGAGATGTCCCCTGGGTGGGTTCTGAAGGAGAGTTACAGCAGCAGGCAGAGTCTTTCCAGAGCTTTATATATAGTACTGTTTTTGCATTTCATTTCTCATAGCTGGAAGACAGCCCTCTGTGGCTCCCATCCATGAAGAATGGGTGTTGGGGGCAGGCAGAAGTCTGTGATCCCTGAAAGAATTGCAATTGACTCATCCATGCAGTTTCAACTCTGCTTTGCGAATGTTATGAATCAGTCTCCTAGCCACTTCTGCAGAGGCTTTGGTGCCAAGCTCTATGTCAGATTCTGCCAATGTTACCACTAAGGCTACAAGATGCAGAGCAAGAGCCTTACAAACTCCAGAGGATTGCTCTTCCTCACCCCTGTATTCATCTATGGCTATTACCACTGAGCAGAATGCTAATCTCTGAAATCCCTTTTCTTCCCAATAGCTTTAAACCTGAGCCAGGTATCACTGGTAGACCACACCTACAATTCTAGCCTGTGATCTCTGTAAATCATATGTTGGAAGGTTGAAGCAGGAGGAGTATTGATGTTTAATAAGGATCAGGAGAAACAAATAGGCTGAATAGATGTTTATTCAGGGAGAAATAACTTACAACATAGACAGATGAACACCAGCAGGTTCCTGGTCCCAAGGATGCCTCCAGATGTACTCCTGTCCCCCTGCTGCAAGCAAGAGAGCTCTCTGAGCCCCCTCCTCAGACTTAGTTCCCCCCAGGTCATGTCTAGCCCTGTCTCCATCCCCAATGGGCATGGTCTATGCCACAGGTGCAGACAAGGTGAATATCTCAGCCACCAGTTTGAGACCAACCTTGTCTACATAGTTAGCTCTAGGCTAGCCATGGATACCTAGCAGTAACTGTCTCAAAAAGGGGGTTGTATCTCACTGGTAACAGACATGTCTCAGTGTAGGTTCAATTCTCAATACCACCAGAAAACTACAAAGGAAATCATTGACATTGGGCTGAGGAGATTGCCCAATGAACACTTGCCGCTCAAGTGTGAGGACTTGAGTTCAGATCCTCCTGAACCTGTGTAAAGCTGGCTGGGGTAGCTCACGTCTGTATGCAGGCATTCCTACAATGAGATGGGAGGTGTAGATAGAGGAGTCCTCCCAGAAGTTGCCTGGGGTGTGCAGAGAAGCTAGCCTGGTGTATGCAGTGGTGAGCCCTGTCTAAACAGGTGCAAAATGAGTATACATACCCCAAATTGTCCTCTGACCTCCACAAATATGCCATGCTTACATTCACACAGGAACACACACACACACACACACACACACACACACACACACACACACACAGAGCGGGGACAGGAGGTCTAAAATTTGGTATTACCCAATCCAATGTATTACCCAAATGCACTGTGAGCTCCATCACAGGCTTCTGAAACACAATGAAGGGGCAGCCACAGGCAGACATTCTCACTACAAAAATGAGAAGTGGGAGGGAGAGGAGGGAGAACAGGGAGGTGCCAGCCAAACCCTGAGCCAGCTGGGTTTCCCTCAGACAGCTCTGCCCAAGCCTGGCTATCCTGGCAAGTCTTTCTGGCCACTGTCTCTCATCTTCTTTCAAGGGCTCAGCTCACTAAGTAAACATTATATATTTGCATTTTTATAAGTGGGTCTATTGTTTGGCTGTACCTTGCAGAGTAAGTTTCACAAAGGCGGGGACTTCCTGTGTTCCATGTTATGTCCCCAGTGCCTAGAACTTGCCACCCGTTCAATGAATAAATGAATGAATAGCACTGCTGGATGAAACCAGCTCTGACCTCCTACCAGACGAAGATGGCCTTACTTTTAAACCTCCCTAGGATTTTGCTTCGGGCATTTTAGTATTTTCCCCTCTGCTTTCTTTCTCTCTTTCATTCATTATTAAGAGCCTCCTCCTCCAAACCCATTAAGGACAGGGTCTCTGAGTCATCTCTAGATGCCCTCGCAGTACACACTAAGTCAGGATTTGCTGAGTGGCCATGCAGATGGCTCGGTGTCCTTTGTGCCTCTCTTAGTAAGGCTTTGCTGAGCAGATAGGGCCTAAGGTTTCTTTGTGGGAGGCTGGGAAGTTTTCAAGATTAGAGGAAAGTAGTGTGTGTGTGTGTGTGTGTGTGTGTGTGTGTGTGTGTGTGTGTCTGTGTCTGTTTCTGTATTGTAGGAATGTGTGTGTTTAATTGCTGTGTACACATATGAATGTGTATGTGTGTTTGTGTGCAAAGACCAGAGTTAACAGTTTGGTGTCTTTGTTGATCACTCTCCACCATATTTTTTGAGGCAGGGTCCCTCAGTGAACCTGGAGCCATATGGTTAGGCTGTCTGGCCAGTGACCTTCAGGATTCTAGTTGGACTGCCAGCTAATGAATTGCAGGGATCTCCCTATCCCCATTGCCACCCATCTGTCCAGCACTGGGTTATAAGTGCAAGTCACCATGCTTGGCTTTTTACAAAGCTTTTTGGGAATCTGAATTCAGGTCCTGGTACTTGCACGGCAGGCATTTTACTGGGTGAACCATCTCCCTGTCCCTTGGGAAGAGACAGGGTCTCATGCAGCCCAGTATGACCTCAAAGTTGCTATGTAGGTAAGGATAACCTTGAACTTCTGATCCTCCCTCCTCAACCCCCTAGTTCTGGGATTGCAGGCTTGCGCTAACATGCTTAGTTCATGCTGTGCTGGGAATCAAACTCAGGGATTCGTTCACTCTAGACAAGCACCCTACCAACTGAGCTACATCTCAGTCCTATTTTAAAAAATGACTTATTTATTTTTATTTTTATGTGCATTGGTATTTTACCTGCATGTGTATCTGTGTGATGGTGTTGAATCCCCTGAAGGTAGAGTTACAGGCAGTTGTGAGCTGTCATGTGGGTGCTGGGAATTGAACCCAGGTCCTCTGGAAGAACAGTCAGTGCTCTTAACAGTTAATCCATCTCTCCAGTCCCAAGTCCTATTTTTAAAATTTTATTTATTTAATTATTTTTGACACAGGGTCTTATTCTGTAGCCCAGGCTGGCCTGGCATCATCTTGCCCCTGAATGATGGGAATCTATCATACCCATCATAGAAAGCCTTCTCAAGGTCCAGTTGTCTCCTGACATTTCAATAAGCCTCTGTGGAGGTTGTCAGTCTGCTAACAACAACAACAACAACAACAACAATAATAAAGGTCATGGGCAGCCTTTCCAGTCCCATATAGTTCTCCATGACCAGTACCTGCCCCAGAGTGGGTTTTGATGCTTCTACCCTGTGATCCCAAACCTTTTTGAATCCCAGAACAGATAAACTCAGGACTGGCTGCACACGTTGTGGGGTAGGCTCCAAATAGAAAAGTAGTCTTCTTGTTTAAATAGGAGTTGTAGGATGGTGACAAGAAGGCATTAAATTCCCATTTAAGTTTTTAATATGCTTGTTTTTTGAGAATTTTGTAAATGCATATAATCTTTTATGATCATTTCTATCCCTGTTTCTCCTTTTCATTTCTTCCTGGACTTCCCCAACATTATCTCCTACCAGCATCCACTTCATGCCTTCCTCTCTCTCCCCCTCTCTTCCCCTTCCTCCTTCTTGTCTTCTTATTCATCCAATTCATGCTGACCCACGTGAATAGACATGCGGGGTCATCCACTGGAGCATGGGCAACCTACCAGTGGTCACAAACCCAAAGAGAAAAGGCTCTTTTTCTCTTGACAGCCATTACTTGCAAACAGGTCCCCAGCTAGGGGCAAGGCCTGGTCAGCCAATCCCCATCCATGATGGATTTTTGACAGTCTTGCTCTTGTTGGGGTAGTTGCCGCTACTGTACAGAACATTTCACAGCCCTATCCTCTGCTTCCTACATTCTTTCTGCCCCTTCTTCTGTGATGTTCCCTGAACCTTTGGAGGTGTGGTTGATATAGCAATGTGTCCCTTTTAAGCATGGAGCTTGGTGTGACTGCTCTGGGCGCTTGTTCACACAAAGGCCTTAAGTAGGTGGCAGCAGAATGTGCTAGATGGCTTCTGGGTCTTGTCATCAAAGGTGATATATCTCTGGGGATGCTTCACCCTTGAACATAGCTACAAGGTTTTGCGGGATCCCAGGCAACATGAAAAAGCCATATTCAGGTGTTCCAATCATTACCTCCAGCTGAGCTCAACCAATATCAACATCAATTGTCAGATGTCAGGAATGAGCCCTGGGAAATTCCAAAGCCAGCCTTTGAGTTACCTTGGACTTTGGGGCTTCCCACTCAGACCCTACACACTGTGTGCAATGTCTAAATTCCTGGCCCAGGAGTCAGGGACAATAGCTTAGTGGTTGAAAGCACAAATATCCAACTTGTAATCCTCAACAGTCATGTAAAAATCTAGGTGTAGCAGATTGGTGGTGGCACATGCCTTTAATCCCAGCACCCAGGAGGCAGAAACAGGCAGATCTCTGTGAGTTTGAGGCCAGTCTGGTCTACAGCTTGAGTTCCAGGACAGCCAGGACTGTTTCACAGAGAAACCCTGTCTCTAGAAACCAAAAGTAGAAAAAAAAATCCGGGTGTAGTCAAAAGTGCATGTAACCTGGGTACCTGGGTGTTGCGTGTGGGACAGAGTAGAGACAGGAGGATCCCTGAGTGGCTGTCAACCAAGCTCTGGAGTCACTGAGAGACCCTGATTCAAGTTAATAAGGCAGAGACACGCTAGAGAAGGTCACCTGACATCCCTCGCTGACCTCTGCTGTGTGCAACAAATATGTGCCAACACCTACATCTCACATGCACGCACGCGCGCGCACACACACACACACACACACACACACACACACACACATCACACACACACACACACACACACACACACACACACACACACACACCACACATCACACACACACCACATCACACACACACACACACACACACACACCACACACACACACACATACCACACACACCACACACACACACAACACACACACACACACACACCACACACACACACACACACACCACATCACACACACACACACACACCACACACACACACCACATCACACACACACACACACACCACATCACACACACACACACCACATCACACACACACACACACCACACACACACACACACACACACACACACACACACACACACACACCACATCACACACCACACACACACACCACACACACGCACCACACACACGCACCACACACACACACACACACCTGACCTATGACTATCTTTTGCTTTATGGTCTTGGGGTATTTTGTTACTCCACAGAAGATACCTAGAATATGGTCCATGACTCCAGCTCAGATCAGGCTCTCTCTGCCTGAAATACTGCAATTTTAGTTCAATTAATGCTTGTATCTATTGATTTCACAATTTAAAAGTAGTGCATGCCCTTCTTCCAAGACTCTAAGGGATTCTATTTTTTTTTAGGGGGGGCAGGTATGCATGGCACAGTAGGTTCTCAGTGATAGTCACTGGGTAAATAATATATATTTAAATTTTTATTTTATTGTTTATGTGTATGGGTGCTTTGCCTGTGTGTATGTCTGTTCATCACATGCAAGCCTAGTGCCCTTAGAGGCAGGATAGGGCACTGGAAGTGGTGTTAAAGATGATTATGAGTCACGATGTGAGTGCTGGGAATCAAACCTCATCGTGGAGAAGAGCAGCCAGTGCTCCTAACTGTTGGTCCATCTCTCCAGCCCCAAGTATTTTTTGTAGATTAATTCCATGTAATAAAGAAGATGACAGAGACCTTCTCTTTTCTACTGCATATTGCAGCTATACTAGTTGCATCAAAAGCAACCCAGGGCAGGTGAGATGGTTCAGTAGGTAAAGGTGTCTGCAGCCAAGCCTGATGACCAGGGTTTGATCCTCCAGACAGGCAGTGGGAGGAAACACTTGTCTTCTGACCTCCACACACATGCTGTGTGGGAGGGAGGGAGGGAAGGGGAGAAAGGGGGAAGGGAGAGGGAGGGAGGGAAGGGGAGAAAGGGGAAAGGGAGAGGGGGGGAGGGAGGGAGACAGAGAGAGAGAGAGAGAGAGAGAGAGAGAGAGAGAGAGAGAGAGAGAGAGAGAGAGAGAGAGAGTCCCAAGTCTAATTTGTGTTGTTCATATTCTCACTGGAGCATGGTCAATTTCCCAGTGGAAGCCATCAATTGTAGAGAGCTACACTTCAGCATCCTTGTCACAGGGTCTTAAGAGTTCTCTTTGATGACTTTCTGTTAAGGCTGTTACTTTTTTTCTGGAGGGGATATGTGTTGTCACAGATGCTTTCTAACTGTGAGTCTGCAGTCACCGATACCATTGCAAAAGTAGCTTCCTTGTCCCTTACAGTCGCCGGGGGCATGGGGCATGGGCTTCCACACGCTCTCCAGTGTTAGCATGTGCCTCGAGCCTCACCATGGTCTCCAGTGGCAGTACAGACCACGGGCATCAGCATGCCCTCTGCTGCAGCGTGCCCAGGAAAACCATTATAGCTCTTGGTGGAAGCACAGGACAAGGACATCAACAGGGCCTCTGGGTCAGCATGGGCCATGGTCTCTGGCAGGAGCACAGCCCACAGACATCAACATGGTCCCAGGTGTCACAGACCATATACACCTGTCTGGCCCTCTGTGGTATCACGGGTCATGGATGTCAACACGGCCCCAGGACACAGCAGGATCACGATCCAGACATGGCCCCCAGTGGCAGCACAGACAAAGGACATCAGCAAGGCTCCAGGGGGTGGCACAGGCCAGAGACATCCACATGGCTTTCAGTGGTAAAATGGGTTCATGGACATTAAAAAGCCACCCCCACCCCAGCTTCTGCAGGACCATGGACATCTACATAAACCTTGGGCTTCAGCATTGTCTTGGACAGGGGACCACAGAGAGCAAAGCAGCCTCCAGGGGCAGCACAGCCTACAGAGGTCTTTCAAGGAGGTCCAGTCCAGAAAATGAAACCTCCTTTATCGAAGTCTTCCTGTCATTGCTCAGAGCTAGGGTGAGAGCATGCAGCTGGGCGGTGTGTTGGGGATGGGGGTGGGGGTGGGGGCTGGGGGATGGAGGTGGGTGGTAGTGGTGGTGGTAGGAAAGCAGCTGAGTCTGCAAAAGCTCTAGGCTGCTGCACACCACCCTGTCAGCCCCAGTAGGCAACAACATGCTCCCTGTTGACCTCAGGGTCTCTCACACCTGACACTGCTGTGAGTCTGCCCGGCATCCTTCCCACCTCTCCACTGCATATTCATTCTCTGTAGATAGAGGTAATGGAAACTGCAGTGTGTCACATACTAAACCACTTTACTTGCAAATATTCATTGCAACGAGAGTCCTTGGTCTGGTTCAGGGTTTCTGGTTTATGAAGCACCATAAATACTGGCGCATGGCCAAGCAAGGCTCCTCTTGAATATCCTGCTGTGCCCAGGGTCAGGGTGATGTTGCAGCTAGGCAGGGCCTCCGGGGCAGGCTCCGTGTGAGCTCCTGACTGCCACAGTGACTGCCGCCCTGAGGCTCTCCGGGGCTAGACCTTTGTGCTTGTAGCCTGTGGGTCTAGGGTTGGCCTTTTCAGTAATGACCAGACTGCCACACATCTCTCCCTGTCAGTTGGTGTGGGTAGCATCACAGCTCATTTACAGGACCTTTGTGCTTGGACTCTTAATTCTCTGCCCTACAAGCCTCTGTTCTGTCATCTTTCTTTCCAATTTTGTGAGTCTGCTTCCCATAAGACGTGTGTGTTTTGTTGTTCCATAGCTACTGCACATGCTTTGAACTCCTCTGTGGACTCATCACCCCCAGGAGCCTCCATGGCTCTCTCAGAATCCTTGCATCTCCCAAGCTGCAGCTGCCACTATCTTTGTTTTTCTGCTCAAGCTGATATTTTTTTTTTTAAGAGAGAAAAAGAAAAGAAAATTTAACTTGTGTTCACAGTTTTATTTAACTCAATAATCAGGCCAGTCAAGGCTACACAGTGAGACCATGTTTTGTTTTGTTTTCAAAGACATGCAGTCTGTTCTGCTGTAGTCCAGGCTAGCCATGAGCTCACAGAAATCACCTGCCTCTGCTGAGATTCAAAGTGTGCGCTACGATGGCTGGGGTTACTAGGTTTTTAGGACCTGTTGTTACCGTGCCTAGGATAACAAATAGAAAGCTGGTGGGTTTGCAGATGATCTAGTCCAAATAGGAAGTGAAAAAAAGATTGAGAAGATGGGCAGTAAACGTTTTCACATGGGCTTGCATGTCAGGTTTGAGTATGGAGGCTGTGTAGAGCCACCACAGGTGGCTTTGAAACTTTTAAAAAATGTATTAATTATTGGTACTATTATCGTGTGTGTCATGTGTGAGGGGACACAGACACCACTGCGCATGTGCAGAGGTCAGAGAACAACTTTTGGGTATCGGCTCTCTTTCCACAGTGGATTCTGGGGACTGAACTCAAGTCATCGGGCTTTTACAGCAAGGGCTTTTACCCACTGATCCCTCTTACTGGCCCCAGAGGTGACTCTTAATGAGGGAAGTGACTTAAACGTGTTATAGAAAAAAAAAAAAAAAATCCAGAACATTCTAGAGGAATAGCAAGCCCTAACCCAAGCTCTGGCATTGGGGATGGAGAATGTGGGCTTGGGAGCTATTTAGTAAGGAGAGGGTGAGTAGGCAGCAGTAGGACTGTTGATGAACAACCTGGGTCAAATACTCGGTGAGCGATACCATTTCACCAAATACTTGTGAGTGACAAGTGTCATTGCTTGAACCAGCCCAGGCCGTAGAGAAACATTTGCAATTTCACATCTATACCACTAGATGGCGCGCAGGTCTAAGCAAGGTAAAGACCCTCAACCCTAACCCTTTCCTTCCTTCCTCAGAACCACAGTGATGGAGAAGATGCTCAGAATTCAGCCTCAGATGCTATAAGGAAAGGTAAGCAAAAGGTGGCCACGAACTCTCCCTGTTAATTAGAATAATAAATATTCAGGATAAGGGAAATCAGGGCCTGAGAGATAACTCTGCAGGTAAAGGCTTTTGCTGCCAAGCCTGAGGATTCGAGTTCAATCCCTGGAACCCCGTGAGGAAGAACTCAAGAACCAAGTCTCACACGCTGTATTCTGACCTCCACACATGTGCTGTGACATACGCGTGTGTACATATATGCATTCACACACAAGGTGACTGGTCAACTTCCCATGTAAATATTCTAGTACTTCCCAGGTTTCCCAGTGCCCTCTGAGTGCCAGTAGCTGCTTCATCATAGCGGCCAGTGATGAGACATAGGAGGAAAACTACTCTAATACAGCCTTTGGATTCAGGAATGTCACGAGTGCAATAGCCTTAGCAGTTCCTCCAGGTGTTTCTCCACAGCAAATGCCCATGTGACTGCCTTAAACGGCAACTCAGAGCGATCCAGTCTCTGCCAGGAAGCCGTGTCTGAATTAACCGAGGGGGCCAGTGTGGCGTTCTCTCTGCTGCAGTCAGCCATGCGCCCCACTCCATTGGTAGCCCTTCCCGGACCAGAGGCCCCCTGGGATTAAAGTGGTGACTCCCAGCTTAGGTCTCACAGGGTCCTGGAAGTGATGATGAAACATAACTGAGTGGCTTGGTCGGCCGAGGAGGGCAGAATGCTGACTTTGAGAGCTACCTTCCAGGTAAACTGAGACAGAGGCCAAGCCAGATGCTAAGAATGGAACCTTTCCATTCAGTTTTGTTTCACTGGAGTCACAGGCCACCTGTAGCAGACTATAGTCAACACCCCTAATAAAGAAAAACTTCTCAGGGCCAGAGAGATGGTTCAGAGAGCGAAGTCACTCACTGTTAATGACCCACAAGGTGAAAGGAGTTGTCCTCTGACCTCCACATGCACAGACACACATACAACAAATAAATAAAACAATAAAATCCTCCCTCCCAAGGCAAACGTTGACAGAGAGGGCTGAAGATTAGTCTAATAACAGCACCCGCTTTGGTAGATCCTCCACAGGACTGCCTGTGTGTCTGCTGCTACGAATGCTCAGTGCGTGTAGTCACTTAATAAATATATACCGAGTTAAAAGATACATTTGTTTTTCTTTTTATTTTGACTTTAGATTTGTACTTATTTATTGTGTATGTATGTATATGGATGTATGTGTGTGCCATGGCATGCCTGTGGAGTTCAGAGATCAACTTGAAGGACTCCTTACGCTTCTTCCACCGTGAGGGATCAAACTCACCCTCCAACCCTTGTTGTCTTAAAATTAATATTAAGGGCTAGGGAAATGGCTCGGTTGGTAAAATACTTGCCTTACAAGCAGGAAGACCCAAATTTGATCCCCCAGAACCCACAAAAAAATGGTGGGTGGTGTCACAGGCCTGTAGAACTGGCACTTAGGAGGAAGAGACAAGAGGACTCCTGGGCCTTTCTGGCCAGAAAACTTAGTGAGCTTCAGCTTCGATAAGAGGACCCATCCAAACAGCTAGAGAGAGCCGAGAAAGACAGCAAGTGTGGGCGTTGGCTTGACGTTCATACACCCATGCTCATATGAGCATACACACTCAGTTACAGACACACAAATCAATATTTTCTCATTATTTTACATTACCAATAGTCTTACAGTAGAAATTTCTGAAAATGAGAAAATTAGAGAAGAAATTAAAATCACCCACAAAAGAACACTCATTAGCCTACTATTTCTTTTCTTTCTTCTTTGTCATCTTTTTTTTTTTTTCTTTTTGAGACATGATTTCTCTTGTGTGTATCTTTGACTGTCCTGGAACTCACTCTGTAGACCAGGCTGGCCTTGAACTCACAGAGATCCGCCTGCCTCTGCTTCCCAAGTCCTGGATTAAAGGTGTGTACCACGACCAACTCACCAAACTACCAGTCCTTATTCTAGATAATATTTTCTCAGTGACTTCGTCTTCTAATCTATACACTTGCTGTTATGAATGGGCTTTCAGATGACACAGGGTAAAAAAATCAGAAGTAATGGTGTATGATCCCTAAAAAGATCCCTTTGGGTGGTTCTCATCTGTTCTCATACCCAGCTCTTGTGGCTCTTGGTGGCCACCTGCTCTACTTACATCAGCCTCAGAGAGGGTAGTGTTATCTTAGGCTGTGGTGAACTTTGCAGAACTAAATAAATCTTTAAAAGTAAATCTACGCTTGGCAGTTCCTCTGGCTGACTGAGAAGGCAACTGAGCACCAAGCAAACAGGCAAATGCAGTGGCTTTGGAAACTCTCATGCTCAAGGCAGGATCACCGTGACACAGGTGTGAGGATGGACCAGCTAGCAAATCAGCTCTAGACCCCCCCACCCCAGTTCCTCCTGTGCAGAAACTCTGTAGATGTCAGTCCTAGAAAATGTCTGTCTTCGTCAGCTGAACCAGAGCCTTAAAATAGGTAATATTAAAAGAAAATATTTGGCTCACAATTCCAGTGGTTCAAGAGTTCAGCAAACTCTAGTGAGCCTTTCCCTACCCAGCAACAGAACCACATAATGGAGAAGCAGAGCCTGAGACAGCTTCATGAACTCCTGTGAGAACTCTCTGAGTGTGGTGACTTTACAGCTTCCCACTAGGCCCCACCTCTTCCAGAATCCACCCCCTCAACATCACCACACAGGAGACCAATTTTCTAGCACCCGAGCCATTGGGGGGCACATTAAAATTACACCAAGCCAGCAAGGTCCTTGCCTGAGATTTTAAAATGAAGTTTTATTCATCTATGTCTGTCTATTATTATCTATCTTTCTATCATCTATCATCTATCTTTATGTATATATCTATGTATCTATGTGTCTAGCATGTGTTTGTCTACTAGTCATATGTCTCTATCATCTATCCTTCTATCATCTGTTTTTCTATCATCTATGTATCATTTACCTCTCATATGTCTTTCTGTCACCTATCTCTATCATCCATCTGTCCCTCATCTATCTATCTGTCTGTCTGTCTGTCTGTCTGTCTGTCTGTCTGTCTATCTATCCATCCATCCATCTATCCATCTATCCATCTATCCATCCATCTATCCATCCATCCATCTATCAACTATCCATCTTTGTGTGCATTTCACACTGTAGCACAACTGTGAAGGTCACAGGACAACTTGTAGTGGTAATTTCTTCCTTGTCATCATGGTATTCTCAAGGACTAAACTCAGGCTGTCAGAGTCAGTGGCCAGCGCCTTTACCTGCTAAGCCATCTTGTCATCCTGAGAGTTTTCTTTTTAAAGACAAGAATCTTAAAATATTTTTAAAGCCAAGACCTTAGAGTTGTGCCTTAAATCTTTTGTCTCAGAAATGATACTTTAAGAACAGATTAGATGAGATGCTCTGATGGTTTTTGCAGACATCCCTGGTTTGTGGATGAGGAAACAAGGCCAGTTTGGCCAGGCTACCAGAACCCAGAATTGGAGGAGTCTTCTGTGGCTTCTTCCATTCCCTCAGACTAGCACTGCTGCTTGCTGAATGGCATCTTCTCCAATTCATACTCAGTTCCCTGTTTCTCAGAATGACACTTTATTTGGAACTAGTTGGGATGAGATCCCACTGAAGTATAGGAGGTCACTAATCTAACCAGCTTCCTTAGGACTGATGTCCTTCCAAAAAGGAGGGACTCTGGATGCAGACATCCACATTAAAATAGAGGTCAAGATGATATGGGCCCACATCAAGGAACGTCAAGGATGCCAGCAGTAGGAGCTGCGGGGTGGGAGAGGCACAGAACAGGCCCTTCCTCTTGTCCTTGGAAGGAACCAAGGCTAGCACCTTGACTTTGGGGAGATGGTGTGTTTCTGTTGTTGAAGCTGTCTAGTTGTGGGTACTCTGCTATGATACTCCTAGGAAAAGAAAACAACTTAACCTTGGGAGAGAGCAAGGAGAGGTCATGGTGGTTTTACACAGGCTATTCTCATGTCTTCATCCTTGGTTGATAGTTTCTTCTGAGTGCACCCAATCAGAAAATCACTGGCTTCCCTGCTGGAGGGGCATTTAGTTTAGAACAGCACAGGGATGTGAGAAAAAAAAAAAAACAGTAGTGATCTTAGTAACAACCGTGAAGAGGCCCATGTCAGTTGTCCTGAGGGCCAGGGTGTGAAACAGCAACGAATTAGACACATTTTGATAGGGAAGTCAGGAAATGAGACAGGTCACCATGGTGAGCCTTGATGAGCCCACATACAACTGGTGGTCTTAGAAGCCACATTCCATGTAGCTATTTGTCCCTAGCTGAATATGAAATTTTAGTACATTCAGATGAGTCATAGGAAAGGAGACAAAGAGTTAGGAAATTTTTGACAAAAGAGTGGTCAAAGCAATCTCACCTCTGATGAGTTACATTAATCTATACAATCAAATGGTAAGACAAATGCCTAGATGCATTGTAATCAAACTGTCAAAGGTAAAAAATAATGAGAAAAATCTTGGAAGTTCTAGAGGGATATGACATATCAAGTGAAAGGAAAAATAAAACCAACAGCAGACTTCTCTTTTGGAACAATGAAAGTCACAAGGAACAGGGGTGTCATATTGGGAATACTAAATAGAAAAAAAAAGTCAAGCGGGAGCATTAATTCTATACCTAGCAAAACTAGTCTTCCAAGATGAAAGTAAAAACCTTTAGATAAAGGCTCAGGCTCTGTGTCTCCATCTCTCTGTCTCTGTCTCTGTCTCTCTCTCTCTCTCATCTGTTTTGAAAGGATCTGACTATATAGCCCATGGCTTTGAACTCATAATACCTCTGCCCCAGTAATTACAGGCAGGTACTAACATACCTAATGATTAAGGTATTTTTGCTAGCAATTTTGCCTTGCAAGAAATATCAAAGTAAACACAGCAGAAAGAAAGGAAATTGCTAGTTGAGTGCAGTGATGCACGTGTCGTCCCACCTACCTGGGAACACAGACATTCAAGCCCAACCTGTGAAATGTAACGAGACCTTGTCACATAAAAAGAAATGGTTTTACCCACTATCTTCTTTTGTCTCCACTTCCCCATGACCAGGACATCACCAAGACCAAATGAAAAATGGAGAAGCATAATGTCTTGGCTTGAATACGAAATGTCCTCAACATGGCCACTGTGGTGGGTTAAAAGAAAATGATCCCCAAAGGGAGAGGCACTATTAGAAGGTGTACCTTTGTTGCAGTAGGTGTAGCCTTGTAGGTATAGGAAGTCTGTCACTGTGGGATGGGCCACACTTCCTTTTGCCTGTGGATCAAGATGTATAACTCTCAGCTCATTCTCCAGCACCACGTCTGCCTGCATGCCTCCTGCCGTGATAATAACAGACTAAACCTCTGAACTGTAAGCCAGCCCCAATTAAATGTTTTCTTTTATAAGAATTGCTGTGGTCATAGTGTCTCTTCACAGCAGTAGAAACCCTAACTAAGACATTCACATATCAACTTAGTAGTGATACTTTGAGAGGTTTTGGAAACGTCAAGTTGGAGGAAGGAGGTATGTAAAGATTTCTAATTCTCTCCTCCCTCATTATTTCCCCCATCATGAGGTAAAGAACTCTTGCCACAACACTCTTTGCTTACATAACATTTTTCACAAGTTCATGGGGCCAGGAAACTCTCCGAAACTATGAGCAACAGAAGCTCTTCCTCCTGTAAGTTCTCTCAGGTGCCTTGGTCACAGCTACTCCAAAGTAACAAATACACATCACACAAAAGAGGCCTGGGTCACTGACTCTGGAGACTGTTACATTAGCTAGTGCTAATGAGCTTAAAAAATAGGGATGTGTGAGGCAAAGTAACTTTACATTTTAACATTATCCACTCTGAGAATTTCATGTATGCAGTGTGTTTTGATCATATTCACTCCCTGTCCCATTAAAACTTCTCCCAGTCCTCCAGTAACCCTCAAACATCATATCCTATTGCTAGTTTGGTTTTTATTTATAACCCACAAATAAGTCAGTGTTGCCTATTTGTTCATGGATACAGCCATCAGTAATGAAGAAGGCAGTTGTAAGAACTGGATTAAAAGAGGCTGGAGAAAGAGCTCAGGTCTCATCAGAGGCCCCCAAGCTTTTGTGAGCTTCCTCCCTGCCTCCCTCCCTGCCTCCCTCCCTGCCTCCTTCCCTCCCAGCCTTCTTCCCCCCTCCCTCTCTGGCTCCCTGCCTCCCATTCTCCCTCCCTCCCCTTTCCTTTCTCCCTCCCTCCCTGCCTCTCTCCTTCCCTCCCCTTTCCTCTCTCCCTCCCTCTCTCCCTGCCTCTTTTCCTCTCTCCCTGCCTCTCTCCCTCCTTCCTCTCTCCCTCCTTCCCTCCCTCCCTCTCTCCCTGCCTCCTTCCCTTCCTCTCTCTCTCCCTCCTTCCCTCCCTCCCCCTTCCCTCCCCCTCCCTCCTTCTCTCCCTCCCTCCCTCTCTCCCTCCTTTTCCTTCTCTCTCTTTTTTACCAAAAATGCAGGACATATGAAAATACATCAAACAACTTAAAGTAAGTTTTGTCTGGTTTGGAATTTGGGCTGCTTCTTCCTTTTTTAGTACATCATTTGGGTTTAGATTTTTTATATGTGTGACTGATTTGGGCCACTGAGGGTATTTAATCTTTCTGGATGGATCCTCTGATGAAGCTTTCTTCACTGAAAGTAAGCACATTGGTGGAACTGACCTCATAGGGTACTTGTAAAAATTATGTGATTTAATAAACTTAAAGCTTTTTAAGTGTGAAGTTGTTAGTGTCAGATGTTATTTCCTCTTATGTCACTTTATATCTCGAGTCTCCAGTGTTTTACACAGGAGGTGAAAGAAAATTATATATATATATGTATATATATATAAATTGGCCTAATGCAATTAATGTTTATTTCTCAATGATGCAAATGAAAGCAGGTGTGCTAAAGATGAGGCAAACACACGATGAAGGACAGCTGGAGGCTGCAGCACTATAGCCATGCTGGAGATTTCTGTGTGCGCATGTTCCTTCATGTACTAGTACATGTGAATGTGTGTCCCTCTGGAGGTCAGAGGACACCTGATGTCATTACGTGGGCCATCTATTGTTGGTGGTGGTATGGACAGGATCTCTTTTGGCCTGAAGTGGCCAAGTGGGCTGGCTGACTGGCCAGTGACCCTGATAAATGCCTGGCTCTGCCTCGTCAGTGCTGGTTTGCTGCCCCCTTCCCACACCACCTTGTCCAGTATTTTTGTGGTTGTTGTTTTTATCTTTGTCTGTTTAAATCTGTGCTCTGAGGTTGACCTCAGGTCCTCATGCTTGCATTTTAAGTAGTTTACTGACTGAGCTGTCTCTCCAGTCCTGTGCTGGAGATTTCTTCAGACACTTCTATATCAGATTCAAGTTTTTTCTCTAGGTGAGAGTTGCTATTCAATGCCAAGAAGGCAAAATATGTGTTCTTGTCCAAAATATCACTCTTAATCAGGCTGTATATTTTGGTTGGCTTACTTGGCACTTGTAAGTCAACATTGCAACATTATTGTATATTTGTTTTCTGATTTAAAAAGCGATGAGTGATGATGAGCTTGTATTTTAAGGCTTTCTGGGAGATAAACATCTACCTCTCGAGTTAATAGAATTTTTCTAACACACTGTTGTACATGACATTCTTTAACAATGCATAAACAAGTTAAATTGATATGATCCCTGCCCTCAGAAATGCACAAACATGAAATGAAACAGACTTGAACTCCCTTGGTATGCACTTTGGCAAAGCTACAAGTTAGGAACAATGATCAAATATTCACAAGATCCCTAAGCATCACACTTAATAATTTTTATGTTGACAAAATGCAGTAACTTTTAAAAATAAAATAGGTCACACATAAAATTTCTTGAGAACGATTTGTGTATACGTATGTGTTCCTATAACTATTGCTTTAGTGCTTTTTGGAGGAAAGAACCTGGAGTGAGCCCAGGAGAACTGGTATACCCATACCTTGGAGTTGCTGATGTCCACTCTGACGTCAGGCAGTGCTGTCATTATCTCTGTGTACTCTGCACAATAAACTGTCCCAGAGAGTTCCCAAAATCTTTTCCTTTTCACTCCCCAGGACATAGGTCTTGCCTCAGCCACATGATGCTTATTTGCAGGGGGCAAGGTAGGGCAGATGACGGGCGACGGGGCTGGATTCCTTGCTATGGGACATGCAATCAAACGCAATAGTGAAGTCACTGAACTGGACATTGCTCAATATTTACTCTGGCAGAGGCAGGGAGGCAGAGTCTTTTGTTCTAGGGGACTGAAAACTCTTTTGGGAATCTAGGCGAGCTCGTGGAGCCAGCATCGGGTGAGGAGGGCAGGAGGTCTGCTGGGCAGTGCGCCCACCCTTTCCCTGTGTTTGTCCACTTGGCGAACTGAGACTCCTCCTTCGTGTCTCATGAAGCCTCCTCTTTTTCCTTTTTTTTCCCCAGCCACACCTGGAACTTCCTGTAGACCTCTGTACAAGGTGAACGAACATTGATTGATCTGCCAGCCTCTCACCTGTCCATGTGGAGCACCTGCCTTGCCGATCCATTCCTGGCATCCAGCAGAGTGGTGTTCAGGGAGAACGCCCAACTGGTGTCAACACAAGAAAGCCAACCGAAGAAGGAAGGATCTGCCTTCCATTTTAATTTATTTTACTTTAGACAGGGTAGTCTATGTAGCCCTGGCTGGCCCAGAACTTATTTTGTAGAACATGTTGGCTTCAGACTCACAAGGATCGTCTGATTCTATCTCTTGAGTGCTGGATTAAAGGAGTGTGCCACCATAACTGGCTTACTTTATTGTTTTTCTTTTAAGTTGTCTATCTTTGCGCGCGTGCGTGTGCGTGCGTGCGTGCGTGCGTGCGTGCGTGCGTGCGTGTGTGTGTGTGTGTGTGTGTGTGTGTGTGTGTGTGTGTGTGTGAGACGGTAATGCTATGCAGGTCTATGCTGGCCCCGAACGTATTCATTTTGTGCCTCAGTTTCCTTAAAAACAATGTATATTAATTTTTCAGAATAATAGGTTCCCATTGTAAAATTTTCATGAATATTTACAACAAGAATGTATTTTTTTTTTTTTTTACAGTACTGGGTATTGAACCCAGAGCCTTGTGTACACTAAACACGTGCTCTACCACTGAGCTACATCCCTAGCCCTATATAAGGTACTTCAATAATATTCTTAGCCCATTACATTCTATTGTGTTGCTGTCCCATTTTTCTTGTTCCTCTTTCTACACAGCCCCTCTTCAGCTTTTATACTTGTTCTTTTCTTTAAATTTGGATTCTGCTTATGAGGGAAAACATGAGATATGTGTCTTCCTAGTCTAGATTATTTCACTTAACACAATGTTTGGTCTACTTTCCTAAAAATGGCATCATTTCAATCTTTATGGGTGGAGAGAACACCACTATAGATATGCACTGCTATCTGCTTTATCCATTTATCTGCTGATGGTCACCTAGGTTGCACAGTTTGGTTATTATGAATACAATAAACACATATGTTCAGGTAGCTCTGCCAAAAGTCAACTCCAGTTCCTTCTAGGACATACATGGTCACAGGGTCATACGGTGATTCTATTTTTAGAATCTATACTAATTTCCACATGGCTAAATTAATTTACATTCCAACCACCAACATAAGAATGTTCTTTATCCCCCATATATCTACATTCTCTCTCTCCCACCTATTTGCTCTCTCTCTCTCTCTCTCTCTCTCTCTCTCTCTCTCTCTCTCTCTCTTAAGCATACTAGGAAAGCACTTTTACTCTTTAGCCATCATTCCAGCCCATTTATAGCTTTCTTGACGATGCCATTATGACTGGAGTGAGATGAAATTCTCTTATAGTTTAGATCGGCATTTCCATGACTCCTTTTTCATCTTGACTCTTGTTGGTGGGGCAGACAACTGGACAGACTAATTATATGAAGCCTGGAGGATCTCCAGTTAGTTATAAAAGTTAATGATTCTGGTTGTTTTATTGATTTAAATAATGATTAATTTAACATGGAGCCTCATGATTTAGTGCCTGTGAGTAGAATATCCCACAGTTTCTGAATGACACAGATAGATATTAGGGGAAATCACCTTGACCTGAGTTTTGACTCTGTTACTTAGTAGCTGTGTGGCCTTTGGCAAATTCCTTAACCTTCCTATGCTTCGGTTTCTGCATTTGTCAAATGTGTTTATATTAGCACTTACCACATAGTGGGAATTAGTGAAATAGAACATACTCAGGATTGCCAAATGCCAAGAATACAGAGATGCTTAATCAGTTTTTGTTGACTAAAATTATTATTTCTGAATTTTTAGATTATTGTTAAAAGGTAATGCTTTTCCCCCGTCTTCTTTCAGTTGTTTCATTTTATCTTCTAGTTAGTATAGAAAAGCATTACTTTAAATTGATAATAAATTTCCGTTCTCATAAAATATTCAACACTATGTAAAGAGTTAATACAAGCTCTTTGAACAGTGCCCAACACAGGTGTTCAACAAAAATTTACTATATTATATAATATTATCAGCTACTTATCCTTTCAACCATATTTTTTGAGCATCTGTTATATGCTAGGCACCAAGGATACATTGTGAAACAATGATAAATACATATTCTGCTGCTCTTAATGTAATTAACATTCTAATGGAAGTAAATAAATAAGCTGAATATGTAAAATGCATACTGTATTTTACTGATTTTACAGCAACCATTTTCCCAGATGTTAATATCTCAGAAGCCAGGTATGGTGTCTCACACTTGTAATCCTACTATTCAGGAGGCTGAGGCAGAAGGATTGCAGGTTCAAGGCTTGCTACAAGACCTCGTCTCAATCAAAGAAATTCTCAGGGCTGGGAATATTTGTGACTTGGTTGATAGGATGCTTACTTAGCATGTACTATGCCCTGGATTTGACCCCCAGCTGTGTGTAAAACTGGGTCTGGTGGCACCCAGGAGGTGGAGGCAGGAGGATCAGAAGTTTAAAGTCATCTGGCTTATAGAGTGTGTTCCAAGCCAGGTCAGCTAGGACCTTGTCCAAAAAAATTCCTCAATAGGAGGGGGGAAAAATCTCCATATTTCTTGTAGGTTGGTGCTCGCACTACTGTAGACTTCAAATCTTCTTGGGACTCATGGGTTCAATGTGAAAATCTAGTATGGTAACTAGCATAGCAATGATATTATTTTTTTTGTTGCCACAAGAAAACAAATAAACATTGTTTACATTAAAAAGTCCTCGTGATCGACCTTCATTTCACACTGACAAGCATATTTTCTTTTGTACAAAAACAAAACAACAAGAAACCAAGTTAATGAATAGTCTCTTATGGGACTGGAGAGGTGGCTCAGATGTTAAGAGTACTGGCTGCTCTTCTAGAGGTCCTGAGTTCAATTCCCATCAACCACATGGTAGCTTACAACCTGGTGTCGACTTCTGGCCTGCAGGGATACATGCAGAATACTGTATATATAATAAATACATTTAAAAAAATAACCTCTTAGACTTGATGCTAGACATAGTCTTGCTTAAATATAGTTTCATTCCCCTATCACCATGTTGGAAGGCATCTGTAGATATAGTAGGCACCAGGAACCCTCTCTGAGCCCTGAGACAGACTTTCCTCTGCTAAAACCAATATCCTCCATTCATACTTCAGGTAACAAGACCCCAGGAACTTCTCTCTGACTTTGCTTTGTTCGTAGTCTTTTAGGAAGAAACTTGATGTTCCAGACTTGGGTAATTCACTGTGGTTTGGCCTCTGTCGATGGTCACTGAGCCATCTCTCCAGGCCCTCATGCCATCGGTGTTCAATTGCGTCATCTACTTTAAGTGTTTAGAAGTCAATCTTGATGGGAGGAGACTCTACTGTACATTTTATTTGCACGTATGTTGTACTAATTTCTACATATTTGTCTCTTGTTTAAAGACCCACTTAGATCTTTAAATGGATCTGCATTCTGCTTTGGATACCAACATACATGATTTTTTCCCCCCAGGAAGTACAATGAATAAAATGTAAGCACTGGCCATTTTTAGGGCCTTTGAGGAAACCACCAAAACCTTTTTGCTTAGCCTTGAAAACAAAGGATGCTTGTTATTTTGAGAGCTTATATAATCCTCTGGAGCATAATGGCCTCTTCTGCTCCACCTTCACTTGAAAGTAAACTGCCTACATCCAAGCAACTTCTTCTGACCCCATGTTCGTGTGTGTGTGTGTGTGTGTGTGTGTGTGTGTGTGTGTGTGTGTGTGTGTGTGTTACATGTGGGTCCCAGGGATTGAACTCAGGACATGAGTTATCTGGGATTCTCTGTTCAAGACAGAGAAGGAGTCCCAGAGATGCCACACGGCTTCCACCGGATGGCTTTCAAGGGTTGTATCAGTTCCTGCTACTCAAGGATGCTGTTGTCTGCACTGGCAGTAGGAGGTGAGAGACTGGCTCTTTACCACTTTGGGTTGTGATCTGTGTGCTTCAGCAGGAAACACATGGTGCAGGCAGCCTAGGGATTTTGAAGACTGTTTATGGAAGAACCCCACACATGTGAATTTGTCCTAGTGGGATTTGTCTGTGGCCTGCTGTGCTTCTGAGTAGTATTGGGAATGATTACATGGATCTCATGTGGGGGTTCTCATGCTGTCACAGCCATCTTGGACCAGTGTCAGCAACAGGCTCAGGTGGGCTAGCTATCCAAGATGGCTTCTTTACCTGCTCAGCACCCGAGAATTCTGTGTCCCTTCTCTGGGAAAGACACACTGCTTTTCTTTTCTTTTTGTTTTACTTTTATGTTTTCTTCACCTTACTAAATCTTTCCCCCTTTATTGAAAATAGCTTTCCCTCCCCTCACATAATCCTGATTATGATTTCTCCTCCCTCTACTCCTCCCAGTTGCTCCTCACCTTCCTCCCATCTAGATCCACTAAGATTCTGCCTCTCATCAGAAGACAAGCAGGCTTCTAAGGGATACTAAGAAAATATAACATAATAAGAGAAAAACACTGGAATAGGATGAAATAAACAAATGGAAGGAAAGGAACACAAGAAAAACACACACTTAGAAATTCCACACAAACACTGAGCTGGAAGCCATAATATTTGTGCAAAAGACTTGTAGGGTAAAAGGAGAGAGAAATATAAGTAAAATAAAATAAAATAATGAGATAGAATAAAATTTAAAAATAGCCTTGACATGACACTCTGAGACAAGGAACCACCAGCGAGAGCACTGAATTCCTTTTCTGTTGGTGGTCTAGTCCTGGGCATGCAGCCGACCCTTAAGAGTAGCTTGTTTCCCCAGTGAGACGCCCTTGAAAAAAATTAATTTTTTTATTTGCTAGTGGTTACCAATTGGAGATAGCCTCTGCGTTATGGGTGGAGGCATGTGTCCACTTCTCCTTTTGGCTCTAGGACCCCATCTGGTGCAGACCAGTGCAGGCCTTGTGCAGGCTGCCTCTGTCTCTGTGAGTTCACATGCGAACCGATCCTATTGTTTTAGATGGTCTTGGTTTCTCTGTCCCCTCTGGCTCCTCTTCTGCAGAGGGGAGGGGTTTAATGGAGACATTCCATTTGAGTTTTCCAAGGTCTCTTAGTCTTTGCATAATGCCTGGGTCTCTATATTTGTTCCCATCTGCTGCAGGAGAAAGCTGATGATGGCTGAGCAAGGCGTCCCTCTGCTTCCCTGGTCAGAGTGCACACTGGGTTTCTCACATGGAAGCTCAGGGTCCCTCCCAAGAGGAGTCTGGCAGATGAACCCCGTTACTCCTCTGATCTTCATTGGTCAGCCCTGCCTGTCATGGTGAATTTACTTCCTGAGGAATGCTAAGGATGCGGACCTGATTATGATGCAGCCATCAATAAAGTAACACTGAGTTCAACTTGAACACAAATGGCTGAGGTAAGAGGCATGGCTGCCACGGTTATGCAAAACACAAAACAAATAGGGTGATGTTATTTGCTGAACTCCATGATCGAGGCATCCAGGAGGCACCTTGGTGTGCAAACAGATGAAGATTTCTTTTGCTTTTAACCTTTAGAACTGTGAAGTGGAGAGAACGGCCATAGCTTTAAAGGCTGAGTGGTCCTTTGAAAACCCACCATCCCTTCAAACCACGAACAAAACAACAAATAAATCTCTGACCTTCCTTCCATCATTACTTTCCCTCTTTCTTAATGTGCTGCTTCTTTCCAACTGGTGAGTATGTTCTGACCAAGGCTTACTTCCATTGAGGAAGTTAAAGTGTGTATGCTCCTGTGCGGCCAATACCCAAGTGATACTGGTGATGGTCCCAGATGGAAAGATACAACATATAATTAGTGAGGAGATGAAAAGGCCGAAGGATATCTCCTGCATGAGCTGACTCTGGTATTTTCTTTCTTTATTTATAATATTTGTACAGGTGTTTGGCTTGAATCTACATCTGTGGACTACATGTGTGCAGTGCTCAAGGAGTCCAGAAGAGGGCACTAGAGCTGGAGTTGCAGGCAGTGGTGGTGAGCCACCATGTGGATGCTGTGAATTGAACCCTGGTCCTTAGGAACATCAGCTAGTGTTCTTAACCACTGAGCTATCTCTCCAGCTCATTATTTTCCTTAGAACTTCCCTGGTTATCTCTTGCTCTGGAGTCTACTACTCTGCCTTCCACAGGGAGAAGAGAGGTTGTGTCTCAACCCTAACGAGGAGTAGATTTCAGTTTGTGTGGTGAGAGCTGGAGCCAGGTGCTGAGGCTTGAGCTCCACCTCACGCTGATGAGCTCTGGGGTTTAACCTTGATGGAGGCAAAGGTAGACTGAGAGCCCTGCTCACCTGTGGGTGCTTTGTTTGGGGAAGCTGTCCAGGCTGCACCAGCAGAGGAAGGGAAGGTGTGGGAACAGGGTTAGGAGGCAAAGGCCTCGTGCTCATAGGTGACCATTAAAAACAGGTTATCAGGAAGTCCATAGAGTTAGGGAAATGTCTTATAGGATATCTTAAAATAAGACAATGAATACCAACTTGAGAGAGTAAGGATATAGAATGTACTACTTAGAACAATAGATGCATTTTTTTTTTTTTTTGGTTTTTCGAGACAGGGTATCTCTGTGGTTTTGGAGTCTGTCCTGGAACTTGCTCTGTAGATCAGGCTGGCCTCGAACTCACAGAGATCCGCCTGCCTCTGCCTCCCAAGTGCTAGGATTAAAAGTATGTGCCACCACTGCCCCACAATAGGCACATTTCAAAATGTTAATTATGGTCAAAAATGGTCAATAGTGGTTATCTCCAGGTGGCAGAATTATGAAAGAATGTTAAAGGTTTATTTTATTTATGTGTATGAGTGTTTTGCCTGCATGTATGTACATGTACCACGTGCATGGCTGGCACTCTTGGAGGACGTCAGATCCCCTGGTTGTGAGCTCACCACCTAGGTGCTGGAAATCAAACCCCTTGCCCTCGGCAAGAAGATGAAATGCTCTTAACTGATGAGTCATTTCTCCGGCCCCCTGGTGGTAGAATTATTTAAAAAATATTTCTGTCAGTCAGGCATGGTGCTATAAACTTAGCACTTGGGAGGTACAGGCAGAATGATCATGGGTTCAAGGTCATCATAGGTGACATAGTGAGTCTGAGGCTAACCTGGAATACAGGAGACTGGCTTCAAAACAAAACAAAACCTCCTCAAAGATAAACACCACCACCAAAAACCCAAACCAAACAACCCATTTCTTGTGGCAAAAGTGGTGGCTTATACTTAGAAAAGCTCCCCAGAAGTCACTTGGGTTTTATTTTAATACCAATTTTTACTTACTTATTAATTCATTTATTTGTTTAGTTTTGAGAAGCCCCAGGCTGTAGTTTGCTTGTTTTTCAATAGAAGGTCTTCACTGTGCCTATTGGTGGAACCCTGTATGAGTGTATAAGCTTGCTGGGCCTTGACACAAAGTCATCCAGTGTCATAGAAACCCCCTACAAAGCACTGGGTCCTCTCACACACATCCCCGTTCCTGCCTGATCTTCTTGCTATTGAAGGAAAACATTAGCTACCAGAGGCAGCTTGTTTGCTCTGCCTACTTCCCTTCTGACCTCAGTTCTGATGTTGGCTCTCCAAGCACAGATGAAGGTGTGTCCATGACATTGACCTGGGTGATGCAGCTGCCAATGCCCCTTTGGCATGCCCCTCTGTTCTGCAGTTTCTGCGTCAAAGCCAGTATTTGCAGGACCATTTGCCAACCCTGTGCTGCCTGTTGCCCTTTGAACTGTAAACCTGAAGGCACGCCAGCCCGGCCTAAAGGCAGCTGTTCTGGTGACTTGGGACCACATCCTGAGCCAAGGTCTCATCTAAGAAAAAATGGAGTCGTTTTCTTCAGAGGCAGGTGAGGGACATGAACAGATGCTCCGTAAATAAAACACAGGGGCCAAGAAACTCGAACAATGGGCATCTGTGATTAAATGACAGGGACAAAAATGACTGCTTTAATAGTATCATTCCCATCGATCGATTTGACAACGTTTATTTTAGAAAACAATTTCAAAAGGTTTTCAGACCACCGGATGGGATGATGACTAGTGTTTCTGTAAACAAACTGTCAATGTATCTAAAGAACTGTAAAATCAGGCGGTGGGAGCTCACGCCTGCCATCCCAGCACCTGGGAGGCAGACATAAGGGGATGGTCAGTGGGAGGCCAGCTTGGGGCACTTTTGAGATGTTTGAAAACAAAACAGAACTGTTTAAAAACTAGGATTCTGGTATAGCATATTCTAGAATAGAACACACCATACAAGAGTCAGGAATATACAGATATTCAATACAAGGTAAAGCAACTTCTAACATTAGCAAGGAGAGCCTGGTGTGGTGGTGCACTTGGAGGTAGGGGAAGGCAGATCAGGACAGCCTGGTCTACATGGCAAGTTCCAGGCCAACCAGGGCAGCATAAAGGCTCTGCTTCAAAAGAAAATTAGTAAGGAGAGAGACACCCATTTCCGGCAAAACTCAGAAGGAAAACCTTCAGTTTCTGAGAACATCTAGAAATTTTGGATAAAATATGGATCTGAGTTTCTAGGGTGAACACTGTAGGGGCCAAAAAAAAGAAGGCACTGAAAACCATAGCAAAGGGGAGCTAGCTCCAGCGCCCTAGGGAGAACTGTCCACAGGGCAGGGTGGGGACAAACGGGCCGTCTGTGCGCACCGGAGGGGGAGATGGACCAGAGCTCCTTGCAGTCTCTTCTCCCTGTGGTCTGTCAATCACTGGGAGAGCTGTCTGTCTCTGGAATGTAGTCCTGTTTCTAGAAAACTGTCCCATAATAACAGGAAGCATAAGATTTACCAATCTCTGCTGTACAGGATGTTCTGTCTGCTTTATTTGCAATAGAAAATCTGGAAGTTTCCCCATGTCCAAGAAGAACAGAACAAACAAGGACTGTGTAGCCGTCAGAGGAAACTGGCGAATCTCTGTGATCCTAGCATTCGGGAGGCTGAAGAGGGAGCTTGGGAGCTCAGAGTCAGCTTGGATACATAGATAGACCCTTCCCCACCCCCTCCAAAGGAAAAGAGGATAAACTCATTCTCTTTGTATGATAATAGAAAAATGTTTATGTAACATATTAAGAGTAAAACCAGCCAGGCCATAGGACAGTTTTGTTTAATAGAATAAAATGTGTGTCACATAGATAGTAATTTTAAATTTTAGGAGGGTTAATTTTAAAGTCAGAGGGCATTAAAAAAGAATGAGGAAATTAATTAAAATGCTTTTTAGACTTATTTGATTTTTGTCAATGGGTATTTTTGCATGTATGTATGAATGTGTCCCACCTGCCACCCCCATGTGTGTCTGGTTCCCATGAGCTCAGAAAAGGGTGTCAGATCCTCTGGAACTGGAGGTACACATGGTTGTGAGTCACCATGTGGGGGCTGGGAACCAAATCCAGGTCCTCTAGAAGGGCAGCCAGTAATCTTAAATGCTGAGCCATCTTGCCACCCCCCTTAAAATTAATTAAAAATTATTATCATTGTGTGTATGGTGTGCGTGCGTGCGTGTGTGTGTGTGTGTGTGTGTGTGTGTGTGTGGTGTATGTGTGTGCATTTGTGTGTGTGTGTTATGCGTGTGGTGTGTGTGTGTGCGATTGTGTGTATGTGTGTGGTATGTGTGGGTGGTGTATGTGTGTGCGTTTGTGTGTGTGTGGTATGCGTGTGGTGTGTGTGTGTGCGATTGTGTGTATGTGTGTGGTATGTGTGGGTGGTGTATGTGTGTGGTGTGTGGTGTGTGGTGTGTGTGCATTTGTGTGTGTGTGGTATGCGTGTGGTGTGTGTGTGTGCGATTGTGTGTATGTGTGTGGTATGTGTGGGTGGTGTATGTGTGTGCGTTTGTGTGTGTGGTGTGTGGTGTGTGGTGTGTGTGCATTTGTGTGTGTGTGTGTGCATTTGTGTGTGTGTGTGTGTGGTGTGTGGTGTGTGTGCATTTGTGTGTGTGTGGTATGCGTGTGGTGTGTGTGTGTGCGATTGTGTGTATGTGTGTGGTATATGTGGGTGGTGTATGGTGTGCGTGTGTGTGGGTGGTGTATGGTGTGCGTGTGTGTGTGTGGTGTGTGGTGTGTGGTGTGTGGTGTGTGGTGTGTGTGCATTTGTGTGTGTGTGTGTGTGGTGTGTGTGTGTGTGCATTTGTGTGTGTGTGGTGTGTGCATTTGTGTGTGTGTGGTGTGTGCATTTGTGTGTGTGTGTGTGTGTGCATTTGTGTGGTGTGTGGTGTGTGTGTGTGCATTTGTGTGTGTGTGTGTGCATTTGTGTGGTGTGTGGTGTGTGTGTGTGCATTTGTGTGTGTGTGTGTGCATTTGTGTGTGTGTGTGTGCATTTGTGTGTGTGTGTGCATTTGTGTGTGTGTGTGCATTTGTGTGTGTGTGTGCATTTGTGTGTGTGTGGTGTGTGTGTGTGTGCATTTGTGTGTGTGTGCATTTGTGTGTGTGTGTGTGTGCATTTGTGTGTGTGTGGTGTGTGTGTGTGCATTTGTGTGTGTGTGAAGGGTCAGAGGACAACTTCAGCAGTAGGTTCTCTCCTTCCCATTATGGGATCTGAGGACGAAACCGAGGTCATTAGGCTTGGGCAGCAAGTGATTTTATTAGCTGTGTGATCTCAGCAGGCTCTGAAATTAATTTTCATAGCTTTATTCAAAGTGTCAAAATTTAAATATTCAATAGTATAAAATTAACAAGGTACTTGGTGTTTTTAACATTAAATCTTTGCAATGTGGTGTCTATTTGTGTCAACAATACATTTCAAGAGTCAAGTCAATTATAACTACTGGCTACCATACCAGACTGGGCAACTATAAAATGAATATATAGTTGGTTTGGGATTACATATATTAATGTATATATAATTTCTTATATACATATATAATAATATATATCAGCAATCCCAAACCAACTATATCCATGTTCTATAAGCATGGGAAACAAGTTTAGGAATGCCCAGGAAATGACCAAATGTGTTTATCTTGATGGAATGGAATCATAGGAAGGGAAGGCAGCCAGGGTTCACATAATGTTCTGTTCTGCCTTTCTGTTTTGAGACAGACTTATGCCATGTAGCTCAGGTTGGCTGGAGACTTGAGATGGGTTGGCCTCAGCCCCTTGAGTTCTGGGACTACTAGTGTGCATCACCACACCCAGTAGGACTCAGTTTACAAACATGCCTATTTGTATTATATAAGGATATATTAAACATTGATAAAAAAGTAAAGGAAGAAAATATATCTTCTTCAATGCAGTAAGTCAACCCAGAAATTGATCTTAAAGATACAATAAAAATATATATTAATATTTATATATAGGGATTTGCTTGGCAGTTTTTTCTGTAGTGATAAAACTATTTTTATTATGAGTAACAATGAAAAACTATTCAATAAACCCTCCTATTTTCCTATACTGTGTTTTTATAATATGGGAAAATATTCATGATATAATTTAAAAGTGCAACATGGAAGCACTATGCATTAACAATGACTCAGTATCTCTACTTCAAGATGCATACTCAAGAGATTGAAAACAGATGTTCCCACAAAATTTGTATCCAAGTGTTCACAGCACCATTATTCACGATAGAGTGGGAGCCACTAAATGATTGTCACCCAGAGGATGGACAAAGTTTAAAATACTCATTTTGGAGAATATTATTCAGTCATAGAAAAGAATGAAGTACTGAGAACTGGTTCAACAGGGGCAAATCCGGGAAACACTTGCTAACTGGAAGGCACCACACATGCATTACCACACATGAACCGCCACACATGCACCACCACACATACAACATTATATAAGCAATGTCACACAGGCACCACCACACATACGAAATTATATAAGCAATGTCACACAGGCACCACCACACATTTCAGGACTGTTTATTTGAGCTGTTAGAAGTAGGCAAATTCGTGTAGACACACAGACAACTAGTGCTTTCCAGCAGTAAAAAGGAAGGAAAATGTGGCTGCCCAATGTCACGGGTTCCCTTTTGGGAGCGAAAATATCCTGGAATTAGATGCTATGACAGTTGCACAAGACAATGGGTGTGCTAAATAAAGATCACTTTAAAAATAGTGGAAGAATCTGGGAATGGTGGTACACACCTTTGATCCCAGCACACAGGAGGCAGAGACAGGAAGAACTTTGTGACATTTGTGTTGTTTGAGAACTGAATCTATGTTTTGGTTCTTGGGAGTCTAAGGCTAGGAGCTCCTCCAGGCAAAGCGAAGGCAGGGACCAACAGAAAGGCCCACAAACTTTTAATGATAGGGACCTAGGCTTTAGACAGGCAAGGTGAGCACACCAGGAACGATTCTGTTGCATTCCCTGAGCTTTTGGCTTGCTGCAGCTTTTATTGGAGGCTGTTATGTTGATCTGCACCTTTGGACACTAGAGCTCTGTTGTGCCCAGGATGATGTGAGCCTTGTGCATTTAAATCAGACTCCACCTTCTCGGGTTCATTGCAGAAAGTGGACATTGTAGCCCTGCACTGTGACGGTTGAAGCATTGCGCATGCGCAGCTCTTGTGGGCGGTATTAGAGCTGTTGTTTGCCTGTTGGAGAAGCAGGGAGCATGCGTGACCCAGGAATCAGATTATGGGCTTTAGCTTGGGAGAGAAATCACACTACTATGTTAGCTTTGTGATGTTACAAGCTGTTCTGGGACTCTGTCATTGTTTAATGGAAAAAACAAAAAACAGCAACAACAACAAAAAAACCCCACCAGGACTTGGAAATTCTCTCCTGCCCACTCAGATCTCCTAACTCACTGAACATCTAGTGAACATCTAATGAAGATAAAGCTGAGGAGATTTTGGCTACCTTATTTCTTGATGATTATTAATTTGTTTTAACTGCCAAGTTTGTTCTAACTGGAGTCCAAAACTCCGTGGTATGCTAAGTAAAGGGAATTAATGTGGTGATATATTATTTATGATTTATTAAAGCTTGCCTGAGGATTCAGAAAGCAAAGTCAGCCACATGCTATAGAAGACAGGCACACCTTTAATCCTAGGATTTAGGATTAAGAGGTAGATAGATCTCTGTGAGTCCAAGGCCACCCGGAACTAAACAGGAGTGAATCAGTCTAAAAGAAAATTATAGCTCATACCTTTAATCCCAGGACTCATAAGAGGTATTTAAGACAGGAGCAAGGTCTCCATATATAGCATCCATTCTCCAGCCACACTGAGAATAAGAAAGCCCCAGTCAGAACTCTCTGGTAGCTTTGCTTCCTTGATCTTCAGGTTGAACCTCTGTCACTGGGTTTTTTATTTTTCGTGTTACAGATTAAGGCACTGGAAAAAACTAATAGTAGTAATAGCAATAATAATAATAATAGACATTATCAAACACGCTGGAGAACATGATTCTATCTGTGCTTTGAAACTTAATAAATTAAATATGCATGTATCTATATATTTATATTTATTATCCATATACCTATCTATTTTGGTAAATTGATGGAATTTTTATTTGGCTTTTACGTGGAGTGTGGTTGAGTTTTTGTGGAGATTGCAGATATCCATGGCAAATCCCACATATGGTAGATGAATATTCAACCAAGCCTTACCGTTGCCTCTGTCCAGGAGTGAGAATAGAATGTACAAAGAGAGGGGTACCAGGAGGACCTTCATTTTTAATGTATTTCTGTACTATTAACACAATAGTTTCCATTATGAAAAGGGCAATAACATTACTCATTGTTGTCCTAACTTCCCTCCACAATGTTCTCAAACATTTTATCAACTGACCAGAAAAAGAATTGACATAGAGAACTTCAGACACTTGAGGTGAGGACAAATCCCAGATTGGATGGTGGCCCAGGGTTGGGGTGAGAAACAGCAGGGTGTGTTGGGGGAGGTCCAGAGGAGGGCTTAGTTCTTACTCTCAGCCAATAGCATAAGGGCTTCAGGCCCAACGCCCATTGGCTGAAACTATTTCAAGGGTCAGGGTTGTACCTGAACTCACGGTCACAGGACTTGGTGGAGGACTGTTCCTGAGCTCATAGGTTTGGTGCCTGGAGGCTGCTTTGCCCAGACGTGGAAGGTAAGTCCCAGGCTCTCTGGGATGTGATGGTGATTGGGATATCCCTGGTTCTTTCTCATATCCTGACCTTTTCTGTTCAGGGCTGTGATGCTTATCTGATATGACTTCACTTTAACTGGTATCGATATTCCTCTCTCTCTCTCTCTCTCTCTCTCTCTCTCTCTCTCTCTCTCTCTCTCTTATAATAGTATCAGAGATTAAACCTAGACACTGCTAAGTAAGCCCTCCACTACTGAGATATTACCTTAATTTTATAAAGTTTCTGAGACAGGGTCTTGCCAAGCTGCCCAGGCTGAAACACTGGGAAGACCCTTTCTTTGGAGGGGGGGGTCTTGTGGATAGATGGTTATCTACATGCTTTGATTAAAACTTTCTTGTTAGCATTTCTTGGTTTGATTTAGAGCATGGGTACTAGAGTTGCTTATAGAAAACTCCCACTTATTCATAGCTGGAGAGATGCTCAGTAGGAAGACGCCTGTCACCTAAGTATGCAGTCCTGAGTTCGGATCTCTAGGACCCCAGTAAAGTCAAGTGTGGTGGTGTCATCATAGTCCCAGAGCCCACAGTGAGATGAGGCAGAGGACTTGTCTCAGACAAGGTGTAAGGTGTGGATTGACACCTGAGGCTCTCCTCTGCCCTCCTGATCTTCACAGGAGCATGTGCACACACATGTACAAGCTCACACAAAAGACAAGAGGAAGCACCCACCTGTAATAGAGAAGTGTTCAATTAAATGCTTTCTGCTAATTTTGTAAAATGGGTTGCTACTTTATTTTCCATCTCAAGACATTTTTACCTCCGCCCCCATTCACAGCAAGGCTACCTCACAAGCGAAAGCGTATAAAAGAGTTGGAAAGATGCATCTGTGAAGTCATGCCTGCTTAGGTCCAAACATAGCTCCCCATCCCAAGGTGCACTGTTTTAGTCATCACAGGGATGTGTTTCTTTTCCCTGTAGGCTTTGTGAGCCATGGACTCCTACGTGATTCAGATGAATGGCAATGACAGCCTGCCTTCAGTTCTGGATGTGCATGTCAACATCGGTGGGAGAAGCTCAGGGCAGGGGAAAATGAAAGGCAGGAAGGCCAGATGGAATGTGAGGCCCTCTGACATGTCCAACAAAACCTTTAATCCCATCCGGGCCATTGTGGACAACATGAAGGTGAAGCCCAATCCAAACAAAACTATGATTTCACTGTCAATTGGTGAGTTTGGGCCACTTGATGGAGGGTTGGCATTGTCCACCGACCTCCCATCCTCTTGGGCTGGCTGGAAGAGATAAGAGGAGATGACACCCAAACATGGGGACATAAACTCTAGGTGGTTCTTTTGCCTTTCTCTCCCATGAACAGGGGACCCTACTGTGTTTGGAAACCTGCCTACAGACCCCGAAGTTACCCAAGCCATGAAAGATGCCCTGGACTCTGGGAAATACAATGGCTATGCCCCATCCATTGGTAAGCTTGCCCAGAGACAACCCTGGTGGCTTCAAGATTTGTAGTGCTTTCTCTTGCTTTGCTCTGTTTTTGCTCATTGCTATATGACACAGTCTGACCTCAAACTAGTGATCCTCCTGCCTTAGCCTTTCAAGAGCTCAGATTATAGGCATGTGCCTGGCTTTTAAACTTGTGGTGTGTGTGTGTGTGTGTGTGTGTGTGTGTGTGTGTGTGTGTGTGTGTCTCATGCAGAGAGACAGAGGAGGGAGAGAAAAAGAGATGGAGAGAGAACCATAGTGTGTGTGTGTGTGTGTGTGTGTGTGTGTGTGTGTGTGTGTGTGTGTCAGAGGACAACTGTGGGAATTGGTTTTTTATTTCTATCATATGTGTCCTGAGGATTGAACTCAGGTTCTCAGACTTGGCAGCAAACACTTTCACCTATTAAGCCATATCACTGGCCCTCTTTCATGATTTTTAACTAGGATTCCACCTATAGTAATTGTCCTTGATTTCCTGATATGTGGTTCTGAAGAGCCCAACATGAAAAGGCCCTTTAGACTTAAGGTCCCACTCTGGATTCTTTTTTTTTTTTTTTAATTTATTTGACTTTATTGTATGTGCATTGGTGTGAAGGTGTCAGAACCCTGGGAATTGGAGTTACAGACAGTTGTGGTCTGCCATGTGGGTGCTGGGAACCAAACCTGGGTCCTCTGGAAGAGCAGCAATATTCTTAATCACTGAGCCATCTCTCTAGCTCCCCCACCCTCTGGATTCTTAAACAGAATCTGGGTCTAGTTTCATTCCAATTTCACCTGTGTGCTGGCACCTCCCCATGAGGTACTCATACACAGTTATTCCTTAAACAGTTCTGCCCATCTTTACCACAAAGCCTCAGGTCTGGCTGGCACTCATTCCTCTAGGCTTTACATTTGTTTATACTTTACCCCATGTAAATAGCTCCTTTGTTTCTTTATGGTTGGAAGCTATGCTTTCACACTGGCCTCGATCTCTTTAAATGCATTTTTAAGCGGAACATAACAAAGAATGGCTATTACCCTAGGAACAGAAGTTATTCCCAAGAGCAAGGCACTTTCCTATTCAGGGAAATTCCACCTGTCAAAGTGTCTCTCCTAAATATAAGTAAAACAAGTAATTCCATGACTTTATTTTCATGTTGTGTATCTTCCCCTGGGTGTTGTATATATTGAGGCATTCTTAATGCAGAATAAGAGAACAACAACCTAGTTTCATACTAATATCAGATTCAAAAGCTTTCCAAGAGGAATCAGGGAAATGGACATTATTATTGTTAATAATAATAATAATATTAATAGGGTTTCTCTGTGTAGCTCTGGCAGTCTTGGAACTCATTCTGTAGACCAGGCTGGCCTTGAACTCACAGAGATCTGCCTGCTTCTCTTTCTGGAGTGCTGGGATTAAAGGTGTGTGCCACCATTGCCCAGCTGGGACATGCTTTTAGGTGAATTACTTACATGTTAGAAAGCTGGGTAGAATAACAATCAAATTCAAGACTGAACCTTAGGTCACAAAAATACTATAATAAAGGCAAGTGAGATGTATTAGTGGGTAAAAATGATTGCTGCCAAGCCTAATGGCCGGAGTTCAGTCCCTGGAACCCACCAAGTAGAAGGACAGAATCCACTCCACAGAGTTGTCCTCTGGCCACCACACATGTGCTGTGATATGTGCACACTCTGACAAATTCACACGTAATTTTATTATCCAAATTATCAGTGAACCAACTGAGCTTGGAAACTGGAGTCAAACCTTGTTCCCAGCAGTGTTCATAGTGTCTGAGCATTGCACAGGAAAGGGTGGTTGTGATGGTGGTCTCTAGGAATACATTCTTCCTCATTAATAAAGTAGAAAATGTTGATCAATGCCACTTGAAAGAAACATTCATTTGTCTTACATTAAAGAGGATGACTACGGTTTGCTTCCTTGCTAACTTGTATTCTGGAAGTCAATTACGTAAAACATTTTGATAGGTTTGAAACTGCCAATAAATACATCAAGCCTGTATGGTATGTTGAGAATGTTCCAGAAGAAGAGAATCCATGTACAAAGATACTATGTTATATAAGCTAAAACACTGAAAGTGGACCTTATCCTTTGAAGCTGTTGATGGCATTTCCAACAACAGACTACATGAAGGCACTTAGGAATAATTTAAATCCTCATTTAAAGTGGCATAAATTAATCAGAGCAGTCAAGATTATGCAATTCACTTTATGGATGGGGAACTACTTCTTGTCGTCGTCATACATTTGTGCTTTTAATAAAGCTGCCACATATAAAGTTAATTTCCTTCACATATGATGACTGGGCTACACAGAATGAGTTGATCCCTAGCAAAGACAGTTTGGGGCAAGGCTGCCATTCAAGAGATGAAAAGCTCCACCTTTCTCGCCTGTCTTGTCTCAGGTTACCTATCCAGTCGGGAGGAGGTCGCTTCCTATTATCACTGTGCTGAGGCTCCCCTGGAAGCTAAGGTGAGCAGGGGCACCAGTTCAGAGGCCACCGAGTGCAAGTGGACTCCTTGTTTCAATCCCACAAGGAGTGGTGGTTTGAAGGGAGCTGAGGAGAACCGTCCTTTAGCAAGTGGAGGACTTCTTATACAGTTGGGTCACAGATAAGTAATTGTGATTAATGTCACTACAGTGTAAGAGGCGTCTCCTACACGTACGTAGTGTTGTCACAGAGTTCCAAACAATCCCCCAAATCTCCCTAGATTTGATTTTCTTCAAAAGATCATTGAGAAACTATTCACAATTAGAAAATAATTTAATTTGAAAGGATTTATCACTAGGATGTGTTTAAGTATGTATCTTCCTTTAGTCACATTAGGGCACTGAGACAGAAGGCTAGGGGTCTCAGGGCATACTGAGTCCATGTTAGTGCCAGCTTTAGAAGCTGCCGTCAAAGAGGTGTATTTCATCTGTGTTTACAGAAATGTCAGGCTTCAAATCTGTGGTCAAAAGTAAATAAATAACCTGGTGAAAAAATAGTTCAAGGTCAATCAAAGATCTCCCTTGAGAGTTGGTTGAATCATAACCAGCTTGTTCTTTCTAAAGTGACTTGTTTATTTTTTTTAAGTGGCCATCATTTTGAACAACATTTAGAGATAGATGAAAGATGGCTAGTAGAAAGATAGACATATACATAAATGATAGAGAGGTAGATAGATTGTAGATGGGTATGACAGATGATAGGTATGTAGGTAGGTAGGTAGGTAGATAGATAGATAGATAGATAGATAGATGATAGATTTGGGTTGGGCTCAGGACAACCCTTCCTATTTCCTTGGTCCTTACTGAAATAAGTTCATTATTGCTTTCCACTCACCGATGCCCACCCTTTTCCTGTCTTTACAGGATGTCATTCTGACAAGTGGGTGCAGTCAGGCTATTGAGCTTTGTTTAGCAGTGTTGGTCAATCCAGGACAAAATATCCTCGTTCCAAGACCAGGGTTTTCCCTCTATAGGACTTTGGCTGAATCTATGGGAATTGAGGTCAAGCTCTACAATCTACTGGTAATTGACTTTTGATTTTTTAAAATGTTTATCTTATCTTGTATGTATGAGTATTTTGTCTGTGTATCACATGTGTGCCTGCCAGAAGAGGGTGTTAAAGCCCCTGGAACCGAAGTTAAAAATGGCTGTGAGCCGTCATGTGGGTGCTGGGAATCGAACCTGAGTCCTTGCAAGAACAGAAAGTACTCTTAACCCCTGAGCCATCTCTCCAGGCTCTGACTTTTAATCTTTGACTCAAGTGCTCGGTTACTGCCCTGTAAAGAAGAAATGATCGCTGTCATACAGAGAATGATCTGCAGGTGGGAAGTTGGGGCCAGAGGCAGATTTTATTCTTTTAAAAAATTTATATTTATTTATTTTGTATGTATGTTTGTGTGCATGCATGGGGCAGTGAATTTGGTGTGTGCAAGTCATGTCACACATATGAAGTTGTAAAGACACACTTCAGGTTCTGTGCTCTCCTTCCACCATGTGGGGCACAGAGATGGAACTCAGGTCATCAGGCTTGGTGGCATGTCCCTTTACGAGCTGCGCTATCTCACTGGCCTCTTATTTTATTCTTTGCATTAAATCCTTGGGTTGAGAATTTCCCCTAAATTGTTCAGAAACATCTTAGCCTCAGTCTTTCTCCTTTCTCAGCCTGAGAAGTCTTGGGAAATTGACCTAAAGCACATGGAATCTCTGATAGATGAAAAAACAGCTTGTCTCATTGTCAATAACCCGTCAAATCCCTGTGGTTCTGTGTTCAGTAAAAGGCACCTTCAGAAGATACTGGCAGGTAAGTGCCAAAGGCCTCTGCACAGGGGAGGACCTGAGAGCAGAATTCAAATGCCAGCCCAGTCTCTAGTCTTAATGTGTCATGGACCCCCAGGGCTAGTCTAAAAAAGGTGAAACATGAGAAATAGAAGCTGCATATCCCTAATTTAAAAATGGCAAGCATTCCATTTTGGTGCATTTTGTATTTTCAGATTAGAAACATTCAAGTGGCAAATCTCTCTTTTTAAAACCCCAGACAACAAACAAACAAACAAAAAAACCTAACAAATAAAACACTCAAATCTCAAATACCCTCGACCTCAAGCATTTTGGTTAAGAGGTATTTCACCCAGATTTGCCTTTTGTCACTCCCATGGAAGAGAGAATCTGAAATGTGTGGTTAAATGGTGCATCTAGGCTAACATCTGGAAGAAGGTCAGATATATTTAGTTCCTAAGAGGATGATGGTCAATCCATGAGCACAGAATACAGATCACAGAGGACTAGATATGCAGGAAATGACAGGGTCACTCAAACTGGGAATGATTCCAGCGTGGTTTTTGTTATTTTTCAGTGGCTGAGAGACAATGTGTCCCCATCTTAGCTGATGAGATCTATGGTGACATGGTAAGTCTGGGGTGGGTTATAACACTATAGGAGTGTCAGTACCATATTGCTTTATGGGGCATCTAGAGTTGGATAATGGGATCTTTGGAAGCAATTGGTCATAATGTACAGCCCCCTCAACAAATATGTCTCCTTAGCCTTTTGTTTGTTTGTTTGTTTGTTTGTTTTTTGAGACAGGGTTTCTCTGTGTAGCTTTGGAGCCTGTCCTGGCACTCACTGTGTAGACCAGGCTGGCTTGGAACTAACTCGTAGAGATCCACCTGCCTCAGCCTCCTTAGTGCTGGGATCAAAGGTGTGTGCCACCCCTCCCCCCACCCCCCCAGTTGTCTCCTTAGATTTTTATTTGTTTATTTAATTCAAAGAGCTGGGAAATTCAAAAGTTCTTGGAATTTACTTGATTGCAGATGCCAAATTGATAAGACATAAAGGTACTTGTAGATTTTTTTTGTTTATGACTCTTAAGGATGTGTATTTTTAAGAGTTTGTGGAAGGTCCTCAAAATGTTGCTCAGCGGTTGAGTACATGCCTAGCTAGTGTGCTTGAGACGGGGTCCAACTCCCAGGATCAGAAGTAAGAAAAAAAGGTGCAAATGAAGAGGAAGGTCTGTTAATATTACTGCTTGGGGAAGTATTGCTCTAGACTTCCTTGGAAATATCACACATGACATATGTGCAGTGTAGCCTTTTAACCCCTCCAGAAGTCTGCATTCTGCAGCAGAGTTGTTCTCAGGAATGTAGGATACTGGACTGTGGACCCACATTAGATCTATCACCTCACCAATCATAATTCCACAGTGTCAGTTTTCGGAAGCTGTACACACTATTAGACTAGTGACACTGACCTCATTTTAGGGTTCCTTTAATCCAGACAACACACCAAATTAAATGTCTTTGGATAAGTTTTCCTGAACCCCATGGGATCCAGTGATGCCTGAGGATGGGAAGGGGCCTGTCAATCCATTAATCTCTCTCTCAACGTCTAAGAAGAAAAATGGGAGGCAGGAGCTCCAGAGCATTTAAGAGTTCGTCTTTTCCTCAGGTGTTTTCAGATCACAAATATGAACCACTCGCCACCCTCAGCACCAATGTCCCCATCCTGTCCTGTGGTGGGCTGGCCAAACGCTGGCTGGTTCCTGGCTGGCGGTTGGGCTGGATCCTCATTCATGACCGAAGAGACATTTTTGGCAATGAGGTGAGAGCAATATGGTGAAATGGTATGAATAATTTAATATATGTATTTGGTTTGAATACTCAGTGTTGCAGAGGTAAGATTTCCTTCCCCTCCTGACACATTGCTTGCAGAGCCTGGAAACATGATGGATGAAGATGTGGTAGACATTCCTCATCCAAGCCCAGTGTTCACATGCTTGGGCCTCTGCGTCTGTAGAGAAATTTCAGCCACCTCCAATTTAAAGCTATAAAAGGGCAAACAATCATGGTAATGACAGTAGTGTTATTCACGTTTTATGAATCCTATTTTTATTTTATCTTCATACATCCTATGAGACCATTTTACAGTCAAGAGAAACAGAGTGCAGAGAAATTACATCATCTGCCCACAGTCACACATAGGCTGTGACAGAGAAGGACCCCAGACTCAGGTAGTTTAATGTAACAGGGTCACTAGGTGCCCTCATGTGCTGAGACTAAAAACCCTACCGAAAGGTCAGAATAGAATCACAACAGAGGACTGTTTTAGAAATGCTAAATAAATTGTTTCCTGGGGGATTTTAGATTCGAGATGGGTTGGTGAAGCTGAGTCAGCGGATCCTGGGACCATGCACTGTTGTCCAAGGAGCACTGAAGAGCATCCTTCAGCGTACCCCTCAAGAGTTCTACCACGGCACTTTAAGCTTCCTTAAGGTAAAGGGCAGCTTGGAGCCTTCCACTTGAGAAATTTGGGAACCAGATAACACATCAGTGGAATTAGGAATAATTGTCCCTAATTTCTGGAGCACTGTTTCAACGCGAGGCTTCCAAATCAGGAGGTGGCCTCAATGTCATTTTCCATAGGCACATTCTTCCCACTTCCTGCAATTCACTCTGTCTTGCTAAGAACTGTAAGTGATGGAGTTTTTTCTTGTTAACTTTTTGTACTATAACATTAAGCCTAGGTTTGTGGCTTTCTGAAGGCTCTAACTCCAATGATGTTTTCCTTCTTTTTTTTTTTTAAATAACTTTATTATACAAAACATTACAAATAAAATCATGTTTTTCTTTTACTTAAAATTTTATCCTTGATTTTTTTTCTCTCTCTGCCTCTTCTTGTAGTCCAATGCAGACCTCTGCTATGGGGCATTGGCTGCCATTCCTGGACTCCAGCCAGTTCGCCCTTCTGGAGCCATGTACCTTATGGTAAGAATGTGTGTGTGTGTGTGTGTGTGTGTGTGTGTGTGTGTGTGTGTGTGTGTGTTGATAAAAGCACAGGAGATTGGCTTGCCAGGGTTGTCATGGATGGTCATACAGGGTATGTCTCCGTCTACAAAGACAATGAGTTAGACCCCAGTCCCCATCATTTGAGGAAGAGACTTGTTAGGAATGATCCCAGTGCTTTTCTTTAACCTGTGTTCACAACACTCTTTCAATAACCTAATTCTCCAGCAGAGTCACTCATCTTGTGCACAGATACAGGGGCATGCTTTGTATCATGACTGAGAATGATGTCAGTTTCTTCAGATATAGAGGATCACATAGGGATTTTGTCTTCAGGCTCACTATTGCCCAGGGATGCTAAATGCCCTGCAATTAATGGGGTAGACCCTACAAAGTAAAACATGGCCTGCTCCTAATGCTAACTTTACCTTTCTTGAAAAAAAGAGAAATAACATTCCTCTTCTTATTTTCATCTATCAACATCCATGGAGGAACCATCCAATAAACTACAATATGAACATAAACATGTCCTCTCCTTCCTCCTAGGAGCTTTTGAGTTCCTTGGCATTGGTTCTCTTAGTCATAGGTGGGAGAGTTCCCAGACACCTTCAAAGAATCCCTGCTCTTCTTTCTGGCATAAGAAACTTACCCATGTTCCTCAGGTGACATGCTGGTCTCTCTCTTTTATTGTTGCTTCAGGTTGGAATTGAGATGGACCATTTTCCAGAATTTAAGAATGATGTGGAGTTCACAGAGCGGTTAGTTGCAGAGCAGTCTGTCCACTGCCTCCCAGCAACGGTGAGTGCTGGTGTCTCCAGATATCCCAACAGCTCCTGGGAAGACCCCAGATGTCTTCCTGAGCTGTGGTTTAGCCCAGCCTTCACTCCCATGGCAAGTATTCTCATTTGATAAGATTCCAACTGATGTGCTTTATGGCTTCTACCTAAAATCAGTTTCTCTTCCATTATTACTCCCCCCAGTAGCAGGAAGAAAAGTTGGAAGCACTGTGGCGGGTGGGAAGAGAACAGTCTAATTTAAGATGAATTAACTGAGTTGCAGACTCAGCACTCCAGGGGTGGTGTGTGGAGCAAACGGACACCCCTAATGGAATGGCATTACCCTGTCTTGCAGACTAGAGGCTAGGGTGAGCCAAAACCAGATTTAGTTGCCCTGGAGATAACAAGTCCTTGTTTTTTCAGTGCTTCGAGTACCCAAATTTCTTCCGAGTTGTCATCACGGTCCCTGAGGTAATGATGCTGGAGGCTTGTAGCCGGATCCAGGAGTTCTGTGAACAGTACTACCACTGTGCTGAAGGCAGCCAGGAGGAGTGCGACAAATAGGTCCTCACGCATCATCCTGAAGACATATCCCATCTAAAGAGGGCTGGAGTGGGCTGGTCCTCCTCAGACAGTCAGATGTCCCTTCTGGGAGAGGGACCTCAAAAGCACTGCATCAAGAATCGAGGATTATTTCTACTTTCCCCAGTTACATCCAACACACATCCGGAACCCTAGATCCTCCCCTTACTCCGCTCTCCAGCAGTGACTCATGAGTTCATTATACTCCCTACCCCCAACATCTAACCTCCTTACCCTGAGAGCACCGGGCAAACGGTTCAACAGAAAGAAGCTGGGACAAGAAGAGTGGAAGGTCAGGCTAGGAGAAGCAGGAGGCAGAGGACGGCTCCCACACCCATATCTTCACGCTGTCATAGGAGCACCCTCTCCACTCAGGCCCCAAGTCACCTCTGTTGCCACCTCACTTCAGGCACACCGCACTCTTTGCCACAGAGCTACGCTGGAAAGAAGTTAGGGATATGTGAGTTTGGTTGGTATTCTAAACATATTAGAAAACTTGCTATTTAAAGGATCCTTGATAGAATTTTTTGTTTGTAAAGAATTATTTGGCAGTGGAAATAACTACCAGCTTCCTAACCAGTCAACTTCCTAAGTTTAGATTCACTTGCATCAGGTTTTCTCAAAAACAGAAAGACACCTCATTGTGGGAGAATGAAGGAACGGGAGCCCTTTCCAGAGACACTGCTGTGTGCAGGCCAGCACCCTCCTCACATCCTGCTAGTAGAGTTATTGCCACTTTTGCTGTCATGTGAATATTGATTTATTAATATTTGTTATATTATCTTTTCATATATTTTCTAAGAAACATTTATATTATTAGAACTTTTGTTTTGTCAAGGGCATAAATTATTTTTTTCTTTTTTTAAAATAAATTTTATCATGTGTGCATCTCTGTGTGATGTGTTTTCTCTGGGGCAGGGGCGGTTTCCATCCCAAGTCTCAGTCCAGTCCATCACCCACTAGGTCTCTGTATAGTTCTTTCCTCATTGCTGTAACAAAACACCTGACTTAAGCCACTTAAGGAGTGAAGGGTTTATTCTACCTCTCAGTTCCAGGAGTATGCAGTCTGTCATGGGGCGAGGGTGGGAGAAATGCTTGCTTGCTGTGCTCAATTTGAGTTCTCCTTTTTTATTCATTCCAGAGTCCCAGGCCATGAAATGGTGCTGCCTACAGTTAGGATTCATGTTCCCAACTCAGCTAACCTACCCTATAAAATCACTCACAGGCATGCCCATGTGTTTCTCTCTTGGGTTATTCTAGATTGTGTTAAGTTGGCAATCGATACCAACCATTCAAGGGTCATCTGTTTCTTTGTAAACATATTGATTTTGGAAGTTGCAAACGAACATATGTATATCTTCACTTACAGTGCCTTGGCTCCCGAGTCTTTGATGCCAAACACTTACCTATCCTTGCCTGGATCCTCTAGCCACTCATTGGGGAACAAAGGGGACAGAGTTTCACTTGACCTGTGGATGAGAGGTGTTGGGATCTTTCAGCACTTTGCAAACCCTCTTAGAAGCAGTTCCCTATTTACAAGTTTTCCTCAAATGTTTCTGTTAGAGAAGGGAGGGGGGATGTCTCGCAAGGTTGGCCTGGGACTGTGTTAGACCATCACAGTCTGGAGACAGTTTACAAGGCAAGTGTCTTAATTAGAAGAGGGACTTAGGCTGGACCGTGGTGCCATACATCTTTAATCCCAGTGCTTGGGATGCAGAGGCAGGTGGATTTCTGTGAGTTCAAGGCCAGTCTGGTCTACAAAGAGAATTCCTGGACAAGCTCCAAAGCTACACAGAGAAACTCTGTGTCAAACAAAACAAAACAAAACAAAACAAACAAACAAAAAGAGGGATTTAGGATTTCAACTCTGCCAGCCACACCCAAAGGATTATCTTTACAAAAAATAAGCACCAAACAGCCCTTCTATTCTGTGTTTCAATTCAGTGAACCCCCCCAAATTTATGTCTTAATTTTCATTACCAAACCCATGATGAAGGAACATACAAAGATTGAAATGATAAAGACATTTGTTTCCTGTATGCCACCACTGTGGACATCTTCCAAAAAAGTCTGGCTCCTCTTTTCCTGTCTCCTGTCCCCAAAGAAATAAACAGGAAGATGGTGCTTTACATAGATGTTTAGATTCCCTGGCACAGACAGTTCCACCGGACACCACTAACAGAATTCTGCCCAGACCCTGTAATTCCACAGTTTGTTGGTGTCTACATTTTGGTAAATGAACAAGATGAACATTCAGACATCTTGAGGGAAAAGTGACTAGGGTTGTTGTTCAATGGAACAGCATTTGGTGAATAGGTGGGAGACCCTGGATTCATTCCTTCCATTATGGTCAGGGTGGGAAAGGTATGGGGTTGGAGGAAAGTGGGGGTGGGTGGTGTATGCACTGGGCAAATGTTAAAGGATACACACACACATCTGGAAGGGTGTGATAGTAGACTCGAGCCTCTACTCAGGCCCACACATCTGCAGCAACCTCTTTACCCTCATTCACAGATACCTTACTGATGGGGGATGTCCTTCTGAATATATGTTTCTCTTATTAGTTGATGAATAAAAACCTGATTGGCCAGTAGCCAGGAAGGTAGCATAGGTGGGCAACCAGATGAGGAGAATACTAGGGAAAGGAACTACCATGTAAAGGCAGAAGGAGTAATATGCCAGGGTATTACCGGGTAAGCCAAAAGTACATGAGAATACTTAGATTAATAGAAATGGGTTAATAATTAAGAGAGAGTTAGCCAGTAAGAAGCCCTACCCATCGGCCAAACAGTTCATAAATTAATAAAAGTTTTTGTGTGTTCATTTGGGGCTAGTCAGCTCTGCGACCAGGCAGAACAGAAATCTCCATCAACACCTTACTGACTTAAGATCTATAAGTTCTTACCAAACAGATATGCCCAATGCCAGGACGCCTTACCTGGGAAGTGAGTTAAATTAAAGAGAGTGCTGGCTTGTGGGACACATCCGACCCATGGGCAAGGATTGGAAAAATTAATATTAAAATGTTCATAGAGTCCAAAGGGAGCTACAGATTAGCAGTAATCCTCATTCAGATCATGACTTGTTTTTTTTGTATAAATAGTACCCAATTCTACTCTTAAAATTTCCATACAAATGGAATAGTAGCACTATAGCAAAAAAAGGAGAACAGCTCAAACGTTCATTGATGGAACCACAATAAAACACTATGACAGAATAGTATTCAAAAGGACAAAGGGAAACTGGAGAGATAGCCCAGCAGTTAAGAGCAGTAGCTGCTCTTCTAGGGGGGCGGGTTCAATTCCCAGCACCCACATGGCATCTCACAACCACATGTAATTCCAGAGGATCCGATGCCTTCTACTCATGCAAAAAGACTTGTAAGTATTATAAAACAATTAAAATAAGTCTTAAAAAATTTTAAAGTAGAAAAGGAATAAAGTAGTGATACATGCTACAACAGTGTTGAACCTTGCAAATGCTGAGTCAAGTAAAAGATGCCAATCAAAAATACTACATGTTGTGTGATTCCATTGATATCAAATACCTAACACAGGCAAAGTCCTAGACTGAATGAAGAATGATTATCTGTCTGCCTGAGGCTGGGTGTGAGGGCCAGAGTGGGAGATGGAAGATTTTTGCAGGGCTTGTACTGGATGAAGGGCATTCTCTAAGTTGATCATGGTGTTGCCTGCTTAACCCTTAAAATACTGAAACACCTCAGTCATACACTATGAGGTGAATTATAAGGTTCAGGGAACACATCTCAACAACACTTTCAAAACAAGTCACAAAGCAGTAAGACCTCACAGAGGCCAACTCAAATATATGTTGACATTTAACAGAAGTTCAACATTGTTTCTGATGAGCTCTTTTATGAAACAAGGTCTTCCTGTGTCCTTCAGGCTGGCCTCAAACCTACAGTCCTCTTGATGCTGAGATTACAGTTGGGTACCACCATGCCCAGATAGAAATGCCAAGCATTTAAAAGAAAAAAAATCCTGAAAGGTTATCATTTACACATCTGTTCACAATGAAAATTAGTTTTCTTGTGAAAATGTGACATTATTTCAGACTTTAGTATTCTGAAAAGGAAAGCATTCCTTCTTTCTTAGGAAAAATTACATGCATTTATGTGTGTGCATGGGGGGCACAGATGCTGTGGTGCAAGTCAGAGGACACTTACAGGGCTCTGCTCTCTCCTTTCACCAAGTGACATGATAACCAGGGACTTGAGATGTGGTGGCAAAGACTCTTCCTTGTTAAACCATCTCAGAGGCCCAATGACACTTAAAAAAAAAAAACAGTTTTATTTACTTGTTTGCAAAAAATCAATAGAGCTCACCTCCTTGTCTCTATTGGACAGATTTAGAAGAAGGTTTTTATAGGTATAATAAAACTACAAAAATAAAGGAGGCATGGTTATAATTAAAAATCTTTACATCATAGATAAAGAATAGTTTAATGTAAAATGAGAATATGCTACATTTTGATGTTTTCTCTACTCAGCTAATGACTGGAGGTATATAATTAAAGCTTTTCTAAGTGTAGCTGTACAAAATGGTTAGCAATAGTTCCATTAACCAACTTAACAATATTGTACGTGCCCAACCCTGCCAGCAAGGAAGACATGACTCTGGGAAGATCTTCTTCATGCAGTTTTAATTAGGATCCTTGAACATGCTTCTTTTGACCTGCAGAACCCTGGGGAAATGCCTGCACAGGCTTAAATACCCTTGGGCTAACCAACCCCAGTGAGCTACGTGGACCCTGCAGATAGGCTACTCTAATGTAGAAGCAGACAGGCTGAACAGACTTAACCAAATAAGGGCTTGTTTACGCCAGAGAACGCTCACCCTCGGGGAGGTGGAAGGCGGAAGCCAATGCCATCTTTAAGGCGGGACACTTCGCAGCTCTCTACACAATATATTTGTGCATAACATTGTTTGTTTGATATTATAAAGGGACTCTAAATGATACAATATCAAATACATTCCTAAGATAACTCTATTATCCAACGTTATAATGATTTACCTGATTATACCCCTTTTTACTTTTGGCCTTGTGCTTGTTTTATCTGATGTTTTCTCAGCCTTGACTCACTCTAACTGAGTGTGCCATTGATCCTCCTGTCTCTGTCCTGTAAATGCTCCAGGACAGGCATGCACTGCCCAATTCATCTTCCTTTAAATTTCTAATTTCAAGTGCATGCATGTGTCTGTGCATGCATGTGTGCAAGTGTGTATGTGTGTGCACGCATGCACGCACATGATTTGGTTCCATTTGCAAAGTTTATCAGTGAGCCTACAAATTAAATATAATTAGGCTTTAGGTTGAATTGTTACCCTTATAAATTAAATCTAATTAAGATTTTTGTTGCTTTAATGTCTAGGAAGAGGACGGGGAGGGGAAACCATGACCAGAATATATTGTGTGAAGAAATTACTTTTCAATAAAAAATAAAAATGTGAATGTTTGTGTGATTTGATAAGATATGCATGACTGAGAAAGGTACCAAACATGCTAATAATAGTGCATAGGTTCATAAATTGTTCCATTCCTTAATGGAACACTTTACAGTGTGGTAGATACATAGCACTGCGGCCAGTTAGCAAGCTGCAATACAGTATTGACAGCCTCAGTATTAAGGTCAAGCAGAACTGAGCAGCAACATTATTGCCAGCCATTCTTCTGGTACTAGGGAATTATACAGCGATCCACAAGGACAACCCCAACTAGGAATCTAAGCAATAGTGGAGAGGCTACCTTAAATGCCTTCCCTCTAAATGAGATTGATGACTACCTTAAATGCCATCCTAGAGCCTTCATTCAGTAGCTGATGGAAGCAGAAGCAGAGATCCACAACTAAGCACCAAGCCAAACTCCTGGAATCCAGTTTCAGAGGAGTGACACAGGGGTCAAGAACATGCTGGGAAAACCCACAGAAACAGCTGACCTAAACAAATAGGAACTCATGGACCCCAGCCTGACAGCTGGGGAACCAACATAGAATCAAACCAGGTCCCCTGAATGTTGGTGCCAGCTAGGAGGACTGGGCAGTCTATGGGACCCTGACAGTGGAACCAGGATGTATCCCTAGTGCGCAAAGGGACTTCAGGAGCACATTCCCCATGGAGGGATACTCCCTTAGCCTAGAGACACGAAGGAGGGCCTAGGCCCTACCCCAAATAACTTGACAGATTTTGATGATCCCTTGTTGAAGGCCTCACCCTCCCTGGGGAGTGGATGGGGGATGGGATGGGGGGCATTGGTAGGGGGCATGTGAGGATGGGAGGGAGAGGGAACTGGGATTGATATGTAAAATAAGACTATTTCCAATCTAAATAAAATTTACTAATTAAAAAATCATTTTAGTTTTGTGGAATTGTTAGAATGACAAAATGTAAGGGTATAAATGTTTTCAGATTCCTAATGACACTTTTTTTTCTTTTTTCTTTTTTTAACTAGGGAGGCCATGCTTACAGAAATTGGATTAGGAAGACCTGGATAGGGATGACCTTATCATTATTGGTTAATCTCAGGGTACAAAGGGCTTATTTTTTTTCCTGAGTCTGGCATTTCATAATGGAAGCAGGGCAAATGTCAGCTGAGCTTCAACACTAGGGAGCAGTCTCATTAGATAGTTTTAGAAAAACAAGTGGTATGGCTGTAGAACAGAATTATGCTAGAACAGAATTATGTAGAACAGTATGTATGCTAGATGAGTTCATTGTTTCCTGAAATGATCTAGAATTATTTACTATGAAACCATACATCAAGCAAATGTATAATCCATACTAATTTGTGTCCCTCATTTAATGACTTAATGTTTTACCATATTGGTCCTGTCTTCCTTTTTCTTTGCTGAGAAATTACAAAGCAAATCCTATACCTCACATTTCCCTTCAAACACTTCAGTAAACATCTGAAAGCATTATTTCCAGATAGGCATGATAGTGCATACCTATGATCCCAGCACCTAGGAGGCTAAAGCAGGACGATGGCTGTGAATTGAAGGATAGCTTGAGCTACATAGTGAATTCAAGTCAGCCTGGAATACATAGCAAAATCTTACTAAACGTCAATAACAACAGCACACACACACACACACACACACACACACACACACACACACTTAAAGCCACCAAACTTAGTCCTTCCCTCCCTCCCTCCCTCCCTCCCTCCCTCCCTCCCTCCCTCCCTCCCTCCCTCCCTCCTCCCTCCCTCCCTCTGTCTTTCCCCCCTCCCTTCCTGACTTCCTCCCTATTTTTCTGTGTGTGCATGTTTATGTGTGAGCATGTGGGTGTGAGAAGACAACCTTGGGCATTGTTCCTCAGGAGCTGTGCACCTTATTTTCCAAGACAGGGTCTTGCATTGGCCTGGAACTTACCAAGCAGCCTAGGCAGGGGAGAGACCCACTTGCTTCTGCCTCCCCAGTGCTGAGATTACACATACATACCACAGTGCTTGGCTTTTTAAAGATGTGGGTTCTGAGGATTGAGCTTAGGTAGTCAAATTTGTGTGGTTAACACTTACCCGACAGAGTCATCTCTCCAGTCTAAAACATTACTTCTTAGACACCAGACCACATTGTGCCAGGGATTTCACATGCATTCAAAATGCAAAAACTTTTTTGAGACATTAAAACTATAAAAATGTTTTGTTCACTGGGCCAGGAGCCAAACAAGGTTCAAACAATCCTTGGTTTTCTCTCTTGAAGCCTCGCTCAGACTAGTGGAGCCTAGATTCTCTTCTCCATTCTTTCTTCTTCTTCCCATGCCTTTGACCTGTTGCAGTAATGGTTGTGGGTTCACATGGCCCACATTCTGGGTGTTTTTGCTTGCTGGTGGTGTCTTTTAACTGGTTCCTCTAAACTGCCTACAAATTCTCATGAGGGGGTTAGAACCATCTCTCCCAGAGCCCAGAACAAGGACATTTATTAATTTTTTTGTTTTGCATGTGTGTGTTTTAAGATTTAATTTATATTTTCATTTATGCATATGTGTGTGTCTGTACGTCACATGTGTGTGGGTACCTGTGGAAGCAAGTCAGATTTCCTGGAGCTGGACCACAATCTGCTCCTCCTCAGCCCCTCGTGGCCTTGCAGCTGTTTTTTCCCTTCCAGTATGGACGCCACCATGCCATACTCAAACCCACATCTCAGTGTCATCTACTTGCCTTCTACAGAATCTCCTGTGTATCGCAACTGGGTTGAAGCCACTGTGAACCAACTCCATCTCTATACTTAAAGGGAAATGAATACCCCTGGAGTGCCAGTCTCCAGTCCCACTGGGCCCTCAGCATTGATTTGAAAATCCTTTTGCAAACACTAACCCAGCACTTCCTTGGGGCTGTGAGCCCAAGAGAAGGAAGAAGCATTTACTGGCCAGAAGCAAGGAAAAGCTTCAAGTATGTCATTTATAATGCGGAGACTTGTTTGTTAAGGCAGCTGCCATTGTGTCAAGATGATGAGATACCATTTTGTAAATTGAGATTGTTTGTTCCACTAGGAACAAGCAAATTCTATGTAGAAATAGGCAACTCAAGCTGTTCATTTCAAAACACATGATGTAGCTAAAAATAGCACACTCTGGAGCAGATGGTTCTGAAAGGAGAAACAGAAATGATCAACAGGAACAAAAAGAGAGGTTTGGTAACATCTGCCAACCAGGAAAGGTGAACCAAAGTGCAGTGAGATAGTGCTTCACAGCCACCGAGAAGGGTGTCGTCACTGGGCCATCTGTGTAGCTTAGTGTTGAAGCTATCCATTTGAGTGTGGTGGGCACAGTGGGAACACAACTGAAGATGGTGCCCCCCAAGTCCACTGCCCATGGTAGAGCAGTGAGAAATGGGGTCCACTTTACCCCTCCCATCAGCGGCTGACTGTTGAGAGGGCCCGTGGTGCATGGGCCCAGGCTACACAGCATTCTGTAATATGGCTATGCTACAGCGTTTGCTTGTTGTTCATTACTAAGGTATTAGTTCATAAAGAACACATCGCAGGCTGTTTTCTTTTACATCCACAAGAGAACGAAGTAAGCTGCTTTCTTCCCAGGTTGCTTTTGGTCCTGCTGTTTATCACAGGAAAAGAAAGTAAACCAGGACCCGGAGTCTCTCCCTGAACCTGGAACTCACTGATTTAGATAGACTGCCTGCCTGTCCAGGGAGCCGCAGGGTCCCTACCTCCCCAGCACTGGGATTACAGTCACATGACACTGGTGCTGGGGGTCCAACCCAGGCCCGACTTTCCCCCATTCTTATCTCCCATCATGCACCTGCTGCCACTGTGAGGCCATGCTTCTTCCTCCTCAGGCCTGCTGCTCATTCTCCCCTCTGCCTGTATCACTAATACTTATTTACTCTTCAAGGTACAGTTCAGGGAAACCTGCCACTGCCCTTCTGCTTCCTTTTCCTCATTGCTTTTCACATCATTTTGTAATTACAATCCTGGAGTGATTCCAGGACTTAATGGGTGTCTATCCACTCCCTCAGGGCGTAGCCTGGGGACTGTCTGTTTTGTTCATCATTGTTGATGAACATTTCCTGTTGAATGAATGAATGGCTACTAATGCCACGACAATAGTAAGGGACTCCTTTACCACCATAGTCACTGCTGCGTCCTAGTGACACTGTGGATCTCAGCTCTGCCTCTTGCTTGCCGGGGATGTTGCAGAGGAAGGCGCATCCTGCAAACTGCACAGGCTCTGGAGGCAGACAGACCTGAGCCTGCTATGCTGCTGCTGTTGCTGGCCAACTGTGACTCATAGGCCAACTGTGACTCTTAGGCCAACTGTGACTCTTAGGCAAGACCCTTCCCCCTTTTGGATTTTATGTTCTTGGTCTCTAGAAGATCCACTCTTTGCTCTTTAGAGATTTGTTTTGGAGCTGAAAAGTTGGCTCAGCAGCTAAAAACTCGGTTAGGGTGGCTCTTACTTCCTGTAGCCTTAACTCCAGAAGACCTGATGATGCATTTGGCTTCTGTGGGCACCTGCACACATGTGCACATGCCCACACACTGACATAACTTAAAAAGTCTTAAAAAGAGAGCCCCCAGTCAATATGTTTTCTAAAATACTGTTTATAGACATCAATGAACATATAATTTATTAAAATTTTGAATTATCACCATAGTAATTCTCTCTGTATCTTGTATGTTCATATGTATGAGGGCACACTGTGTGGGTGGGTGCACGCATGTGTGCACATGTGGAAGCTGAAGGTCAGCTTTGGGTGTTGCCCTCATGGACCACTCACCTTGGTTCTGACAGGAACTCTCCCAGGCTAGGGCTTGCTGGCCAGCATATCCCTGGGGTCCACCTGTCTCTGCCTGCCAGTTCTAGCATTACAAATGAGTGCTGCTTAGCATTTTCATATGGGTGCTGGGGATCGAACTCAGGTTCTCATGGTTGTGCAGCAAGCACTCCTCCACAGCCTGGCAATAACTTTCTTTTTGAATCTAGCATCTGGATCTCACCCTTTATATGTATATAGCATATATCCTTAGTCTCTCTTATGGTAGAAAATTCACCTGACTTTGGAAATCCCCCCTCCTTTATTTATTTATTTATTTATTTATTTATTTATTTATTTATTTATTTTGCTGGGGATTGAACCTACAGACTTGTATACCTTAAGCAGGGACTCTACCACTGGGTGACATCTCCATCGTCTTTTTAGATTGAGAGGGAGTGTCATTGATTACCTTAGCAGAGCTTAAACTCACTCTGTAGCCTAAAGGGGTTTTGGGCTTGCAATCCTCAAGCCTCAGCCACTGCCACCTCCCAACACACACAAAGCTAGGTTGCAGGCCTGCTCTACCAGGCTGGGCTCCGATTTTGTCTTTCATGGTGTTGACACAATGAGACCAAAATGTCCTATCCCTCGAGCCGTAGTTGATTCTTGTCCCTGTTGAGGTTTTTGGAACATTTTTGACAAGAAGCCTACAGTGACAACATGCACCTCCCAATGCATCCACCAGGAGGCACACAGTGCCAGAAGTCCCACGTTGATGTTGCTAAATTCGATCACTTGGTTAAGAAGGGAAAATTGAATAAAGAAAAGCACCTAAAGGGGGTCCATGAACCCCACAAGTCCATTCCTCTCCAGTGTTGATTCTGGGGCAGGCATACAGCCCTCCATCTTTCTGATCTGGTTAGGGCCTTATGCATCCTAGGCAACTGTTCTGCTACTGAGCTGTCCACAAGCTCTCCACAGCATTCTTGACTTTAATTATTGTTATCCTTAGTACCAACTGATGAAACTAATTTGAGGATATGTATCAGTTGGGGTTCTCTGGCAGTCACAGAAATTATAGAGGATATCATTCTGAATGCTGTGAATATATGCTTGTTTCTCTTATTTGTTGATGAATAAAGCTGTTTCAACTAATGGTCAGGCAGGGTGTAGCCAGGCAGGAAGTATAGGCAGGACTACCAGACTAGGAGAATTCTGGGAGAGGAACGTATAGAGGAATCTCAAGAGACACGCCATGTAGCCATCAGGAAGATAGAATGCCTGGGCATTCTCCAGTAAGATAAGGCCACATGGAGATACATAGATTAATAGAAATGGGTTAATAATTAAGAGAGAGCTCGTCAATAAGAAGCCTGAGCCATCAGCCAAACAGTTTATAATTAATATAAGTCTCTGTGTGTTTATTTGGGACTGAAGGTCTGTGGGATCGGGTGGGACAGAATGAGTTGTCCTGAGAAATGAGAATAATGGTCCTTAACTACTACAGCATTGTAGTAAGTTTAAATCAAGGCATTCACAGGTGTGGTGGTGTACTCAGGAGGCAGAAGCAGACTGATTTCTGTGAGTTTGAGGCCATCCTGGTGTATATAGTAGACAGTTTTTAGAGCAGCAGCAGCAGCAACAACAACAACAACAACAAAAAATCAAGACATTATTCTTCTTCATAACATGTTTGACTATTCTAGTCCCTTGAATTTCAACATGAATTTTTGGATCCATTTTTCAATTTATCCAAAGCAGCCAGGTGGGATTGAGAGGATTACTTATAAACCACAGATCAGCACAGAGTTATTGCTATCCTGCTGAACATGGGTTTATCTTTTCATTCATTTTGATACTTTACTTCTTCAATGTTCTGTGCATATCAATGTAGAAGGTTTGTACTGCTCTTTAATACTTTATTCCTGGGCCTAGAGAGATGGCTCACTAGTTAAGAGCACCGGCTGCACATCCAGAGGACACAGGTTGGGTTTTTAGCACCCACATGGTGGAGTACAACATTCTGTAACTCCAGTCCTAAGGATCTCACACCATCTTCTGATCTCAGGCACTGCATGCATGTGGGCACAGACAAATACATTCAGGCAATTCACCCATGCATATAAAATAAAAATATTTAAAAAGTCATTTAAAAAAAATGACTAAAAGCAGTTTTAGCAATTTTACTGAAAGTAAAAGCAGTTTACTTTTGTGCAAATATAAATTAAAAAAATCTTTTTAGAGACATCTCTTGCTCCGTAGCTCAGATAGCTTTAATTTAAAGCCATCCTCCTGCCTCAGGCTCCCAGGTGCTGGGATTACAGATGTACACCACCATTCTTGGCCTATAGAATTGCTTGTGTGTTGTAATTTGGGTTATTATAAGCAATTCTTTATATTTTGCATACATTTATTAGTATATACACGCACGCCATGGTGGAATGTTGTTTTTCATTTAATCCAGTAGCTGCCCCTTAAGCATCTGCTATCCTAATTGGCAGTTGCAACTCCCCAGCTACCAGCAGCAGTGCCCTGTATTGGCGGGAATTCTGTTCCCTCAGACACCTGCTCTATCACAGCCAGTAAAGAAAACTTTATCTAGATCTCTGTCTGCTCTAAAGAACTCAGGATTCAAAGGCTGATGTGAAACTCTGTTGGCTCAGAGAGACTGAATAGTAAGTAGCTCGCCTCCTCTCCTCATCCCATCTCCCCTGCAAACAGGGGATTCCTAGCTACACCTGGTTCCCAGCACCCCTTCCTGACTCAGCCTTCTGACCCCAGGTTAATTTTATTTAATCAAACAAATGTAATACATTTTTGCATTGTTCCTAAAAGCAGCAGAAAAAAATATAACACACCGTAAAATAATATTCCACGACAGTGAAGGTCAGAAGGCAACTCGTGGGGGCCAGTTCTCTTCTGCCAGCATGGGGGCCCAGGGATCAAATTCAGGTTGTCCAGTTGGTGGAGGGCACCTTCACTCACCGAGCCATCACACCTGATTCTCTGTATTTCAGAAACAGAACTGGTTTCTGTTTATTGATTTTCTGTCCTTTAACCTTTTAAGAGATGGGTTCCTCAGGATTTTCTATATTTGCTACTGAGAAACATTATTGATTTCTCACCTCCCCCCCCCAATTTGTATGTCTTCTGCCATTTGCCCAGTTGTACCAGAAAGGAACTACGAGTATTGAGTGAGTGTATGAGTTGTCATGTTTGTGGTGTGTCTGATGTTGGGGGAATGATTAGTTCCTTCAACAGTAAGCATGATGTTACCTGTGGGTTTTCAAAGATTGCTGGCATCAGCTTGAGAAAGCGCCCCTGTCTTTTAAATTTGTTGATTTTATTTTTTAGATTACAAAATATTGTTGGATTTAGGTGTTTGTCTGTGTTTACTGAAATACTCAATTGGTTTTTACCCTTCATTTTATTAACATAAGCTAACACAAATCTTTGGAACCCTCAAAGTCTATCCTCTAGAGATGTGCCTCCTCCCACAAGGGTACCCATCCTGATCCTTCCCAAAAGGTTCACCAGCTGGGCAGTAAACATTCAAATATATGAGCCTATGGAGGTTATCCTCATTCAAACCATCACACAGGGTCTCGTAATCAGACCCAGAGCTTGCCTACATGGCTAGTCTCCCTAGGGGGTCAGCTTTCCCTGGGGACCCCATGTCTGTGTTGCTGGAATTACAGGTATGCTGCCCATACCCGCCTGGTCTTTGCATGAGAACTGACCTGGACGCTGGTCCTTACGCTCTAACCACTGAGCTGTCTCTCCAGCCTCAGGTTTTCTTTAATGCATATTGATCATTTGAAGTTAAAACTTTATTTCTAAGCTCCGTCTTAATTCTAGCATGGAAGTTTTGGCATGCTGTGACTGTTTTCTATTCATTCTTAAACAACATTATTAAACATTTTTCTCTATTAATATTGACAAGGTGTTGCCAATTAACCTTCCTCTAACTTTTAAGCTTGGTGTCTTTTGGTTCTTTGAACAAACATAAGGACTTTGGCTCCTTCTTTGAGTTCAGCATATGGACCCTCCAAGTTAGGCTCTGTTGCCTGACATTTTTTTCTTTCTTTCTTGTTTTGGAAACACTTTCATATTTCTCCAAGAATCTGGTCTTTTTTACTCCCCTTTATCATACATTTCAGATAAAGTTTTACAGCATCTCACTCGTCTGGGGCCTGTTATCATCTGCTTGTTTCTCCAGTGACTTGGTTGGACTGTGTTTCCCCCAACGTGTGCTGCCTCTGATGTCGCTGCTTAGAATGTGTGAAAGTGTCCTTACAGAGGGAAGCCTTGTCTTTCACAATCCCTGGAGATCTGAGATAAATGTTGCTTTAACAGAACTCTTTACCTCCCCTTCCTTAGTCTCCTCGTAAAGCTCCTGGCCTGACCTCATGCAGTAGCTCGTCCAGGGGTTAGCCTTTAGTAACAAGGAGCTGATTGCTTTACTGTTTTTTATAACTCTGGATGCTCATGCTGGCTATGATCCCAGGAAGGACATCCACGCCCCCCACTTCCTCTTCCCCCCTCCCCCGTTTTGTCATTTCTTTCTCTAGTTCTTTTAAACTTCTGGATGTTCTGTAATTTTCATTGTCACTACTAATTTCATGGAACCAAGAGCATCGTCTTAACTAGCTGCTTCCCTTCAATACCTCTATTTATTGAGTATGTGTGTTGAGTTTGTGTGTGTGTGTGTAGGTGCACCTACATGCAAAGGCCAGAGGCTGGTATCAATGTCTTCCATTGTTCTCCACCTAACTTTTTTATTTTTTAAAAGTCAGGTTTGGCATAGTGGTGTACACCTTTAATCCCAGCAGTCCAGGGCAGAGGCAAGTAGGTCTCTATGGGCTAGAGGCCAGCCTGGTCTACTTAGTGAGTACCTGTACGCGCCTACCCCTGCCAGCAAGGAAGACGCGACTCTGGGAAGATCTTCTTCATGCAGTTTTAATCAGGATCCTTGAACATGCTCTTCTGACCCGAGAGGCACCGGGGGACCCCTGCACAGGTTTAAATCCCCTTGCGCTAACCAACCCCAGTGAGCTACGTGGACCCTGCAGATAGGCTACTCTAACGTGGAAGCAGACAGGCTGACCGGACTTAACCAAATAAGGGCTTGTGTACGCCAGAGAGCACTCACCCTCGGGGAGGTGGAAGGCTGAAGCCAGCGCCATCTTTAAGGTGCGGCACTTCGCGGCTCTCTACAAGTACCAGGCCAGCCAGGGATATGTAGTGAGACCCTGACTCAAAAAGATTGTTTTTAATTTATGTGTATGTTTGTGTACACATAACTGCTTGTCTGTATGTGTACAGTGTATGCTGGTGTCTGCTGAGGCCAGAAGTCACCATCAGAAGTCCTAGAACCTGGTTGTGAGCTGTATATGAGTACTGGGAGCTGAACTCAGGTCTTGTGAAAAAGCAACAGTGCTTAACCATGGAACCATCTCTCCAGCACCTCCACCTTAATTTTTGAGACAGTCTCTCATGTTTGAATCTGGTGCTCACCAATTTGGCAAGGCTAGCTGGCCAGCAGGTCCAGGGAATGCCCCTGTCTCCAGAGCAGTAGCCTGGGGTTAAGGTGCATGCTGTGCTCACACTGTCGCAGGGTGCTGGGGACCTCAATGCAGCTCCTCAAGCTTGTATGGCAAGCACTTTCCCAACTGAGCTGTCTTCCTGGATCCTTCTATTGTTCCTGACACACCCAGGCATGAATGGAACTGTGTTTTCTTTTAAATACATTGTCTTAAGAGAGCTGCATGCAGAGCCCTCCTGTTCTTTCTTTTTAAATTTGGGAAGGAAGTTTTATTGAGGAAGGAAAGGGAGTGGGGGAAGGGAGAGAAGAGAGAGAGAGAAGGGAGACAGAGAGACAGATGGAGATCTGTCTGCCTCCTCAAAGAAATGGCAGAGAGAGAGAGAGAGAGATGAACTACCTGTTCTTAAGGCCTCCCCATCTCACTGAACAAAATCCCTGTCACTGTGCCAGACTAGAGCCCTCTGCTGAAGCCACACTTGTCTTGGAGCACAAGGGGTTGCTGGAATGTAGTCAACAGCCCCAGGTCTTTCCATCTTGCCTCTCCTGGTGTATAACCTAGGAGCTGGCTGGGTAGATGCATTTGGAACCCAACATTGTGGCCTTCTCTGAGTAAATAAGACTTCAAATTCAGAAGAAGGACCTGGTTTTTGGAAGGGAGCCACAGTCCTGCCTCTTGCCTGGGTAAGAGCTGGGGACAACCCTGAGAGATGCTGGCCATCTGTCCCCTCCTAGACTGGGGGCTGGCAGGAGAGGGAGGCTTCATCTTGGCTACCCTGACAGCATTAGAATTTTCCTTACACTGAACTGGGTTGGGGGTTAAGATCAGACAGGGGTTTAAATGCAGACTTTTGCTGTCCTTACAGTATTGACTAATTAATTCTTCTTGATGAGATAAATATTTCTCTAGGTGCAATATTGGGACAATATCCAGGGGCTTTAGAGTTTACAGTATTCATTTCAAGTTTAAGTGAGAATTTCTCATAATTACCACTGGTTAAGTGTTTCTCTTAGGTGAGCTCCTCATGGCAGATATCCGAAGTGTGGCCATCCTAGAGGCTTTCATTCCCTTCATTGTTTTATTTTGGTATTTATTTCACTTTAATTTTCAAGACTGTTTTAATATGTAGTCAAGGTTAGCCTTGAACTCACAATCCTCTTGCTTCTGACTCCTGACTGTGGGGTAATAGGAGCTTGCCACCATGCTTGACTTCCTACATCTGTTGTTTGTACTCAAATAGAATCAAAGAACACATATAAAAAGGAGCCTCCCAGGACAAGGCGCAGCTTGAAACTATCCTCTCTTTACACATATGGAGTAACTTAGAGTGGGGCCCATCTTGATGCCAACAGAGAAGCAAGAAAACAAAATAACAACCCGGCTGGAAAACTTCTGCTATATTTGGAAGAAAAAAAAAGTTGGCATCACCAATAATTTGCCGAATGCATGTGAGCAGCACTCTAGTAATTCACATTTTCAAAAAACTTGAGAGTTGTCAGTGTTTGGGGCTGCAGTCATATCCCCATCAAAAACATAAGTCAACTCAAGTGTTTGAATATCTGCATTGGGAACTCACCCCATCCCACTTGACCTAAGCCACTAGCTTTAAGATCCCGTTTCCTTTATTTCTATCAAACAGGAAGTGTGTTAAGTGTTGGCTCTTTATTATCTGGGTCCTTAGACATGTCATTGTATTTTCCAGAATGGACGTTTCTATTATTGATTAGATGTGTTTTCCCTTCCGTAAATGGTATGTAAGAATGAGCCTTTTGAGCATGGTGTGACTGCAATCAGATTCAGAAGGGTAGTCATTCTAGATGCCTTTACCCCCGTTATTTTGCTGTTTATTTTATTTTAATCTTTGAGACAAGGTCTTAACATGTAGCCACAGTTAGCGTTGAACTCTTGACCCCCCTGCTTATGTGTCCTGAATGCATTCAACAAATATTTATTGATCGATTGATGTGTATCAGGAACAGTGCTGGGTGCAGATATATCACAGTAGATAAGATAATCCCTTCCCTCAAAGAACTCAGTGTTCATATGACTGCAGAGCAATGCTTGCTGTGACAGTGGCATGTTCACTGTGCTGGCATACAGCAAGGACTTAAGTGGTGTGACAGTTAACACTGTCAATCTGACAGGATCTGGAGTCATCTAGGAGACAAGGCTCTGGGCATGCTCCTGAGGGATAGCTAGGTTAGTTAGCCTTTAGGCATTCCTCTGAGGGATTACAGACATTGGCCACTTGTCTCACAGTCCTGCCACCATGCAGTCCTCTGCCCTGACGCACTGTACCCTGAAGGACAATCTCCATCCTTAACAGGATGAGTGAGACCTTTTGTCACAACAAGGACAGTATCTGATGAAGGTTTCAAGCCAGTGAAACCTTCCTAAGGGTCTTCCCTTGGGACCTGAAGGAAAATGATAATTTAAAAGCCACAGACATTGGTGGTAGAATAGAGTGGCTTGTACCAGGTGGGAGAGGCAATATGATACATCACACAGAGGATGGTGCTTGTGGGGTGCAAATAACATTGTCCAAAATGAAAGGAGGGTGTCTCTGTGGTGCTGGCAGAGCCACAGATTTAAGAGCAAGGAGAAGAATCTGAGAGAGTGTGTGTGTGTGTGGGGGGGGGTCGGCACATGCACCGATCGACTGTGAGGCTTTCTAACCACACTGTAGGATTTGTGTAGCGTGGGAACTTTTTTGCCCTACAGCACAGTTACTGGGTTGTACAGACTTAGGGCTGTGGGGAGTCTGGGCCAGGGATGTATACGTGTAAGTTGTCTACTATTTGTGGTACAGGGGAGGTAGATAGCAAGTCCTCCCTGAAAAAGGGAGAGGGCATTACACGGAAGACTGAGAGGCACAGAGGTGGGGGAGATGTCTAGAGCAGGTGTTAAGGAGGAAGTGGGAGATTAAAACCAACTTTTGAGGAGGGTGGAGGAGAGGTAAGCAGCAGACTGCATGGACTGGAGTGAGGAGCAGCATGGAATTCAGTTTTTGTGGTTGGTGAGAGCTGGGTCAGCGGAAGGGAATCCAGATTGCAGTGGGTTAAGGAGCAAGCAGAAGGGAATGACTGTGAACACTACCTAAGGGCAGTGTGGTCCAGCCGGTGGAGAGGGGCTAGTCTTTGGGTATGGAGAGGGGCAGTTTTGTTTTCCCAAGAAGAGAGAGCAGTGTGGACGCTGAGCCAAAAAGGAGGATTTAGTTGAAGAGGATCTGAGGTTTAGAAGAAAGGGAGTAAACCTGAAAAACAGGCAGTTCTTCAGAAGGTGGGAGGGGTGGGATTGCATCTCCAAGGGTGGGACTGGCCTTAGGAGGGAGCGGAAGGGACACCCAGATGTTTGGTGTGGGGAACTGAGGAGTTCATTAGCCCACGGTTTTTCTTTGGAGAAGCAGGGGAGGTTTTGAGTAGCGGGGAAGGGTTCCAGACCTGCTGAAGCAGACTGTTATAAATTGCACATGAAGGCAGCTGACTTGGTATGTGATTTTTTTTTCCCCCATTGGGCACTTGCTGGCTTGGGGATGGGAGTAGGCAAGGAGGAAACAGCATGTGAAGCCTTATCACAACAGAAAACATCCAGCATTTCCCAAGCCTCCCCTTTCTCAAGACACTCTCCTGATAGACACAAAGTATTGAGAAGATGAAACCCTCCTCAGTCAAATGCGTTTGGGTGACGTGTGTGTGTGTGTGTGTGTGTGTGTGTGTGTGTGTGTGTGTGTGTGTGTGTGTGTGTGTGTATCTATATATATTCATTCTGTTCTTTTCTTAACTCACACAGGGAAATAATTGAAGTTCTCACAGAGAGTCCAGGTAAATTTAGATTTCAAAATTTCAGGCTAATTAATTATTTCCAGAATGTTCTTATTCATTTTTCTTCCCGCTCCTTCTCATTTATAAAATCCTTACAGTTTGGTCCCCTCCCTGCAATTCCGCCCTAGGTAAAACAACAGATCTTTATTGTACTTCATCCAGTGTTTATCTTCCCTACAGTTACCTCTCATAATCAAATTGATTGGATGAAGCAAGACCAACGCTACAACGAGCTCAGATTTTATGAGCTGTAGCTACAGGTGCCCATTTCTCTTACTGTTTCCTGTCATAAACTTAAAACACAAACAGTAAGCCAGCTTCCTTATGGTTTTTTCAGGATGGTAAAATGTTGAAAACTGGCGTGGTAGCAAGGTCAGTGACCACTGTTCTGCCTGTTAGAACCTAGTTGAGCCAGTATTCATTGTGTGCATATATGTGTGGTTATGTGTACATGTGTGTATGCATGCTAGCAAGCATGTGGTTGTGTACGTGCAGGTGTGTGTGTGTGTGTGTGTGTACACATGTGTATATATGTGCTTGTGGAAGCCAGGGCTTGTCATCATTTTAAGTCACCAATAATCAATATCTTCATAGCTTTTTTGCTCTAGTTTAAAATTGCTTCATTGCTCATCCTTCATGCAGTAACTGAGGGAAACAGGTGCAGAGACCCACGGCCAAGCACTGGGCCAAGCTCCGGGAGTCCAGTTGACAAGAGGGAGGTTTGAGCCAGGGTGGGCAAGATCATGACGGGGAAACCCACAGAGACAGCTGACCTGAGCCAATGGGGGCTCACAGATTCTGGACCTGCAGTTAAGGAGTCTACATTCGACTGACCTAGGCCTTCTGCACATGTGTGAGACTGTGTAGCTTGGTCTGTTTGTGGGGCTCCTAGCAGTGAGATCCTGTCCCTGGAGCATGAGCTGGCCTTTGGGAACCTGTCCCCCATGTTGGGATGCCTTGTCCAAGATGATATGCCATGCAGGAGGAGTGGCTGGGGCTGGGAATAGAATGGGAGGAGGGGGGAGGGAACGGGCAGAGAGGAAGAAGGAGAAACTGGGGCTGGTATGTAAAATAAATGAAAAAATTTGTTTAAAAATTGCTCTCATTTGTGGGTTTGCCTCGTCACATTTAATTGGTGTTGACTAGGGAATACAGTTTTGTCAGATGACCAATGGAGGAAAAAGAGAGCCGCTGGAAAAGACAGGGTCAAGGGTGGCTGAGTAAGTGTGCACTGTTTGTGGAGGTGGTGTCACAGCCAAGGGGATAGAGATGGTTCTGGGAAGGGAGCAGGAAATTTAGAAATGACAGTAGCTTGTGTCCCCCAAGGGGCTACAGAACATGGCAGATAGATGCATTTGAGATATAAGCATTTCATGGTGGGGGTGGTGAGGATTAGGTTTAAAAAGTTTTTTTTTTAAATGTTGGTGTGGATGGGCCAGCAAGATGACTCAGCAAGTAAGGGGGCTTGCTGCCAAGCCTGGCGATTGGTCCCTGGCACCCACATGGTGGAAGGAGAAGCAACTGAGCCCCCCACAAGTTGCCTTCTGACCTCCACAAGCATTTTGTGGCGTGTGTACACACCTTCACCACTCTGTCTACACATCCATATACACACAAAGAAAATGAAGAGATGTTAAAATAATATTTTATTTTAAAAGTCAAACTGTTGGAAGTCGCTGAGAAGGTCAGTGGGGTGGTGGTGGTGGTGTGTGGCAGTGAAAAACAAACAAACAGGAACACAGGAGTAGGGGCCCAGGTCCTGTGTGCCCTGAGAGTTCTCTGACACCAGGGACTGAGTCCTCAGCGTGTCTGATAGTCTTCCTGGCCCACCTGCTTCTGCCTTCATTGGTCCTGTCCTTTTTACTCAGTGTGCTGAGTGGTCATGGTTTGCTCTCTAAGCCTTTTCCTCTTCTGGTCATGGCTGCCTGAACTAATATGGTCATGAGCCACAGGTGAGGGCCCAGGGCTCCCTGTGAATGGCAGGTCCCAGGCAGTCTGCCTGCTCCTCTATGTTAAACTCCTCTCTCCCCACCTCTCGTGACACTGCCCTGTACTTGAAATGCAGAAAAATTATCTTGAAAATTGCATAATATGTACAAAATATTTTGGTCATATCCATCCTCTACCCCCTAATTCCTGGATCTCTCTGTAACTCCCTCCCAACACCTTCCTTCCTTTCTTTCTTTCTTTCTTTCTTTCTTTCTTTCTTTCTTTCTTCCTTCCTTCCTTCCCTCCTCCTCCTCCTCCTCCTCCTCCTCCTTCTTCCTCCTCCTCCTCCTCCTCCTCCTCCTCCTCCTCCTCCTCCTCCTCCTCCTCCTTCTCCTCCTCCTCCTCCTTCTCCTCCTCCTCCTCCTCTCTCTCTCTCCCTTCTTCCTTCCTTCCTTCATGGTTTTTTTTTGTTTCGTTTTGTTTTGTTTTTTTGAGTCTGGGTTTCACTGTGTAGACCTGGCTGTTCTGGAACTCACTATGTTGACCAGGCTGGCCTCAAACTCAGAAAGCCACCTGCTTCTGCCTCCTGAGTGCTGGGATTAAGGGTGTGGACCACCATTCCCAGCTTTGTTTTGTTTTTTTGATAACTCACTGAGTCCCAAATTAATGATACCCAAATATTCATGGATATGACTTCATCAGATAGAACATGTTTAATTTGTCAGGAACCATACTCGAGATGAAAATTGACTTGCTTTCTGCTGGCCTATTCTACCACTCTACTGAGGTGACTAAGGAAGGGTTTGAAGCCTTTGGCCTGTCCTGTCTTCTGTTCATACATCCAGATGGGCAGCTTATTCATTTGGATGGGAGTGAGGAGAAACCCATGTGGAAGACGGTTCCTTCGTGGCTGCATGTTCCCTTGGACCAGACGATGCTCTGCTTTGGGAAGCATCCCCGTGTACTTCTCTCCCTGTCTTACTGATGCCAGCAGCACCCCTCTCAAATTGTGACAGCTCCAAATTCCCCAGAGAAAAAATGCACAATTACTGGATTCCATTTAAAAAATACCAAAGCACATGGGCGGGGCAGGGGTGGCTACCACCATTAGCTATTGTGAGTCACTGTTGTAGAAAACGCAGGGAGTCATGATCAGTCTCCTCCACATGGCTGACAACACTGGGAAGAAATGATGATGTGGCAATCAGCCTGGCTTAGCAAGGGCTCATTATTATTTGAGCCTCCTGGTGCTGTGCTAGCCTCATGACATTCACAGTCACAGCTAACACCCATAAGAGCTCACTAAGGATGCCCTCTGCAAGCAGTGGTGCAGTTATGCCACCCACCCTGTGCTTATGAATGAGAACATAGAGACGCGAGGAAACCCAGCTGGCAGTAGCAGAGTCTCCAGGCAGTACAATTACACGGGGTTATAACCTCTCAGGTTACTGTCCTTCCTGATGTGCCTGTACTTCTCTTCCATGAAACCATTATTACTGAGAGCATCACAGCCCTTTGTCAATGTTGACATTGGCATTTTCCAGGGTGCCTGTTCCCAGGCATACTCCCCTATTTCTAGACAGACTCACTCTCAGAGATAATGACCCCTAGACTTCTGTACCATAGAACCCCCTCTCTTCGCTGACCACGTACTCTGCACCAACACAGACTGGATTATTGTTTATCCCCACCCCCCACAAACAGGCTAACCTGCCCTCAGCACCAACACCCAGAATGTTTTTTGGCATATGCAAATGCCTATTACTTACATAGAATGAATAAATACGTACTTAGCAGAGACATATCCAGACTTGGGCTATCGGTAACTACTTTTCTGCAATACTGTTGAGGGCCAAAATGGTTCAATCCTGGGACTCTGCCAGCAGGAGGGCCAGGGAACTGGGCTGTCCTGACTAATGCCTGTCACTCACACATACTCATTTAACAAATTTTACTTAGTCTATAAAAGTAATTCAATAGAATTATGATAATATACATGCAGACATTATGTTTAGGATTAGGCAAAACAAATCATATAGTAAATTGTAAGCTACAACTTATAAAAATATTACAGGTTGACACCAGGTCAGATTCTGAACAAAAATTGCCTTTATATAGCCACTATTCACAAGTTGAAAATAAAATAGTTTTAATTGAATTTTGTTAAAATGTTAGCAATTGCTGTCATTACATAGAAAGTGAAACCACACAGGAATTATAGATAGAAATGCTGTTAAACTGTAGTGAAAGTTCACTATTGCTCTCCACATTGTTTTCTGAACTTATTTATTTATTAGGCATATGGATGTTTTGCCTGCATGTTTGTGTACCACATGCATGCCTTGGAAGCTAGAAGAGGGTGTTGGATCCCTTGGAACTGGAGTTTCAGACAATTGTGGGCCATCACGAGGGTATTAGGAATTGAACCCAGATCCTCTGGAAGAACAGCCAGTTTTCCTAATTGTTGAACCATCTCTCCAGTCCCTATGTATTATTTTTTGAGATGAAGTCTCTAATTGAACTGGAGTTCACACTTTTGGTCAGATTAGCTAGCCAATGAGCTTCGGAAATGTACTGTCCCCTTATGCATAGCAGAGCTGAGAGTGTAAGTGCCCACTACTGTGTCCAGTGTTTTAACATGGGTTCTGGGCCTCTGAACTCAGGTTCTCCCACATGTGTGGCAAGAAAGCCACCAACTAAGCCATCTCTCTAGCCCCAGGTCCTAAGCTCTTGAGGAGTTCTGGAAAGTACTTGGATTTGGATGTTAGAATAAATATGTTCCTTTGAAGTGGTATATAAATTAACACCAACAAATCCTGCTAGCAAAGGCAGCTAGCTACTTACGTTTCTCAGATGAAAGGGCATATGGTTGCTGCTCAGAAGAATGGTGGGGGAGAATTCTGACTTTATAAAGTCATAGGTGCTGGGAACTGAACTCAGGCCTCTCCATAAGCAGTCTATACTCGTAACTCTGAGCCATCTCTCCAGACTTTCTATAGATAGTTCTTTTTCTTTTTACCCCATGGGTAAAGACATGTGTTTAGCAGGTCTTGGAGCCAGCAGGTGAATTTTGTTACTGCCTGATATAGAGGGCACCTCGTGCCAGGAGAAGCTCATAGGTCCTGGGGAGCCAGCAGGGCTATGCAATGAGCACCCAGAATCCCACACTGAGGGGCTCTGATCCCACTAGACTTGATGAAGCACCCGACAGTGTGCATTTGTACAAAGTAGTCCCAAAGCACAGCTGGACCTGGGGACACCTGCAAAGACTGGGAGAAACAACTTTCCTTCTCAGGGGCATGACTATTAGAAACAGGAGGAGATAAATACTAGAACCGAGGTCTTTGGGCCAAGGAATTAGAGTAAAGAATTATGTGCAGAGACCCCAGAGGGATGCATACTTTGTTACAATGCATGTATTGCACAAGAAAGGGCTGAGTTGCTGCTTGACAGCTGTTGGATTAAATATACAGTGTTCCACACAGGCTCATGTAGTTCATAGCTTGGTCCCTGGGTGGTGCTGTTTGGGGAAGTTACAGAACTTCCTGGAGCCTTGCTGGAGGAAGTGTGTCACTGGGGGGTGGGTTTTCAGGGTTATATAGCCTGGCCCAACTTCTTGTTATTTCTCTCTGCTTCCTGTGTATGGATGAAATATGATCTACCAGCCTCATACCCATGCTGCCATACCTTACCCACCATGATGAACTGTACCCCACTGGGAGGGATTATAAGCCAAATAAACCCATTCTCTCCAAAGTTGTTTTCTGCAACTGTGTTCTATTGCAGCAACAGACAAGCAACTAATGCAGCTGCCTTCCGATTCCCCCTTCTTTTCTCTGTGTATCAGCTCTGGCTGTCCTGTAACTCATTCTGTAGACCAGGCTGGCATAGAACTCACTGAGACCCTCCTGCCTCTGCCTCTCAAGTGCTGGGATTAAAAATGTGTCGCCACCACTGCCCAGCTTTTCCACCAATTCTGAAGACAACAGAGGCTCAATTCATCCAAAAGTGGGAGTGATTTTTATGTATTAGATAATAGCAAAAGATAGTAAAAAAACAAAAACAAAACAAAACTCTACAAGATGGTTATGTTCATTGTTAGAACTCCATGAGAATGAAGATTGGCTACCGGTAGTTAGAAAAACATACAAGGGGAATTCAAAACAAAAACTTGGGTTATAATTTTCATATTACTGGAGGGCAGTTTCACAGATACCAGGTAAACACTGAGAAATGATGCCATCTAGACCAATCCCAGCCGTGATCTTGAGTGCTGGCCCTGTTGGGCACGGTGATTGTTTCCTGTTTCTGGTAACTGATAGTGCAATGGGCAGACTCACAGGTAAGCGACCATGCCTGCACCCAATTCATTGAATCTTCTGGGAACTCTGAGGGTCAGAGTCCATGTCTGTGTAGAAGTTTCTTGGAGCTCTTTGGTGAAGGACCCATATCTTTTTTTTTTTTAATCCTCCCTTTCACATTGGGAAGAGGTACACAGGGAGGTTTATGGACTTGCTCCATGGATGCTGCTGCTTGGTGTCTAGTTGACCTCCCGGCCACAGTCTCTGAGGTATGCACAGGTAGGAAGGCCAAGGAGAGAAGAAAGGCCTCAGTCTATCTTGCTTGGTGGCCTGAAGGAACTGCTCAAGGTTCCCGAGTCTCTTCAAGATAGAAAGAGATTGCTTCTTGTAGAGTAGACCTGAGTACAGACACAAAGACCTCTGCTTGTGTCTGGGGAAGCACAGTCGATGCTCAGCTTACTCATCTGGTGATATGGTTAAGGGTTGGTATTATTTAATGGTGGCTGAGGCTGGAACCAGTTGGTACAGACAGATCTCCTAAGCCTTCTCGCTAGACTTGCCCTAAATTATGGAAGGAATACAGAAGATCCAGTGACAGGTTGCCTTGCTCTTGTTGGGATCTGACCTTGCGGTATCCCAGCAAATCCATAGCCTCACTACAGGCATCTTGAAGTTGAGAAACCTTTTCATAAGGCAAAGACCAACGCCATGCCTGGGAGACGTTGATGGCATCCCTGGAGTTAGTGTCGAAGGTATGCTGACCCATACCCTTGCCACGGGTGACGTTGTGAACCCAGGTGTGGAGATGGGGCAAGAATTTCAACCCCACAAATTTGTACAGCCTGGAGGTCTGGGCCAGGGGTTCCCGAACCAAGTCCTCATACCTCAGGAGCAGAAAGCGCTGCTGCATCACCTCAGGCAGGGTTTGTATGGCCTTGATTATGTCCACATGGCTTTTGCAGATGATCTGCATGGTATAATAGGGCTGGTCTTCCTCCTTGATCATTTTCAAATGCTCCCCCAGCACAATTTGACTATCAATCATGAGGTCTCCTCTGGTGCGTTCCCGAGATCGGAACACAGCCCGGGGGTCTCGGATCAGGTGTACAATGTGCAGGTTGAGGGAAGGATCTGTGAGCAGTGGGTAAAGCGCCTGCAGGTTGAAGAAACGCACCTCCTTGAGTACCACATGGCTGTGAGAGCGGCAGGCCTTCTCCACCATATCAAAAGGCTGCTGAGCACAGAGCAGCTTGCAATCCTTAGCCGAGCTGATCTGGTCACTAGCGAAGAAGTCACAGACGGGTGATGAGCACAGGGCCCGGCTTTGCTCCCACTGGAAGAGGCTGGACTGTTTTCGGGGGCCTGGTTTCATGTAGGCATCAAAGACACTCATGTCACACAGGAAGGTGGAACGCAGAAGGTCCCGCGCAGCCATATGCAGCTTCCAGGCCGTGCTGCTGGTGAAACTCATCCACACATGCCAGGCAGGCTCCATCAGGTAGAAGACATCCGGGTGCTGTCCAAAAACCTGCCCCACAAAAGAGGATCCTGACCGCCAGGAAGACAGGACCAGCACATGCATGGGCCTCCTAGGCTCTTCGTTCTGAAACAAGCCCCTGTGGCCGGATGTATGGAAGAAGAGCGCTATGACTATCATCTGGGAGCCCAGGAACAGCAACAGCTTCCCTTTCTTACACAGTGTCATTCTGTGGAAGTGGAAGACCTTTAAAGGGCAAGCAGAGGGATGGGGCTGAGTTAGGCTATGGTAGCATCTACCTTCTGGATTCTCTTGGACCCTCTCCAAGGAGCAATGTAAAACTTGAGAAACTTTCTGCAAGCACCTGTCCAAATCCCTCTGCAGAGTAATTCTGGCTTCTTGCTCTCATTGGATCATTGTGTTCTGTATTTTGCAGTCTTTAAAACATTCCCTTCTGGCCTTTCTTGTCTATTGAACTATCAAGAATATCCCTACTCAGCTACAGTCAATCACTATAAGGGATGCTACCACACCTCATACCTTCTACACCCCTGACAGAGGGTGACCTGCAGGCAAAGCTGTCTGACTACGTCATGCTTGAACACCTTTGGCTTTCCTCAATCCAAGGGAAGTGCGACGCTTAGCTACAGGCTGCCATTAGGTCACTCCTCATGTGAAGGAGAGTCTCATAAGACCATTCCTCATCTTTCCCCCATTTTGATGAAGCCTGGGACCTTCCCACTGTAATCTGAAGACTGTGGATGTAGGCTGTCAAACTGCCTGGCTTTAGAGTTCTCTCCTTAGTGGAAGAACAATATATCACATTTGGCATTGGGTCCCTTCTGACTTAGCTTCACCCTATGGGACTAAGAATGTAGGGGAGCTGACCCAAAGCTAACCTTGGGTCTGTGCAGGAGGTAAATGACCTGAACCCATCTCAGCAGAACCATTGTCTCCTTAAAAGTGACTCTATGGAAGCATGGTGAGCCTGCCTAGGAGCTGGTTAGACACCTGTGTCTGCTTGGTCATGGGACTTTGCTTAGGAAATGCCTGGCTGCTCTGAAAACATATGCAGGACTACATACCACAGTTGGGCAAGTTGTGCTGCACAATAGCAGAGAATGTCACCTCCTCAAGAGTTTAGATGTTCATTGCACAAAGTGAGAGTAGAAGGTGTTAGGAGGGTGTTCCAGGAGCCAGAGATTCAGTATTTAAAGACCATGCTTCTATTTGTAATTCACGTAAAAACTTATAAACACTGGCAGAACCCCTGATGTTACTCTTTTACAGTGAGGGCTTATTTCATATGAAAAGGCCTTCACATGGGGCCCTTGGTAGGTCAACTGTGCTCCAGGCCATGGCCTCAAATCCCCGAGACCACAAATTGGACTTGGTGGATTATTAAAAAAAGACATGGGATTTGGGGCATGAGGGGAGGAGTAAGGAGGTGAGGGTAACTCTGAGAAAAGTTGGGGGAGGATTGTATGCATGTATGAAATTCTCAAAGAACTAATACAACATATTAAAAATGTGTAATAATGGAAAGTTCATATTTCAATGCAGAGAGAGAGAGAGAGAGAGAGAGAGAGAGAGAGAGAGAGAGAGAGAACACTGAAGTCAGCAAGAAGACTTAACAGGTAACAGGACTTGCTGATACACGCAAGTTTGATCTCCAGGACCAATATGGTGGAAGGAGAAAACTGGCCCCTACAAGTCTTCTGACCTCCACAGGTACATGTGTACATATCCATCCACATAAATGCACATATACACACATGCATAGGCTTACATATACTCATACATACATGCACACACACAATATCAAAATAAATTAATAAACACAGCCTGGTACCACGTGCCATGCTGGTGCACCCCTCCTAGATAGTTTTTAAAAATTATTTGTTTTTCTTTTATGTGTGTGAGTGTTGGCTTATACACCACATGCATACAGTACCCTTGGTGACCAGAAGAGGGTGTTGGATGCCTGAGGACTACAGTTACAGAGTATTGCTAGCCACCATGTGAATGCTGGGAACTGACTCCTAGTTCTCTGTAAGAGCAGCCTGAGCTCTTAACCAACGAGCCATCTCTCTAGTCCCTCTTAGAGATTTTAATGCTCTTTTCTACATCATTCTGGATCAAGTAACTTCTTGACATAAATGACCAAGAGATACACTAGCTGTTACATAGAACATAAATATGAATTTCAACGAGGTGCTAATGCATATATCATCATGGGCCCTAGAGATTCTCCCTTGTAGCCTTAGTAAAGGAGGGAAGGGGCTTGCTATTCTCCTTATGACAGATTTTACCACCAATTACAGTTACTTCTATTGGGTGGTGTGTGCCTATAACCCCGTGTACATGAGAGGCCAAAATAGGAGGATTGTAAGTTCAAGGCTTGCTTGAGCATTTTAGTGAGGTCCTCTCTCAAAAATAAAAGAAATACATGAGACAGAGGCTAGATGTGTAAGTCATTGGTAGAATGGAGTAGTTCCTGAGTGTATGTGTGAGGAGTGGGTGGGTGAAATCCCAAGAGTGAGTATATATCGCTGACACGAGCATGGTCATGTCAAAGACCCCAACATCTCAGACCCATGAAAATGGCAAAGCTTCCTCGGTCCTGGTATGAATGTTAACAGAATGCATCAACCCTCATCTGGGATGTTTCCAGCAGGAGACTGCTCTCCTGAAGACCCCCAACTGAAGCTAGCTAGCCCCTCCCCCTTGTGTAGTACATAATAAACATGCTGAGTTTTGGCGTAGGCTTCCTCCATCAGGGTGAGCACAGCCCACCCAAGCCCAGTTTTTCTATGTCATTTCTTCATTTCCATGTCACCCCAGTCATGTTTCCAGGACTGAGCTGTGTAGGACACAGCTATAGAGCTCCTGTCCAGCATATGCTAGGCCCTGAGTCCTAATGGAAATTAAGTGCTGTTAGAACAACTTCTATTTCAATCTCTAAAATAGATTTTACACATGTGTTGGTTAGTTTTCCATTTTTAACTTTTAACCTAAAACCACCCAAGAAGACATCCTTAATTGAGGAACTGTCTAGTTCAGAACGGCCTGTGGGCATGTCTGTGGCGGGCTGTCTTCCCCGTTAAGGCAGAGGATCCACCCTGAATGTTAGCTTCGTTTCCTGGGTAGCCGCTGCGATTTCTCTGCAATAATGAACTCTAATCTGCACCTGTGAGCAGACAAACCCTTTCCATTCCTAAATTGTTTTGCATAGGATATTTTGTCACAGCAACAGAAACAAAACTAGAATAGGACTGGATAATTGTTCTTAACTCTAGGAGGTTCCTTTCAAAGGCTTTATGTTTTTGTTTTGTTGTAATTTTCAGATAGGTTGGTCTGGATCTTACTACCTGGCCCAAGATAACCCTAAACTTCTTCCTCAGTCTCCCAAGTGCTAGAATCACAGGAATGAGCCACTAAGCCCAGCTTTTAAATATTTGCATATTTGTCTTTATTAGCATATTTAAATATGCAAAGCAGCAAGTCTCACAATGTTATCTCTGCACACATATATGAGCCAGTATTTATCCTTGCCTTTGGTACACAGTGAAAACTCTACCTCCAAACCTGTCTCGTTATCTCTGCTACACAACAGTGGGTTCATTTTTTTTGTGTCGTTTCAGTTGCAAATCATACATACAAGGAGATTCAAGTGTTTATAAGCCCTTCATTTCTCTCTTACAAAGGGAAACATAGTAAGGCATCTCTCTCTACTCTGAGTGTTGTGCTTTTTTTTTTCCTTGTCAGCATGTCTGGGGTGGCGTGGGGGGGCACAGAACACATGTTTCTTTTTACCACATGGAATTCTGTTGTATGGACACACATAAGTTTATCTAACCAAGGGTCCCTGGGTTGTTTCCAAGCTCCCCTTGTTTAAAAGGCTTCAGTCATGAGCCTCTTGTCTACACACTTGTAAGTTAAATATCCAGAAATGAGATGTTGGGTGTGTGTGTGTGTGTGTGTGTGTGTGTGTGCGCGCGCGTGCGTGCGTGCGTGCGTGTGTGTGTGTGTGTGTGTGTGTGTGTGTGTGTGTGTGACTTAGCCAGCCATTGCCATACGGCCTTCATGATGCCTGTGAACAAGGAGGGAGGTACTGGAGAGTGGGTTTGAGAGGAGGAGGCGGCCACAGAGGTGCTTGGAGTTTGAACTTGCTTCCTCAAGAGGCAGGACATGATTTGCCATCTCTCAGGCTTCCCTTGGAAGTCCCCTTGAGCAGTCTGGAAATGTGTCATAACCCTCACCAGAGTTTGTGTGGCAGTGGCGCTGCCCCCATCCCCCATCTCTTCCATTCATTGCCAGTCATACTTCCTTCTGTATGTACCAAAAGCCTCAATCAAGGGTCAGCCTTTTTTTCTTTCTTTTGTGTATGTGTGTGCGTATGTGTGCCTATTTGTGTGAGTACCACCGCAAAACTTTGGGTGTCATTCCTTTCTTTACATAGAACACAACTTCCTACCTTCCTTCTTTCCTCCCTCCCTCCCTCCCTCCCTCCTCCCTCCCTCCCTCCCTCCCTCCCTCCCTCTCTCCCTCTTTTCATTCCTTTTCTTCTCCCTCTCCCTTTCCCTCCCCCCCCCCTCATTGAGTCAGGGCCTCTCACTGGCCTAGAGCTTGCCAAATAGGTTTGACTGGCTGGTCAATGAACCCCAGGGAGCTCTAGCTCCTGGGTTACAAATGTATGCTGTCATGTCTGGTGTCTTAAAAACGTGAATTCTGACGGTGAAACTCGGGTCTCAGTGTTCTCAAGGTAAACACTTTACCTACGGCTCTGTCTCTCTAGCCCTTATCACTTCTTTGTGGCCAAAATATTCCGCCGCTCTCCCAGGCTTGGTAGTTAAGAACACTTGCTGCTCAAGCATGAGGTCATGAGTTCATATCCCAGCTCCCAAAGAAAAGCCAGGTGTGGCCATCTGGGTGCATGTATCCATGTTGTGGGAGAACAGAGACAAGAGGCTGGGGCTTGCTGGCCCCAAAGTCTAGCAAGAGATCCTACCTCAAAAGACACTTGACAACCGTGTCTGGTTTCTGCATGCATGAGTATGGCTTGCTTACCTATGCTCACATAAGCCCCTTCCATTCCCATGATGCTATCACAAGTCCAAGGGGGGAACCATGTCATTGCCGATTGTGGTTCAAGGGCATCTCACCCCCACTACCACAAGACAGAGAGCTGTTCCTAGGGACAATTTGAGTATGGGAAACAGAGTAGAACAAGGATAGGGAGCAATGAGGTGTGGGGAGAGGAGAACCCAGAGGCTGAGCTGGAATCTGACAAGCGGTCCTGTGACTGCTTCACCCAGAGCTAACGTGTCCTGCAAGTAGGAAAGCAGGGGTTTCCTTCCATCCTAGCCCTGAGCCAACACTGCCCTGCACGGATTGATGGCTCCATACCTTTCTTATGTGCCAGCCGCCCTGGGCCTCAAGCCAGGCCCTTTCAGTGTTTCCTTTCATCTTTCTCTTTTGGTGGGGCGGCAGGCTGGGTGTTGGGGAGGGACCAGGCTCCTTGTTCCCAGCTCTTCTATCAGGCAGACACATCTCCATTCTGCTTTGTCTTTGTATGAGCCCTGGCCAGGAAGAACAAGCTTTTGTGAGGCTTGTTCACTCCTCCTTCACCAGGCTGCCCAGGCCACTAGAGAGCACTCTAGGTTACAACTCAGGCAGAGGTCATCTTAACAGCAGAGGCAGAGACCCTCCTGGCCAGAGTGAGGACCACCATGTGCCTGCCTGATGCTTAAGGGAACTCATTGGAGAGTCAGACACCCCTCCAGCTCCAGCCTGAGTCACACTCTCCCACTGCTCGAATTCTCTGCAGAGGCTTTGGCATTTCCCTTCCGTCTCTCAGCCCTTCCCATCCAGCTACCGCACCTTTCTAAGGCACACATGAGTCTCTCCTGTTCTTAAATCCTTTAGATTAGCATTCTGATACGGTCAGGCTGAAACCCAAGTCCCCAGGCCTCCAGGCCTCATGCCCAGAGCCCTCCTCTGCCTGTCCTTTGATTTCCTGTTCTTCCCTCAGTTTTTTCCTGCCTCTACCCTCAGAGTCAGCTTTTGGATGTCCCCAACCCATCTTGTAGCTGAGGAGCCCAGAGACATTTATTTAGAGAACTGCCACTCTTCCTCCAAGAGACTGACTACCCACAGGCCTCTTTCTCCCCTAAAGAATGCTATCCTTTGCCTCCCAAATGTCCATTAGCAACACCCCCCCCCTCCCCAAACAGGGCACAGCTGCAGACTTCCTACTGAGGTGCAGTTACTGAAGAGGCTTGCTGATGGTGTGTAATGCTTCCACAACCAATCAGGACTCCTTAAGCCTCCTGAATGGATGAAGATAGCTGGGGAATAAGGAAGAGTCAGTTTGTTAAAAAGTAGAAACCCCTCTGAGCTTTGTTTGAGACAGGGTTTCGTGCGGCTCAGACTGGCCTCCAAACTGGTTGTATAGCTGAGAACGATCTTGAACTTCTGATCCTCCCCCCCCCCACCTCTTGTGCTCGGATTATAGGTATGCACTTAATAACACAGAGATAGGTGCAGAGCATCAGCTTGGGAATGAAAAGGAAAGCCACGAGAATGTTCAGGTCTTGAGAACCATCATCAGAAGGGTGGTGACAGGGAAGGCACCAGGGTTTCCTTCAACATTACAACCACAGGAGCCTGGATTACAGATCCTCTGCAGCCAATCAACAAAATGGGAAGCAAAATGGGAAATCCTGACCAGAATCGACTAGACAAACAAATGCCCTGGATATCCATCTAAGAGGTCAGCGTTCTAAAGACTCCAATAACTCTAGATTCTCTTGTGAAACGATGCCCCTAAAAGCAGAACTTAGAGATGGCAGGAAAGAGTTTTGCATAAACAGAAAGAAGGGAGGTGGCCTGGGGACACTGGCCTCATCAGGAAAAGCCAAAAGATCTGGGAGACTCTTGGGGTTAAGCTTCCAAATAAAAGTGACCACAAAAAGACTTGTTTAAGAGTGTCTTACACTGCATCCAAAGCTGGCCCCAGACTCACCGCAATCCTCCTGCCTCTGCACTGCATCCAAAGCTGGCCCCAGACTCACAGCAATCCTCCTGCCTCTGCACTGCATCCAAAGCTGGCCCCAGACTCACAGCAATCCTCCTGCCTCTGCACTGCATCCAAAGCTGGCCCCAGACTCACAGCAATCCTCCTGCCTCTGCACTGCATCCAAAGCTGGCCCCAGACTCACCGCAATCCTCTTGCCTCTTCCTCCCAAGTGCCAGTATTACACGCTTAGCCACCACACTCTGAAGAATAAACTCAGTCAGCCTGAGTGCTGGAAGGACGGGGCCTGGGTCCTAACCAGTGTTGTCCTGAGTGCACATGGACAGTGGTGGGCACACAGCGCAAGGACCACCCGTCCATGAATGTCTGAATGAACCAGTATCTGTGGGGAGAGCCTTGCTGATTGAGGTGCTCTTATTGACTCAAGGAGCGTGGGGAAAGAAGTTGTTTTTACTTTATACATGCAAAATTATTCCAGCCCCAGTGAAACAGAATTATCCAAAGCCATTGGAGGCAGACATCTCCTCCACCTCAGCTGACATGCTGGCTCCATGAATGCCGTTATATTTCACACCCACTGTTTAATTCTAGAGGCCCCTCAAGGGGGCAGTTACAAAGTACAATCCAACTAGACACAACTGGACATTCAAAACAGTGCTGGCCACTTCCCTATTTTTAAAATTTGTATTTAATATATGTAGTGTGTATATTACATCACGTGTGTGGAAGTCAGAGGGCAACTGTGGAAATTAATCCTCTCCTTACCAAATCAGTTTCTGGAATGGAATAAGAGCATCAGTCTTGGTGGCAAGTACCCTTACCCATCTCACTGGTCCCACTTCCCTAGTTTTCAAAAGGAACAACTGACATTGATTGATTGACTGACTGTCAAGGTGTAATAGCTCCATTCATTTGACCTAATTAATGGCCACACTCCACTCAGCCTGAGCCAGGCACAAGCTGCAGCTCCCTTGTCCTGTCTCCCATCCAGCAGAGATCAGGGGAGAAGCCAGGACCTGGGGGTCAGATACATTGGGGTACATTACATCAGTCCTACCCATATTTGAGGTTCCTTTCTCATCCTTTGTGGATGGAGCTGGTGGGGTAGGGCTTCTGGGAAGTAGCTTGAGTTTCTTTTTATCTAGAAGATTCCCTTGGTGATTCAGAGTCCGATTCATTCCCCTGCCTCCCCTAACCCTCTTCCTATAGGCATCAGAATCCCCAGTTTAGACGTCAGAGGCCATCTGATACTTAGACCCTGCAGCCTTGGGACAAACCCCTTCATGGCAGCTGAGCCCTGAGGAGCTCTTCTTACCTTGTTAAGGGCTTGGGCATCCCCAGTGCAACTGAGCAGGTTCACTGCCTGCCAGGCAGAGCACCGTTCCTTCTCTGACTCATGAACTCCCCCACAGCTTCCTCCTCCTCCTGGCATCCTGCTTACCCACAGCTTTCACTTGCCCTCTCCCTTATGTTGAAACAATAACCCACCTTGCAAGACAGGCTCCAGAAGGCTCTAGCTCTCAAAAAGCGGTGGCTTGAACAGCTTGAATACCTTGAGGGTGGAGGGGTGAAGGGTGGAGGGGGGTGGTGAGGAGCCAAACTCCAGGTGGGCTAAGCTGAGGAGGATGACAGATGACCCTGGAATGTCTGCTTTTCTAAGGCAGCAGGAAAGCCAGGTCCCTTTAAGGCATCATGGGAGAAGAGACCACTGGAGCACCATGAGATGAAGGTGGGAGGGGTGTTGCCTGACAGGCTGCAGAATGTCCAGAAGATTTTGTAAGCCTCCCTCCTCCTGTATTTCACTCTTATCTCTAAGGAGACCATATAAAGATTATTTTCCCTGCATCACACCTGTTTCTTCACTCCACCCTAGGGAGGGAACATTTCTTAGCTCCTATGTCATATCCAACATCTTCACCTCCTTGGAAGAGGTATAATAAATATGTTCTAGGCTGGGGGGGAGGGGTATAGATTTACCAGTGCTTAGCTTGATTAAAGGGAGAAGAATTCTCCTTTACTACAAAGAGCAAGTTATTAAAAAGTACAGCTTCTTACTGGCTGTGTGTAGTGGCAAGTCATATACCCACTCTGGGCTACCTTATCTTGTTGTCAACAATCTAAAACAACAGATACATGTGCGAAAATGTAAACTTCGATGGAGTTACAGAGACTGAGTTCTGATTGGAACATTAGTACAAATAAGGTTGACAATGGCTGCCTTACACATGTGTATGTTAGGATTAGTGTATACAAATCTCCTTATCCAATGTTATGATAATAATAAGGGTTTAACAGTGTTAGTTATGGAAACTCCAGAGGTTGCCCAGTGGTTAGGAGCACTTGCTGCTCTTGCAGAGGACCCTAGTTCAGTTCCAGTGCCCACATCTGGTGTTATTCCAGCTCCGGGGGACCTGAAGCCACTGGCACTTGGTACCCATGCGCTCACACCCACTCAACACACACATAACCATAATTATAAATAAATCTTGAAAGAGTGTTAGCTATTATTTAATAATGACTGTACCTCTTCTTAACGGTGGCTGTTTTCCAGGCTTCACAAAAGAGCAGCCAGGCTGTGTGAGAGTGAGTCACACCCAAGTCTGGCAGATTCCCATTAACTGTGTCTCGAAGGTCTTATCATTACACAAATGACAAGAACCTGCAGAGGCTCCCGGCTATTGATTTCAACTGTGCCCCTTCCTCCTTTCCTGTTTCCTCCACCTGGCACAGAGCAGACAGATTTCTCTTCATCCTGGCGGCTGTTGAGAGATGGAAGCTGAAGAACTAGAAATGGGCAGCTGTGCGCTGCTCTTGTTCTTACTTCAGGAGCGATCCTAGCTGAGGGCAGAAGAATTGAAGAATGCGGGCTGTGCAGAGACGGAAGATAGGGTTCCCCTCCCTCCCCCGTGCATGTAGAAATCTGTATAATTAGTCATCTGTGCTGCCTCACACCTGTCACCCCAGCACACTGAGATTTGTAAGTTTTCTCTCTGTGTCACACATGTGCATGTGTGTGTGTGTGTGTGTGTGTGTGAGAGAGAGAGAGAGAGAGAGAGAGAGAGAGAGAGAGAGAGAGAGAGAGAGTGTATGTGTGTATGTGTGTGTTTGAGAGTGGATGTGTGTGTGTATGAGTGTGTGTGTGTGTGTGAGAGAGAGAGAGAGAGAGAGAGAGAGAGAGAGAGAGAGAGTGTATGTGTGTATGTGTGTGTTTGAGAGTGGATGTGTGTGTGTATGAGTGTGTGTGCGAGTGTGTGAGTGTGTGTGTGTGTTGTGTATAGGTCAGAGGTGGATGTCAGGTGCCTTCTTCTGTTGCCCTCCACTTACTTATCTTTTGAAACAAGATCTCTCACTGAACTCAGAACTCATGACTTTGACTAGACTAGCACTGAGATTAAAGGCATTTGCTGCCACTCAACCTTTTTATATGGGAATCAAACTGCTCCTCATGCTTGCAAAACAAGCACTCCCTACGTCATCTCAGACTTTTGTTTTTGCTTTAAGATAATTTAAATTACAAAATACAGTTCAGACACAAAGGTACACTTTAACAAACAGGCATTATCTTCTAACAACAAGAAAACACCCCACACCAAACTCTTACTAAAGGGTCTCTTCCATGTCCTTTCCCTCAGATGACCCTGACTCAGCACTTGGGGTGGCTCCTTGCTCCTTTCTTGACAGTCATTTCCTTGATTTGCTTATAGTTTATCATCATACAAGCCTGGTTGGATTGTCTTCATTTTGATCTGGCTGTCAGAGAATCCCATGACCCTTATCCTTCCAGATTTCTTCTTTTCATGACAACGGATGCTTGTAAGACTCCTTGCGCTGTCTCATGCTTTGTTTTCTTGCTATGCCACACTCACTGTGTGACTGTACCAATGCTGGTTCAAGGGCTCTAGAGCTATTTACAATCATGACTCAAGAGGACTTTAGCACAGGTTTTAACAGATGCCGACTTCAGAGTGTATTCATATCACACCACAAACATTTACCCATGCCAGCTAGTCCTATTTCTTCAAGGTAGGGCCTCATTCCACAGCCCAGGTGACCTGGGAACCACTAGGTAGCCAAGGATAGGTGGAGTTTGTGATGACCTCTCCTGCCTCAGCCTCCCAAGTGCTACAGGCTGTAGCTGCTACAGCTAATGCTTTTTGGAAGATGTCATTTTCATTAAAACTGGTCAGGTGTACAGAGATAATTTTTATTTTAAAGTTAGCTGAGACCTTCTTAGAGTTTTCTCATAAGAACTTATAAGGACCTCCCTGGATTCTGTTGATTTCTCTCAACCAGTGGTGTTTTTATTGTAGGGATCATTTGGCCCCCTTTGGAAGCACAGGGGACATGTCCTCCACTGGCGTTCCTCCCTGTAGGGTTTACAATGGTTACAGTTTAGTTTCTTTGGAGACTATATGGCCTTCTTATCAAGAGATTAGGTGACTTAATAGAAGCATCCATCATTCTCTGGGTTCCAGCAGATTTATGGAGGGCATGAGCTGCATCATTGGCTGTTTTTCAAGATCCTCCCATCTTCAGTGGCAAAGTTCACCAGGCTTTGGTTGCCTAGCATCACAGGGGCCACCTCACCAATCTTTGTTTTTGTTTTTCTCTGTATTGCTCTGGAGCCTGTTGTTCTGGCACTCATTCTGTAGACCAGGCTGGCCTCAAACTCACAGAGATCCACCTGCCTTTGCCTCCCATGTGCTGGGAATAAAGGTCACCAATGCCCAGTCCGCCTTTCCAATCCTGTCATTTAACTTTTGTGTAACTTTTAGACAAAGTTTAGGTAAGTTTTTAGAAATCATTTCTTTTCTCCCAAGACTCAGTTTCCCCAAGTTATCGAAGACTAAAACAGTTAGTGAGAGCATAGCAATTATATTGATCATATGCATGTGTTTAGTCTTTAAAGTAATTATTTCATAAATATTACCATGAGTAAATCATTATTGAGATAGAACACCATTGTTTTAACAGACATTTGATATTAACATCTTGAACTTTGAACTTATAACTTCTTATAATCTTCCACCATGAAGCATGCCATCCTTAAGTCTTTTTTTTGATAATTTTTTTATTTAAATTTGCAACAGGCTTGTTTTACATGTTAATTCCAGTTCCCTCACCCCCTGTTTCCCTCCCAACCTCTTTCTGCTCCCCAGGGAGAGTGAGGCCTTCCATGGGGGAATCTTCAAAGTCTGTCATATCATTTGGAGCAGAGCCTAGGCCCTCCCCCACATGTCTAGGCTGAGAGAGTATCCCTCTATGTGGAATGGGCTCCCAAAGTCCATTCGTATACTAGGGATAAATACTGATCCACTACCAGAGGCCCCATAGACTGCCCAGTCCTCCTAACTAACACCCACGTTCAGGGAGTCTGGGTCATCCTTAAGTCTTATCTGGTGCTATTCTGTAACTTAGGCTAAAATTTCCTATATTTTGCTCCTTTGTGTTTTACTTGTAGGATGAAAGCCTACTTTGTCACTGTGTCATGAGTGATGTATCCCCTTGCAAAAGGTCATCCAGCTGAGCCTCCCTCCCCACAGTAAAGACCTGAGATCCTCACCTGAGTATCCAATGGTTCCCTACTACCTGACAACACTGCAAGGGTCTAGAGTGTGCAGAGGCTGGAGAAGATGGGGAATTCCACCTAAGGGGCTATGATGAAGCCCTCATTGGGGCTGGATAAGGCTTTCCAGGTGTGGTCAGTTGGGGGGAGGGGTGCCCACACCCCTGCAAGTAACTGCTTGCCGAGGCTCTGTAAGGAAGCTCAGTAAATGCATTGGCTCCCTGGAATGAACTCTGGTAGAATTGTATCCCAGTTTATCATTGAAATCTTGGAAAAAGCATAGATGTTGCTTTACATCTCCCCATGGGAGGAATTTTAGCAACAGTCACAGATAATCTGTCAAGGTTTGAATAGGAATGATCCCTACAGCAGTGTTTCTCAACCTTCCTAATGCCACAGTCCTATAATGCAGTTCCTCATGTTGTGGTGAATTACAATCATAGTATCATTTTCATTGTTACTTCATAACTATAATTTTGCTACTGTTATGAATCATACTATAAATATCTGATATGCAGGATATATGATATGGAACTCCCAAAGAGGTGGCAGCACACAGGCTCAGAACGGCTGCCCTATAGTCTCGTATATTTGAATGCTTAGTCATTGGGAAGCAGAACTGTTTGGGAAGGATTAGGAGATGTGGCCTTGTTGGAGTACTTGTGGTCTTGGAGGAGGTATGTCACTGGGGAGGTGGCTTGTTTCAAAAGCTCAGGCCAGGCCCAGTCTCTCCCTCTCTTTCCCTCTGCTTGATGCCTGTGAATCAGGATGTAAATCTCAGTTCCTGCTCCAGCACCATGCCTGTCTGCTTCTCACTATGACTAACCCTCTAAAACTGTAAGCTGGCCCCTAATTAAATGCTTTCTTTATAAGAGTAGCCTTGGTCACGGAGTTGCTTCACAGCAGTAGGACAGCAACTAAGACATAATCTGTCTTTATTTAACAATTTCCAACAAAAATATAACCTTATACCTACAGCTTAAAAAAACTCACCTATTTAACTGTTTTTATTTTATTTTTATAAACAAGAGCTGAATACAAAATACATACAACACACACTATGTTAAATTAAGATTACCTGTATTTAAACCACCATGCTTCTTAGAAAAGCTCTCTTGCCATTTGAATTTTTATACTTTTTCCTTCCTTCCTCCCTTCCTTCCTCCCTCCTTTTTTTCCTACTGTATTACATAATGTGAAATTTAGAGGAAGTTTTACATTTGATTTACAATCCAGCAGAGACTGTAGAGTTATCAATAACCTTCCATAGTGAATATTTTGGTAAACATAAAAACAATGAGGAAGAAAAGATAAGCAGAAACTCTAAATCTCCATGTTAGGCCTGCAATTCAGAAGTCATTATTCTCCTCATTTTAGAAAGAACACATGGGGGGGGGCAGTTTCTATGAGGTTTGCTATCCAACCCTTGCTTACCATTCTTATTATCATCCCATATACTCCTTCCTAGGTCTTGATAGAGTCACTCCTTTAAAGAAGACATGGCATCTGGTTCCTCCATCTTAGAACACCAACTATATTCTGTGTGATCAAGAATATAATCCTCAGTAGATAAACTTTTGGTTGTGCACGAGTGAGTTTATCAAGTATATAGCAATCCAAAGTAAGAGAGTAAATAGAAATAGATAGGTGATGGTAGATGGTAGATAGATTAAATGATAGCTAGCTAGATGATTGATAGAAGACAGATAGAGGATAGATAGATAGATAGATAGATAGATAGATAGATAGATAGATAGATAGATAACAGCCAGCTGGAGTTCCCAATAGACAGAATTCCAGGCAGAGTGATCCCTTGGATAAAGGTTCCAAGTAAAAGAACATAGTAGCAGAGAAAGATGACTTCATCAAATAGGGTGCTCATGGGATCCACCAGAAACCAAGTGGAGAAGTTGAGGCAGCTGGCTGTAGTTCACAGCAGAGGGTGTCCTGGGCAGAGCACAGCATTCCTGCGGCTAAAGCTTCCAAGTAAAGAAACAAGCAAAATCAGAACAGTAACCCCTGGAAACCAGACACTCACAGCATCCAGCAGAAACCAGCTGGGGAAGGGGAGGCAATCTGCTGGAGTTTACATTGAGTTCTCTCTCCATGGATGAGCTTCCCATGGCTGAACTTCTGGCTTCTTTTTCCCATTGTAGGTACTCTTATATCATCGGATAAACAGTAGCAATTCCCGTTTGTAAACAGTTTGCTTTTAAATTGTTTTTAAGGTCACAGTGGGTTTAATGTTATTATTATTATTATTTTATTTAATGTATGTGCTGTTTCATCTACATGTATGTTCAAGCACCACATCTGTGCCCAGTGCTTGCAGATGTCCTGTAATCCCCTGGAACTGGAGTTTAGATGTTTCTGAGGCAACTTGAGGATGCTGGGACCTGAACCCAGGTCTCCTGGAAAAGACCAGCCAGTGCTTAATAGTTTAGCTATTTCTCTAGCCCTAGCCCCAAGGCCACACTGTTTATAGTCTTGAGTTGTTTGTCAGTGCTCTTCCCTCTCTGTCAGAGGTGTGTGTGTGTGTGTGTGTGTGTGTGTGTGTGTGTGTGTGTGTATGAGAGAAAGAGAGAGAGGGAGAGAGAGAGAGAGAGAAAGAGAGAATAAGCAGAATGTGATCAAGTGATCATGTGTATAAGTGAAGGAACTGGCCCCAGATGGGAGCATGTGGAGTTTGTCCCAGACTGCAGGGCAGGCAGTGTGCATTAGCACAGATGAAGATAAGCAGGTGAGATGCTGGGCGTGTGGAAATAATTTCATCTCGTTGTTTTTATTGTTGACTTTTATTGTTGCTAGATATATGGATGGGACAGGAGTTAGGGGAATCTGAACAGAAGACAAGGAAGAGATAGGCATGGTGACACATTAGGGAGGTGGAGACTGTGTGGAGGGTCAAAAGTTCACGATCAACCTTCACCAGGTAGTGAGTTTGAGGCAAGACCCTGTCTCAGAAGAATAAACAAACAAAGAGAAGTATGTACAAATGAGCATCTATGAAAACAGGTTAGTAACTATGTTAAGGTTACAAGTAAGATAGACAAGTGACACTAAAAGCCTTTTAGGGATGAGAGGTGCTAAACTTAAAATGACAGTAGTACAGCTACCCAGACCCAGACCCAGGGCTATGACTTGGCCAGTCCCAACATCCACCCCATCTATGGTCTGCTGGAGCACAGGAAGGGACCTGACATGCAGACCCAAATCTGCAGGATCTCCACGACATAGGCCGCCAGCAGGATGACCAGGGAGAGCCTTAGTGGGGGCCCAGCATCGATGGTGTAGTGGAGACTGGGGGCCTCGAACCAGGCCAATGACTCCTTGCAAAGAACTCTTGCAAGTAGAGATGTATGGACTAAGGAGTATATGGCGTGGCTCATTGGGTTGCACTGCAGGTTGCATGGCAAGATTTTTTAATTCCTTCCCTTTAAATTTTTTTCTTGTTTTTATTTTCTTCATTTTTTTTTCTCTTGAATTTTGTTTTATTTGGGGGCAGGTCCAGGGAAGGAGGGAGAATGCAAAATGATGGGGAATGAATGGGATCAAGATACATGATGTGAAAAACACACAGAATAAATACATTTTAATAATAATAATAATAATAATAATAATAATAATAATAATAATAATAATAATAATAAAACAGTAGTGGCTGCAGGAGGTGGTTTTTCCAGAACAGTGCAGTGAGGAGACAGAGGAGAAGAATGAGCCATCACTGGGGTGACTGTGATGATGACTTTGAAATGGAAGCTGGAATAGAGGAGGAACAAACGCACAAGAGGTGTTGTTGCTGGAGTTTCTTGTCCCACCAGGTCCTGCCACGCTTGAACCCCAAATACGCACAGAAAGACTTATAGTAATCATAAAACTGTTGGCTGATGGCTAGGACTTCTTACTAGCTAAGTTTCTCTTATTATTAACCCATAACTACTAATCTATGTTTATATCTACATGGCCTTATCTTACCAGAGAATGCCTGGCAGTCCTATCCTCTAGGTGGGTATATGGAGTCTCCTCCCAGTTTCTCTTTCCCTCTTTCCCCAGAACTCTCCTTGTGTCCTAGTCCTGTCTATCTCCTGCCTCTAATGGCCAAACAGTGTTTTATTCATCAACCAATAAGAGAAACATATATACAGAATGATATCCTCCATCAGGGTGTTGCATAGCTAACATGGAGGACAAGATCTTAGGGGTGAGGAAGTCAACAATTTGAGGCATGATGGGTCTAGAATAGCAGTTCTCAACCTTTGTATTGAGATCCCTTTGGGGGATCCAACAGCCCTTTCACAGGGGTCCCATATCAAATATCCTGAATATCAGATATTTACATTACATTACAATGTATAACAGAAGCAAAATTACAATTATGAAGTAGCAACAAAAATAATTTTATGGCCGGGGGTCACCACAATACGAGGAACTGTATTAAAGGTTCACAGCATTAGGAAGGTTGAGAACCAAGGCTCTAGAGGCATTATCTCTAGAATAATGAGTCCATGAAGAGCTGTCCCATGAACAGGACTGGAGTATAACAGCCATATAACCACAATTAGGGTAAGAAAGCCTGGCAATATCATATTTAAAGGCAGGCATTCTTTGGAAAAGGGGAGTCAGAATAGTCTGGAGGCAGCCATGAGGAAGGAACCAGGGGACAATTGTTCCATCGTGGGGTTGGGAGAGACACAGCTGGCCTTAAGAGGGAACAGAAGCAGTGTCCTTAGATAAGACCAGGCTTCTTTCATAGTGGGACTGTGATGTGTGAGGTGTTCTGTTCTCAAAGGTGAGTTCCTGGAGGTCTCAAGGGATGGAGACAGAGATGGAAAACCAGACACACAGCCATTTAAGATGGCATGCAAGGGACAGAGAACAATCCACACGAGAACTCAATCTTGTATGACATGGGTAAGCCAGGAAAAGGGAAACAACACAAACAGAAAATCCTGGTCTTGGGGCAGACACAGGTGGTCAAACAATGACTGTCTGAGAGAAAGAGGCATAGTATGCCTGCCAGGAGGATTCCCTGCCCTCTGTCTTGATTCTTGACTGTATGCGCCTAACCCTGCCAGCAAGGATGATGCGACTCCGGGAAGATCTTCTTCATGCAGTTTATTTCAGGATCCTTGAAACATGTTCTTCTGACCCGCGAGAGCCCGGGGGACCCCTGCACAGGCTTAAATCCCCTTGTGCTAACCAACCCCAGTGAGCTACGTGGACCCTGCAGATAGGCTACTCTAACTCGGAAGCAGACAGACTGAACAGACTTAACCAAATAAGGGCTTGTTTACGCCAGAGAGCGCTCTGGGAAGGTGGAAGGCAGAAGCCAGTGCCATCTTTAAGGTGCGGCACTTCGCAGCTCTCTACACTTGACAATACCAATTTGGAAGCTAGGGAGATGTGTTGTTGAAACACTAGAGACTGGTATTCCACATTCCAGAGACAGGGTCACCATTTCTCCTGACGATGAAAGCATGTGGAGACAATCTGCCTGAGGGGGTGGGAGTTGTCATGTAGGGAGGGATGGGAGATGATGATAAGAGAGGACACCGGAAAGGCGGGATGATTCTCTGAGACTTCGTGAGTGCTGATTCATATGGCACAGTCATGAATTCTGAGAGATGCAGTGTCTCGAGGACAGCATTGGGTGCTATTTCCCAATCATGCTTATTGTTTTATGGTTGTAAAACCTACTGCAATAAGTAGGTTCCACCCAGGCTCATGTAAGCCCTGATTAAAATCAGTGGTCACACAAGTAGGAAAGGAGTCTATTGGGAAGAAGGGGTTCAGAGGGCGAGAGCAGGGGTAGAGGGTGATGGGAGTGAGTGTTATAAAAATACATTATACACATGGATGAAGTTATCAGAAAGTAAGTTCACTTGTGCAGCAACTGGGTAGAATGACAGATGTCTATAATACTAACATTTGGTAGGAGGGGACAGGAGACACTAGAAGCCATCCTGGGCTACAGAGTGAGAGTCTGCCTCAAATAAAACAAAGCAAAGTACTCGTACAGTCAGGAATGCTTTGCCCGTGTATCTAGCTGCTTCCATGAGAACCTGCCTGTTAGAATAAGAGTCATGAAAGGCAGATCCAAATTACCACAGTTGTCCTGTCTGAAGCCATTCTAGATCAGCCAACAGCAGTCAATCTCTTGACACTTCACGAAGCCCACCCCAACTCAGCAGAGCCACAAAAACTACCCCAGATATATGGGACTTTGCCAGTTATTATACAGCACCGAAAACATTGGTGGATTTTTACCCAGCATTGTGGTAGCATCAGATAACTGACACAGTCTCCCGGGCAGAGCTCAGACACAGCCTTACCCCTGTATCCCCAGCTCATCTGAAAAAGGACCTCTTCTCATCTACAGACATTTAGCACTCAGTACAGTGCCCACCCTAAAGATATTGTTCAGAAAAAGCCTGTGAAAAGAATGAATGAGTAAACCTTTGTTTAACCTGAAGAAAAGAACTCACCATTTCATGCGCAACAGGTGCAATTTCCAAAGACCAAACAATGTAATCAAATGAATGTACCCAAAGAAAACCTGGTTCAGTAAGATATGTGAAGCAACCATCACAGATAAAGTACCTTTCACCTCGAGCCCAGTGGTTATGTTTCAAACACTGGGCACTCCATTTTAGTTTTTATTACATAGTGTGGATCAGTTTAAAGATAACCTAAATCCTATGACACCCTTTAAAGGATATGACTCAGTCTAAATATCCTTATCATTATCTTCAGTACACACTACCAAACCATTGAGACTACTGACATTTCCTAAATAATATCAAGAGGCTTGCCCTTTTGAAAAGGGAAACATTATTTGCATTGATATAGAAAAAAGAGAAAGAGGAAATATTATCTAGTGGAGGGGGTGGGGATGGGTTGAGTATGCCAATGGTGGATGTTTCCCAGTGTATCCTCTGGGATGTCTAAGACTGTCCTGTACTCACTTTGAAATAAGAGGAATGAATGAGCCATTGGGTCAGCTTACATGCCAGATTCAAGGTATGTACTATAAGATAGATTTTTGTCAAACATGTTTAAAAATTCTAGCATACAATCTAATTTGAAATACTACTATATAAACATTATGTTCATTTACTTTAAAAATCCCCAGGGAAGACGCTGTTGAGCAAGGCATTATCCTGAGATGAGAGTGCTGGGTGCTGTCTTCCTGAAAGTCAGTTACTCTTCAGCTTGCATAGCATCCATGAATGATTTTTCTCTGGATATTTGATCTTGTTTTCTCTTTGAAATTTCCTGGTCGGTTCTGTAAAAAAAGAGCAAGCTAGGAGCATGAATGTGACATAGGAGTGAATGAGACTTCATGTATGGAAAATCTGAATCAACAACTAGGGATAAACCGTTCCTGGCTCCTTTTCCAAGAACATAGCTCACCTCAGCTGTGGTAACATTTACCTTCTGGGTGTGAGGGTATTATTTTACCTAATCCACTAGCTGGGTACCAAATACCACATTGGTGTCATGTTTCCTTTATTTACAAATGGCTTGCAGTCAAGAAAACTAACTAAGTTCTTTTATTTTTTTTTTAAATTTATGTGCATTGATGTTTTGCCTACGTGTATATTTGTATGTGGGTGTCAGGCACCCTGGAACTGGAAGTACAGACAGTTGAAAGCTCCCATATGGATGCTGGGAATTGAATGTTGGTCCTCTAGAAGAACAGTCAGTACTTAACCCATGAACCATCTCTCCAGCCCCAGTAACTAAGTTCTTATGCCATCTTAATAACAAGCATATTTAATTGTTCTTTTATTTCTTTAAAACTAATTTTATTTCTATGTGTATGAGTGGTGTATGTATGCTTGTGTATCATGTGTGTGCTTGGTACCCCGAGAAGTCAGAGGTGAGTTTTGGTTCCCCTGGAACTGAAGTTATGGACATTTGTGAGCTACCATATGGGTGCTGGGAACCAAACCTGGGTCCTTTGCAAAAGCAACAATTAACCATAAGTTAATTGCTTTTAACCAATTAATCAGTTCAGCCCCAAACATTTTTTTTACACAAAGTACCTCTATACTTTCTGTTTCCTCTAGAATCTAATCCCATTTGAAAACTCTTATTTTGACATCTAAGCTATGTTTAAACATACCTTTTCTATGAATTCCTTATCCATATCCTCTGCTGTTCCTGACATGCTTGAGTTCCTGTCCTGATTTCCTCTGGCGAAGTGGAAGTATAAACTGACCAAATGCTTTCCTCCCCAATTTGCCTTTTGGTCATGGTGCTTCATTGCAGCAATAGAAACCTAACTGAGACAGTAACCTTCACCATAGGAGGCCAACCTGAAAAGTTCCTGGTGGGCAAGGAGCACCCATTCACTACTACAGGAACTTGCTAGTATCCTTACTGACCAAACAATGGGAACACAGAGGGAAACAAGGTATCAAAGAGTATAAATGGAGCCAGGAGTTTGCATGCCTTTAAGCCTTTAATCCCAGCACTCAGAAGGCAGAGACAGATCTCTGTGAGTTTGAGGCCAGCTTGGTCTACAGAGCGAGTTCCAGGACAGGCTCCAAAGCAATACAGAAAAACCTTGTCTCAAAAAAACCAAAAGAAGAAGAAGGAGAAGAAGGAGAAGGAAAGAAGAAGAAGAAGAAGAAGAAGAAGAAGAAGAAGAAGAAGAAGAAGAAGAAGAAGAAGAAGAAGAAGAAAGAATATAAATGGACCACTGTTAACCCAGGACAAAGAACTGTGACTCATTCTTTTATTGTCATTCCTGAATGCCCCTAATCCTTCAATGGGACAGAACCTCTTGCACAAGTTCCAGGCAACAATATCATTCTCAGGAAATGATTCTAGGTTGCAATTGGGAGGTCCTGCTGAGGCTTTAACTATAACCTGCCCAATAAGTGAGTAATATCTGCTGCTCCAAAATCCAATTGTCTTAGTTAGGATTTCTATTGTTGTGAAGAGACACCATGACCACAGCAACTCTTATAAAGGAAAACATTTAACTGGGGCTAGCTTACAGTGTAGAGGTTAAGTCCATTATCATCATGGTGGGTGGCAATGGTGGCATGCAGACAGACATGGTGCTGGAGAAGGAGCTCAGAGTTCTACATCTTGATCTGCAGGCAGCAGAAGCAACTGTGTATCACACTGAACATAGCCTGAGCAAAGGAGACCTCAAATCCCATCCCCAAAATGACATACTCCCTCCAGCAAGGCCGCACCTACTCCAACAAAACCACACCTCCTCATAGTGTCACTCCCAATAGGGGGCTGTTTTCTTTCAAGCCACCACTCCAACCCATTCCCTGGAAGGGGAATGGAAAAAGTTGTTGATCCAGGAAATTCCTACAGTTTGGGCAGAGAACACTCCTCATGGCTTGATAAAACATGTGCCACCTGTTATAGTGCAACTAACATCTTGGGAAACACCCATTAAGTCAAGCAGTGCCCCACCAGTTTGGAAGCTGGAAAGGGACTTCTTTCAAGCAGGAATAATTATCCCTTGACAGTCAGTCTGGAATACTCCCTTTTGCATGTCCAAAAGCCTGGACCTAGAGAACTATTACAGACCAGTACAAGAGTTGGGGCAGTGGTGGCACACACCTTTAATTCCAGCACCCAGGAGGCAGAGGCAGGAGGATCTCTATGAGTTCTAGGTCAGCTTGGTCTACATAAAAGTTCCAGGACAGTCAAGGAAGGCTACATAGTAAGATCCTGTCTTGAGAAAGAACCTTCAGAGCATTTTGGACCACTCACTGCCTTACCTGTGCACAGGTGAATGCTTTCCTCAGGACAATGGAATCAGGTACTGTACCTGGTGAATTTTGGGAATTGGACTCCCCTGAATTCAAGCCATGACTCTATGGCTAGAAATATCAGCTGGTCTTTGTCAATACTGTCATGGGCTGGGTAGAGGCCTTTCCATTCCTAGTGGAAATGGCTCACGTGGTAACTAAGAAATTAATAATAGTAATTATTTCCAGATTTGGCCCACCCATATCTAGGAGTTTAACAATGGCCCAGCCTTCACAACTAAGTTGTCTTAATTGCTAAGGCTCTTAATATAAATTGGAAACTTCATTGTACACATCATCCTCCAAGCTCAGGAAAGATAAAGGATGAATAGAACTTTAAAGATTTTAACTAAATGTATTCTTGAGACTTGAGATAACTGGGTTGACCTCTTGCCTTAAGCCCTTCTCAGGGTCTGTGGTACCCCTTATGAAATTTACCCCATATGAAATAGTCTATGGGCAATCACCTCCCATGATCCCTCAGCTACATGCTGGGCTGTTATCAGATTGCCCCACTTCAGTTTCTGAGTCCTTAAAAGGATTGCAATTAACCTTGGATAAGATTTTCCCTCAGGTCCAGGTTGCTCAACTGATTGGGTACCACCCACCAGACCACCCATTCCTGCCCAGAGATGCTGTATTAGACCGACACTTCTAAACTGGTGACTGGTTTGAACCTAAATGGAAAGTACTTACATTGTGATTCTCTGCATGCCTACTGCTGTTAAGGTGTCTGATATTCCTGCCTGGTTCATTACTTGTACCTCAAGAAGGCACCCGAGGAACCCTTGGAAGAGGAGCCCAACCCCCACAGGTGGAAAGTGACTGAAAAAGGACCATTAAAAAGCAAAATTTCTAAGGTTTGACTGTCTAACTTAACTTTAAGCATTGTGTTATTGCTGTGGGAATCTGCATCATTATTGTCCTATGGCTAACATTTTTATTTTTCAACAAATAAAAATAGAACCTAAATGCATCTTGATGGGGAAAATAAAAAGTCCCCTATTATAGGGAACAGCCTGACATTGTCTCACTATGTAAAAGATTGCTTTTACCCACCCAGCAGGGCCCATAGTTTGGACAACAGAAGGGGAATAACTAGTCTTTAGCCAGGTGGATGGAGGATACTTGGGATGAACTAATCTAACCGACCAATCCCAATACAATAATACAGATGTCTGCAAAATCAAATATTCTTTAAAGGGTTCTGGTAATGGAAAGTACAGGAATGCTAAAATAAGAAGGGGAAGGGAGGATTCATTAATTACTTCAATTGAACTTAACATACACAGAGTAACCCATCTGTAACTAATGATGTGGAATATAACCTCTGGTCTATTTAGCACTAAAAAGCCAATGAGAAAACTCCTGTGTCAGAGGAGATGCCTCTATTCCCAGGCTCTTTAAAAGAAATGTTTATGGGATAGGAGTTTTATATAAAATTATACAAGGAAAACAGGGAACAAATGGAGCATGCCCCCCGCAAATGTTTTAGAAGCTGTGGTTGATGTTCCTGCTGATAATGCGTTTTCCTCCACTGTCTATGTTTTGATTGCACTAATGTTTCTTCTTACCGCAATTCCCTTAGGATGGGCTTTTTCTGTGAAAATGGTACTTGTTCTACCCTCCCTGCAAGGTATGCACCTATTGTACTCAGCAGATCTTTACAATCTGTTAATAGAATTACAAGAGTTCTTCCTGAGAATTGAGGTGATTCCTTACAACTATTAGATCCCATTATAATCACTGATACCTCAGTCTTTTGGTTGCACATCCCATGTGAGAGCATCCTTAGTGAACCCTGGGGTTCGCAAGTGCCTCTTAAAGACAACAGTGGCTAGTACTGCAGACCCAGAGTGCCGATGGCGGTTTTCATTGCTGAGGTTCTGACAGGTTGCTGAAGTGGCCTCTCATGGAATTTAGGAGGGACAATCTACAGTAATGCCGGCAGCGTGGAAAGAAGAGGAGGAGGTTCCAGAGTTTGTAGTGGACAGGAACTGGGGAGAGGGACTCTGATAAGCCCCAGAGTTGCTGTAGAGAGGCTTGGCAGGAGCTACGGACAGATGGGGAGCAGCCACTGCTAGAATTTAGCTGAGGCCTTCTTTGACCTCCTGGTTTCTTAGAGATGCTTCCAGTTGGATGAGACAAACTGAAAGCCCATTGGTGCAGCACCCAAAGATGGGCAGGACAATGGGTGAGATCAGAGCTACAAGAAATGATCAGTCCGGCAGAGCCAGGGAGAGGGCCAGGTAAGCAAGACTGAGCTGGCCATTGTGTTGTAGGGTTAGACTCGCCTTTAGTTAAAATTTAGGTGTTGTGTCTTGGGGAGTAGTATTCTTATAAAATATTATATTAAAAGACTATCTTCAGTTTTGTCACTCTTTTTTTCTACAACCCGAAATGAATGCAAAACTGTCTCCTTTGCCCCCATTTAATCTTTTTTATGTTAGTGTGTCTGTTTTCCCCTCTGCCCTCAGGTAGACCTTTTTCTCATCTTCCTGTACCTGTGCCAGGTCTTACAGAGCAGGGTTCTCATGTAGTCAAGCACTTTGTCTCAGCTTTGTCTCATGCCTTCAGGGACGTGGCTCTCTCTGAACAGGGAACCCACAGGTAATTTTGTGAGTATTGCTTGACTTTGTTTTCTAATTTTGTGAAAGGAGTGCACATTTCTCACACAATATAAGTAGTTAGATGCAAAAACAATCTTCTTAGAAAGTAGGGGTCCCTTTGAAGCAAATTCCACACAAAAATCAAAGGTTTGCTGGATGAATGTGTAGAAATGAATGTGTGCATCAATTCGTTCCCTATGTCCAACCTTATTTTCTTCTTATCCCATCTCTTCATACCAGATATCTGTATACACCTATCACACTAGCCTACGGAGCCCGGCATGATTTCCATGCCATGCCTCATTTTACGGCTTGCTATTATTCTTCTCCTCTTTCTGGGTCCTATTTTCCCCCTGGTAATACTCACATGCAGTAGGCCATCAATTAAAATATGTTGAATAAATAAAGAAATCAATGAATGCGACCCCCTTTGGGCATTCTTGACAAAAACCTATTTTGCTATGTAGGTATGAATTTATCTTACTTCCTCAATTTTACAGCAATGTAGGACATTTTGATATACATGGGACATTTTGATATACCCCATGGTGCTTAGCACATTGGTGGGCATAAAATAATATCAAGCACTAGAAGTAGCATGTAGATCAATCATTTTAGCCATTACTATGAGCCTCGAGCTGTATTAAACATTCATAGGAATCATTTCTATAAGGGCTAAGCATCCTTCATCCAGGATGGTTGGATCAAGGCCATCTCAGTGTAGTATATACCAGTGAGACACCAAGGGGACAGGATCCTCTACAGACAGCTTCAAAATAATCACAATAAATGTTTTCAACAATCTTGTACACGCAACCAGGTTTCATGGCATGGAAATTTCCACTTGTGGTATCAGTACAAGGGCTCAGAGAAAGTTAGACATGGGAGTGTTTCAGATGTCAGAGTTTAGAGTTCCAAATGCTCAAACCATATATCATGTATTAAATTTAATGTTTTATTTTTAAAATCACTTTAAATAATAACAAGATTCTTTGTAGGATTTTCACATATATGTTTCATTTGTTTGAGTCTTTCCTGTTTCTCTTTTTTCCCTCTCCTTCTCTGCACTGTCTTCCCTCTCCCATTGTTCCCTTTTTATAGATGTGCACAGTGAGGTGTAAAAGAGAATACTCTTTTTTAAACTATGTTTCCTTTTCCATTTTTACATGTGTGTGGATGAATGGTTTGCATGTGTGGGAGCACATGTGTGTGTGGGTACGTGAACACATGGGTATGTGTGCATGTGGAGGCCCAGGGTTGATGTCTAGAATCATCTCAATTGTTCTTCCATCTGATTCAACAAGGCAGGGTCTTGCTGTCAAACCCAGAGCACTCTAGTATGCCTACCCTCGATAGCCAGCTTGCTCTGGGGATCAAGCAGGATTACTCTTACTTAAGAAAAATCATCTAGGAAGTAGTTGAGCTGGAGTTTGAACATTCTAACAGCAGGTGTTACCCTCACAACTTCACAACTTTTATTGATATTTTTTTCTTCCAGAAAGTATATGCACAAGTCTTAAAAAAAAAAAAAGATTTACTGGCCAGATGTGGTGGCACACACCTTTCATCTCAGCATTCAGGAGGCAGAGGAAGGGGAATCCGAGTCTGAGGCCAGTCTGGTCTACATCATGAGTTCCCGGATTACATACACCCTGTCTCAAAATACCAAAATAGAAAGAAACAAATAAATAAATAATAAAAACCATACTATTTTTTTAAAATTACATGCACATGTGTGGATGTGTGTGCATGAGTACAGGTACCTATTGAATGAAGCCAGAGCTGTCAAATTCCTTGGAGCTGGAGTTAGAGTGTTCAAGAGGTGCCCCACTTGGATTCTGAGAGTCGAACTCAGGTCCTCTGCAGGAGCATTAGATACTCTTAACCAACAGCCAACTCTCTTGTCCATAAAAATACTCTATTTTTGTTTCTTTGTATTTTGTTTTTTCAAGATAGGGTTTGTCTATGTAGTCTTAGCTGTCCTAAAACTTGTTCTGTACACCAGGCTGGCCTTGAACTCACAGAGATCCTCTTGCCTCTGTTTCCTGGGTGTTGCAATTAAAGGTGTATGCCACCACTGCCTGACACCACAGGAACACTCTTAATAATTGCTATTTGAGATCCTTTAAAGTCTGTTTTTATTCCAGTCTCATGGGCCCCATTCTAGTTTCCTGGCCTTCTCATATTTTCTCCCACCTGGATACAGGTATTTAACAGTTAGGGCTACAACTGCATATGAGAGAGAGGGCATATGGTTCCTGGTTTCCCTGAATCTGGGTTATCTTACTTCATATACTGTTTTCATCTCATTCCTGTACCTCATTCTTCATGGCTGGATAAGATTCCATTGTTTTCTAATTACAAATACAATTATATTGTATTCCAATGTACTGCATTTTCAGTAACCACTCACCTTCAACCTCTATATTTAAATAACCTACACTTACAGGAATCTGCACCGTCAGGGACTTTCTATTGTTAATTCTACTTTAGTGCTGGCTGAGGAAATTGAGATTCTAGAGGAAGTCAATGTTCTCAGGCTGTGTTGCTAAGCCATGGCATTACAGGGAAGTACACTAAAATCTGTGTGATTCATAGCCCTCAGAGTATAGTCGAGGACCTGCTGTGGATCTACAGCCCTGTCAGGGGTCTCTAAGCACAGAGCCATTTTCATCAGTAATATTTGCCTTTTTCATTCTTGTGTGTGTATTGTGTGTGGTTTTCTCCCGGTTGTACTGTACAGTATCAGACTATCTTGAAGGCAGAAAAAAAGACTCTATCTCTCTTCTGTCAAGACACTCATGAAGCACAATTTCAAGACATATAATGTTGTCAGTAGTTTCACCTATTTTTCCTGTTTTGCAAATTATTTTTCATAAAAAATCTCATTCATATTGATATGTACTGTGTTTATTAAGGTGCTTTGAAATAAACTGGCACATCTATATTTTTAGTGGTCAGTTAATGCTGATAGATGGATGGGTGCATGGTTGTGCACACAGGCTCATTAGAGCCTCAATATCTCCCAGAGCTGGAGAACACATATCTTAAGGAACATTTTAACAGGCTTAAGCTGTTATTTTTATGTGTATGATTTATTGGCCTTTATATATGTATGGCACTACATGCATGCCTGCTGCCCACGGAGGCCAGAGTAGGTGTTAGACCTGCTGGAATTGGAGTTACAGGTCATTGTGAGCTGCCATGTGGATCCTAGGATCTGAACACAAGTCTTTGGCAAGGCCAGTAAGAGCTCTAAACCACCGAATCATCTTTCCAGTCCTGTGTTTTAGGTGACCTATGTTTCCTTCCAGCTCTATAACTTTAGCTCTCTAGGCAGTCTTGTCCAGATGCCAAGGTTTGGAAGGCAGAGAGAAGGGCTGAAGATGATATACCCACCAGAATCAGCTTAGAAATGAATGACACTCTTTGGACCTGTCCCCTTGCCTGATCTCAGTGCCTAGATTTGTTCTGATCTCGATTGATGGGCAGATCCATAATCCCCAGTTGGGATCCAACTCTCTTAAGATTCATTTCATTCTTTGTCCCTTGTTCTCTTTAATGCCCTTATAATGTGTCTGGAGTTTTTGCTTTTGTTTTTCCTTAGATTTAGGTAGACTTCTCAACTTTTTTTTTAGCCTTTTTATTAATTTTTTACATTCCAATCCTAGTTCCCCCCCTCTGCCCCCACTCCTTCACTCCCCCCTCCTCCCATCTGCTCCACAGAGAGGGTAGGCCTCCTCTAGGGACTTCTCTCAGCTTCTAATGCTAAAGTTAACAAAACAAAGTGTTTCACAGTTGTCAAATACTTTCTGGAGAAGGGATTGACCCCATTTGGCTTGTTATATATTGCCTACCGAATGTATAGGACTATAAGATGTTTCATACATTAAGTTTATCATAATTTGAGTACTACCAGGAAAAGGAACTAGAGAGGGGTCAAGAGAAAAGCAAAAACAGAATGTGTCACACATTTATTTTTTCTTTTTTACAGCTTCAGATTTAAAAATTGAAAAGTAAATAAAAGTTCAGCATGGTGACACACACCTTTAATCCCAGTGCTTGGGAGGCGGGGGCAGTTTGAGATCAGCCTGGTCTACCAGGACAAATACCAGGACAGTCAGGGCTACACAGAGAAGCTCTGTCTTGGAAAATAAAAAACAAAGGAAAATTAAGTAAATTAAATGTTATTCCAAATACGACAAAAATAAACGCCCTGCTGCCCCCCCTCTTCCCCCAGCCCCCAAGTCTTCCCTGATATGTTTGTTCCTGAGAACTTTCTTGTTGACAGGCCATTCTTCTCTCAGACTAAGTCCATTGTGCAGTGCAGGACCGGTATAGAAGTAAGCATGTCTCGGCTCACTGGGCTGTGAGAAAGGAATGCCATTTAGGTGGGGACTTCAGATGCACGAGTCATAATTTGGTGGACTAAAAACATAGAAATGTTCAACCAACCATTTATATTTCTTTTGAGAATTCTTGGTTAGGTTCCCTGTCTCAATTTTCGGTTATTTTCCTGTTTTTTTGTATTATGTTTTTCACCTTTGCTCTGGCAATAACCCTCTGTCAGATGTGCATTGGATAGCATTTTCCTTACTGTGTGTGTTGCCTCTTCACTAGAATTAAGGTGTTTGGAGTGGTACAGAAGCTTTCTATTTTAGTTTCATGAGGTCCCTTTTGTGTCACTTGCCAGGCTTTATGCCTGCTTTACTGGAATCCTGCCCAGAAAGTCCTTTCCAGAGCCTGTAAGTTGAACTGAATTCCCTAAGTTCTTGTCTGTTAGGTTCAGAGTGTCTATCAGTCAGGTCTTATGTTGAGGTCCTTGATCCATTTAGAGTTAGTTTTGTGCAAGGTGAGATCCGAGGTCTAGTTTCGCTCTTGTGCAGGTAGATCTCTGGTTTGACCGGCATAGTTAGTTGAGGAAGGGCTGGGTGGGGAGACTTCTATGCACTTAGAGTAATTTGTTTTTCTCAAAAGGAGATTCTTTTGATGACAATGAAAAGTAAATGTGTTTTCCTAGCAAATTAGGAGAATATAGAAAAATAGATAGAGAATTTAAAGATATGAAAATGATTTAAAATACATATTACTGTAGACTCAGGCGTACTAGGTGTGTACACATGATGGCATTTTCATACTTTTGTTTATTTAATGGCATTTAATTTAATGAGAAATTTTTAGTTCATTGTTCATTGTTTTCTCAGCATCTTCCCCAAAACAACACATTTGGAGAATGGGGGTGATTGGCCAGGCCACTTGTTTGCAGTAATATTTGTTGAGTGTCTAAGTCTTGCCTTTGGTCGTCATGACCTGAATCTATTGCACAGATACATTTGATAGAAAAATGCAAGATCTCAGGACCAAAGTATTTTGAAAAATAAAATCTTGTATTCATAACCTAAGTCATTAATTATATTCCTCTGGTGGAGTGCTTCAGGTGAAGACACCAGAGATGAGCTCTACACTCTACGTAGCATAAGACTAAAGAATATTCATGCTGCAAAGCAAATCAGTGATTGAGCCAGCTGTACCCTCATTTCCCACTCTGAGGAAAAACCTTCAAGGTTAGAGGTGAGTGCCTTCTAAGCCAGAACAGCAGGGCAGTTTTAAAGATTCTTTTTCTTTTTTTTACTGATTTATTTATTGTGTGTACAATGTTCTGCAGGCCAGAAAAGTGTTACGAGCACGTAAACCTGCTCTTAACAGAAAAGGGCACCAGATCTCATTACAGGTGGTTGTGAGCCACCATGTGGTTGCTGGGATTTGAATTCTGGCCCTCTGAAAGAGCAGTCAGTGCTTTTAACTGCTGAGCCATCTCTCCAGCCCTTAAAGATTTTTTTTTTTGTTTAACAGTGTTATCATTATCAATTTTGTTACATTCTTATGTGAGTGCATGCATCTGCATGACATGGTACATGTGTGGAGGTCAGAGGACAACTTGCAGGGTCAGGTGGGCCCTAATGAGAGAACTGGGGTTGCCAGGCTCGGTGGCATGCACCTTTCCCCACGGAGCCATCTCACCGGCCTAGTTCAGACAGTTCTAACTAAGGGAACTAATGTCTAGATCCTCACTCATCTATGCGGTCTTCTGTCTGCTTATGCACGGCAGTTCTTCCTCAAGCCCCCTGTTATCCTCCTTTCTCTTGCTGTACAGGAAGAATGTACACCCAGTCCTCTTGAATGGCCTCATGAATTTAAATGCCAAACAAAGGGGCACTTTAACATAGGGTTCTAAAAGTGCTCCTTCAATAATTAATCAAAGAGGAAGGAATAAAACTTCATGACCTTTCATCTTCCATTTTATGTACATGCACAGCTCCTCTGGTAAGAGCTGGCCAGAAGGAAGGTGTCTGGAACTGGACACTGTGAAGTAAGGTAATGCATGAGATGCCATTCTCTTTCAGGTCTACTTCATTGTGTCAGAAAGCTTAGCTGCTAGCAAGAGTCTCGAGAATGCAAGGCTAGCTTCAAATCTCAAAAACAAAGAAAAAAAAAAGCAGCTCCCCAAATAAGCCTTTTCTTCTACATTTTTCTCTACATATTTGAGACAAACCATTCTGTACAACACATTCTTCTCACATGCCAAGATGCTTGGAAAGAAACATACCCCCAAAGAGTAGTAGGAAGTTGAGAAAAAGTCCTTTGGTTTTGGATATTTTAAATTTAATTTTAAAGATAGGATCTCATGTAGTCCAAGCTACCTGGAATTTACTATGAAGCACAGGGTGACCTTCAGCCTCAGTCTCTGCCTCCTGAGTGTTGAGATTATGGGTATGAGCCACCATGCTTGACTGAAACTGCCATTCTCTGTAAGGAAACTTGAAAACTTGGAATGTGTTCTGAGTCTAACACATCATTCATTATCCATGGAACAAACTCACCAACAAAAGTTTTGTACTATTTCTTTCATACCTTTCTGTGCAGCAAGCAATACAGTACTTAACACCATAGGTGGTTCTCTCTTCTTCTGAATCTTATCTTGAGGCATTTATTCCAATAGCAGACAATCATGACCTTATTTTCTATTGTAAAACATTTAATTACACACAGGCTGAAACAGTAAGTGCAACATACACTCTTTCTTCCACAGGAAAATTTCAGGTTGGACCTTGTCTAGCAAGGATGTGATTTATAGATATTTTGTTCAGTTGCTTTCAAAAGCTGAACTCTATTCTGGTACATAGAAATGGAATGCATATCTTCTGTCACATTTCTTGTTTTATACATAGCTTATAGTGTTGGCTATACAGTTCTGTAGAGTACTATGATTGAGTGAGGATAAATTAAATAATTATCTTAAATTATTCCAAATAAAAATTATTAGTGGCAGACCTATGCATAAAACAAAAACCACAAAGGCTTCTGGGAATCTACCACAAAGGATAGATTCAAAGCTCTATACAAACACCAAGTTTCTTGAATTGCGTACATTAAATCTATATAGCTTATTGTATGCTTTGTTAGTTAGACTTTTTGTCACTGACAAATACCAGAGGGAAAGAAGGAAGGGTTTATTTTGGCTCAAGATTTCAGAGATTTTAGCCCATGGCCAGTTGGTCTTACTGTTTCTGGGGTTTTCTTGATTTCTTTTTTTACTGAAGTCTTCAGAAATACCTATTAAAATATGTATTTCAATGAAGATAGAAAAACTCTGTCTTCCTCAATTCAGTTGACAATGGGGATCAGGATCGCCAATTAGGTTGATGTGTGATATTCTCGATGAGTGGAACTGTTAGGATGAAAAAATTTAGCCTAATTCTCCAGTGACCCCAGGAAGCTAGGAGTCTTAAATCCCAAGCTGATGGTCATCTACTTTAATGTTTACGACAGCCTGTGAGTGAATTAACACAGGAAATGTGCTTGTTGTCACACCCAGAAGCCTGTGTGAAAGCAGATTTCCTGGGCTAAGCGCGGGCTTGGATAGTTTAAATTAATTGGTCCACACTGGATGCTACGAGGTGATTGGTTCATGATGGGCAGGCTTTGTTGTTACCCTATAAAAGCTGTTTCAATTCTGTACCTGGGGTTCCTCAGCCCTCTACCCTGCATGGCGGATGGCCCTAGTGCACTGGAATATAAAGGACCTTATGCGTTTGCATCAAGACCACTTCTTGTGAGTGATTTGGGGGGGGGCACTTTCCTGAGTGGGAGAGCGAGGGACCACGCTCTCGCGGGTCTTACAGAACTAGACTGTGCATGTATGTGTGAACACATATGTGCTGTGCACAAGCGTGGAACACACACACATGTGGAGACATGCAGTCATACTAGGTGTCTTCCTCTACTGGTCTCCATTTCTATTTTGAGACAAGGTCTTGCACTGAACTTAGAGCCTACTGCTTTGGCTAGACTGGCTGGCCAGCTGGGCTCTGTAAACCTATCTTTTCTCATTCCCTCAAGCTCTGTGTTCCAGGCCTGTGATACCATGCTTGGCTTTTATGTGGATGCCAGGGCTCTGCACCCGGGTCCTCACACTTGTGCAATAAACACTTTCCCTGCTGAGCCATCCCCCATGCCCAAATCTTCAAGACTTTTAACAAAAATTATTTCAATGCTGAATGTGGTGGCACACACCTATAGTCTTAGCACTTGAAAGGCCAAGGCAGAAGGATCATGAGTTTTGTACAAGCCTGGGTTACAAAGTGAGATCCTGTTTCAAGGAACAGAGTAAGGAAGGGCTGGAGGATAGCTTGGTGGTTGAGTGCTTGCTTGTCCTCCAGAGGACCTGAGTTCAATCCCTAGTAGTCATATTAGGTGGCACACTACCAACCACTTTTAACTCCAGTGCCTTCTTCTGACCTCTGTAGATACTGCACATGTGGTATACACAACACACATAGACATATACATAAAAATAAATCTGAAACAAGAAACAGAATAAAACCAAATGAAGTTAAAATGCATTCAAATTGTGATGAGATTAAAAACTGTATTAAAAACATTGAAGTAGTGATTGTACTTTGCATAAAGATATGACTTCTCCAACCAGGCAGTAGTGGAGCACATCTATAATCCCAGTACTCAGGAGATGAGGCAGATGGATCTTTGAGTTCGAGGCCAGCCTGGCCTACAGAGTAAATTCCAGGACAGCCAGGACTGCACAGAGAAAATCTGTCCAGAAAACCAATATGTTCTTGAGTATATCAGACTAAACAGAGCATCTTTGACGTGAAAGGGTGACAGGTACAATTAATTAATTTAAAACATAATTCTAAAAATAAATTATAATAATTATTAGTAATGTTTGAAGTTTTTCTTTTCAAAGAATAATGTTCAGTGGTCTTTCATATATTCACCATGTTGTTCAACCATCACCTCTATTTATTTCCAAGATTCTTTTCTCACCCCAACAGGATACTCTGTACCCATTAAGAAGTCTCCCTGTGAAACACTAGGCTGAGTCCCACTTCTTTAAATTACTTAAAAATTTAAATTATTTATTACATTTAAAATTAGACTTACTTTAAATTATTTTATGTTGGTGTGTCTGTGTGGGTGTGCACCCACATAAGTGCAGGGGCTCCCAGCAGCCAGAAGAGGGTGTCAGATCTCCTGGAGCTGGAGTTACAGGTTGTTTTGAGCCGCCTGACTTGGGGGCTGGGACTGAACTCAGGTCCTTTTCAAGAAAAGTATATGCTCTTAGCAACTGAGCCATCTCTCCAGCCCCCTCCCCCTTTTAATCTCTAGGCGTTTACTTACTTTAAATCCTTTTAAAATTGGATGCCAGCACACAAATAGGAACCGTTTGTGTGCGCCTGGCTTCTCTCACTTCCTGTGTTTTCAAGGTTCCTAGGGATGGCTTTGTTTGACTGTGGTTAATGATCTTCCCGAACAGTGCCAGGGAGGCCAACTCACAAGGTGAATGATAAGCCACAGAACTTGTGGAGATATCACACATGTGGGACACTTTGGCTTGCTCACAAAAAGCAGTGAACTCTCCTTTCAAACACCCTCAAGTCTCAAACCAATCTCCAATGGAAAACTTCCAGTGCAAACTCAGAGGCAGTGGGTGGAAGTTAGCTACACACTGGGATATTCTCTAGCTACAGGTATTAGCCATGAATTCCCAAGCTTGGCTGCATGTTAAGATCACCTGGGGAAGGTTTTTGAAAAACTCAATGCATCGGCTGGCTTCATAGCTAAAGAGCTGGAAGCTTTTCTTATATTTTTGCTTGTGAGCCTTGCCTTTAATGGCTGAGCCACCTCTTCAGCCCCAGTCAGCTTTCTTAACCAGGGAACTATTGACATTTGGAGCTATGTAAATCAGTTGTCCTGTGCTCAGAGGGATATTACCAACATCTTGGACTTTAGATACCTCCGATGCCCATGACACTCACCCTCAGCCATTACTAAAGACTTTCTAAGGTGTGTGTGTGTGTGTGTGTGTGTGTGTGTGTGTGTGTGTGTGAAATTACTATCCTTTTGAAAAGCATCTCAGATGGTCCTGATGCAGCCAGGCTTCAGAACCAAGATTCTGATGGTGCTTCTTTTGGGAACTGGATCTTGTGGAAAGTCTCAGAAGTTGTAGAGTTTTTGTTTGTTTGTTTGCTTGCTTGCTTTTTTGTTTTTAGTTTTTCGAGACAGGGTTTCTCTGTATAGCTTTTATAGACTGTGCTGGCCTCGAACTCACAGAGATCTGCCTGCCTCGTCTTTTGAGTGCTGGGACTAAAGGCGTGAGCCACCACTGCCCAGTTACAGTTGTTTTTATTGACTGTAACTTAATAGACCAGGACGAATGGAAATATTGTATGCCAGATGAGTGTTCTTACTCTGAACACTCCTGATGGTTATCTTCCTAAGCAATAAGTAAATGCATTGGGAAGTGGGACAGTTTGACTCCCTAATTGGAAGCTGTTGGATTTTCCCTTGCTGGCCTGGCTGCATCAAATAGAAACACTCTCAGTTAAACAGCCACCTGGAGGACCATGATGCCAGAATTGGCTGTTTGGAATACTCCACGTTGAATGACTTAAAACGAGTCACTCAGGCTCCAAATGTGCAGACCTGGTCGTGGCTGTTTCAATTTGTAACAATGGACTCTAGATAGCACTGCAATGGTTTTTGCTTAGTCTCGAATAGGGATCACTGCTTTTAGGGACTGGTGTCAAAAGGAGGATGCTATGTGATTGGTGTACACATACATCTTCATTTATTAGCCTGTGAGCTGTGCTGTGATTGGTTGCAAACACTTCTCTGGCTATAGAAGCTGGGTGTTTAGCTAACTCCCTAAGCTAGCTGGAGGACCCCTTCCCACACTGTCCTGCCCCCACAGTGTTTCATCAGGCCCAATGGAACGCTGTCTCAAGTGGTGGAGCAGATAACAAGAAACAACAACAGGGCAGGATTGACGAGGGCAGCCTGCACACTAAGCTGGGGGAAATGGCAGAGCAGTGAAAGGAGGGGAGAGTTGCAGAGCTGGCAGTCTTCTGTGGAAGATGCAGAGCTACAAGATCGGCTGCTGGCAACAGCAGCAGCTGCTCCCCAGATGGTAGTGACCACGGCAATAGCGATGAGGGACAACCAAAGCAATTCAAGAAGCACTCAAGGTGACACAAGCGTATAAGAGGTTTATTAGGGGAGGGGGCAAAGGGAAGAATGAGAGAGTGAAAGGATACCTCCTTCTATCTATCAGATTTCTGGCAGATGTTGCAAAGGTCCCATAAAATATTGGGTTATAGAATGCCAGGAAGCAGCCATTGGGATTGGTATCTAAGGGGCATCTGACCAGGTCTGACTGCAAAAGTGGACACAGTTCCCATGAGTGACGCAGAGAAAGAAGACCCAAAGGCCGGAGTATGCTGGCATCCCAGGGATCCAGGGAGGATCAGATTGAGTGGGCACATGCTGTTTCAGATCATGGTCACACAAGAACAGGGACCAAGAGCTCTGAGCCCAGGAGAGACACAGTTGCCCGACCCCAGGACTTGACAAGGCCAAAAGGCCAGAGAAGACAGGCTCAAGAGAGGAGTCCTTACTCGTGGGGAATGACCAGAAGTGGAGAAGAGGGGGCTCACCAATCATGCCGATGTTGGAGGGAGAGGCCCTGTACTCAGGCATCTGTACTGGCCTGCCCCTGGGGTCCTGACAGGATGTCCTCAGGTACAGTCACTAAGAGCACCGCCAGTGCACAGAGAGTGAGACATTCTTGCCTTTGCCAGTTGGTCCATATGAATTAGAAAGAGGCAGTTTGTTAGGGAGGGTGAGTGGAATGCCAGGTCTGCCATACTGCACCATTCCAGTTCAAGGTGTGGCTGGGATGGGTGAGCAGTGAGGAAGTACAGAGAAGCTGTGTCAGGGGCAGGAGGATGGCTTTTAGGTAACCAGAGTTAATACCAAGTCTGAGCAGTGAGCAGAGCTACTAAGCCAGATGCTAGAATATGTGAGAAGGCAGTGTTGGGACTGTTGAAGATAGGAAAGGGTCACTATTTAAAAATCACAAGGTCGGGTTGTCAGAATCTATTATGTAATGTCAGGAGATATAAAGACAGGCTATCCAAAGAGCTACCCAACAGCAGCCATCAGATTTTCGAAGCATCCTTTCTCAGGAAGACTATCAGGAAGCAGAATGTACAGCTCCATCCCAGTAAGTAGTGAGTGCCCTCTGCTGGGCATCTTTAAACACAGGCAGCATGGCCCTTCAGTGTCAGGTGGAGGGTGATCAGGGCCAATTTTAACTCATGGTGCCCATGCTTTGTGGGTTGAGGGATGGGGCAGAGTGAGCATGTGTGTGGGGTGGGTGGATACTTGGAGCAGTAAAGTGGGAGCAGGGGAGTGCTGAGTTGGCATTTGTGAATCAGTGTCTAAACAGTTTGAGGCCTATTATTCTCCTGTAAGTACAACAGCAAAAGACTAGAATGGCATTTACACAATCAAAGAGGTTCTTCATTCTAGAAGGCAAATTAATGAAAATGCTTGGTCTGAAGTAGCAATACATTTTGTTTTCTGGTGGAAACTCTTTTGGTGTTGAGGGCAGTTTCAGATGTTTGGTTGAGGAACAGCCATTTAATGACTAATGTCCAGCTCTGATCAATAACACCAAACAACCCAGCAACAAAGAGAAGTAGGAACAAGCATAGACAAGAATTGTAAATGCCTTGGCCATTCCTTTTCAGACTGTTGTTTGCTAGCCTGACTGTGAAAGACCCCCACTCAAGGCTAATAGCTTAAGGCCTGGCTTAGCAATGGTAACGCCATTTTGCAAGGCTTCCACATAAACAAATAAAAGTACAGGACAAGGTCAGTACTCACAGGCTGCCAAATAGGATATCTGTGGACGGACATCTGGCCTTGGGAGGGGAGCAGAGAGTTCGGAGAAAAATCCAAACATGAGCTAAGTCCGCTATTATCAGATCCCCAAACACGTAAGAGACTTGTCCTCGGATGACTCAACGCCTTATTTGAGCTGACCAATGGGACCCCTGTAACTATGCATCTTGCTTCTGTACCTGCGCTTTTGCTATCCAGACCTATAAAAGTCCCTCTCCCCAGCCTGTGGGCGCACTAGTCCTCCGAGAGACTTTGTCACCCACAGGTACCTGTGTATCTCAAATAAACCTCTTGCAGTTTGCATCCGCATCTGTGGTCTCGGCTCGGTCTTTGGGTCCAGGGGTCTCTTCCTGAAGGGAAGTCCTCTTTGGGGGTCTTTCAACTGAACTCTGAGATTTTTTTTTTCCTCTACTATAACCTGCCTTCTAAGGTTTTGGACTCATTCTCTTACTGTCAAGGAAGAAATTGATTAATATTAGACTAGTCCTGAGTAACATGAATGCTGAAAATAAATTAACATTGTATACACATTAGGTTGATTTTAATTGTGTTGCAATGTGTGCTAGCTAATTTTTATGCAAACTTGGTATTGTTACCAGTGAGTTTTTCTGCCATCCTGGTCCCAGAGCCATGCCAGCTCCAAATAGCATGCAGAGACACTATATTAGATATAAATCTGTTGGCCTGTTACTAGTGTTTCTTATTGGCTAGCTCAGTCTCAAATATTAACCAATTTCTATTAATCTAAGTATTTCCACATGGTCTTATCCTACTGGAGAGAGGTGCTGGAGTTCTGCTCTTAGTCCTACATGTTGAATCTCCTCCTCCTTCTCCCTGAAACCTCTTTGTCGCCTATTCCTGCCTATCTTGCTTTCCTATTGGCCAACGGTGTTATATTCATTAACCAATACAAGAAACAATTTACAGGACGACATCATGGTATAAACTAGAGTTATTTGAAAGGAGGGAACCTCGATTGAGAACTATGCCTCCATAAGATTAGGCTGCGAGCAAGCCTGTAGGGCATTTTTCTTAATTAATGATTGATGGGGGTTGGGCTACCTCTGGGCAGGTGGTCTTGGGTTCAATAATAAGGCAGGCTGAGCAAACTGTTGTTCTTTTGATACAGCTGCTGTGATGCAGCTGCTATGGCCTAAGAAACACAAACACGAGATTGAGCGCCCACGTGGAGTTTATTGAGAGAGGGGAGAGGAAAGCGGGGAGAGAGAGAGATAAAGGGGGCCCCAGAGAGAGCGAGAGAGGGAAGCAAGAGAGAGGGAGATGAGAGGGACAAGAGAGAGCAAGAGAGAGCAAGAGATGAGAGGGACAAGAGAAGCAAGAGAGCAAGAGAAGCAAGAGAGAGCAGGAGATGAGAGGGACAAGAGAAGCAAGAGAGAGAGGTGTGCTTGGCGCACTTGCTTTAAAAGGGGAGCTTGCGCATGCGTAACCCAGTCTCTGCAGCCAGGTAGCTTGGGTAGGGGGGCTGCGTAACCCAGTCTCCGCCCAACCAGGTAAGGCCTGATGTAGTGATTACACGTCCCGCCCATCAGAGGCGGGGCCCACAGACTGCCACCTCTTATTACTATTAAAAGGTGGGGGTTGGACATGGCCCAACAGGGTGAGACTGCAGGTTTCTAACACAAACTATGGAGAGAAAGCCAGTAAGCAGCACCTTTCCAGTTTCTGTCCTGGTTTCTTTCAATAATGAACAGTGGAAGTAGAAGCTGAGTAAACCCCCTTTGCTCTAAGTTGCTTTTGGTCATGACATTTCATCACAGCAATAGTAACCATAACTAAGATACAATGTCAATTTTTAGGAACACAGAAGCCATTTTGTGGGATGTCATTTTCTCCAGTATTAGAATGACAGGGGGCTCTGTAGTCTTGGTATGACCAAGAGCTCTTTCCACACAGCAGTTTCTCAGCATGGCTGATATGGTAACATGTTTTGGTAACTTGGTTTGTGTGTCTGTCCTAACACTATTAGGAATAGGAGTCTCACGATTATTTATTGGGTCATGTTTTCTTAATTTCAAAATCCAGTATTTAGTGTGTGAGCTGTTCATTCAAGCCCAATATTGATACAGTACTGTGGTCTCTGAATTCTTTTCTATTTGTTCCAGAAATCCTTGTTGAAGTGACTCTAGCCAGTCCAAGCATGGCAAACATAGCTCTGGCAGGCCTTGCCCTTCTCACCCATTCCCTCTGCCTTTCCCAAAACCAGTAGATTGCATTCCTAAAGCTAACCCCCAAGGTCTATTCCTTTATGTGGCCACTTCCTCTTCCTGAGGCCAACTACCAAGGCCCAGCTATCAAAGCATTGAAAACCAGCAATCAAACGCCCCCTTTGACTCACCTAATTAACATGCTCAGTCAAAATTAAACATCTCATCCTAACACAGGGTTTTCCCTTTTATGTTTATAATTTCCCTTTTCCTATGTTTTGTATCCTCTCAAACCAGAGGCAGTCCTTTGTCCTGGAAAAATACCCCTTCCCCCTCTTCCTTGTCCCTTTCCCCTTCTCCTTCATTATCTGTCTCAGGTCTTTGCCTATTGTTCTCTGTCCTTTATCTCTTTAGAGAAAATAAATCTCCTTTGTGTTGGGAAATTGTTCTTGGGGGCCCTTCCCTTTCTTTCTTACAGGTCTGCTTTCTGAGCCAATAAAGAAGGAGGAACCAGCACTTACTGCCAAGGTTAGTACACATCATTCAGCCCCATCACAGGAACAGTTTCCTATCTGAATGAGAGAAGCCACATAAGGTGATAAGGTGCCTACTCTGGAAAACAGTGAAAATGGAGGTCACTGCAATCCTTGGTAGCACAAAAATAAAAGGTTTCCTGGAGTTGGGGTCAGATGTTTCTTATTTCTCTCTTTTCTTTTTGCTTTTGTCTCTATTTGAGGATTATAGTATTAAACACACACACACACACACACACACACACACACACACACACACACACAAGTATATGTGTATGTATAGGGTACTATAATGGCATATAATTGGGGATTCCTGTCTTTTTCTGGGTGGTTAGGGAAGTCTCACTTTCCAGGAGAGAAATGGATTTGAGCTGACATTTACTGTAACAGCCAAGATGAAAGGTAGGAATGGGAAGGGAAGAACATTCTAGAAATGTTGTTCATTTAGAGAACAGAAAAGAAATGGGTGCAGAGGTGGGTGGAGCCAACAATCACCTTCAAGTTCAGCAGTATGGTGGGGGGGGCAAGCTGGAAGGAAGAAATAACTATGTTATCAGAGTCAGGAAGGGGAATTTGTTTTTTTAATCCTCAAGAATGTCATACATATATGCAATGTGTTTTGACCAAATCCACCCTCATTTCCTCCCCTCCAAGACCTCCTCTCCCTTTCCCTCCAACTTCATGTGTTCCTGTTGAAAATGCAGTCATCTTAGTGCTGCCAGTACTGGAGAATGGGTAGTATCTCAGGGACCACATCTCCATCCCTGAAGAAAACCGACTCCACTTCCACCAGCAGCCTCAATTCCCAATAGCTTCTCCATGAGAGGTGAGATTTTTTTTGAGCATCTATAGAAGGAAGAATCTTAGAGTCCAACCCAGTAGCTCTTAGTGTTATCTACCCTCCTCAGAATTCCTTGAGGGACTTTATTACTTTATTATGTGGGGATATATATATATATATATATATATATATATATATATATATATATGATGGTGATGGTGGTGTTGCATTGTACGTGGGGGTTAAAAGTGCTGCAAAGCACGCCATGCAGGACAGCCTTGCCTACAGGGGCAGATTTCAGACTTGCAAGCATGTTGCTGGTCATTCTCGTAAGTGAAAATGTTGCTCTGAATCTAGGACTTACACAATGCATGATCACAGGGCTCTAACATTACATGTAGTAATTCTAGGAATCTAACTACAGCATAACAAAGGAAAAAAAAACATTCTGGGTTTTACTCACAACTTTTGTCAAAAAGCATTCAATATTTCAGATCGCAATTTTGTGATATTTTGGAAACGCTAACAAAAGACAGCGGCTCTGTGGCTGTGACATTAAAATTCTATGTGTGACAACGGCAAGTATGTGTTGTCAATAGATCAAAGCAGTGTTCTTATTATAAATTATGTTCATGTATCCTTAAAATGTATTATTTGTGGATCTCTAGGCAGTGATGTGGAGAGGCTAGAATGTTGCAGGTGAAGAGGCTAATTATCTTATCTTGGGCTAACCATTCCTTCCCCATGTTTGTGTCAGAACTAACATCCTGTGGCAATAGATAATCTAGCAACAGGCCACTAGCTTCCGCCAACCCCCAAAGCCCAGAACATTATCAGAAAGCATCTATCCGACCTATAGAAAAGTGTTCCCTATCTTGCTGTAGCCACCTCTTTGATGTGACCACCAATGTATTTTATTTAACTTGCCTTAATTTCGGACCTTGTTCTGTGAAACTCTGGAACTGCTTCCACTTTGGAACATGGAGTTCGAGGTAACCTAAATAAATGTGTGCTCCGGGACCATGATCACTCAAATCTGGTTCCAGAATAAACTATCTCCTATTCCCTTTAAGGTGAGAGTTGTTTTCGTGTGTCAACTAGCAGGAAGTTGATGAATTCCATGCTAAGAACAAAGTGGTTATTGAATTATTCACACTGACTGAATCCGGACTGACAGACAAGCCCTGTACCACTGAGCTACATCTCCAGACTCAGCTTCCAGAACAGCCCAGCAGGCACGCATGACATTACGTAACATTTATTTTTAAAGTGGACGGTGGTTCCTCCAGCCTGTGACTCACTGGCAGTCCACCTGCTGGCACCTGCAACTTTACCAGGGCACGAGCTCGGCCGGCCTTTCTCGGGCGTGGCTGTCCAGGTCCCCAGGAGTAACGTCCTCAGGCGTGAGACCCCACCGGCCGTCCCTGAGGAAGGGTTTGAGCCCCTGGGGACACAGGGAAACCGCAGAGGCCCGGGGTAGGGGGGGGCACCCCGAGAGAGGGCAACTGGTGGAGGGGCGGGCCGGGCGGTGACGCACTTCCGGTCGCGCCGCCGGTCGTGCTGCGCAGGTGAGTGCGGACTCGCTGCGGTGAGCGGTGTGTGTCCTGGCAGTCCTCGCGCAGGGTCTCGTGCAGCCAGCTCTGCAGCCCACCACGTCTCGGTGCCCACAGTGGCGAAGCGTGTGTGGCGGCCACACGCCGGGTCCGGAGCGCTTAGCAGGTGGCCGGTCGGAGAAGCGGTGTCTCTGCAGCCAGAGGGTGGCTGCCTTGCAGGGGCGAAGTGGCTCGAGGTGACATCGCAAGTCTTTGGACACACTGCGGCCCTGCAGGCGCTTCAGGTGTGTGCAGCGTGTCTCCGAGCTCCAGACAGGGTGAGGGGCGCGGGGCACTGCAGGAAAAGCAGGACCCCTTCCCAGCCACTGGTGACAGAAGGCTTGAGGCCTGGTCTGCTGCATCGACGACGTCAGACCGCAAAGGTAAGGGCTCACACAATCACACATGATCACGATATCGCTAGAACACACAGAGTAGTTTCAAAATTGCTATTTCGTATCCCATAGAAGACAGGTCTCTTTGGTCATTACCTCGCCCTGGTCAAAAATACTATTTTTCCAAGATTCTTGTGTGTGTGTGTGTGTGTGTGTGTGTGTGTGTGTGTGTGTGTGTGTGTGTGTGTGTGTTGTCTGTCTGTGTCTGTCTGTCTGTCTGTCTTCGGTCATGACACCTATGAGCAGCCAATTAAGAAAGTGTTTGGGTCCTTACTGCTGCATCCAATTCGTTCTTTACCAGACTCTGCCAACCTTAGAGATAACAACTCTTTTGAATTCTGTGTTAATCACAGCCTATTTCTAAAAGTGTATCCATGTGCACTAATATGTAAACAATTTAACCTTCTTTTGTTTTGTTTATTGAGCGATTTAGTGTACAGTCACCTGGTGCTTGGTTAATTTCTAAATTCATGGGTGTATTACCTGCTGGGTAGTATTCAGTTATAAAAACAATACAGAAACTTGTATTTTCAACGGACAGGCAGGTTGTTTTCTGGCTGGTTATGTATAAAAAATAGTGCTCATGGTGAATATTTTGTGCATATCTCCTATATATGAGAACAACTATAGGAATACATTCTTCTTTTATTTTTATTCTTTGAGGATTTCATACATGTATACAATGTATTTTGATCATTTTACCTTCTCTGTTCTTACCATCCCCTAGACATCTTATAGTATACATTTTTAAAATTAGATGTGAGTATTGGTTTTTTTCAAACACTTTTGGCATTAAGATTGATCATGTATTAGTAGAGTTGTTATCTTCAAATTGAATTATATATTTTTATTGTAGAATAAGTTGTCTTTTTAAATACTGAAGGATATTAAGGTAGATATTAATATCATGCACACATACACACAAAAAAAAACAAAACAAAACAAAAGCCCTTTAAAAATCTGTAAAGAATAAGGTAAAATAGATCAGGTCAGTTTAAAATGTAATAACAAAACCAGAGCTTATTAGGAGGGAAAGTGTGAGCAGCACTAATATACTCTAAATAATTATTATATCAGAGACAAATCGGAGTTACTGAATACTAAAATAGAAGTTAAAATGTAGAACATGTGAATCTCTGAGCCAGAGGAAAGTTTATGGCCAGGTAGCTTTTAATAGTCAAATAAGAAATAATGAAAATAACCCCTGCAGCTTGAAGAAGGTACAAAAAATTAAAAAAAAAAAATCCTTATGTAGTCTAGGGTTTTTTCCAGTTGCAGAACATGGGATTAAGTTGTGTGTGTGTGTGTGTGTGTGTGTGTGTGTGTGTGTGTGTGTGTGTGTGTTTAAATGTGAATTTAACTATGAATGTGCTCACCTGCACAGAGTGAAGGGCAAAGAGAGCAAAATGGAAAAAAAACAAAAAAACCCCACAAAAAGCCCTACAGCCAAAAGAATGATTTGACAGTTGGGCAGTCTGTGACACCACAACAACTGTGAGAGTGGGAATGCCATGGGGCTGGACATTCGTAGACAGGAAAAGGGAAGTGTCTTACTGAAGAGTTAGCTGGGACACTTTGTGCCTGGTGCTTGCTTTATTTCTATCTAGTTTGACCAGCCTGGCCACTGTGATTGCCTGAGATTGGTTCCTAAGTTAGGTTTTGAATTTGTTTATATACCGAGTTGGGTTGCAATTCTGTACAGGTAAGGACTCAGATACATGCATACGAAAGCTTTCCTAGGTCAAATTAGTTTACTAGTTAATTAACCAATACAAGGTTGCCTTGGTAGGCTTGGTCCTCAACAGGTTCTGTCTTTCAGGGTCTCTAACAAGCTTTGGAATCTTGAAGATGCCCTTCTAGGGCTAATGGGAAAAGCACTGTCCCATCAAATTCTGTCCCTTGTTGGTCATGGGTGGCTTCACTGATGTTTACTTGACTGCAGTTCAGGGTTCAGCTGGCATCTCACACAGAATATGGGAGAAGCCCTAGGCAGGTATGAGGTATTTGTGTTATAGCTTCTGGTGCAGGCTGCTTATAGCTTAGTGAAGCTAGTCTCCACCTAGGAGAACTGCAGAAAGTCTCTATTGGGCATATCTGTGATGCAAAAGTGGACAGTTCAGATTGAGAACTGAGAGGCAGCCCACTACCTCACTTCTAGCCCAGCTTTTTCAAGGTTAGCTTAGGGCATGCAGAAAAGCCTGCCTGCACAAAAGCCTTAGCCCAGGCTGACCTCAAACTCTGGTCCTCCGGCCTCTAGCTCCTATGGGCTGGGATTATGGGTATGCACCATTGCTCCTGGCAAGCATTAGAATTCTTAACACTAAAGAACGAGAGCACTGATAAGACATAGAGGAACAGCTGTCCACTTTGTGTGTGGTGTCGCCCTGCAGCCTGACTCCCAGACCCCACGTGCGTTTGCACCTAGCTGGCCTTTTCTTACGTGTGACTGTGAGTGATGCTTGGTTACAGAAGAAGTGAGGTAGATTTGATAATATTCCTTGAGCTGAATTGTCAGTTCCTAGACTGTTCTTTAGGCTCTGCCTGTGTTTTGTAAACACTCTTTTATATGGTGCTTGTAAGACACGCCTTTAATCCCAGCACTCGGGAGTCAGAGGCAGAGGCAGGCAGATCTCTGTAAGTTCCAGGCCAGCCTGATCTACAGAGTGAGTTCCAGGACAGGCTCCAAAGCTACACAGAAAAACTCTACCTCGAAAAACCAACCAACCAACTAAACAAACAAATAAAAGACTTGGCAAATCAGAAGTCTCTTGGCAGCCAGCTTTAGAGAATCAGTGTCCTGGGAAGAATATTGGGCACTTGAGCCAGTGACAGGATCACACTCTTCTCTGGCAGCTCCTGTTCCTGTGTGGATACCAGCTGCCTGTACCTCAGGTCTTAAATGTGCTCCTGATTAGGGTGGCTTACCTCACACCCCACTCCAGCCTTCTGTTTCTCCTCAGCTCCAGCCCTTCCTTGACAGAGAAACCAGGTGATGGCAGCCATGATCCCATCGGTTTGGCCCCAGGTGAGCTGTGGCCCCTCATCTCTTCCTCTGGGCAGTTCAGATTGAGAATTGAAGAGAGAGCTGGTGAGACTCGGATTAAAAACTTCTTCTACCTGCCAAACTGGATCTTGTGGGAAAGGTGGACAGGCAAGGGGCAGAGACCAGGGAAGGTAGCAGGAAGGTAGCAGGGGCCTAGCAGATGGATTCACATAAGCACCCTGGCACAGGACTTTTGGAGAATGGGTTGGTGGAAACCACCCATGTGGTGCTCTATGCATACATTTGAATGGAGGAGTTGTAGCGTTTCTGGGTAATTAATAGCTGGGGTGGGGAAAGAAGAAGGGCTGTAGATGAATGAGAAGGATGGCTCTGTTTCTGATGAGGAGGGATAGGGAAGATGATGGGAAGTGGGAGCAAGGAAAGAAAAGACAGGAGACCTGGGGGTCCTTGGTTGGGGGGGTCTATGTGGGGAGTCAGGTGGTGAATGGGATAGAAGCCCTTGGTGGGGTGGGGGACATCTGTTTTATCATATGAGGGTGAGGGTAATGGATAGAGAGGTGGGGGTTGAGGTAAACCATGGAGGAGCCAAGACCTCACAGGGATGCAGAGGGACCGCAGATGCCTCCAGCAGTCTGCCAGTGAGGGAGCGGGCTAAGAGCAGGACTGATGTACAGTAGAATTTGCTTATGGGAATTTTTTTTCTTTCAGCCCAGTGTGAAAATGGCATGCGGGTTCTCTGCTGTAAGAGAAGGCGGATATTACTGTCCTGTTTTTTTCCCTCCACTTTCCTTTGTTACTAATTTTGTTCTCTTCACAAGCCCCCTCCCCAAGCCCTTACCTTGCCCTCTGCCCCTCACTTAGGGCCTGAGCCATGGAATTGGCCCTAGAGCAGCAAGAACCTGTTGTTTCAGAAGTTGGTGACCTTTGAGGACGTGGCTGTGTACTTCACCCAGATGGAATGGGATGTTCTGTCCCCTGAACAGAGGGCACTGTACAAGGATGTAATGTTGGAGAATTATAGGAACTTGTCCTCCATGGGTAAGGCCTCTCTCCCTGGACTCAGACTGCCAATTTGGGTTTCCTGGCTCTTTTCCTAACAGGTGGCAGGTGGGGATCTGGTAATCCTTTTTGAGTGGGCTTTTCTAATCTTTATCTATAGACTACTGGAAGAGCAATCCCAAGTTGTTACAGGACTTTGCTGAGAATAATGTATGCTTTTGAACTACCTTAAAGACATGGTGTGAAAGACAGAAATTTCCTGTTCTATAGAGGGATCTTCAGATTGCCCCTTGCCTTACTTATTTTGAGTCTTTTTAAAGAATCTTAATTTACTCTGGCTATTTTAGCCCAAGATCAAGAAGTGGTATCCCTTTTGGGCAGACTCTCCCAGCTTTGTCTGCATGTGGACCCTGGTTCACAGTCTGACCCTTCTCAACCCTAGCCACCTCCTTTCTGAGAGATCTTGACTTTCCTATTGCTGAGGCATTCCAGGAGAAGTTAGGGATACCTGTGGGAGATTTTTCATGTCTCTTCTGTTCTTTTTCCCAAATCAGGATTTCCATTTCTCAAACCTGCTTTGATCTCACAGCTAGAGGAAGGAAAGGATCTGGAAAACCTGTCTCAGCTGGCCACTGGAACAGACTCCCAGGGCCTCTGGACTGGTAAGCAAGGCACAGATTGCCCAACAACATAAATGTGTACCACATTTATGCATTATGGCAATGCATTTTTTTCCCAGTTGCCATAGTTTATCTCTGACTCCACCATCAAACAAGACTATGGGTTTAGTGATGGAAGGTGGGGATTTAGGGTTGCAACTAAAGTGGGGGATATAGCCTTAACAGCTTTTTACACCGAGGCAGAAGTAGCTAAAAGCTATAGATTTTTTCTGAGGTATTACCCCATCTGTGTTTGTGAAGAAACTTTTTTTTTTTTCCTAGTTACATGACTGAGCAGGTCAGTTATTTGAGGTCTCTACAGTTCAGTGATCTCATCTCTGAAACTGATCATGAAAGGCAATGGTACCTTACCACTCAGTGGGCTCAGGACTAAATGTGATAACATATATTAAGGGTCTAGCTTAGTTAAATTATAACTAGCTATACATTGAGAGTACAAATAAAAAGTGCCCCCATGCCATGCTTCTTGAATGTCGACGTGACGTGTAAATTCTTGGGTTTCTTACACGCACACAGACTGTCAACAGGTCTTTAACCCAGCCACGTGTCTGCATTTATATCATACTATGAGCACCTTAATCAGAGGTGTTCCGTTCTCCCTCTGTAGGCAGCAGTTAGTCTCATTTGTTTGGATGAAAAATGAGACAGACTGTGGGTGGGCAAAAAGAAAAGGTGGAGGGCATGAGGACTCTGGTGACAGTTAAACTTTAAAACATAAAACAAAGGCCTTTTTCATAAATCAGCTCAGTGATTTCTATAGAAGTCTTTACTTGCTGGACCTTAGATCCTTTCTGTAAGAGAAGCTGGAAAATATGATTTTGGTGGGAATATCAATACTTCAAAAAACTAAATAGAAGGTATATCAGTAAAGATGATATAAACAGTGAATATTAACATCTGCCATGCCATAGGATTTGGAAGATCACTAATAAAAGTTGGTAAAGAACTAATAATAAGTGGTTGACCTGCATAAAATGTACAAATATTGGCTGGGCAGTGGTTACACACACCTTTAATCCCTGCATTCAGGAGGTAAAGGCAGGCAGATCTCTTGAATTCAAGGCCAGCCTGGTCTACAGAGCAAGTTCCAGGACAGCCAGGACTACACAGAGAATCTCTGTCTTGAAAAACCAAAAAACCCAAACCAAACCAAGAAAACAGTATTTATCCTCAGTAGAAACCAAAGACAAACAAGTCATAATGAAAGAAGGTTAGGAATGCAACACAGTAGTAAAGGGTTGCTTAGAATGCATGAGGCACTGGGTTTGATCTCCACAGTGGAAAAGTTGTAGTAGTGAGAGATGACATACCTATCAGAGACTCTAGTTCTATCAGATGTCAGGGAGGAAGCAAAACAGGAGTATGATTTTGGAGCTGGAGTGAATTCAGTGTGAATTGGTAATCTTTCTAGAAGAAAAGTTGGTACTTGGTAACCTGAGTTTTGTCTTTTAGAGCCATAGACTCATAAAGTAATGCACTTGAGTATCAAGATAGTGGGGCCAATCTCAATTTTCAGTATAGAGAGAATGACTACGTTGAGGTACTTTTACAGGTTGAAAGAATATTTAGGAATTTAGTTTTTATGGTTTTGCAGTTTATTATAATTTAAATTTTTTTAAATAATTGGAAAATGTTCACCATTAAGTAGAGGAAGGAAAAAAAATCTAGTTTAAAAAAAAATTAAAAAATTGATTTAAAGGGGAAAGATATTAGACTAGCAGAGGTTACTTTTAGACACCTAGTAATTCATGTTTTGGGTAATTGAATTTTTAAGTTTCTAGTACTACAGATGTCTTCATCAGTTTGATCTATTGGAACAGAATACCATAGATTGAGTGGTTTATAAACAACATAATTTGTGTCTTCCATATGGCTTAGCTTGGGCTACTATAACAATACCTTGGGTAGTTTATAAGAACATTAATCTTCCATTTTGGGAGTTGGACATCCAAGAAGAGCAAGGCTCAGGCAGATTCTGTTTGACAAAAACTTGTTTCCTAGGCTTCTTGCTGTGTCTTCATACCTTAGAAGGGAGGACTTTACCAGACCCTCTAAAGCACAGCAATTCCATATATGAAGGCTCTGCCAAAGGTTCTCCCTTCTAATAATGGTCACTTCTTTGAAGTTGGGGCTTTTACAGGTGAATACTAGGGTGGACAACAACAAACATTGAACCTATAGCAACAGATACACATATTTTTAATTTTGAAAAGGCTCATATTGTTTTAAAGTCCTTTCTAGCGAAATCTAGGTTTCTTTGTTGTTGAAAATAATTATAATGAAGTAGCAAGGCAAGTGAATATTATTTATCCTTCTCTGTACAATGCAACCTGATGACAGCCTCCCTTCCCTCCACTCCTCCCTCTCTCTAACCTCTCTCCCCTAGATTCACTGCTCTTCCATTTCTCTTCAGAAAAGAGCAGGCCTCCCAGTGATACCAACTGGACATGGCATAACAAGATGCAATCAGAATAGGCAGAAACCCTCATATCAAGACTGGACAAAGCAACACAGTAGGAGGAAAGGGGTCCCAAGTGCAGACAAGAGTCAGAGACACCCCCACCCCTACTGTTAGGAGTCCCACAAAACCTCAAGCTAATCAACCACAACTCCTATGAGTCCTGCTTAGTTGATTTTGTGGGCTATGATGTTCTGGTGTCTTGGCGTCTACAATCCTTCCTCTCCCTCTTCCTTGTGGTTCCAGAATATCATTAGGAATCATTTCATTGACTTTTTCTCTTTTCTTCTCTCCTCTTCTCTCCTCTTCTCTCCTCTCCTCTCCTCTCCTCTCCTCTCCTCTCCTCTCCTCTCCTCTCCTCTTCTCTTCTCTTCTTTTCTTTGATTTTACTCCATATTTGTGAGCCATCAGCTTCTGGTTCCTGGCCATCCTGTTGGTCATGGGCTCCCTCTTGTGGCTTGGGCCTCAACTTAGACCAGTCATTGGTTGTCCACTCCCATAAGTGCTGAGACACCATTGCTCCAGCACATCTTGCAGGCAGGACAGGTGTGGGTAGAAGGTTTTATGGCTGGGTTAGTGTCCTAGTTCCACCACTGGGATCCTTGTGTGGTCACAGAAGATGGAAGAGCATATTATATGTGGTTGGAAAAAATGAGAAATGAGAAAATAAACTTTTTCTGAGGAGAAATGAAGAGGTCTTGTAAAAATTATGATATATATATATGTATATATATATATACACATATATATATATATAACAATGTTTTAGGATTCATGGAAGGGAAAGTTTGTATAGCAGTCTTTTAGAAGAGATGGGAAGAGATGTGATGAAATGGGCCTTAGCAGAGCTTTTCTGAAGTAGAGAAAGAACTTGAAAGAACAGTTTCAAGAATGCTAGAGTGGAGTGGAAGGAACTGTAGAATGTGGGAAGACATGAAGGATGGGAAAAATACATATCTGATAGGCAAGACCTAGAATAGGCAAGGCAAGAATAGTGACCTTTGTGTTATTGATGTTGCCTTTTGTAGTGCCTTGCCTTAGGAGAGTATGACTGGGGATCTTTTTTGTTTGATGTGGTCTCATGAGCTTTTAATTTTATTTTGAAGTATATCCTGGGCATTTGTTCATGGTCTATATATCTGGATCTATTTCCTTCTTTTAACCAATGACAATTACACCTTCTGGATGAACCTTAGGGTATTTGACTTAATCTAGTGATTTTTTTTTTTTTTAAAACCTTCTAGAGCAAAGCATGGTGACCGATATATAATGAATAGTTTCTGACTATTTTCTTCCAGCATGGTTCTATATGACAGCTTTTAATTTTTTACTTCTTTTGGTAGACTATACTTCTATCCAGATTGGCAATAATTTGACAAAAGAAGTGTATGAAGAAAAAAAGAGTATATTATTTGATCTTCAGAAGGACTTTTCCCAGGAAACAAACTTTTCAAAAACTTCTATTTTAGACCAACGACAGGAAATCCACATAATAGGAAGTGTGAAAGAGAATATCAGTGCCACTGATGGAAGAGTGAAGACAAGCTCTGTGGAAGGGTATTTATTTAGTCACACTCCAAATGTGTCTCAGAGCCGCGCCAACTCCATTGGAGGACAGTATTCTGATACCACACTTACTAATAATGAAAAAATTACTACAGAAGGAAGACCTTTGAAACACAAAGAATTGGCAGAAACCTCTCAAGGTAGCTCTCAAGTTAATCAGCTTTTAGAAAGCTCTACTGTGGAGAAGCCTTATCAATGCACAGAATGTGGCAAAGCCTTCAGTGTTAAAGCAAAATTTGTTTGGCATCAAAGACTTCACAATGGAGAAAAACCTTTCAAATGTATGGAGTGTGGGAAATGCTTTAGCTATAGTTCACACTATATCACACATCAGACAATCCACAGTGGAGAAAAGCCTTATCAGTGTAAGGTATGTGGAAAAGCCTTCAGTGTTAATGGAAGTCTAGTTAGACACCAGAGGATACATACAGGAGAGAAGCCCTATCAGTGCCAGGAATGCGGGACTGGCTTTGGCTGTAGTTCTGCATACATCACACATCAGAGAACCCACACTGGGGAGAAACCTTATGAGTGTAGTGACTGTGGGAAAGCTTTCAATGTTAATGCAAAATTAATCCAGCATCAAAGAATTCATACTGGAGAGAAACCTTATGAGTGTAATGTGTGTGGGAAAGGTTTCAGGTGCAGCACTCAGCTTAGGCAGCATCAGAGTATACATACTGGAGAAAAACCACATCGGTGTAGTGAATGTGGAAAAGGTTTCACGAAAAATGCAAAACTCATTCAACATCAGAGAGTCCACACAGGTGAGAAACCCTATGAATGCAGCGAATGTGGGAAGACTTTTAGTGCCAAAGGGAAGTTAATCCAGCACCAGAGAATCCACACAGGTGAGAGGCCTTATGAATGTAATGAATGTGGGAAATCTTTTCGGTGTAACTCCCAGCTCCGACAGCATCTGAGAATCCATACTGGGGAGAAGCCATACAAGTGCAGTGAGTGTGGAAAGGCCTTCAATGTTAATGCAAAACTAATGCAGCATCGGAGAACTCACACAGGGGAAAAGCCTTTTGAATGTAATGAATGTGGGAAATGCTTTACTTCTAAAAGAAACCTACTTGATCATCAGCGGACCCATACTGGAGAAAAGCCATTTCAATGCAAGGAGTGTGGGAAAGCTTTCAGTATCAATGCCAAGTTAACTAGACATCAACAAATACATACTAGGGAGAAACCTTTCAAGTGTATGGAATGCGAGAAAGCATTCAGCTGTAGTTCTGACTATATTGTGCACCAGAGAATCCATACTGGAGAGAAACCATTTCAATGCAGTGAGTGTGGGAAAGCCTTCCATGTCAATGCTCATTTAATTAGACATCAGAGAAGCCATACTGGGGAAAAACCTTTCCGATGTGTTGAGTGTGGCAAAGGCTTCAGCCTTAGTTCTGACTGTATTATTCACCAGACTGTGCATACATGGAAGAAGCCCTATGTGTGTAATATATGTGGAAAAACTTTCAGGTTTGGCTTCCAACTTAGTCAGCACCAAGATGTTCATAGTGAAGAAAAAGTCTAACAAATGAAGAAAACAGCAAACAAACAAAATACTCCTATGTTTAATAGGAAATGGATCATGGCTCATCAATTATTATTCAGAAGAAAACCAACAGAGGGAATGAATAGGGCAGTCTTCATTTGGAAACCATTTTTTTTTTGTTTTGTTTTACTCTATTTTTAATCAAGATTAAATGAGCAACTAGAAAGTTATATCTAAATTAGTTTTATATCAGATAATTAGAAATATAATGAAAGAAAACATTACATCCTTGGCAGCATCAGGACAAGTAGATTTTCTAGGAATAATTATTTTGTGGGACTAAAGAAAATTAAGGATTCTTCTCTGAGGGAAACAAAAGCAAAACAACAACAAAAAATAGGGTGGAGAGAAATTAATTTATTTCTGCTTAGTTTTTGACAAGAATGCATTACACTTCCTTTAAAAAGGGGGGTCGATATTAAAAATTGTTTGATATAAGTCTTTAAAAGTATCAGATCCAGGGCCTGGAGATATGGCTCAGTGATTAAGAGTACTGGCTGCTCTTCCAGAGGTCCTAGTGCAATCCCTAGCAACCACATGGTGGCTCACAACCATCTACAGTAGGATCTGATGACCTCCTGGCATGCAGGTATACATACAGAGCATGCATACATAAAAAATAAAGTTAAAAATATTTTTAAAAATCAGATCCAAACTATAAGGAAAATGTTGGCAAATGACTCATTCAAAAACAAACCTGTGTGTTTTATTGTAAATAATACCAAATAGGTTTGAATTGTAAAGCATACACACAAAAATTGAAATATCATTGTAAAATATAAAGTATAATATCTAGTATCCAGATTTTAAAAAAGATAATTTAGAAATCAACAGTGACATTAACAGGCAATGCTTCAAAATCAAGCATTCTAAAGTGTTCCACCATAGTTGTATCCCAAGGAGTGAAAATTAGTGAAGACATTTTTTTGCATGTCACATTGAGTACATGATATGCATATCCCCTCAATACTCTGCAGCCCTCAGTGATTATAGATGCTGTATTTGCTATAAATGCAGGCCATACAAGCATAAAATATTTAACAAAATAGCATGTTAGAGTTCCTATTTTGTAGTGTTTGAACTCTACAAACATTAGCTATGTCCTGAAGGAAGGTGTCTGCCTTGGATTTCAACTCTTTGTGGTGCCATGGGTTCCATGAAAATGTTGGAATTCTCAAGACACCCTGAAGTCTCTTACCCATTTAAAAAAAAAAAAAAAAATCTAAGCCGTTAGTAAGATCACTTAAACTGCCAAGAAGCTGAGAAACTGCAGTTATATATTTCTGCCATGTTGTCAGCTGTTAGTGGGTAATAAAGGAAATGTTTTCCTCCTCAAAACAACTCTACTACCAAATATTCAGGTTTCCAGACCACTTCAGTTGTCTGCAGACACCAACTAGATGCCCTCCAATTTCTATCAGTTTAGACACTACCCATGATAAACATCTTACTGGTGAAATTGGCTCTGTCTGGGAAGAGACTGCCTGTCACCCCACCCCCCATCTTCAGACACTAATGATGAGTCCTACATTTCTGATTTGCTACAAATTGAACCTTTTTGGGTTCAGTAATTTGCTGTAGTAACTCACAGAACCTAGAGAGACAATTTACAGCTACCGTCTACCCTAGAGAATATTGTGAATGTCACATGAACAACCACATAAAGAGATACTTAGCAAGAGCCACGGGGTTCCCATGTGCAGGTACTTTTGCCCCCATGGAATTGGAGAGCCACATCCTGCTGAGCCCCATTGTTAGGGCTTTTATGGAGATTATAGTGTGTACCCATGATTGATGAAATCCTTGACTGTTAGTAAGTTCCCTCTTCCAGCAACAGGGGTTGCTGAAAGTTCCAATTCTCTTAACACATAGTTGGCTCCTTTGACAACTAGCCCCAGTACTGTGCTAGATGGCAGTCTAGCAATCAGTCATTTTAGCATAAAGAAATGACTGTAAGAGACTTACCTTAGGGGTAACAGAAGATGCTCTTCTCATATCTACCAGAAGACCAAAGGTTTCAAACACTGGAGAGAGAAACTTCTTATGCCACAGGCAGGAACCCATTTACTTGGTTCATATCTCCCTACGTCTGTTTGCGGACATTTGGTGGTTGTCTGTAGTTCAGCAGTAAGAAGGATAAAATGGAAACCTAAGCAAACATTAGGCAGTCAAGAGTTTTGGTGTTTTTCTTCCATACAGTAGTTCTTTGCAAAACAACATTTAAAAGGTATGTAATGGCTAGTGAGATGGCTCAGCAGGTAAAGGCCAAGCCTGACCCAAGTTTCAGTCTCTAGAACCCATATGGTAGAAAGAACAGAACTGGCTCACACAAGTTCTCTGGTCTCTGTGAATGCATGAAAATAATTAAAATTTAAAAACTAAAATACTCTAAATAAATTAAGCATTTTGATCATTTTTAAGTGCACAATTTGTCTTTCCAAATAAATATGATAAATTGAAAAATTGTTGAAATTTGTTTTCTATAATATAAGAATATGTCTATTTAAATCAGGGCCATTATTATTACTATTTTGAGACTGCAATTAGCACGAGGAAGAAGTACCTGGGTTTAAATACCAGAGGGTTTAGGGGAAAAATAAGCTTCTAGTGGGATACATACTCCTTAGCCTGGACATACGATTATAAGAAAATAAAGAATGACATTCAAAATACTCTTTAAAAATATAAGGCTGAGGTAAAACAGTCCAGATAATTTTAGCTAGCAATGCAGACCTGGCCTTTACTGAACTGATGTAGAATATAGCCTAGCAGGTTTTGGAGACTTGGAAGCAGTGTTCTTCAGGGAAGGGAACAGTGTGGAAAGCAAGACCTGATTTTCTCTGATCTCACTGAGTATTTATTTATTTTATGAGGAAGCTTAGTCCTAGTATTTCTTGCTTACACAGCACAATAAAAATGTACTTTGTGTGGGGTGGTGATGGCACATGCCTTTAATCCCAGCACTGGGGAGGCAGAAGCAGGCAGATCGCCCCGAGTTTGAGGCCAGCCTGGTCTTCAGAGCAAGTTCCAGGACAGCTACATAGAGAAACCCTGTCTTCAAAACAAAACAAGAATGTACTTTGTAAAATTACTGTGGGGAAGAGCTGAAAGTCTGAAGAGAGATGCAACATCTAATATCTCAGGAAACAAATGTCTCAGCCCAAGTCTCTGTTCCACCATGTTGATAAGTGTAGTATGTAGTATGGCAACATGAAAATTTCTTTGTATAGCATGAAGTGGGGGCACACAGGCTTGTTCCTTCCCATGTCAGGGTTTCTCTGTGTAGCTTTGTAGACCAGGCTAGCCTTGAACTCACAGAGATCTGCTTGCCTCTGCCTCCTGAGTGCTGGGATTAAAAGATGTGCTGCCACTGCCCATCACAGACAGCATTCTTAACAGGTTCCCTTGTTTGGGTGTGGATCTTTCCAAAGGAGTTCGTGTTATACTCTGTCTTAGTTACTGTTCTATTGCTGTGAGGATACACCATGACCAAGGTAAGTCATATTCTTTATTTGCTCGTTAGCATTTAATTGATAACTTGCTTACAGTTTTAGATAATTAGTCAATTATGGTGGGGAGTGTGGCAACATGCAGGCAGGTATAGTGCTGGTCAAGTAACAGCATTACATCCTGATTGCAGGCAGACAGACATTGGGCTTGGAACCCAGTGACACACTTCTTATAGCAAGGGCACATCTCCTAATCCTTCTCAAACAGCTCACCAACTACAGACTAAGCATGCACATGTATGAGCCTGTGGGACCCATTTTCATTCATACCAGGGTACCCAGTGTTAAGAAAGTGTGTGGAGTGTGTCATTGGTAGCCCATTTAAATGGAGCACAGAGCTTTTGGGATAAGATGTCATTCTGGACGGAGACTGAGCCTGGCGCTGCAGTCTGGACACCAGCAGAATACAGCAGTCATTGTGGAGGGGAGCAGGTTTGTGAGTGTATGTGTGACCCCTGCCTGGGGTTGGGGCAGGGGTGCACCAAATACCATTGTGAAGAGTTCTGGGGACTCCACGATTGTCACGTGGATTTCCATTCTGCCAGTACTGGAGAAACCCAGGGGTCCTGAGAAATGTCCATCGTGTCTTGCTCAACTGGCTTCCTATCTGTGTGGAAGAATGGCCCTCAGTTCTGGGAAGACACAGGGGATATGCTGTAGGTACAAGGCCCTCTCTGCCTCAACCCAGCGCCACCAAGCTAAGAAGCCCTCCTTAGCTTCCTCTGTCCCAAGTAAGTTACCTGGCCTGCTCATCTGAAAGGGAGAGTTCTGACTGTAGGGAAGCTGTAATATAAACAGCCCCTGGAGGAAGCTTCCAGCACATTCAAATGCATACAAGGCAGGGCTTCCTGGATCTCATAGAAGGATCACATTTGAACATCCCCTGGGTAGGTCTGGGGACAAGATTTACATGACTAACAGGGTAGATACATCCCTGTATGCGTTCTGCCCCATCGACAGTCACATGTCTGCACAGCACACAGTCTGTTTTCACATACCTGCACAGCTATAACAGACACCCACACAATTGGACTACCTGCCCAGTACAGACTTGCATGCATGCCCACAGGTGTGGGGACACTGCCAATAGAGGCATCTTCCCTTCTTTCTCTCCAGGGATCTCTTCTCAGTAGCAAACATTTTGTTTCATCTCTTCCTTACACTCAGCATATGGGTGAACATGGACTTGGATAATGATACGACCCCTATAGAAACACAACATTATAGCTATGAGGCAGATCTAATGGAAGACCCCACTCCTTCCACATGGGTATCCCTGTGGCCTACCCATCACCTCACACCTAGAAAAGTTTAGACCATGTGCTGTAGGCTGCACACCTGTCCTACAGAGCAGAGAGCTTTGGTATGAGCTGCCAAGGTCACAGGGAGAGTAAATGTGCTGTCCAGGGGACATCCCATGAGAAAACAGGATCCTTGCAGGGGTACTGATACAGTGCTACCATTCAGTTTGCAGCTAGGCTCTGTAGGGGAGGAGAGCAGTGCTTTTCTCATCTACCCTCTGAGTGTCTCAGTGCTCTGTGATGTAGGCTTGCTAGGGTCATCACCCCCACTTCATTGAAATTGACACTTTGGCCTAGGAGCTTGGAGTCAAATATCAAGTAGACCCAGGTTTTAGGGCACCCCAGGGGGCAATGAGAGCACATATGGCTCACCTGTGAGAGCAGATTGCATCTGCCCCATCCATAGCTGAGCGTCCCCAAGAGGCAAACAAACCCTTCTGAAGAGCACAGATAGCTGAAGATGTTGCTGTCTGCTGGATTCTCTAACCCTGATGCTCAGGTCACCCTTAATGTACCTCACTTTCCCCTACCTTCTCTCTGTGTGAGCATGCCCTCTCTACCTATGTTCATCCTCCTTCCTTACAGACCTTCCCCCTTGTTCTCTCAGCCCTCCTTGCTAGCCCATCTAAGACCCTAATGGTCTAACTCCCAGAGGGCCAGGGACAGGCATCTCATCTTCCTAAGGTCACACAGTGTCCTAAGTGGGTGACATACTACTTTTTCTGGTGGCTGGTAGAATGTTCTGTATGTTGAGGGGTCAAGGGTAAGGACATGTGACAAGAAGTCTACTGTAGAGTGTATAGAAACTTCTTAGGGCCCACTCAGCATGGACACTGCCTAGGTGTTTATTCCAGATACCTGGGGATGTCTTTGTTCAAAGTGAGCCTTCCTTTCTTCAGAATCCCTTCTCAATTCTGTGACCTTCACAATAATGTCTTCAGATTCTTCCATTTTGAGACCTCATCTTAGTTATGGTCACTATCACTGTGATAAAACCCTATGACCAAAAGCTATGTGAGGAAGGAAAGGGTTTATTCCATTTATACATCCAGGCCACACTCCATCACTGAGGGACGTCAGGGAAGGAGCTCAAGAAAGCATCCCAGAGGCAGGAGCTGATACAGAGGCCATGGAGGGGCATGGCTTGCTCAGCCTTCTCTCTTATAGAACCCAGGACCACTAGCCTACAGGTGGCCCCACCCACAATAGACTTGGCTTTCCCACGTCAATTGCTGATTAAGAAAGTGCCCTACAGGCCTGCCTACAGCCCCATCATAAGGAGGCATTTTCTCAGTTGAAGCTCCCTCCTTTCAGATGCTTCCATCTTGTGTCAAGTTGACATAAAAACTATCCAGGATATGTTGCTGGAGTTTTCTTGTCCCACCAGGTCCTGCCATTTCAGCCCCAAATGAACACAGAAACACTATATTAATTATAAAGTTGTTGGCCGATGGCTAGGGCTTATTGGCTAGTTCTGTCTTAATTATTAACCTATTTCTATTTATCTAAACATTTCCACATAGTCTTATGTTATGGGAGAAAGCCTGGCTGGTCCTATCTTCCCAGTCTCTATATGGTGTTTCTTGTTGGCAGTTCTGTCTCTCTTATTCAGAATTCTCCCAGTCTCCTAGCGCTGCCTATAGTCCTGCCTTTATTGGCCAGTGTTTTATTCATCAACCAAGAAGAGAAACATATATACAGAGGAACATCCCCCATCATCTCCTCTTTTCTGTCTAAACAAAAAGAAAGGTTTTAACTTTAACATAGTAAAATTATATATAACAAAAACAGTTATCAAGTAAAAACTATAGTTAACAATATTTAGTCCATTAACATTTGGCAACATTTAAATAAAATATTCTCTCATCTATCTTTGTGAATCTACAGTTTTATGTTTAACTGATCTGTTATCATAACTAAGGAAGATAATAACCATAACTATTTGTCTTCAATTCCATCAAAGACCCCAGAAGGATAATATATGACCTCTAGAATTGAAAGAGACATCTTGCTGCCTGGACAGTCACCTGAGTTCTTCTGTAATGTTCTTCAACCTACAGGCCTAGTGTGTCTGACAGGCTTCTCAGTGAAGCGGGAATCTTTAAACTGTCTACCTGTATTGGCAGTTTGTCAGTCACTTCCCTCTGTGTCCTGCAGAATGTCTAGCAGACTCTCCCATGAAGCAGGAAACCTGAAGGACTGTCTCATCATGTTTCCTCAAGTTCAGCAGTCACTTTCCTGTGGGTCCTGCATGTCCAGTTTATACACCATTCAGTCAAACAGTCCAGGGAAGAGCAGTTTCTTGTCCAAATGGTTAATCTCGCCATATTTAAAGCAACTCCATATCGAGTTTCTTCAATGCCCACCCTCCTTTCTGACATAATTATTGTTTCCAAGAGCAGTTGTGTCTGTCTTGAAAACCCTAAACCATTTTAAATGCCATATTCTGTAGGTCTTTGAAAGGTCTGAAGAATATCCATTTGAAAGATATTTTTGTATATCTAGAAAACCTAACTAACATAACTATGTTTTGACTACTATAGGTTACTATATATAATCTGTATTTAATTATACATTACATTTTAAAATTAGCTGTATAAATACAATACCTAATCAAGAGTAGAAATATACCTATAACAAATTGACCTTAAATTTGTATCAATAAGTCAAAATCCATACCAATACAAAGTATTCATTTCTATATCATATTTCCCTTTTTTCCTTTAGATAGACATTGGTTGTGGTCATTAACCATTTATAACCAACCCCATTTAAATAAGAAAAACATTTATAAACAATATTTGGGAATTTGGGTGTTGTTCTCACCAAACTGCTTCCTGCAGTTTCGGGGATATGAAAATACCATGGGGTCCAGAGAAAACCCAGAAACCTGGCCAAATCCTGGCTGCAGTAGTCTGAGGCTGCATTGTCTCAGCTGTTTTGGATACTGGATCACTTGGGCCACTGCTTCAAGGGTCTTGCTTGATCAACCATGTTAGTCTGGAGAAAAAACCCTCAGCTTTTCATCTTCTGTGGAAACAAAAACAAATTCTTTTTTTTCCCAACATAACCTGTCCTTGGACTTAAATTCAGAAGTCAAAGAATTTTAAAAATATATAGGTTGGATTAATCCAGTAGACTTTATAAACAAATGTCTGTTAGCAGCTGTTGTTCCTTCCTCAGCAACCAAACAATTTAAAGAAAACAAAATAACATATAGTGTCCAGACTCTGTATTTTCCATCTTTATGTGTTTTTTTTTTAATTACTCTATTTCTTTTTCTTTCTTTCTTCAACTTTTTGGGACAAGGTTTCTCTGTGAACTGTATACCAGGCTGACCTTGAAAGCACAGAGACCCGCTTGCCTCTGCCTCCCAAGTGCTGGGAATAAAGGTGTGTGCCACCACACCCAGATACTCTATTTATTTTTCTTTTTTCTTTCTTAAGGACCTTTTTCTTTTTTCTCCCAAGCCTGCATATATTTTTAAACACACTGTAAAACCTTTAGAGGATTTTCTTCATCTGAATTTATCTCTACTGTATATCTTTTTCTGGCCATGAATCTTTTATCTGCTAAACAGCATGGTTAAAATTAAAGCGGATGTTTTTTAGCTGGGGGGGGAGGTGAGGGGTGATGCATTTACCACCAGCAGTAGGAGCTATGTTTGCCACTTCGACTCTTAAAACTTTTTTGTCTGTATAAGTAAAAGCTAAATCTGCATGAAGCATGTTGTGTGGCTTAGAGATGTGGTCACTGCTGCTGCCAGTTTACCTGCTTGGTAGCAGGGCGTCTTAAAAGAGCCTTGTGGTTTTTGCCACAAATGCCGCCAGAGTCAGGAACCGTCTCTTAAAGGAGCTGGGAGCCTCTGCTTGTCTCTAGCAAACAGAGCCCACCTGAGAAATGCTGGTACCAAGAAGCCATGCTTGACTTTGTCCTTTTGTTTTTAGAATCCCTTTAAAGGTTTTGTCAGGTTTCATGCGGAAAATCTCACCCTGTGTGTCCATGCCATTTTGTTGCTGGAGTTTTCTTGTCCTGCCACATCCCACCGCGTCAGCCCCAAATGAACACACAGAGACACTATGTTAATTATAAAACTGTTGGCTGATGACTAGGACTCCTTATTGGTTAGCTCTGTCTAAATTATTAACCCATTTTTATTAATCTAAGTGGTCTTATCTTATGGGAGAATGTCTGGCTCGTCCTATCTTCCCAGGCTCTACATGGTGTCTCTTGTTGGCAGCTCTCTGACTCTCTTACCCAGAATTCTCGTCTCTTATCCCTGCCTATCTTTCTGCCTTTATTGAATAAACAGTGTTTTATTCATCAACAAATAAGAGAAACATATATACAGAAGGACTTCCCCCATCAAGGATCGATCTATGACAAAGCATCTGGTCCTGTTGATCGCTTATGGTGTGGGGCCAGCTCAGGAAAGGATACCCAATCTGGTTCTTAGCTAGCTGTTTTCAGACAAAGATAAAACTGTGGACACCGGCCCCCCAAAACACAACTCTATATGTCACACTCAATAGTTTCTCACACCAAGAAATAAGCCTTGCCCACCATACTTAGTCAAGATCCTCTCTTCTGCCCCTGCCCTGCTTGATCAGCTACCACCTATCTTGACTCCAGGCTCAAGCCAGGTGGGAGCTGCCCACCACAGAGACACAGCTATTGGCTAGCCCACTTCAAGTTATTTGCTTTTGTTGATAGAGCACCCAAAGAATGTCCTCTTTGACAGAGGACACAGTTCATCATTGTTGCACTGCCTCCAATGAGTGTCCCTTGGGAGACTACAAATAGTTCATGACTGTCCTCGGATAGAATCGCCCAGATTCTCCACTGTGGAATGGATAGATAGGGGCTGTGAGAGGACCATCTGTCCCCAGCACTAAGGGTCTCCCCTGCACTCCTGGTACCCTGACCTGCCTACCGATGCTGCTCTTGCTCACTTGCTTCCTCTTGGGGTGTCTTCTGCAGCATGCCCATGTAGGTGAGAGCAGGACGGCCTCTGAAAGGGGTCCCCAGGCACTGGGAGCCCAGAACTCAGGAAATTCACCAGCCTCTATCTGTCCCCACTAAGGATTCTATGGGCTGTTCAAGGAAAAGTAATAATGACACCTCACAACACACAGGAAACAATACTTTTCTACATCTCATACTGTGATTTGAGTCCTGCATGATGGTAGCAAAGACAGGACTGCATCTGGTCTCATGTCTGTAAGAAAATTTCTCTGAACCAAACCACCAGTAGCATCTATTTTATTCTTGAGTAGGCAATCAGGCAGACATTCAGACAGAAACAGGGTGAGAGGGGGGACTGAGCCAACAAAAAAAACAAGTTTCTGGGAGCTAAACACCAGTAGATACCCATACCTAGCTGTAAGAAGAAGGTCAAAGGCAGATGTCTGCTCTAGAAAGCAGGGCAGTTGTCACCAGGAACTACCATCATGTAGGCATTGTCTCAGCCAGGCAGACTATGTTTGTAGGACTGTGAAAAGACCAATGCTCATCTATTTCTAGTTAGTTAGTCAAATCAAATTTATCCCCCAAGAGAGTCAGAGGACAGCTGGGGAAAATATTTAAAAACACAAAAGCATTATTTTGCCTGTATCCTACTTTCTGGATATCTTATTTCTTTGTTCCTAGCTGAGGTTGGAGGAATGTGTCTCCATACCTCCAGGCCCTATTTTATCATGTGCAAAATGGGGTGGTAATAAGGTGTACTTCCCAAGTGTGGAAGTGAAGACTGATTATTGTCTGCCCAGTTGTGTTTGCACACATGTGTGCTCGTGCAAAGTCAAGTCTCCAAGTCTCTTTCTCTCTGACACAAAGGTGTGCACAAAGACTCTGCCACTGGCAGTGTCCTCCACAGATCTCCACATACACAGACTCCCAGAAGCATACATAATACACACCACAGCCCCAAAGCATACCCACTCTGCTCTTACAACTTTAGCCACCAATATTGGCCAGGAGAGCTGCCCTGAGTACTTCAAACAAACAAGCTATCCCTATCAACTAGTGACATGGTATAAGACCTTAGTGGAGTATCTCAGGATGCCATTGTGTCATCTGACTCTCTTTTTGGAGTTGGCCATGGATAGAGGCAAGTTGCCCCCCCCATCATATTTTGGAGAGAGAAAGGAGCTGGACCCCTCCTTCCCTTGGCCACTTGTGCTGGACTGAGTAGTTTCAAATCATACACTATGAGACCTAGAGGGGCCACAAGCCATGGGTCCAAGTCCTTATTTTACTTATGGAGAAACTGAGGCCCAGGGATGAATGGGGCATCCTCTTGTTACACAGCAAATCAATGGCTCATGTATCTCTAATCCCAGGCAGGGGAGAGGTCAGATGAAACATTCCATCCTGCAGGAGGCTCCTTGAACAGGAAGATCAACAGCTCAAAAGAGCTTCAGGAAGTCCCTAAAACTGACAGATTCACTAGGCTCCTCCCTACCAGAGTAAGCAATGAAAGTTGAGAGTCTCCTCCAGCCAGTAGGAAGCTGAACTGTAAAGATGACTCTGAGACCAGACCAGCTGTCTGGAGGAAGCAGAAACCAGCCAAGCTGTCTGGAACAGGTGCAGGCCAATTGAGGCACCTGAAAGGGTGCTCTTCAACCTGTTGAGCTGCCTGAAGGCTGTGCAGTGAGCTCAGGTTTCCAGTTTTGTGAGCTGTCACCCATGCTGGGGTGGGATTTGGTGATACAGCTGTCTTTGAGTCATATTTGCTCTTGTAACTCTGATAAAACTCATTGATTCATCAAATTGAACTTTTGTGGTAACCATACTTTGGTCCACCATGGGGTCCCTACCTGGGGTGAGTAGATGTGTGTGCTGCATTTCCCCAGGAAAAATCCTGTTTCAGGGCTTGCTGCACCTGTACTAGCCAGGTCATGGTCATCCGCTGCTGGCATCTGGGATGAAGTCAAAGAGGGAACAGGAATCCCCCAGCCCTGCTTCCTGCTTACTCAACACAGATGTGCTTGTGAGGTACAAACCTAAGAGCACAGAAATGAGAAGGTCTGATGTCCCAGATCTGCCACCAATGGAAACGTACAAACTTGGGACTCAGAGTCTTGGCCAAGACGAGGAAGTGGCTGATCCAGGGCCTCTGGAAGGGTATGCTTTGATGGTCAGTGGTATTTTCTCCCTCTCTGTAGGTTTGTTATTGTCCAGGGCAGGTCTATCTGCTCAGACTCCAAAGATTGGCGGGTGAAGAAACCCACATGTCACCTGCAGAATCTCAGGTTATCAAGCCTCATCACCAAGAAGGTACCCCAGCCACAGCTACAGTCTAATAGATACATTACAATGACAACAGGAGCCTCAGCCCCAAAGACTCATGTTTCTACACTGTAACATTTCTCACCTGGAGCTCTAGGCCCAGATGGGCAGCTGTTACAATCTTTTTCCTTCAGTCTGGATCAGTACATCTGTCTCAGGCATAGAGTGCCTTCCCGCCCAAACCTGTCATCCTCAGAAAACACCTGGGCATACAGACCTGAGTCTGAGAGGAGCTTCTGTGAAGACGATGAATGCCACCACCTTCCAGACCATTTCCACACTTTTGTCTGTTGTTGTTTGGCCTGAGCAGGAACCGAGGAACATTCTGTTCTATCCCAGAATGTCTGCCAACCTCCTCCACTTAGTTAAGAATCAGACAACGGGAGATGAGCTGATCTTGGCCTTTTCGGGGATAAGCACACAGCCACAGGGCTGGGCAAGTTCCCCACACACTACAGATCAGGAGGCTCCCTGCAGGTGAAGCACCTTCCCAGCCTTCTGGGGGCGCCCTTCTAAGGCCTGAACCAGAAAGGCGGGCAGGAGTCATCGGCCTACTCTTTCGTTTGTGGGATCAGTGCCTGCTTCCTGTTCTAGCTTCATTTACCACAGCAGGGCGGGTCTTCAAATGGCTGCCATGTTCCTGAGGTGTGATCCCACCCCCTATCGGCCGCGGAAATCCCACCCACCCTCTGTCGGCCCGAGCCCAGCCTCCAGGAAGCCTCCCTCAAGTGCACACCGCCCGCCCCAAGTGTCTCCAGTGGCGGCCCCGCCCCCGGAGACTTGCAGCCAGTCACGGTAAGAGACTATTCTGTCGTCGACCCCTGCGTGTCCTCCAGTCTCTATTTCCCCACCCCACAGCCGGGCTGGGGCCACCCATTTGTCACCAGGGCGTGGGCCTCCGAGGGCTCCTCCCAGGCAGGCCAGAGCTGCATGCACCCAGCTGCACAGGTCCCGCCATTTCTGGAGGGCCTCGCGCGGCGCTGTCTGGGCCTGCTGCTGGCGTCGTGGTGCAAGGGGGCAGGCACATGAGCCCCCTGTGGGAGTCTGGGGGTACCCTGCACGGGGAGGAGGGTGGGCACCGCCATTGAGAGGGTCGTCTTCCACTTCTGCTGCCTCCTTGTGGAGCAATTCGCCCAGGCGCTTTCAGCATGGCGGGAAGCAAGTCGCCCAATCGCCCGCATGCGGCCACCGGGTCTCCTCGGCCACACGAAGGCTCTCCCTCTGCTCTGAACCTGAGGTGAAGCCCTTCAACAGCTGCCTCAGATCCGGGACCGCGAGTAGCTGGGACTGAGGTGGTGGTGGGGAAATGTCCCCGGGGTCTCCAAGGGAGACTGAGACCAGAGGCTGCAGGGGCGGCAGAGGGGAGCGTGCCTGTTAGCCCACCGCAGCCTCTTTAAAGAAGGCTGGCTGTCCAGTAATGGGACAAGAAGAGCTGTGATGAGGGGTGTCGCCTCAAAGCTTAGCTCAAGGTCTCTAGGAAGAAAAAGGAGAATTCTGGACAGAAGCCGGACGGTAGGATTTGGAATGCAAGTGTTAAGTCTCACGGGGGTGGATAAGGACAGCACCTTGTGTGAGATGCGACTGCCATCATCGTGTGCTTGTCTGAAAGGAGACTTGCTAAGGATTGGAGAGTTGGCGGTTTCCCGTGACATCAAAGGACCAGATGAATAGTGAGGAGTGGCCTGAGCCGATGTTAACTCCTCTTTCTGGAAGGGCTCAGGGCAAAAGTAACCTCTCCTTTGTGTCTCCCCACCCCCATTCTGTGAGGGCAGCTTACCCTTTACTGCCCTGTGCCCTCTGGACTTGGAACTGCAGGTATTCACACTGTTAACCAGGAAGAGAGAAGGTGTTTGGTACCTGTGGATATTATCATTTATACATTTTCAATTAACAAGTGTCTAGGTGACTCTCACAGGGGCACTGTGTTGAAAGAGAAGCTCCCGGAGTCAGGGACGGAAGTGGGGGAGGGGGTCAATGCTCTGAGCATAGCCATCTAGTGAACTGCATAGGAAATGCAAGGGGCCACATAGATGGAAATTAGATTTGAGCTGCTCCACACTTGTCCACCAGAGGGCGCAGCCTTCAAAAAAGGTCTGCAGGCCAATACTCTTGATTCTGATATCACATAGGTGGTTGACCTATCAGCTGGGGGTACACCTTCACCTCCTTGTACTTCATTGCCTGTGTTCCCTGGACAGGGGACATCTACAGCTGACTGGTCCTTCTAGGGTCACCAAGGTAAGAATCCACAGACCAAACTACCTGGTTGGTGTTCGATGGATGAGAGGAAGAAGGCTGACGATATAGGAATTTACAGGCCTTTAACTCTTTACAGCTTTTTTCCCCTTGTAAAACACACATAACATAAAACCCACCATTTTAACTCTATAAAATATACAGTTTGTCGACATCACAGTATTGAGCAACAACCATTGTTTTCCAGTTTTACAACTTTTTCATCATCACAGGTTATCAGCCGGAACCTCAGTTTCTCCATCTGAAAATGGAGCTAATAATAAACAGCTTTCCTAAGACTGGAAGTGATGCAATCAAACTTCTGTTTCTGGAGGAGGAGTTGGCTTGCTTCAGAGTGGATAGGCGAGGAAAGAGGGCAAGGCCCCGGGGTCAGTGAGAGCCTTTAGCAATACAAATTCCAAGTAAATACATGTTCATTTGGGGCTCAGAGAGACAGATGCTGGTGCTGGGAGGCCACTGTGGTCAGGGAATGTAGATCTTGGCCAGGATTTCCAGACAGGGTAGAGGCTAGAGACTAGATCATGCTGTTCCGTGAACTGTCCCAGCCCTCTCACATGGCTATCCTGTGGGGAAGCTTATATGTCAGGAAACTGAGTTTCAGAAGGAGCCGAAATTGATCATAATCACAGACCTAGAAGTGCTGGACGTGGGGCTAGTCTTCACCCAGCTATGGGGAGGGAGGAGGAAGGAGGACATTTGGCTCCAGCAGCCTGGACAGGGTGGCCTCTGTGCATTTGAACAGATAATAGATTGCTAAAAACTGAACTATCAGTCACTGAGATAGTATAGGAATGGAGGGGAAGGTTAGAATACTGAACTGGGACATTCAAACAGAGGGCAACATGGGGGAGAAGCCACAAACACAACCCCCCATATACATACATACACACACACACACACATTCATACACACACATACATACACATACACATACATATACATACACACATTCATATACACGCATACATATACATACACATATACATACACACACATACAGACACACACATATACATATATACACATACATACACACATATACATACATACACACATACATATACATGTGCATATACAATACATACACACATACACACACATATACATACACATATACACATACATATACACACCACACATATGTGTGCGTAAACACACCCATGTCTGCAGAATGTATAAGGAACTCTTAAGGCTCAGTGAGTTATATGGGAGAGGTGAAGAGATAACTCAGTGAAGAATACTGGCTGCTCTCTTCCAGGGAGGATTTAGGCTTGATTCCCATCACCCACATGGAGGCTCATCCAGGGGATCTGACACCCTCTTCCAGCCTCTGAGTACTACACACATGTGGTCCACAGACATACATGCAGGCAAAACACCCAAACACATTGTTAGAAATGAGCCCAGGGGGCAATAACTTTTGCCCCTCCAACAGAAATGCCTCAACAAGGCGAGATTTGACTCTTGATCAAGAGGGTGTGCTTGGAAGAGCAAGCACCCCAAGCCGGAAGTGCACTTGGTTTTTACTCTAATGCTGTGATGACTGTGTCGTCCTCCATTGACTAGGGTCTGATTTCATGGTCTGAGACTGGCTAGTTTTAAACAGTACAAAGGAAATGAAGTGGGGAGGGAAGCAGTCACTTTAATCTGAAACTGTAGCGGGATCTTTTTGTAAACAGAGGTTTTTACCTGGTGGGGGGCTTAAAACGTTAGTATAAATATCTTAGAAGGTAGGGGAGATAAATCCTTAATCCCAGCACTCAGTAGGCAGAGGCCAACCTGGTCTGCGTAGGGAGTTTTGGGTCTCGATCTGCTGGCTTCTGCTTCCTGAGTGATGGGATTAAAGGTGTGTGCTACCAGTCCTGGCTATAGTTACTCTTCTTATTGAAAGACATTTGAATGGTTCTCAAATTGTATGAGACAAGAATCTGTGTAATTTTAAACCCCCATTAATTCTTATGGTTCCAAATTGGGGGCAAACCCAGGCCCTGTTTGACTCTCTGTGTGTTTCCTATGAGAATCAATGCAACCATAATTCATCAAGAGATGGATCGTGCCAGAACAGGGATCTATGTAAAGTTCCCACCTGTGTAGCTACACAGTGGGTTGTGATAAACGTGTACCACTGTATGGGAAACATAGTGGCCCTTTCTCGAAGTTCTTTCCTCCAAGGACTGGACTGCCCACAGACACTGTCTCCTCCTTTGTTCAAGAGCTGCTCGAGGTGTTATGCCAAGTTCAAAGGATGTGGGCTTATCGTTGACCTGGTGTCTGTTCCATGACACCAGCTTGGCATCTATTTGATACACAAGTGAGCAGGAAACATCATTTCTAGTTGAGGGACAAGCATGAGCAAAGTCCCATGGTGGGACTGTGCTGCTCACAAAACTGTGGGTCAGGTGTGGCAGACACAGGGAACAAATAGAGTAGGTGTGGCTGCATCTTACATGCCAGGCTAAGGGATATAGGTATTCTGAAAGGTAGTAGCTAGCTTCAGAAGTCTTGGGGACAAGAAGAAGGGGGACGAGAGGAAGATACAGGATTTTAGGACTTCTAAGCAGCAGGACTTCTAATCTTTTCAAGATTTTGCTTCAAAAGAAGGTCAAAGGATAAAAAGAGAAACCAGAGTGGAATATTTATTGAGGAGAGAGGACAGGCAGGCGGCAGATTACAGAACAAGAGTAGAAGAGTCCAGCTTCACCAGCAACTTCCCTCCTGTAGGAAGGAACCAGCGGGCAGAAGAGTTGAACAGAACTTCTCAAACATGGCGCTCCAGCCAGCACTAGCAGAACCTAACATCAGTATGTTCACTACCATATCACCACTGTTGTCACCACAGCAGCACTGTTAATGCTAAAACAGCCACAATAACATTACCACTATAATTGCTACCAGCTTTCCGACCATTACTGCCACTACCACCACCATCACCACTACTGCAGTAACATCATCACCATCTACAACCAACCACCACCTCTGCCACATCACCATCCATCCCATCCCCACCACCAATCCCATCTCTATCTCTGCTCCCATCCCGACCGCTCCAATTTTCCCCGTCATCTCCATCACCACAACCATTTCTCCTAGCCACCATCTTCATCACCAAGCACAGGCTTAGAAGTGTAGATGCTCAGTGCCTGACCCCTGAATCAGCATTTCTAGGAAGTGGGGCTTGCACTCTTATCAAGGCCTCCAGAGGACTCTGTTGAATGCTAAATTTAAGACTCCCTAGCCAAGACAGCCACAGAAATGCAAGGCTTCTCTAGTGGTTAATTTCACTAAAAAGACGACAGGCACAGAGCCAGAGCAGGGAGAAGGAGAGGGAATGACCCCTCCTTCCCCTGACTCCCTGTTTTTGGTTTACTGGAGATTTGCTCTAGGAGCAAAGGAAGTGGGAGTTTAACAGCAAGTACCTGTTGACCATATACTGGCTCTTCTAGGTCAGCTGAAACCACAGCTGAAACCCCTGAAGTCTCTCACTCTATCTGCTGAACTTAGTCCCTGTAAGTTCTCCACCAAAGACACGGGAGCTCAGCACGCGTGTGGCCACACCCTGATATTGACCAGCCATTCAGGATCCAAACACCTGACCGGGTGCTCACCCAGGGCTTCAGTATTTGTTAGGCAGGTGTTTACCTCAGGCACTGAGTAGCCCCCAACTCCTCCTCCCCTCCTACCCCCACCCCGCCCCCCGGGGGTGGAAGGGTGGATCCAGGCCTAGCTGGGTCTCCCACTTTCAATCTCTAGGCTTTGACCTGCCTTCTGAGGTGAGTTTTCTGCCCCAGATTATTTTTGAGTGCGGAATTTTACCACTCTTGGAGAGAAAAGAGGGGACCCCATGACAGTGGCTCCTTCAAAAGCCTTGTTTTGTCTTTGTGGCGAAAGCCTGGTTATCGTGAAGTCAGAAGCTCGGGTTATGTAGACTCATTGTCTTTGAGCTTTGCTGGACTTCTGTAAGAGGACTTTGCAGAAGGGCCTCACTCCGGATCCTGCTAGGTGCAGAGGCTCGTGCCCTGTTGCTTATTCTGAGCTATCCCGGGTGTCCCTAGTTAAAGAAGGCCTGATAGCTCTCAGAGAAAACGTGTTAAGTGAACAAACGACATAACTAATTAGGAATCGTGGGGGCTATGCTTTGGGGGAGATGCAAATTTGGCTCCTGGTCCAACAGTTTCTAATATGGGTTGAAACATCCCCAAAGAAGAAAGAGCAGTATAGGGTCTTGTTGTGACTAAAACCCCCTTTCCTTTCTCCTGTTTTTCAATTTCTATATTGGAAACACAGCTATACTTCTAAAACTTTTATACATATATGAAAATAAATTCCAATTTCCATCCTTTCTTATACAAAGTTAATATATTTTGAACATAGTTCTGAGCTTTGTGACTCCCCTCTCTAATATTATACTTTGAAATGTTCTATGCCAATGGATATGTCCTTTCTCTTTTAACTACTGTGTACTATTCCACTGTGGGGGTGTGCCATATGCGTCACCAGTTTCCACCTATGGTGTTTGGGTTTTGCTCCAACTTGTACACATATTGTTTTGTATATCTCCAATTGTGTCTACAGAATAGTTTTGTAGACATGGTCAGAGTATGTGCCTTGGTTCTTACGGTAGGTATTGCCTTCTTCCTTCTAGTGAGTGGTAAGAAGTGAGCCAGAGAGAACACAGTGGAAGCTGCCCCATGCTTTCTAGGCTCTCAACCTGGGACCTGGGGCTCACTTGCTCTGAGCTTCTCTTTTTAATCTATGAAATCTACACTAACACTTAGGATGCTGAGGCAGGAGGATAGTCAGAAGTTTGAGGCCAACCTGGGCTATAGAATGAGATCTTGTCTCAAAACAGTATCTATAAAATGGTTCAGGAAGGCTGGGCATTTATCTCAGAGTGCTTGCCTAGCATGTGCAAGGAAGACCCTGGGTTTGATCTGCAGCACCCCAAACCAACAATCAACCAACCCACCATAACTATAGAGCATATGGTGGCAATGAAAAATTAGACGTAAAACAGTTAGTTCAGGACCAGACAGACAACTAAGCATTTTCAGGCTGCTGGGTTTCTGCTGAAGTCCTGTTAGAGCCTTTCATTGGTTCCATGGAGTGATCCTGGTCAAAACCATTGTTCTGAAAGGAAGATTCCTCTTCATGGCTACCCATGTCCCTAAGGTTTTTGCTAGGTTCCCTTAATAGAAAAACCTAGGCTTTCCCAGGAACATTTCTAGGGTTATCTGTTGAACAAATTGGAGTGGAATCTTTCTAAAGAGGGAAGTGGCCTCTTTAGAATTTTCAAAATTACCTCTGCACAGACTGCCGCTGAGTACATACAGTCTTCCCATGCATCATTTGTTACCAGCCTTCTCCAGGGTTCCACAGCCTACAGTTGTGAATCTGTTCCCATCTTAGAATTGTCTCAGAGTGCAGCAAATGTCAATCACTGCAAGGCCAAGCCTTCATCACTCTGCATCCTGTTCCCACCAAACAGCATTGTATATTTCAGTTCATGGTCCCAAGCCCTTCTATGTTGTCTCATGTAGTGAGTGAGATACCCCACCGTCTCTGCATGGATTTTCTGTTGCATTAGGATTTGAGTACATTGCGGATGAACTCCATTTGAAATGGGTGTGTCCAAATTAAAGGGTGAGTTTCATTTTGTCTGCATTGAAACACAGTCATGTCTGCAAAAGTTGTCAGTCAATCTTTTGAGACTTCACATCCAACTAGGTGTTTCCAGAACATCTCAAACTGACACTGCACGGTACATGTGATTTTTTACCCTCTGTTCTCTCTGTATGTGCTCCTGTGTGTGTAGGTGTGTGCATGTGTGTGGGGGTCAAAGGTTGATGTCAGCTATATTCCTCAATCACTCTCCACCTTTAAAAAAAAAACTTTTGTGGGGTGAGTATGTGTGAGTGTGCATTTGGATAGGAGTGTGCATATGACACAGAGCACATGTAGGGACCAGAGGACAGCTTTTCAGGAGTTGGTTCTCTTCTTCCACCTGACTTTGAGGCAAGGTCTCTTTTTGTCTGTGGCTATACTGCATACTCCAAGGTCTTCGGGCTTCTGGGTAATTCTGTCTCTACTTCTCAACTTGTAGAAGTGCTGAGATTACAGATGTGTGCAACCACATCTGGATCTTCACAAAGGTTTGAGGACTGAAGTCAGGCCATCAGGCTGTGGGGCCATCTCCTTATTTTTTATTTTGAATTAATGTTTTTGAGACAGGGTCTCTCACTAAATCTGGAGCTTACCAATTTAGGTTTATTGGCTAGTCAACAAGCCCCAGGGGTTCCCCACCTTCACCTTCCTAGCACTAGGGTTGCAGGTAAATGCTTGGCTTTTTACATGGAGCTGGGAATCTGCACACAGAGTCTCATGCTTGTGTAACAAGCCTTTATGTATGGATCTGTTTCCTAGCCCTTTTCTGTTCTCTCTCATAGTCTAGGAGATCAGGATGAACCAGGCACCCAGGATCTGTTTGCTGGCTGCCTAGAGCCAGATGGTCTCTTTACTTGATTGACCCAAGACCATGAGTGAAGAGAAAGAGGACTCGTTCAGGATACTCAGGATTTATGATGAAACAGAGGAGATAAAGAAGATGCCGGAAAGCTCTGGGTTTTTTTCTCATCATGGGCAACACGAACAATACCAAATGGATAGCATGCAGGGAATGCCCCAGTTGCCCTCATGTCCCTCAATACAGCATGACCCTGTTTATCAGGAAGTGCACAGTATGACCCAGCAGCAGTGGGATCCCCAGGCCCAGGATGAATCTGGGCTCCAGCCCATGTGGTTTTCAGAGGCAGAACCAGAAGGAGGAACCAGCTCAAGGTAAGGCTTTCATGAGCAAGGTTGGGCAGGGTGATGGATTGTTCTGAGTGGGCGGGCCCCAACACAAACTTCTACACTTCATGTCATCTCCTCCTTCTTTCTTCTCTGTCACAGATTTCAACCAGAAGCTATGACTGGTAAGTGCAGGCTGTGACAGTGTGGTCAGGGAAGGGGAGTGGCCCAAGCTGGAGTTCAGATGGTGGAGGAGGTACCTGGCGTGGTGTAAGAGGGAGGCTCTCCTTTTGAACTTGTGACTGTTGCTGTGATACCTGGTCCATGAGAGGTGGGTGTGGCTGTCTCCCTGCAGGCCAGTTCTGTTCTTCATCGTTGTTCAACAAAGAAGTCTGGTCATTCCTCAATGCCATTGTAAGTATTCTGTTTTGACACACAGGTGCCATCCTTCTTCCCTGCCCACCTTCCAATGGAGAAGTGGTGTGTTCCCTGCCCCTATTCCCTTTCTCTTAGGTAGTGGTGGCTGGGATACCATCTTCTTAATGAGACTGCTCTCCTTGTTCTGCCATTTTGATAACTAGGGCCTTTGGCCTACAGTGTCACTTCTTCAAGAGATGTGATTTGGGGACCTCTGAGCCAAGCTCTGTCGCGAGAAAGTAGCTTAGAAATTTGGGAAGTAGGGACAGAGCAGTCCACCACCTTGGTTGACCAGTCCTGTCATCTCCCCAGCCTCCAGTTCCAGATGTAGTCACGCGGAAGTCCCCACGCAGTTCCTGGAGGGTTGGCACTCTCCGCCATGGGAAGCGAGTGAATGCTATTGCCATTAGCAGTGCTCCACGCCATGTGTACACGTGTGGCACTGGCTACATCAGGGTGTGGGATGAAGAAGCGTTGCATGCCTCAGACAGAGCACCTCAGGCCCAGCTGGACTTTCAGGTGAGGGGCTCTCAGTCAGGTTTAGGGAGGTCAGACAGGGCCTCTCCCATCAGCACTGCGAAGTGAATTGACAGCATGTTCTTTCCTCAGGACCCTCGGAATCGTGTCCTCACCTGCAAGCTGTTCCCCGATGAGCAGAGTCTGATCACAGGGGGAATGGCCCGGGCTTTGACTCTCTGGGACCTGGCTCCAACTCCCCAAATCAGGGCTCAGATGGCCTCCACAGGCCCCATGTGCTATTCCTTAGCCCTCTCTTCTGATGCCCACATCTGCTTGGCTTCTTTCAAAGGATTCGTGGAGATTTGGGATGTACAGAACCAAATCTTGATCAGGTAGGACTTTTCTCCAGAGCTACTCACGTGTTTCTTGGGAAGGGCTTGAGAATGAGACCTCTCTTCCCCTTATTGGCTGTAGGGCTATGCCAAACAGTCTGGAGGTTACCTCTGGGGACTTCCTAATCCTGTACTTCCTAACCCTGTCCTTCCTAGCCCTGTACTTCCTAACCAACCCCGTACTTCTAACCCTTCCACATTCTGGGTCGGGGGAGCAGACCTTTCTAAAGATCTCTGAGTCATCTTCCCACTAGGAAACATGAAGTTCCTCCCTATGGGTCCCGCTGTGTGGACATCACAGGCTTTAAGTTCTGGACAGGTGGTGAAGACACCACCCTGTATTCGTGGGACTTGAGGAGCTACCAGAAGCTGCAACAACACAACTTATGCCATGAGGTGCCTGCTCGGTTGCATTCAGGACCAAATTCAACTCCAGGGTGGGGGCTCAGGTGTGGGGAGGAGGTGCTGAGTGTGAATTTGAGGCCAGGGCTTGAACAAGGGTACTGGCAATTTTGAATGTTAACCCAAATTTCCCACAGATCCTTAGCATCACCCATGACCCCAGTGAGGAATGGGTGCTAGCAGGCTTGAAAATGAGTGACATTGTCATCCTACATGCTCACCGGGAGGAGAAGTACAAAGCTGTTGTCCAAAGATATACTCAACACCACAACCTCAAGTTCGCCTCTTGTGGTGAGTTAGGTGACTCCCATGGGTTCCTACCTTCTTTTTACCCACCCCTTTCTTTATGCTCCCCTCTACCACAAAGGCTTCCCATTTAGAGTGCAGCTTGAAGGTACAGGTAGGCAGATATGGCAGGACTCCCATCTCATGTTCCTCTTGTTCAGTGATAACTCACCATGTGCTGGGTGTGGTTCTGGTGGCAACAGATGAAGGGATGGCTTGGGCCATGCATCTGATTTTTATAAAGCAGGGAAAGTGAGGCAGAGCAGATAGTTGCTCTCTCCCTAGTCTACTTGAGGGCGTAGTGTCAGTTTCTGATCTCTCGATCTGCTCTTCCCTTTGCCAGGGACCCATTTTGTGGCCACACTGGATGATATGATCCATTGTTTGGCGGCGCCATCTCTGCGAAGGTTGTTCCAGGTATGCAGGTGGGGAGTGGGGGTGGGCGTACAGACGAAAGCACTCAGAACTTGTGGCCCCAGATCCCTACGTGATCGGTCCCAGAGAAAACAGAACATACCACTGAGATGGCATTTTACAGTGGTAGGGGCTGAGGACTAACCCTGTAAACACATGGTCTTCACTTTGAGCTATTTCCGTGGCTCAGTGAAGCTAGGCATCTACCCAAACCTTGAAACATGAAGTCCTCATGTCTGGCTCAAGCCCCAACCCTTCATGTCCTTCACATCTCTTTTCTAGACGGAGGAGTGTTATGACATTCTGTGCTGTGACGTGTCCTCTGATAGTCAGTATCTGGTCACGGGTTCCAAGGAAAGCGCCACAGTATACCAGCTCTTGTATTGAAGGCTGTGGGCTATGGTCTTGCCAGCGAAGAACCAAAGAGACCAGACCATGTGACTTCACAGCACTGGACCTCTCCAAAACCTGCCTCCCTTTACTTCAGCCTTTATGGTTGGCTGGCTGTAATCCCAGGCTTTGAGAATATGGCTGGCTTGGGGCCTTTTCCATTTTGTTTTTGTTTGTTTGTTTGTTTGTTTGTTTGTTTTTGTATTTTTTACATCCCCACTCATTGATACCTGTGTTTGACAGGTAACTTTATGAGATATGACTTTGTAATTAATAAAATAGAGAAAACCCCAGAATAACCTGTTTGTATGTTTCAGATAACAAACATAGTAATGGATCACTTCTGTCTGTGTTTAGTAAGAGGGGCCCATGCATTGTTCCAGGGTGGGTGCATTAGTCACTTCGCTGTTACTGTGATGGAATACTCTAACAAAAAGCAACTTAGAGGAGGAAGGGTTTTTTTTGGATTACAGTTCCAGAGGGAAAGAGTCTCATGACAAGAAAGGCATGGCAGCAGGAGCATGGGGCCAGATAGGCAGATGGGGAGGGGAAGAGCCCAGTGGCACCCTCCTTCCTCACTAAAGGGTCCATAACACCCCAAATGATACCAGGAAATGTTCAAACACAGGAACCTATGGGAGACATTTTTCCTTCATACAGCACAGAGTGGAAAGAATTTTAGGCCAGATTTAGTTTTATTTGTTACTTTGGAGGTGATGGCAGTGGTCACAAACTTTTTTTTGTTTTTGTTTTTGTTTTTGTTTTTCAAGACAGGGTTTCTCTGTATTGTTTTGGAGCCTGTCCTGGAACTCACAGAGATCCACCTGCCTCTGCCCCCCAAGTACTGGGATTAAAGGTGTGTGCCATCAACACCGGGCTCTTTTTAAGATCTTAAGAAATGTAAGAGAGAGTGTATTCCACCAGCCCTTTGTATCCATGGGTTTCACACCTGTGATGTGTGTGGTTTCAACCAAACATGGGTTGCAAGTGTTTAGAAGAGAAGTTGATTTTTTTGCACCGAAAATGTGCTTTTTGTTTCCTAAACAATACATTATCATTTATTTACATGGTACTCCCATCACAGCAGGGACTGTAATGATCTAAAGATGACCAATGCATAGAAAGCTATGCATGGGCTGTATGAAATGCTATGCCACTTTATAAGAGGGGCTTTGGTATCCACTGAAAGGGGGTGCTGAAAAGTATGATTTAAATGAGGTATAACCCCCAGAGTCTTGGGCATTTGAACACCTTGTTTCCAGTTGGTGGTGTTGTCTGGGGGAGGACTAGGTTAGTGCAGCCTTACTGGAGGAAGTGCATCACTAGGGGAGGGCTTTGGGATTCACAATGACCCCCACTTCCAGTTTACTCTCTCTGCTTTGTGCTTGTGGATGAGGATATGAGCTCTTAGTTTCCTGTTCCTGCAGCCATGCCTGCAACTTGTTGCCATACTTCCCTACCATGAGGGACGACTTGCATCCTTCTGGAACTGTGAGCCCAAACAAACCCTTCCTTCCACAAGTTTCTTGTTTTATCACAGCAATAAAAAAGTAAATGATACATAAAGGTAATGTCATCTAGCTCGGTACAAGGCCTGTTCATAATTGTGGCAGCTGGAACCAGTCAAACCTACCTATCTCATTGTTTCAGGAGGGCTTGCTTGTGTTGGCATATGACCAGCACAACATTTCACCTGGTCTTCTCCAGGCTGGAAAACCACCTACACATGTGTGGCTGTCCTCCTCCATTTGCTGCTTCTCTTCATTTGGCATTGGTATGGCAGAGGCAACTATACCCACTGATATCTGGGGCTTAGAGTTGCCACTTAGAGGATCATGAGTGAATTATATGTGCTCCATCTGAGCCAGGCCTAAAGAAGTAGAGGGAAGTAGAAGAGTAGAAGTCTCCTTCAGGGATTCTTTCCCCTTCTATCAGCTCAGACAAAAGAGGCAGAGATCCCAGGTATCACTATACCACAAGACGGAGGCATCCTGTGCTCAAGCATCAAGCAAGGGGAGAAGCTGCCATGCCATGTGTGGGGTTTGAATGAAGATGGTCCTCACAGGTTCATAGGGAGGTGTGGCCTTGTTGGAGTAGGTGTGGCCTTGCTGGAGGAAGTGTCACTGGGGGTGGGCTTTGAGGTTTCAAATGCTCAAGCCAAGTCCAGGGTATCTCTCTTCTGGCTACCTACAGATCTAGATGTAGAACTCTGAAGCTCATTTTCGAGCACTATGTCTTGCCTGCCTGCTACAATGCTTCCCACCATGATGATAATGGACTAAACCTCTGAAACTATAAGCTAGCCCTAATTAAGTGTTGTTGTGGTTGTGGTGTCTCTTCATGGCAATAAAACCCCAACTATGATGCCATGAAAGAAAAATAAACTTGTATTTTCACATTATTAATGTAGAGGTCTATTTGTTACTAAAGCTCTGGAAAGGGCATATATTTTCTTAAAAGGCCAAGTAGTGAGTATTTTAGGCTTTGTTATAATTGATGTTACAGCTACTCAATTCTGCTGTTGTGGGATCCGAACATAAGTAGATAAACAAATGAGTGTGAATTTTATCAATGAAACTTTATGGATAACAACAAGCAGTGGAACCAATTGGTCTCCTGGGTAGAGTTTGTCAGCCTCTCTTAATATGCCTTAAGTATCATAGGCAATTAGCATCCATTAAAAATTATAGAGAGTTACTGAGTGTGGTGGCACCTGCCTTTAATCCCAGCACTTAGGAGACTGGCAGATATCTTGAGTTATAGGGCAGCTTTATCTACAAAGTAAGTTCTAGGACAGCCAGAGTGACATAGAAACCCAGTCTCAAAACAAACAACAAAAACAAACCAACGTGTGTGTGTGTGTGTGTGTGTGTGTGTGTGTGTGTGTGTGTGTGTGTGTGTGTGTGTGTGTGTGTGTGTGTGTGTGTGTGAGAGAGAGAGAGAGAGAGAGAGAGAGAGAGAGAGAGAGAGAGAGAGAGAGAGAGAGAGAGAGAGAGAGAGAAGAGGCTACCTAGAAAGGCTATTCAGTGGGGCTGTAGGATTACATGGGCTTTAAAATTAGTTTGTCCATCAAGGATGAATGAATAAGCCCAGTGTGGCATAATCACACAGGAACACACTATGCCCCATTAAAATAGAAGAGAATTTTGACACATACCACAGTCTGGATTAATTTCCAGACAGCCACAAAAGTACTATACAGTTTCATTCATGAGGTACTTATAGTAGTTAATTTGTAGAGACAGGAACTAGAATGGTCATCATCTGGGGCTTAGGGGAGGGGTTTTGTTTGTTTTGAGACAGGGTTTTATGTAACCCAAGCTGGCCTTGAACTCACCAAGACAGTGACTGACATTTTGAAAATGGGTAAACTGTATTACAAAGTGGCCACACCATCTTACAATACCACCAGCAAAGAATACAAATCCCGTTTTCCCCACATCCTCACCGAAACTTTGTTACTATGCCCGGTAGCTGTTTGTTCTGGTTCATGGTTTCAGACCATACTCAGCTGGCTCCATTGCTTGATTCCTGGGTAGGAAATGAAGCAGAGTATCCTGTGGGGAAGACGGAATGGAGCAGAGCTGTTCACCTCATGCCATCTGGCAGTGAAATCCAGAAATAGTATAGGAGGGGTGGGGACAAGATGTACCCTTCCAGATTCAGATTACCCCACCCACTTCTCCCCTACCCTGGCTACTCACTTCATCCACCCAGACCCCACTTCCTGTTTCTATTGATTTGCCTATTTATATACACACACATGAACACACACACACACACACACATACACACACACACACACATACACACACACACGCTCGCATACATGCAATTCCCTTCTAAGTAGCATGGACACTTAATCTGTTTCTGCTATGATAAAAGAAAATAGTTGCTTAAAAATGTCAATGTAAAACATTGGATAAAGACAGTAAGATACTATGACTAAGTGAAATATTCTAGGAGGTGATGTTGGGTCAATAATAAGAAATCTGCTAAGAAAGTCAATACTAACACATTTGTTTCCACCAAAATTAGGTACCTGTTCATGACTTTAAGACATTAAAGAATGAAAGAATTGATTAACATCTTCCTAATGAATATGTATAATCTGTCTATCTAGTCTTAAAGGTATTATTTTAGTAAGAGAAACATAGCCATAAGAAACATCTAAAATTATCAGGAACAAAATTAGCATGCTGTACTGACCACTTTTTGTTGCCGTGAAAAAACACTATGACCAGAAATGATTTACAGAAGAGAGAATGGGGAGCCTGCAATATTGGAGAGACATGTCAGCTGGTAGCTGGAGCAAGAAGCTGGGACATCTTCAAATGTAAACAAGGTAGAGAGGGCAAACTGGATGTGGGGGAGACTATAAACTCTCCAAGTTCACCCCCAGTGATGTACTTCTTCCAGCAAGGCTGTACCTCCTAAGGTTCCATAGCTGGCCCAAAGTGCCACCAACCAGGGGCCACACGTTCAGACACAAGCCTTTGGGAGATATTTCTCACTCAGAGCATCACGTATGCCTACTAATAGTATCATTGTTAGGCAGCGTAATCAGACTAGAAAAGTCAGAGTCTTCAAGGATGGCTATGAAGTCTTCCCATTGGGCAGATGACGTGATGGTAGCCCTGGAATTCCTGATATTCAAAAGTACTGCCATAGTAGCAGAGCATCTCTCTCTCTCTCTCTCTCTCTCTCTCTCTCTCTCTCTCTCTCTCTCTCTCTCTCTCTCTCTCTCTCTCATAGCATTTTGAAGTACAAATATCATGTAGTGTTAAAGGACACAGAAGGAACCTTGGATAGGAGAGCCTTGGAGAAGGTTAAACAATTAGGAAAGAGAAAAATCCCTGGCCCTGGAATTCCAGCTCCTTGGGAGGTTGGAGCAGAAGCACTGCGAATTCAAGGCTTGTTTGAGCCATCCGAACTGAATTCGAGGCCAGACCCAACAAATCGTGAGAGCTTCTCTCCAAACAACAACAAAAAAGACTGAGTGTGAGTCTTAGTGGTGAGGAACTTGCCAAAGACAGGCAAGGCTCTGAGTTTAATTCCCTGTATAGAAAACAAAACTCTAAAATGGAAAAAAAAAAAGTACAGTGTTTTTGGGAGACAGAAGCCAGCTGAGTGACAGGCATCACCCTTATGTCTTAGTCTCTCAGGTCAATACCACAAAGATGTTAATTCTTGCTAAGTAAATGTGTAAGTTTAATGGACTCTGAAAATACCAACAGGCTTTGTTTCATGGAATTGCTGAAATGTTCTGACCAGTGTGTGAAACACGGGAGAACCAAGACAAAAAGAGGGGCACTAACCAGACACGAAGGGTCACTAAAGCGCAGGTGACCTCTGGAGCACAGGAAGACATTGACAGGTCTGTTAGGTTTTGCCAACTTGGCATGAACTAGGCTCACCTGGGAAGAGGGAACTTCAGTTGAAGAATTGCCTCCATTAGGCTGGCCCATGGGCAAGCCTGTAGGATATTTTCTCGTTTGATGATTGATGTGGAAGGGCTCAGACTATTGTGGGAGGTGTAACACTTGGGCAGGTGGTCCTGGGGAAGGCAAGCCAGAGAGCAGCACCCCTCTGTGCTCTCTGCTTCCCTTCCTGCTCTGAGTTCTTGCCTGGGCTCCTTGTGTTATGAACTATAATCTGTAAAGTAAAACAAGCCCTTTGCTCTCCAAGTCGGTTTTGGTCAGTGTTTTATCACAGCAACAGAAAGCGGACTATGACAATGAGCAAATGGATAGACCTGGGTGGTCTGTAGAGTGGTATAATGTGAACTTTTGGATTTGGGTCTTTGTGTTATGGTTATGGGTTATGGGTGAAGAGCATGTGGGACCTTTATTACCTTCATCACTGTTTTGTGAGTCTGAACTCTAAAAGAAAAAGTTAAAGCCAAAGAGTAGATCCCCTTAGGCCTTACCCCAGCGATTCTGAGTAAATCTTGTCAACACAGGATAGTCCTTTACAGCCTCCCTAGAAGTTGCCAAGATTTAGTCTTGGTGGTCATCCAGACTAGGTTAAGAGATAGTCAGATGAATGAAATGCACCTGTGTGTTTGATGGAAGTGTCTTAAGAGGACTTAAGAGTTGGACAGTGGCTGGGGCTATGATGGGAGGGAATTGCTCCCATTATGGGTTGTTCTGGGCAATGGGTAACCCAGCTGCAAAAAAAGTTCCTGGAAAAAGCATGGTGCATGCACATGCCTGTGGTTTTCTTCTTTCTCTCCTTCCCTCCTCCTTTCCTTTTTTCCACCTTTCTTCCCTTCCTCTATTCCTCCCTCCTTCCATTTTTAAATTTTTTGTTTCTGGTTTTTGAGACAGGGTCTCTCTATATGGGCCTACACTATTTTGGAATTCCCTGTGTAGGCAGCTGGCTTTGAACAGAGATACACTTGCTTCTGCCTCCCGAGTGCTGGGATTAAAGGAGTGAGTCAAAGGCATGAGTCACAGCAGCCAGACTGAAGCACCCATCTTTCCGAGTGCATTCTATCCTCTGCTGACTTCACACGCTGCTTTCCGGCTCTTTCAGCATGGGCTCAATACACCAGGGACAGTTCAGAACTGTTCTAGGCTATTCTAACACCCTGACTGGGACTTGAACTGACCATGTTCTTTGCTTCTTGAGTGGAGCACTGTTGACTACCTATTTCCTGCCATGTAAGTCAACTAATAAGTTCCTGTGCATGTTCTATCTCCCTCTAGAGAACCCTGCAAGGGTGAGCAATTTTGTAACATTCTGTGTTAAGATGCACATTCATGTTTATTTTGAAAACCCAAAATGACCCTAGGAATCAAACACCCTCTTGACTGAACCAACTCTTTATATCAATTCACTTTCAGCCACACTTGAAATAAATTTTAATAGTTTTGGGTCATAGTTATTGTGACCAGTGTTGTGGGGTGAAAAGTTAAGACAGTTCTTGTATCTAAAGAGTCTGTGGTTATGCTTCACTGAGAAGCATGCATCCTGGAAAATAACTCTAATAAAGGGAAGAGAATGGTCATGTCGCAATAGGGAGGGACCTGTCCTGAGCCACCAGAGGGCTGAATGAGCAGTTGGTTTGTTGGAATGTTCAGGGAGTGAAAAATCTAAGAGGCAGTTAGAAGGTGGCTGTGAGCAGAGAGGGTCACGGTTGGCAAGAAGACAGTTGGAGAGAGACAGGTCAAGGGGTAGACACTGGTTTCATGAGCAGAAAAGGGGAACTGCTCAAGGATGCTAGTGTGGGAGAGACCTAAGTCCTGTGTCTGCCAGACTTGGTAAGAGACACTGGGAATATTCCTGTCCCACAGGATCCTGCCTAGGGCAGGCCACTTAAGGCTCCTATGAACTGGGGCAGCACAGGCATGGTGAAATGGAATTAGGACCTCAATGGAGGGCTTAGGGAAAAGCTGCAGCTCATGAAGTTGGGGCTGCTTACCTTCAAGGGGATATAGGTGTGCATGTGGCTATAGCCCACTGATGGTCAAAGAAGAAGACTCAAACAGTTAAGATTTGCCCCACAACTATGAGGATAAATTATGGAGGGTTAAAGTGTACCCTGAGAGTCACAGTTCTGGGTAATCTCATGTTGCAGGCTGTAGGAGAAGAGATATGCTTTAGCTGGCATCTGGTTCAAGTACCTTTGTCCTCAAATGCAAGTTCTGTGCTTGTGAGCTTCCCTTCCTTCCTTCCTTCCTTCCTTCCTTCCTTCCTTCCTTCCTTCCTTCCTTCCATTCCCCCTCCCCCTGCTTTTCTGCTTTTCTTCCTTCCTTTTTTCTTTCTTTTTTTTTTTTTTTGAGACAAAGTCTCATATAGCTCTTGCTGCCCCTGACTCTCTATGTGGCCAATAAGAATACTGACCTTCGGATCCCCCTTCTACCTCCCTAGTGCCCTAGAGGGTTGGCTTTTGTTTCTTACCTCTAAAGTGGGAAAACACTACCATCAAAACCTCACCACAGGTGAGATGGGCTCCTGTGTCTGGGGCTGTGGTATAGAAAAGGCACTCAACCCATGTTATCATTAACAAGGGACAAGAAGAAACAGAAGGGGCACCTTAAGGGGCCACAGAAAAACGATGTCGAAAAGTCACAGAAGCCCTGTCTGGGAAGAGAAGGGTTCGAGAAGAGAGGAGTCACCATGGCTTTGTGCATCTGCTGAATGCCAGGTATGTAGCAATCACAGTCACAGTTCTTACTATATCCTTAGGAGGATTTTCTGTCACCATCCCTACTCCACCATGTCACAGACCTGAGGTCCACAGAGGGTTGCTTGGTTTCCTTTTCTAATCTGATTGCAGGTGATCCTTGACCTTAAGGCTGATTTCCCTCTAGATGGTCATTTTCAGGGTGGGCCCCTTTCAGAGGCTAAAGCTGGTGATACTGTAGCCAAAAGCTCTCAGGGTGAGGGTGCCTATATCACCTTCTGCCACTGCACAGCATCCAATAAAGGACAAAACCACCCCGGGGGTATTCAAAGGCCCAGACTCCCCCATCTCCAAACCAAATATTTTCTATGGTCCCCAAGGCCTCTAAGAAGCCTAGAGTGTGAGTCGGCTTTCTGACTGCTCTAAGCCTGCATCCCTTCTGAAACTTCAGCTCTCACTTCTGCCAGGTCCTTAGTCTGGTACATTGGTCACACTGATTCCTTTTATGCCTTTAGCTCTTAATACCACCCACCCACCCTGTCGTTTGGCTCTCTGTTCCTGCCACTAAAATCTAACCCACATGCTCAGATCCAGCCTGCTGTGACAGTCTTCCACAGTCAAGCACACTCCACCTTGCTTCCGAGGCAGCTTCTCTCACTGACTCTCCAGCTCACTGACTGGGATTCCTCAGTTATAGGGTTGCAGGCACGCTCCACCATGCCCAGGAGTTTTGCACGTGCACTGGGGATCCGAACACAGGTGCTCTTTTATTTTACCCACTGAGCCAGCTCCCCAGCCTGAAAGCTTGCACTTGTAGCTGGTTCCCAGTGATCCAGGCTTGGAGCTGCAGAGGTCCAGCTCTGGGCTCCTAGCCCTAGCTGAGTACTAGAATGGCCTGGCAAGGGGCTGTCCCCACTCACCTCCTCAGCACTGGAGGGACGGGTCTAGAAAGGGGAGGCATGGCGGTTGGGGTGGGGGACAAAGGGGGCTGAGCCTGCCCCTCCTCCCAGAAATGCACTGCCGTCTTCATCTTCATTTTCATCTGCCTCTATTTTCTCTTGGAAGCTGGGGGCCAGGCACAACCTCTCTTAGATTTCCTTGACATTTGTTTTTCTATTCCAGCTCAATATACTCTGCTAGTCTGTCTTGTCAAATCTATGCTGTCATAGGGTTTGTTTGGTTTTTGTTTGTTTGTTTGTTTGTTTTGGTCTTTGCTTTCAGACACCATCATTCCTGGTCCCCACAGTGCCATCCTAGTGGCAGGCACGCTTAGGGATGTGGTCAGAGGAATACAGTATGATTTGTGCATCCCCAGGGCTCCCGGGGCTTCAGAAGAGATGATCTAAAGTGGAAGGCCACTCCCTCAGATGCCTCATTCCTGGAACCCATCCTACAGCTCTCTGAGGAAGCTCACGAGTCTTGTATCCAAGATTTGATGTATTCAGTAGCTAGCCAGCAGAGGGCACCCTGGTATCAGCCAGAGCTTGTCTGGTTTCTAATCCTCTCCCACTTGATAGGAATTGCTAGCTGTGGTAGCAGCATGCTCTCTGGGGATAACTGCAGCACTGAGCCGATTCCTCTCAGGGTGGAAGTGCAGTGGGATCCGAACAGCGTGCTGTCTGTGGGATATGGTAGAAGGGTCTACAGAAACAGGAGGACACAGGTCTAGTCACTGCCTCATCCTCCAACTGGCTGTGTGATCTTGGTACTCACCACTTAGGCTATGTGCCCACCACCATCTGGTGGGGCTCATCCTTCCCAGCCTGTTGTATGATACAGCACGACTGATTCCAAACCATCCTGAGCTAAGGATCTTTAGGTTAGCAAGGGCCCTGGACCCCTGCTTTGAGAGCTTCCATCACCCATAAATGATTAGATTATGTGAACACAACCTCCTCCCATTGTAGAGGGAGGCCTTGAGGTGGGCATTTTCCAGCCCCTTTCCAAAGTCACCAGTGTTCAGCAACAGGGATAAAACAGCTGTCCAGGAGATATTGCTGCCTTCCCAGAAATTCCCCTCAAGACCACCCAGATAAGGACAGGGGTGCAGTGCCTTTTAAGTATCAAAATGCACCAGACAGCAAGCTCTGTTGGCTCTGGTTACATGACAGTCCCCTGACAATCAGTAAGAGACGCATGGAGAAGGGCTGCACATCAGACAGGGACAGGGCTTGGTGACGGTAAAGTGCTACAAGTGCTGGAAGGCGGAAAGCTTAGCTTCACATTTAACTCCTCTTAAATGTGGGGCTGCAGGCTGGAGAGACAGCTCATAGGTGAAGAGCGTTGACCACCAAGAGTACTCAGGTTTGATCGTCAGCACCCACGGAGTAACTCGCAAGCATCTATAACACCAGTTCCAGTGAGTCTGACTTCTTCAGCCTTGGTGGGCACTGCACATGCGGTGCATAGACATACTTGCATCTAACACACACATAAATCAATATAAAACCTATTTGTTTATTTTCTTAAAATTATACTTACCAACTGATCGATTGGTGTGTTGTGTGTGTGTGTGTGTGTGTGTGTGTGTGTGTGTGTGTGTGTAGACTGGTGTGGAGGTCACAGCACAACCTGTCAGAAGTTAGTCTTTATCCACAGTGGAAAACGTCTTAGGGATCAGACTCAGATCCTCAGGTCTGACAGCAAACACCTTTACTGGTTGAGTCACCTTCCCTGTCTCTAAATCAAATTTTAAAAAGTGTATCTGACAAGTATGTTCCATATGGTAAGTCTTGTTATTTTTAAAAATTTACGTGTGTGTGTGTGTGTGTGTGTGTGTGTGTGTGTGTGTGTGTGTGTGTGTTTGGGATGGGGAGATGAGCATGCTAGTGTATATGGTATACATGTGGAGGCCAGAGGACAAGTTGTAGGAGTCAGTTGTCTTCAGCTACCATACAGGGTCCCAGAACTGAAGTCATGTTGTCGGGCTCAACAGCAAGCACCTTGACCCACTGAGTCACCTTGCCAGCCCAGTTGTTTTCTGAAACAGACAATGGACTTGAATATACCACCAGCCTATAGAAACATGATTCTGAACACAGCTTAGATAAATGCAGTTCCTTGACTGTCCCCGGCTTCCTGTAGATGAAAAGGTGGTATGTTGAATGGGTGGGTCTCAATGGTAATGACACTGAAGGAATGACCATGAGGATGTAAGGACAAGGCACAGCCCTTTAGGTTGGGTTTCTCAAGCTCAGGACCAATTCCTGACATTGTAAGATTTGTTCTTGCAAGGTCTGTAGCCTGCCTAGTGTAGAGTAGAGCCTCCTGCTATGAAACAAAGCAGAGAGAGGCCAAGGGACCCCAGGAGCAGTTTGACTAAAGCAAAATAAGGAAACCTTGGGACTGACAATTGCTTTCCTTTCATTGTTTCTAGATAATATCGGATTTCTGGCATCGAGGGAGCACGGAATGAGGCCTGGTGGCCTCTGTGCAGGCAAGTCAGGGGTAATAAATGAATCTTGGAGTTGGCTTTCTGTGTCACAAATCAGCCATTGGCCCTGATGTCACAAATCAGCCATTGGCCCTGATGCCACAAATCAGCCATTGACACTGTTTGCTGTGTCTGCCGGAAAGAGAAGGTGGAAGTGAGAAGCTGATGGTGTTCAAGGCACATACAGGTAGCAGTGAACTGGCAAGAGCTGAACCTGAAGATGTCTGCACCTGCGGAAACCAGGGTAGGGATGCGTTTCTGCTGGGCCTCAAAGATTAGTGCCTGGAACCCACCTCCATGGCAACCTCCATGGTGTGCCTCTCTGCTCATCTACCTGAACAAGAGTGCTTGATTGACTTCTTAGGCTCATACTTCATCTGTGTGAGACAGATGGAGAGCTGGGCGGAGTCAGAGTGCCTGGGTTCCTACTCCAGGGTTCACAAATAAGCTCCAATTTTGGTGTTCCTGGGGAGACCTTTCTGTGGCCTTGCCACTAACCAGCTGTGTCATCTTGGAAGTGTTGTCTAAACCTCTGTACCCCAGGCCTCTTTTCTGTCATATGATGATAATGGTCCCGATTGAATACCTGGGAGGTTTAAATGAAGTCATGAGTAGAAATGGTTCACTTGAACCAGGCTTCCTTTTAGCTAAGGATGGTCTTTTAAAAAGTTGGACTACTTGGAAAGAAAATAGTACTTGACCTTGATAGCTGAGCTTTTGGTAATTGCAGGGGCTCATGAATGGACACAGGGGCTGATGAACCCCATCCCGGGCAAGCTCCAGGGATCTTCCTGTCTTGTGCCTGCATTTCTAGAGTCTATACTGTTTGCTCCTGGCAGCAGAGCTTAGTGGGGCTTCTCAGAGAGGCCCTGGCCCCTGCTGGATGCCTCAGGTGGGCGTGGGCTTCAAGTGACTGCGTTTAGGGCAGACCTCCTCAGTCTCGGCACTGTTGACAGTGGAACTGAATCATCTGTGTGTGTGTTGCGGGGTGGGGGGCAGCTGTCCTGTGCATTGTAGGATGATTGGCAGTATCCAGGCTCCACCCATTAGATGTCAGTAGCACCTTCCATCCCATCTTATCCCAGTTTTAACAATAGAAACCATCTTTGGACCTTGCTGAATGTCCCCTGGGAAGGGAGGAGAGTCACCCAGGTGGAGAACCACTGCACGTCTGTGTTCCCTTTGGGGTAAACCTCTGTAATTAGTTATAGCCTGTTGTGTTGTTTGTTGAGATTTATTAATTTTGCTGATTCTAAACTATGTACACTGACTGGAGGAGCCCGTTAGTCCTGGGAAAGGGTATTTTCTAAGTTTAAGGACTGTAGACTTTCCACATCACATCCCCATTTGAAACAAGTGATTGGGTCCCCGGTCTGGGCTGGGCAGCGGATCACCTGCTGCTCAGTTCTCGTAGGTCCTGTTATTTAGACCTAAAGGTTTGGAAGGCTATGGAGCCACTTAACTGTTTTGGGTCCTTTCCTCTTGGGTAGAATATGAGTCATGGTCAAGCGGTGAGTATTGTATGGGGAACAGGGATTTGACCCTCGTGTATTGTGAGTATAGTTTTATTTAACTACAAACCTGAGAGCAGGTGGTTTCTCCTTCAAGGATACTGGAACAAATAGTGCACTCCTTTGACAGGTTAGGTGGGGGGTCGTCATGGAGGCATCTGGAATCTTCATTACCTAGGAAGTCTTCCGAAATGCTGTGAGGCCACATCCTGCTCTTTTGACTGATGACAGCCTTCGTTGTTTCTGATGGTTGACCTCTTATTTGGCCTGCATGGGAAATCAGACTTGGCCCCACGTTTTGTTAGATGTTTTAGATTCTGGCTCTAAGAGTCCAGGTAAGGTGCTGAGGACCTGAGGAAGCTTAGAGTCAGGCTGGCCCCTGCTTTGGGGTCATTTCTGTCATTTCAGGAATGGGGTGTTCCTCTTTGATGTGTTTATGCAATGGCCCTTTTGCTCATTCCCGTATAAAGAAAGCCTTCCAGGCAAGCACAGATCAGAGATCAGCAAAGGCATCAGGTATGGACAAGGTAGAGAGTGTTCCCTTAGCAGGCAACCCTTCCACAGGGCTGAGATTCCCAGTGTGGGGCGAGGGGCCAAAACAGTCCGACTCATTGTTACTTGGAGAAATCAAAAATTTGAAGGCTGTTTCTAGAAAGACTTCCCAAGCCTCAGACTATGACATTTATACACCTTTTGGATAAATAGAAGGTCTAGTTTAGGGAAGTGTGGGTTATGTTTTTTCAAGGAGATATAAGGGGAACAAACAATGGATGGAGTTGAGAAAGACAAAAGAAACTCTGCTGGCTGGAGTGTGGCCTCCCTGATGGGGTGGGCGACCTATAGCTTTTCAGAAGAGATAGGTTCCTGTATCAGCAGGAGATAGGTGGCTTGAACTAGGTGGGGGATGTGTGCGTGCTGGAAGCGTCCAGGGGCCTTAGGATATGGTGTTGGGGGCTTCTGGCCTAAATGGGACTCCTCAGAGAAGAAGCAGCCCTATGTGGAGGCTGGTTCTGTCTGTGCCTAGGTGCTGCCCTGCTCTGGAGGTCAGGAGGACTCTGTGGTGGTGGGTGCTGTCTCTAGCGCATCTCTACTGATTGCTGCTGCTCTGAGCTGGTTGGAGAGTATGGGTTAGTGGCAGCCCACCCCCCACCCCCAACCCCTCCATATGTTTATAGGAAAGTGTGCTTTGGCCTGGCACATCGCCCCTTCTGCTCAGGAAGCACTCTTAGTGCCTAGGGCTACGAAGAAGCTTCTGGGCATCCTGTGTCTTTGGGTTTTTTATCCAGGTCTTTGATTTGGCATTGGTCCGTGCTCACCTCCTCAAGCAGCTTCTTCTCTTTCTCCTTCCTGACCAGCCGCCTGTCCACCAACAGGCCCTGCTCTAGCAGCCCCCAGAGAAGGCTCTGCATGCCTTTTGCCTTCCTTTTCTAGGGGTGGAGGGAATTTTGCGGCCTCTTGTCCTGGTCTTCCAGGTGACTCACCTCTCCCAACCCCAACCCTCAACTAGAACCCGAGCTGGAAGACAGGCTCTTTCTCAAACCACTCTCATTCTTCCTGACTTTGTTGGTGTGGCAGAGCCATGGCTTGCCGGTGCTAGCCTTGGCAGCTTGTGGGAGGTTCCTTCCTTGCTGGTCTTCTAGTGTGATTTTGGCATCTTCTTTTTCTTTTGGCAGGTAGAGAGCACTGTATGTCCACAAACATAGCCAGCAATATTTTGTCTTGGGAATCATGCTCCAACTTGTCTGAATTTCTGTGTTGTCACCATAGTATTCAGCAGCAGATGCTAAGGGTGGGTGTTTTACATGGGGCTTGGGTGGCAGGAGACATACATGTAAGTTAAGTAGAACCAGGAAGTTGAGGCATTTGTGTAACTTCTAGCTCAGGGACGCCCTGGGGTGAGGCTAATGTTGCAGAACTTGTGGCATCAAATCTTTGGGATAGTTTCTTCCCTCCCTCCCTTCCCCTCTCCCTCTGGTCCCTCTCTCCCTTCCTTCCTCCTCCTCCTCTCCCTCCCTCTCTCTGTCTCTGCCTGTAGCTTTTCAGCTCCTTCCCAATGAACTGGTTTCACCTCTGCCTTTAATGAACCCTCCCATCATCTGCGGGGTAGGACTTCAGTGACTCAGGAAACCAGAGGCTGAGAGAAGTCACTACAAAGAGATCCCTCAGCGCTACACACCCTCTTGCCTTTCTAATAACAGCAAGTCCCTCCTGGCACCTACTGTGCCCCCACGATGCCCGTCTTGAGCTCCCAAGTCTCCCGGTCCCCTACACCCCAGGGAACAGAGTGTGTGCATGGTTCTTTATGATCTAGAGACTGGTTTTGTGCTCAGGAAGGATTCTTCCAGACTTAACTATGGTTTTTAAAATGACTTTTTTTTGGAAATCGTTCTGTTCCTTAACCTCCAACTTCATTTTGCATTTTGTGCTCTGGCCATTTGTAGCAATCTCAGAAGAAAGATGCTGAGATTTTGTGTGCTTTCCCTAGCACCCTCCGAGGCAGCATGTCCCCTCTTCATGGTAAGTTGTTGGCACAGGCACCATTAGCCTGCTCTGCCTTGGGCTGCTTGTTGAGGGCTCCTTTTTCCCTCTATAGTTAAGAGGAATTGGCTTGAAGGGACTGCCTGTGTGCTATTGTGGTCACATGTGGCCTTGGCTTTGGCTTAGCACTCTGTTCTTGCCATCTTAAAGTTCTTAATGACCTTCGAGATAATTTGCTTTTAGCAGTGGACTCTACAAATGAGTCCCATGGTTCTGAAGAAGGGCCATGTCAGAGAAGAAGTGTGTTGCTGACAAAGTGGGGGTGTGTCCACATAAGGTTCCTTAAGGGTGGGGAGGGGAAGGGCAGCCAAAGGCTGGGAGTAAGAGACAAGGAAAAGGGCTGGAAGACTCAAAGGCTTTCTAAACAGGAGGAGCAAGAGGAGAATCTGGGAATTTTTGTGTGGAATTCAGGAAAAGAGAAACCCCATTAGGATGATCTGTCTCCTGTGAGGCAGCTCTGCATAGCACCCGCCTCACAGGCCTTTGCCTGGCAGAAGGTGATGCTGTAGAAATGCTCCACAGGGAACAGCTGCCCAATAGTGACCACCTCTACCTTCACCATCACTCTGAGTGATGGCACTCTGACAAACAATGGGTTTCCAGTTAGTGACTCTTGGGAAGCAGAAACCAGAAGGCTAGGTGATAACACAGAGCCTTCGATGACTTGAGGAAAGTAGGCCAGAGGTTAATATCAGAAGTCACTCCTCAAGAGCCATCATCATTTTTGGTTGTTGATGTTGTCGTTGAGACATGGTCTCTCGTTGGCTTAGAGCTCATCTCTCAGGTGATGTTGGCTGGTGAGTGAGCCCCAGAGGTCCACCTGTCACTGCTTTCCCAGGATGAGATGGATTTCAAGACTGTGCCTCTATGCTTGGCCTTTTTATGTGAGTTCTAGGGATCAAACTCAGGTCCTCATGCTTGTCATACAAACCCTTTATTCATCGAGCCATCTTCCCAGTCCAGTCGTACATGTCAAAGAGCAGTCACCTGTAAACTTTTGACCCCTGACTCTGGATTCTTTGTGTCTCTGCCAAGTCTCAGTTTCCTCTGTGTCCTTTGTCAACAAGACAGGTTGTTTTGGACTTCTCACTTTGGGTGGATTTGTTGGAGAAAATCCTTCAGGAAGAAGCATCTTCAGGAAGGTGATGATGCCAGAGATCCAGGAGCAAGAAGTCTTTGGTGTCACTGTTGTCATGGTCACCTGCAGCTACAGCAGCATCAGGTGCTGATAGTAGTTTCCTTTAGGCAAGGCCATGTGAACTCTAGTGCAGAGGGCTGGTTTCATAGCTTGTGTGCTTGCTGCAGTTCCTAGCAGCCCATTTTCAGTGGTTTAAGTAGGACTTCCTCTTTGTCTTGTTTGTTTTCAATGTGGTTTCTCAGTGCTATGGCTTCCTCCCTCATGGAAGGCTATACACTGTAGAGCTAATCAATTGTGGCTTTTGTTAATGCTCTAACAAAGAGCCTTGCTTGTGTATAGGCACTTTTAATACTTAGGTGGTGTTCTGTGTCCCTATTCTTATTCAACATTATGTTTTTAGATGTGACTGTCATTCCATGCACTTAAAACTTACTGAAATGACTCAAAGATCTTTTGTTTATGTGGGTTAAAACTGTTGATATTCACTATGCTAGAACTTAAACCAGAGTTGCTTAAAATACTTATGGACTCATTTGAAAAGAGCAATGATGAACATGTGTGTTAACGCATTCTAGCATTGTTGGGAAAATAGTTTTGCCTTGTAGGCTCCCTTTTCTAGATAAATGACCATTTGTTCTGCAGTATGGAAGGGCCCAATGAACAATGAAAACTCATAAAGTGAGTTTGGCTCTCATGGTTTTATAATTCAAGAGCTGGAAAGAAGCTATGGAGTATCAAATTTTAGCAAAATCTGCTTGGGGTTGATGGGTTTGAACCCCTAGCTCCTGAGTCACACCATTGCTTGTGTTTAAAAGGTCATTCTGGTTAGCAAATGTTGTGTCCCTCACCAGAATACTTCCTGGTGTTTTGTGTGGGATTTGTAGTGTCCCATACAAGACCCCTCAATTATAAATGACTTACATTCATTTTACTATTTATTTTGTGACAAGTACTATACAGGCTATTATAAAAAACCTGAGATACTCTTTGCCTTATTAAAGAGTGCAGGTCTATGTTTTTTTTAGCACATTATTGAGGTGTGTAAATATCACTGCTACCTTACCTCTTGTTTTAATTCTAGAACATTTTTCCAAAGTGAGATTTCATAGTCTTTCTACCCAAGGATACTCCTAATGTTTTTTGTCTGTATGGATTTGCCTATTCTAGCTATTTCATATAAATATGATTTTATTCAGTATGTATGGCCCCCTACGGTTGGTTTCCTTCACATTGCATCATGATTCAGAAGTTCGCCTGTTTCATTGCCTGTTGCCGTGTTTTGTGCTATTTGTGATTGATTGCACCCACCCTAGGGAAGTGTGTGGTGTTTTGTCTCTGTTCACCGGTAGGTGGCAATTCAAATTGCTTTCACTTTGGGACCATGACCAACGATGCTGTGCACATTTGTTGTATCAGTTTTTTTGTGGAGCATGTCTTTAACGCTCTTGGGCCTGTTTACATTTTTGTTGTTGTTGTTGTGTTTTTTGTTTGTTTGTTGTTTGAATGCCATCAATTTCATGGATAAGCACAGCTTACTTCCCAGCACCTGTGGCCATGGACTAGCCCCTGTCTTTGCTGTGACAGTATTCAGCTCTTGCCATCCCAAATTAGACAGGGAGAATGAAAGAAACTAGTTCTTGGGACATCTTTGGAACCTACAGTGAGTGGCCTTGGAGATTTCCCAGGGAGGGGTGGGGCTTAGAAAGGCCAAGAGCTTGTTCTTTTATTGTAAGATCTGTACAAGGAGAGTTGCCAGATCCAAAGAGATGTCCACTTGTACGGACAAAATGGTGGTAAGAAATCTGTTTAGATCTTGTCCTTTTGCCAGGAAGTCCCTGGCGATGTGTCAAGGTCCTCCCTTGTCTATCACTCCCTTTCTGATATGGTTGGTTACTGTAAGAACCTCACCAGAGCTGTGAGGTCTCTACTTGCAGGTGGCTCTGCTCTGTAGCTTGTGTCTTTCATGAGAGAAGATGTCAAACCTCCTGGCAGATGACTATGCAAGGTTCCTCAGACCGACATAGGCAGCTGCCATATCAAGTTGGTATCCCATGACCTCTCTTGATCCAGAAGCAGGTTGCTTGCCATAAGCAGACATGGTCCATGATACAGTGGGATGAGAAGTAATTGTATAGGACTGTGTGAAGTAACAGGAGAATGCCAGTGTGATCTTTTATTTAAACTATTGTTAATGTTCTATTTATTCCTAGGCTACCTCAGGGAAGCCCCCCCCCCATTGAGTCCTCTGTAAAACCCAGCAATTAAATAGACTCTGCTGTTGTAAACTGAAATAAAACATTTGAAAGTGATCACCGTTTTCCATGGGTGTACATGGGTATGTCTCACTGTGGTTTTAATTTTGCTTTTCCCCAGTGTCTAATGGTGTCAATTATCTATTATTGCCAGTCACTCACACATACTCTTCAGTGAAATGTCAGGGCATGCTATTTTGAAGGGCCCTGTGCGTCATTTCTTGCAAATCCCTGTTCTATAGATGGGGATGGGAACCTGAGGTTCAGGAGAGAAAGTCTGGCCAGAGGATGGTACTCTTAGCATGGAAACAAAGAGTGGATGTGAGGGGGACTTGGCACACTAAGTCAGGCCTAGCATTCTCCTGCTCTTGCCACAGGATGGGTGTGTGCAGTTCAGGTCCAATCCACGGAAAGACACAAGTGTGCCCTTGGGGCGTGCCTAGTTCAGAGGAACCACATACCCTAAGCAGGAGGGCTGTGGATTGGATGAGGCTTCCTGTGTTTCCCCAAGGTTCATGTCCAAGGAGGTTGCTCCCAAGTGTGGTGTTATTGTGGTGCTGGAGCTGCGGCCTTCTCTGAGGGCATCATTTACTGCCCACAGGATAGATTCATGTTGGCCTTTTGGAATATGTTCCTTTTTGTTTTTACTATGTCATTATAAAGTGAACATGCCCACCCTGTGCTTGGGTCCTGTGTGCTGCCATTTCATTTTCCCTTTCTCTGCCACATCCAAGAAGTTGTCATCAGGGCATTGGCACGTTGCTGCTTTTTTAAAAAGTTTAAAATTGTTTAAATTTATTTCTTATGTGTGAGTGTTTTGCCGGCACATACACGTGCACTGAAGGCACACCCAAAGACTGTGGAAGCCAGAAGGCGGCTTCAGATCCCCTGGCATTGGAGTTATATATGATTGTAAGCTGCTGTGTGGGGTGGTAGGAATCAAAGCCAGGTCTTCTGTAAGAGCAATTAATTAGTGCTGTTAACCACTGAGCCCTCTCCAGGCTTGGCACCATGCCTTTTGGACCCATCCAGCCACCAGGCTCTCTTTGTAATGTACTCAGCTTTAGGTATTTTGTTCAAGTAATAGAAAATTGACACACTGGAGGAGACGTCTTGTGTGGCACTTTGTCTGAGGGTCAGCGAGGCACAGGTGCTGAACTTGAAACCAACTGGGTCCCTGTGAGCCCTGGGGGCAGCTGCAGGGTACACTGGTGGGGGTTTGTGGTGGCAGGTGTCTGCACACAGGTGTCCCTGGGTGAGGGCAGGGCATCAGGAGTCCCATTGCTCCTAAGGCTCTGGGGGGCGGGGAGAGAGTTCCTGATTTCTCTGGTTTCTAGCTATAGTTCTTTTCAGTTTTCAAAGCCCTCCGTGGCTATGGTAGTCTTCCTCATCCCAGGCCATTCTGGTCCTGACCTCCCCTTTCAGTGTCAAGACCACAGATGTAGGCCCTTCCTTTCCTGTGCCAGTGACCCTGAAATCAGACTGTTGTCTCTGCTCCCCAAGCCCCTCCCACCCCAACCTTAATTGTCCTTGGCCACAGAGTCATGTATTTATCATGAGCATCGACTAGAAGACAGGTGTATTTGCGTGCTCCATCACCCTGACCTTTGCTGAGCCCTAGAGACTTGATTGCTCTAGAGAAGAGAAAGGCAATAGGTAGGGGAGGGAGCCAAGCAGAAAAGAAGAGGTGCCCCTAGGTATGTGAGGTAAGTGGGCAGCCCGATGGCATTTTTATCCTAGCTGGGAGAGCACCAAAATATACGTAAAAGTGTCATAGGCAGAAAGGGTGACAGGAACAGCTGTGGAGATTGTAGCTGTGGCAGGAGAGTCTGATCAGGGTGGGCCTCACCGAGAAGTTAACACTAAAACCAAAAGGAGGGAAGCGAGCCATGCTGCCATCTAGGACAAGTGGGTAAGTGACATCCGTGCACAGTCAGCAGGCCAGCACTGTCATTGGTCAGGTAATTCCCTCAATTCCTTGAGCTGTGGCTTTTAATTACGGTTCTGGACTTGTGCACTGAGTGACTTGAAGCTCCTGGAATGAGACGGGCTGCTTCTGAGCTTGGCCTCGGTGAATGTTAATGTTTCCTGGTTCTCTATTGTCTTACTCCTGCTCCCAGCCCAGTCCTACATTTCTTGATAGTCTCATCTGCTCCGTTGCCTCAGCTGGGGGTCTGTTCCTGTGCTTTTCTTGAGCCCACCACGATCACCACATCATGCCAAGTTGGTGCTTTCCTAACATAACGGTTATGTTCCCAGCAGTTAGGGGGAGGTCACCTTTACTTCCATGCCCCCAGCTTCTTGCAGGGGGGTCTACCTTATCAAAGGTGTTCACCAAGCACCTACAACATGGAAAAAGACCTCTGTCCTGAGAAGTCTAGCCCTTGTGAGCACATGTGGTGGCTAAGGCCTCCCCAAGTTGGATTGTGACTCTACCACTGTGTTACTTCAGTTGACTTACTTCCTAGTTCTGCGCCGCCCCATCTAGAAACATGAAGTAATAGTTACACTGATGTGAGGATTAAAAGCCAGTTCTCCAACTGTTTTACCAGAGAACCATCTGAGCTGGTTGTAACCCTCAAAGCTTCCTGACAGGCGCTTTTAGCCCTCTGTTCTGGGCATAGAATCAGGGTTCAGAGAAGGTGTGCCCTATAGAGCAAAGTTCAACTGTGGGTTATGACCCCATGTCCCGGGGTGTCAGAACTCTAATGGAAGGCTGACTTAAAACATTTGATAATAACGAAATGCTTCTGAACACTCCATGGGCCACAATTCCAAGTTAGATATGTAATCCCAGGTGTTTCTGTCAGCATATACCTGCAGCATTGTGTGTCCCTTCACTGCAGCTGGGGTTATCAGCTATCGGGTGGGCTGGACATGATGACGTACGCCTTTTGAGGAGGTATGGGGGAGGCAGAGGCAGGCAGATCTCTTTGGGTTCGAGGCCAGGTCAACATAGTGAGTTCCAGGCCAACAAGGGCTACACAGTGAGACCCTGCCTTGAAAGATCAAAATGAAACATATATAGAGCATGTGTTATTTTGTACTGTGAATAATGTCATGCCATGAAACACCAACCAACCCACCTGAAACACCTCTCAGCTCAGACTTGAAATTATTGTGAGTAATGGGTTGCACTGTTTTTATTGCATGAATAAAGATAGCTGCTCTAATAGAAATGTGATAGTTTAGTTATGGAAAACAAAATACGTCTTGATATTTTCCTACGGTCAATTCTCAGCATGTATGTAATTAGTATACCTTTGATTGTATGATGTTAGACAAGCAAGTCCATCTCATTAGTATGCAAATGTCCTTTCTTTTTTAATAATTGACAAAATTGTGTGTATACTAAAGAACTGTTTGAAAATAAACCTTACGTTATTAGTAAATGTTTGATTTGTGTATTTATTGTGTGTATTCAGAGTTTTTATGAAGTTTTTGAGTATGAAGAGAGCTTAAGCAGAACATGTTTAAAAAGCTTTCTTCTAGGGGACTTCATGAAATGTGTGCTGTCATGTTCTGTCCCCTGTGCAGTTTTCCTGATTGGATACTCCTTTTCTACATTCTCCTTGTGTTCAACTAGGAAGTATTTCTAGCCAGCGTACCCTCAACATGTCAAGAGGCCCTGCCTACGTACATGGCTCTGAGTTAGATCCCATAACGACAGCCACTTGCTGTTAAGACTGCCTTCCCCAAGTAGCATGGTCATTTCAGGGCACAGGACTCAGGCTACATTAAGACCTCCCAGATGGCCAGTGATGGTTGGTTTTTATTAATTTGTCATAAACCAGAATCATCTGTGGAGACAGACTCTCAATGGAGGAATTACCTCTATCAAGTTGGCCTGTAGACTTGCCTGTGGGACATTTTATTTCTTTATTTACCTATCTATTTGTCTGTCTGTCTGTCTATCCATTTATTTATTTATTTGGAGACAGGGTTTCTCTGTGCAACTGAGAGACGTGTCTGTCCTGGAACTCACTCTGTAGACCAGGCTGGCCTCGAACTCACAGAGATCCGCCTGTCCCTGCTGGGATTAAAGTGTGCCACCACCACCCGGCCATAAGTCGTTTTGTTAATTAATCAGGTGGGCCCAGTCCACTGTGGGCAGTGCCACACCTGGGGAGGTTCTAGTCCTGGATCTACAAGAAAGCAGAGGGAGCAAACTGTGAGGGGCAAGCCAGAAGTCAACTCTCCTCCATGGCTTCCTGCCTCCAGATTCCTGCCTCAAGTTTCTGCCCGACTCCCCTCAGGAATGAGCTGGAGCTGTAAGTGAAATAAACACTTTCCTCCCACGTTGCTTTTGATACATATATTATCACAACAACAGAAAGCAAACTGGGACAGGTCCGATTTTTTGATTGCTCTGAAGAGCAACACTGGCCTTAAGGCTATAAGGAAAATGCTTTTTTTTTTTTTTTTTTTTTTTTTTTTTGTCATATCAGTGTGCTGTGGACATGACAAAATGCCTGAGAAAAACAGGGGGAAAGTCTTTTTTGGACCACAGTTTCATAGATTTTAGTCCATGACCAGTTGGCCCCTTTCCTGTGGGTTTGTCTCATGGCTGAGCATCATGACAGTGTGTGTGGAGCAAAGCCACTTGCCTCATGGAAGAAACCAGAGACAAATAGAAACCTAGAAACCTACATCTAGAAACCTACTTCCTCCACTCAGGTCCCACCTTCCCCAGTTCCCACCACCTTCCAATAGACCAACTAAGAGTGTTGGTGGGCTACTCTATTGATTAGGTTAGCACCCCCATGGACCAATCACTTTCCCAGCACCTACCTCTGAACATTGAACTCAAGTAAAACCTCTTAGCTAAACCCTGCAAATATGTATTGCTACTGTATTTTTAAACCAATGTAACCATAAAATACATTTTATGACAAGGATGACCACTAAACCTTTCCTCTCTGACAACGGAATCTTCCATTCTTCCTTTGGAATTTCCTTTCTCATCCCATCCATTCAGGTTTAATGAGGGTTACAACACCTACTGGCTATGACTGACTGCCCAGAGATTGCATCTGAGAAGGGTCAAACCTTTGACATTTTGAGCTGTAACTAAAGCAAATGTAGTGCCTCCTCCCACTTGGAGCCCATTGGTCCATTCAACAAATGTTTATTGGGCATCTGCTATGTGTTGGCATAGCCTAGACACTGGGGATGTAGCCAGTAGTCAACATGTTTCCGGCTGTATAGAGGACATTAGTCTGAGAAAATCAAGCCATCAGATTAGAGCAGAAACAAGAGACAGGAAGAGGGCTGGCAGCATTTCAATATCCAGTTCAGGTTGTGGAGGGAGAGCTCCCAGATAGATGAGATAGCCTAGCTACTGGTTAGCAATTCTCTTTTATGCCTGAGTTGGAGATGTGAATGTCCACGTTCCACTCAAAGACCCACCTTATACAATGATAACACACATCCTGAGAGGCTGATGCTTCAGGGTTCCTGAATAATTTTATTATTCTTACAAGCACTCCCAAGTTAAGCTTAGGCTAGCACACATACTATCACCTTGATATTGGACTTCTAATCCACTCGTTGGCTCTTGCTCCCATCGTTCAATGTCCTAAGGATACAAGCCCCACCTCAAGGAGCCCCTATTACTTTTTGGAGGCTGTGGACAAGGAAATGAGAGCTTCTTTATAATCCCAGCCCTCGTATCTCAGTAATATCTGAGACATTCCATCATACCTTCCATCCTGGGATTCATCCACTGGTCTTTCAGGGACTCACCCTTCTTAGATTCTTTACACTCACCAGCTAGCCCTGTTCTTTTCCAGCACGTTGGCCATAGGAGACCAAGAGATTCTGTCTCAGACCCCCCTTCTAGAACTTCCTGCATGGTCTTATCTCCCTGATTTCACCTTTGTACAGATGTTTGTTGTTATTTTGTTTTTGTTTTTGTTTTCAGATTTCTATCTCAACCTCAACTCTTTCTAGAACTGTGGAGTCACACAGTCAAGTGCCCATGAATACTTCTCTTTCCCTGAATTTGCTTGACTTCTTTCAAGTCACCCCTTCTTTTGTCTCCACCCTTCCCAGCCTTGCTTTTTGTCCTTGAGGCTGGTGGGTGTGGACTCTACAATAGGTTCCTGGACCCTGGCTTCAGACAATGTGGAGCCCTAAAAGGAGATGGAAGGGAACCAGTAGACTGGGAATATAGTGCTTACTCTAACAGTTAGTTTGGAGGCAGGGGTGTACTGTAGTGGTAGAATGCTTGCTAGCATGGGTGAGACCCTGGATTTGACCCCTTACCCCAGACAGAGTTTAACCTGGGACTGCCTGTAACTTGGACCTGGCTGTGTGCTTGAATCCAGTATGTGGCATGCTCTGTAGAGCTATTACCTCCAGTTCCTGGTTGCTGTTTATTCCTTGTGGCCTGAAGCGCTAGCAGCCAAATCCATTGTTAAGGCCCCTGGTTCTTCACAGTACCCATGATTCCCTTGCATTTTGTCCACCTGTTTGTAAAAGACCTTTGTAACAAATCTCCCTTGAAAGATGAAATTTGAAGGCACCATTTGTTGTCTCTTGGGACCTGGGCTGAATTAGTAATTGTCATTGGAGATGGCCCGGGAAACAACCTGAATATTCTGGGATTGGGTTGATCCATTATTCAAGGAGGGCCGAGGGAAATGGAACATGGATTCTCCATTGCAGTAGGGACAATCACAATTCCCGACAGAATTATCAGCAGTAGTGACAGTGATGATAGGGAGGTAGGGGGAAAAAAGTAGATTTTAAATGGTTGTGGTGCTTGGTTTCTATGGTAACAAAAGGGGATTTAAAGATTTTGGAGTCACCTGAATTCTTTAGAAATCTCCCAGAGGAGAAAGGAGACATTTTTTCAAAGCACAAACACACATTTCAGAACACGGGAAGAATAAGAAGGCATCAAGGATGGTATCAGAGGGCCTTTCATCTCCTAGGGACCAAAGGGCAGAGGTGGCTGAGGTGAAATTTCCCTACTTACAACCACCTTTTTTTTTTTTTTTTTTTTTTTTTTTTAGATTTTAGGGTGTTTTGTTTTTGAGATGGTTTCTCTGTGTAGCCCTGGCAATCTTGGAACTCACTTTGTAGATCAGGCTGGTCCCGAGGTCAGAGATCCACCTGCCTCTGCCCCTGGAGTGATGGAATTAAAGGTGTGTGCCACCACTGCCCAGCTTATTTACTCTTTCTTCAAAACCCAAATGAAATGGCCAGGAAAGCATGTTTTCAGAGGCAGATCTACACCATGTGGAGAGAGCAGTCCCCCTTGACAGATAGGGCAGGAATGTGTGAGCAAACAGAGAGAAGGCAGAGACATTTGAATTCTTTTCTCTGGACTCTCTTCCCGTTAACTCCCACAGGCAGCCTTTCCCCATCCCATTTCCCATCCCACTTGTGAGAATCAGCCCTCAGCATTAGTCCCAGTTACTGCACACTTATGGTTCCTCCATGCCCCACACACACTTGATAAATCTTTCCCCTGTAAACCAAAAGTCCTCTGCAAATTCCCCTAATGCAAACGTGTCACCGTTTTCTGTCCCTATCCTGGTGGAGTCACAGGAGGCTAGGCAGCACTTTCTAAATCCACAGTCTAAATCCAAAATCCTCTCCTTGTCTCATCAAGCCCACCCTCCTCCCAGACTCAACTCTGTGATAGGCTCTCAGCTACTCGAGCCAACAGGCTTACATTCAGTATAAATGTGTCTTTCTTCTAGCCCCTACCTAGAAAGTACTTTTGATCCTACGTTATACAGTGCCAGCAGCTGATTTAAAGATTCACTTTGTTTTGAATTATGTGTATTTGTATGTGTCTATATGTGGATATGTGCACATGAATGCAAGTGCTGGTGAAGGCTGGACCACAGATCAAGATCCCCTGGAGCTAGAGTTGCAAGAGGTTGTGAGCCACCAGATGTGAGTGCTGGGGCTGACTTGGGTCTCCAGCAAGAGCAGTACATACTCTTAACCCTCGAGTCATCCTTCTGGTCCCAGGAGGCTGATAGTTAATATAACTTCTGGCATTTTGTAAATCACCAGCTTTTCCCAGCTGTCCCAGAGCCTCATCTTTCTACCTAATCTCTGCTTACCCTTGACCTCCTATTGCTACCATCTACACTGGTTACCAGGGTATTCTTCAAATAAATTGCCACCTCTCTGCTCTTACCTATTTGTTGTCTTCCCTGAACATTTCCAGTGAAATTCAAAGCACCTTTTATCATGGCTTCCAAGATACCCCATGACTTGGCTTCATGTGTTTTCCACATTGTGGTCTACTATCCACATGTTTTCTTTCTCTAGGTCCCCTCTTTCCTCTCACCAACATAGCAACCTTTCTGCACGTGCCAAAGAACTCCTGGACCTCGGTGCCTTTGCATTTGCTGCTTCCTAGGCACAGCTCAACCTCTCTCCTAGCCTGAGGTTCACCCTCGTGTTGTTTAGGAGTCTGCTTAATATTCCCCTTTGTCAGAAATCTCAGAGAGCACCCCTCCATTTCTATGCTTACCTTTTCTTTAAAACCCTTAAGGGTCCTATAATTCTTTATTATATTATTCCCATCTATTCTGTCTTTGAATATAGACACCATAAAGAGACTCAATAAATGTGTGTTGAATTAAGACAATGGAGAAAATACACAATGTCTGTTCCAACCCAGACATTGGGATGGCAGCCAGGGTTTTCCAGAGGAAGTGGTGGTGCCAATGCCAATGGGTCACACATTCAAGGGCACTGGAGCATCCCAAAGGAATTCCCACTGTGGGGTCATCTGAGTGGTCAGAGCCATGCTTTTCCAGTTATCAGACATTTATCAGACCCGCATCTTTGTCTTCTCACTGTCTCTCCATGGTTGAAAGAACTTGTCAGGAGAATAGATTGTTAGCATTTTCTTCAAAGAACCATAATGGGTCTTCACATTATAGAGTTACTTTTGGTGATGTGGCTTCCTCTAGAAACACATCCCCATCTTGGCCTTGAGTGCCATAGGATGCAACTAACTGCAGCTTACTGTGGAATGTTCTGAGTACCATTCTCCTCCCTGTCACTTCCTAAATAGAGTTGAAGCCTCTGGGTCCTTTGCTTTTCCCCTAGGAGGGGGTTTCTGTTGATCTCCGTGTTAGAAGCTAAAGAAGTTGGGAGTTAGTTATCTGGAGGAAATTAAGTGTTAGAAAGCATTCTAGTCCATTTTCTGTTGCTATAACTCAATGCCATAAACTAGGTATTTTGTAAAGAGAAAAGGTCTATTTAACTCATTATTAATGAGTTATCTTGAAGCATCTGGTGAGGATTTTCTTACGGTATAACACAGTGGAGGACGCCAAAAGGCAAGGCACAACAAGAATGCCCCTTAGGCCTCCCTTGTTTTTGTTTTGTTTTGAATGTATGTTGTATATGTGTTCATGTGTGTGCACATGTATGTACATGTGCACATGGAGGCCAGAGGTTAACTGATTATTTTTCTTGATTGTTCTCCAGATTATTATTATTACTACTATTTATTATTTTGAGACAATGTCTGTCAATGAACCCAGCCTTTGCTGAGTCAGTTAGACTGGCTGCCAGCAAACTTCCAGGGGCTGCCTGTCTGCCTCCCCAGCTCTGGAATTACCGACTTGTGCTTGGCTTTTGATGTGGGTGCTGGGGATCCAACCTTAGGCTCTCATGCTTGTGAACATACATTTTACCAGCTGAACTATCTCCCTAACTGCTCACTCTTGTCCTCTTCTTGGATCACAGAGATCCTTCTTCATGGCTTTATCTGATCCTAATTACCTCTCATACCCTCCCTCAAAATACCATTAACACATGAATACATTATCTGTTCCAGGGACACATTCCAAAAGAAAAGGTGCCTGTTCTCTCTCTCTCTCTCTCTCTCTCTCTCTCTCTCTCTCTCTCTCTCTCTCTCTCTCTCTGTCTCTCTCTCTGTCTCTCTCTCTCTCTCTCTGTCTCTCTCTCTGTCTCTCTCTCTCTGTCTCGCTCTCACTCTCTCGCTCTCTCTCTCCCTCCCTCCATCCCTCTCCCCCTCTCTGTCTGTCTCTCCTCCATCTCTCTCTTCAGTGTTGCTGGGGGTTGATCTAAGGTCTTCTTATGCATGCTAAGTAACTGTTCTACTACTGAGCTATGCCCTCAGTTTCAGAGAACCTTGGTGCCCAGGGTAAGCCTAGTTCCCAGGGCTCCCCTCTACAATAGAGCCATATGGAACAGTGCCTGATTTCCCATAATCTTTAAAAAGGGAAACATGTCAAGAGATATGTCTTTAAGTATTTGACATGGGCTTTGAAGCTTCTCTCCTAGAAGAGAGGTGTGACATTCTTGTCTTTACAGGCCAGGGAGCTTAGCTAGGACTGCCTCTCCAGGGTCCTTATGGAGTTTGTTTGTTTATTTATTGTTTTTTTTTTTTTTTGAGACAGGGTTTCTCTGTATTGTTTTGGAGCCTGTCCTGGAACTAACTCTGTAGACTGGGCTGGTCTCGAACTCACAGAGATCAGCCTGCCTCTGTCTCCCGAGTGCTGGAATTTAAGGCGTGTGCCACCACCGCCTGGCTTCTTATGGAGTTTAAAGGAGGGTAACCCTGACCACCCGTTCTCAAAGCATCTTGAACAGGCAGCACAATGGGAGAGAAATGGTCCAAATGAATCAAATGCCATCCCAGCCCCAGCTGATTTGATGTGGTCTCCTCAACACAGAAGAGACTGAAGCCCCCTACAGGTGGCACTGAGCACCTGCAGGATTACTCGTCCTTATTTTGTCCTGATGCACAGACACTTCAGCTCAGGGTTAACTAACAGAGTTCATTTTAGAAAGACGACATTGCACAACTCTTCCCTCTGACAGGAGAACGCATGCCCCAGAGAAAGGGCTTCAGCAGCCGGTGCTGAGCTACAGACAAGTAGACAGGACCCAGTTCTACACCCCATAGAGCCCAAGCTATTGCATCTGCTCCACTCATCTTGCCTGAAGTGGGATCTTTCAGAGCAATGAGTGCTCTAGGTCACAGAGTGTGGATGATTATTTCTCATCCATGGAGACAGTAGCCGAAAGTCAGAGGATCCAAGATGCTGTCAGGTGGCTGCCTTCTACCATGTTTTCAGTTTCTTCCCTCCCTTCCTCCCTCCCTCTTTTCTTCCCTCCCTTTCCACCTTCTTTCTCCTTTCTTCCTTCACTTTTTTCTTTCCTTTCATCTTTCTTTGGCCTTTGGTTTCCCCACCTTTGTTTTCCTCTGTGTATTTTTTTCACTATTAGCCAATTGTTCTCTTATTCCAAGGTTCTAGTTTCTGCTCTTCCCAGCACTCAAACTCAAACCATAGCGCCACCTCCAGACCCAAAGCCATCCATCCACTCACTTCAGGGTGACATCTCCTGCCTGGCAACTTGAGTCTCAACCTCTAATTCCCCAGACTCTCACAGGCCCAGCAGGGACCTCATGTCTACATATGCCCAGTCAGGTACGGGGTAGGGGGCAGAAGTCAGGGCCATCTGCTCTGTGAACAGGGTTGGGTTCTTTTAGAGATGGGCATGGCTGGAAAAGAAATGAGTGTCACATCTGATTCATGTGGCTAGAATCTTTGTCTATTGCTCCAGATGGGCTCCTGGATGTTAAACAGAAGGACATTTCCACGGTGACCAGCCAAGTGTGAGTTCTAACTACCATTTAGAAGCTATAACACCCTGGACAAGCTACTCGGAGTCTTTGAGCCTTAATTTGTTCCCCTGTGTAGTATCTGTCTCATAGAATTACTGGGGTTTCAATAAAGCAGTGCTATTAAAATGAATCTGTCAGACAACAATGGCCTTTGGAAAATGAGTTCTCTTTCTACCCTACGATCTCAGATGGCTCTGCGGACCCAAAGGCCACGCTGACCTTACAGCCAGGTGCTTCTGATCAGGAGTTGCTGGGCAATGGTCACTTTGAGAAGAAAAGTAAAAGCTTTGCCACATACCATGGGTATCTCTACTACAAAAGGAAGCAGGGGTTTAGAATGTGGATCCAGGTTGTTAGAGTCATACCCTGGCTCTCTTCCCAACTGGCCGTGGGATGGAAAGCTCAATCCTCAGTACTCACCTTCAGTTACCCTGACCAGATTAGAATCATGGCATCTCTCTTAAAGGACTAAGAGGATACCCAAATGACCCATTCAGCATAATTACCTGGAGTCAAGCAAGCCTTCAGTAAACTAGAAACTGCTCCTGCAATATAATCTGGGATACAGAAACATAATGAGCACGGAACAATGGCTCTGCTTGGCGTACGGACAAGCAAGCGATGACAAGTGTGCTGGCTAGTGTTTGTCAGCTTGACACAAACTAGAGTGACCTGGGGAGACTTTCAGTTGAGGAATTGCCTCCATCAGGTTGGCTTATGGGCGATCCTGTAGTACTTCCTTGGCTAATAATTGACATGGGAAGGCCCAGACCATAATGGGCGGTGTCACCCATGGGCAGGTGGTCCTGGGCTATGTAAGAAAGCAAGGTGAGCAAGCCATGGTGAGCAAGCTGGTGAGAAGAGTTCCTCTCTGCTTCAGTTCCTGCCTCCAGGGTTTTCCCTTGAGTTCCTGCCCTGACTTCTCTCTATTATTGCCTGCAACATATAATCCGAATAAACCCTTTCCTCTCCATGTTGCTTTTAGCCATGGTGTTTATCACAGCAATAGGAAAGCGAACTAGGATAATAAATGAGAGCCATAGCACTTTGAAGTCTTCTTTAAAAAAAAAATTCCTGTATGTGTATTCATGTATGTGTCGGTGTGTGTGTGTGCGTGAGTATGTGTGTGTGTCTCCATGGAGATGGAGGACAACCTCAGGTGTCATCCTAAGAAATGCCACACACTTCCCTTTAGACAGGGTCTCTGATGCCTAGAATAGCCAGCCAGAACCCCACAGGGATCCTCCTGTCTCTGTGTCCCTTGTGTTGGAGTTGTGAAACCTGCCATTTAGGCGTGGGTTCTGGGGTTGGATGCAAGTCTCTATGCTTGCAAGGCTCTGCCAACTGAGCTATCTCCCCCACAGCCTCACTTCTGTTTTTGAGTTTAACCTGTATTTTGAGTTTGCTCTGTATCCAAGGATGTCTTCAAGCTTTGGATCCTCCTAGCTTGTGCCACCACCCCCAGCTGAGTCTTGGGGGGAATTCTAATCCCCAGTCAGGTAGCCTCGGTGCCCTCCCCATCCCTATGACCCTTTGTCCCAAAGAAATGCTGCCCATGACAAGAAGTGGGTGAGTGTCCACGGTAGAACATTTCCACTTTATTCTCTGTAAACTCTTCTTTGGTAAACAAGAAGACAGGAAACCCAAAGTTGAAAGGAACACACAAGTCAAGAACACAAGAGGGCAGTTACCCTCCAGCACAGGAACTCTGAGAAGACAGCTACATCATTAGCAAGCTGGTGGGCAGAACCTGGAAACTCGGGGTGGAGGGTGGCCTGGGGCAAAGGTCAGGGGGCAGCAGGAGGAAAGAGTCCACTCTGCCGGACTCAGAAGCCTAAATTATACAGCGAAGGAGCTCATGCATCACAGCGAAGAGACTGGGGGAGCTTCACCAGTGTCCCCACCCACCCCCCACGTGGCTGGTGGCCTGCTGCAAGCACAACTGTCCATGTGGCCAGGGCTGGGCTGGTGCTGCTTGGAGGAACGCTAGCAGCCACCCAATCTCCTGTTCTTCTTTCCGGCCCCACAGGCTGGTGTGTGCAGGTTGCAGGGGTGGGGAGGGGAGGTCTTGCTCTCTAGGTCTGGGAAGGAGTGACAGAGAGATAGGATGGTGGGGGCAGGGTTGAGGGGAGGTGCAGAAGCAGCCCCTGCCCCTTCACCCCTTTACATGGGGGGCTCACTGCAGAGCACAATCTCCAGGTCCTTTCTGTAGAGCTTCCCTGCCTCGGCCAAGGACATGACACTCTTTCTGTAGGTGGTGAGCTGTTGGATGTTCATCTCCTGGAGAGAGAAAGATGAGGGCAGACTAAGTATGTGGCCTCGTCCCAAGGAGTCCCCCGCCTCTGCCTGTGCCACTAGTACATTCACATACACACTGAATGAACTTAGAGGGACAAAAAGCCTGGCCCTTTGCAGTAAAGCTCATCCGGATTAAAGCTCTCTCTTTCACTTACTGGCTATGTTGTTTGGACAAAACAGTCTACCTTTCTGGGGTTCAGCAGTCTTAGCTGTAAAATGGGAACACCAACAATCCTTGCCTCAAGGAGGCATGGTGATGGCCAGGTGGGGGGGAATGAACACACTTAGCTTGTGCTGAGTGGTTCAGAGACAGTTAAGGTCTCTGTGCAAGTCAAGTCTACCTTCCACCTCCTTTTATTCCATTCACTCAGGACAAACATGGGTCTCTGCAGGTCATGGAGATGGGGTCAGGAAAGCCCCCTGGTCTGCCTCCAGGTCTTTTGGATCATATGTCCCTAAGCAGCCTCTAGCTGCTTGTTTATTTATCTTCTGTCTCCTCTTTATCTTCTGTCACCAGCTCTCTCGTTCACTGGCTTCCTGTGGTCATTAGGGACCACTGAGGTGGAGAGTCCATAAACACAAGCCCGTGGTCCATAGATATACGCTGGAGGCCCAAAGTAAACAGGATCAACACCTGATGGTCCTTATCTTATAATTGCCGAGGATACAAATGGCCAGTGGGTCACCAGCAAGGTCACCATAGCAATGAGAAGTGGCTATCCTTTCCTTTTCTTCTTTCTTTTCCTCTTCTGCTCTTACTCTCCTTCCTCCTCTCCTCCGCTCTCCTCCTCCTCTTAAGTGTCATTACTATTTTACATTGTTGGGGTTCAAAGCCAGGGCTTTTAAATGCTAGATAAATGCTGTGCCACCAAGCTACATTCCCAGGCCCCCTTCCTTATTCTTTTGTGTGTGTGTGTGTGTGTGTGTGTGTGGTAAACATTGGCAGATACCTTAAAAATATACTCCCCCTCTCAGGTTGATAGTTTGTTATCTCAACTCTGCTGACGAGAAAACAGAAGGATAAAGGCTAAATCACTTACTAAAAGGTTAGATCACCTCATCAAAAATATCTTCAGTCCTTGGAGCCTCAAACTCCATCTACTTACCTGGCCTCCCTGTTCTGTTCCTTCTTTATGGGGCTCAACTGTCGGTGTTTTTCTTACATAGGTCGAAGACCTCTCAAATCGGTGATTCCTAGTTATATGCCACTGGCTCTACCCAAACACATTTTTCAAGCATCTCTAGATTGAGAAATATTTTCCCTAAAGTTATGAAGTTCCAAAAAAGGCCATGTACACAGTGAGAAGGGCTATGTGTCTCAATTAGGAATCAAGGAAGGGACCCCCTTTGGGGAGTTATGTCAACCCCAAAGTTGACATTTTTTTCCAGGGGGGGGGATTATGGCAGGGAGAGAGCCTAATTTTTATATCTTAGGGTTCTGTTCAAATCTTGGGAAAGGCCTTAGGGTGCTACCATAGCCTTAGGAATGTTGCTAACTATTGAAGTTTCATCCCTCCGGCCTGTCCCTTCCTGAGCCTCCAGCACTAATCTGCTTAGCAACCTTATCATGCAGGCACCATTAAAGCGAGGCTGCACTTGTTACATGATCTCACCAAAAATGGCCTTTTCCCATCCTAGCTCAGGTGTGGGAATTCAGCCCTGCCGCTCTTGTTCTTTGCTGATTCATTCTCTTAATGCCCAGGTGCCAAGTCTGGAGCCTGACACACACAGTAGGCTCCCACATAAACAGCCTTATTAATACCCTGTTCTCCAACTTTAGGGGTTGCTTCCCAATCTTAGCAACTGGGTCTTTGCTTCTGTCTGCACATCTGAGGCCGACCTGTATGGTTACATAAATGATTTTCGGTTGGGATACAGTGTCAGGAGAAAGGGTTACTGAGTTCTAATACTGGCTCTGGTGAAGGCTTTCTTCTTCCCAGGCACCATCCGAATCCTTATCACCTACATTAAAATTAAATGTAGGATGAAATCAATGAAGGCTGATACTCAGGGTGAAGCCAGAAAAACACTTGCAAAGAGAGACAAATGGGCCCAGAGGCTGCAGTGATTTTTTTTCTGAAACTGAGCATTAAATTTAGCTCTTATTTGGCAGACAAGGCATTTGGACAGCTCTGGAAGTTACAGAACATTTGCCATCTAATTAAAGAAAACAGGAGTCATTTTCTATGTGAAAGCCATCTTCTAGGAGGTGACAGAATACAGCAGCAAAGGCTCCTGCCTTCTGGCTGCAATTCTACTGGATCCCTCCCATCCAGGTTCAGAGATGAGACCAGGGAGGGTTCTGGAGGATTCATTCCCAAGAGGCAGTGCCAGGCACAAAACTGCTGGTTTTCTTGGCCTTTACTTTGAGAGAAACTCTTCAGCGATTTCCTTCCAGCCTCTTCCCCAGCCCCAGGTTTCACAGTTAATGAGTTCGAAACAGTCCTCACCCCTGATGGCTTCTGCCCTCCAAAATTTCCCTTTGGGTTAAAAGTCTTTCATGATGGCCATGTGGCTGGCACTTCTACAGGATGGGCAATATCCACATTGCCACTGTCCCACAGCATCATCACCCACAACAGCCAACACACAGAAGAAACAGTGAAATCTACAGATGCAGACTGCAGTACAGTGAGAGATGGGAGAACGGGTTGCTGTGGGTGTGGGATTTCAGCTTACAGGATGAGAGTTATGGGCATGATTCTGCTTACACAGCATGATGGATATATTAGCTCTAGCCAATAGTCTTTAAAATTATGAACTTTGTTATGTGTATTTTAAATCAATCAACCTGAGAGAATCCATTCTCAGCCTCTCCCAGCCATGGGAACTACGCTACCCTGGTCATTTCCTCACCTTCTTGTTCTTTTCATACAGATCCTTCAGGAGGGCATCCAGCTCATTCTCATCAATGTAGCCGCTTCCATCCTGAGGGGGGCAGCAGAGAGTTGTCAATGCAGAGCTCTGAACTCCAGCCCCTAGTCACCCTGACCACAGCTCTTTCCACCCACTTAATTTCAAAAGCTTGGGCGTGTGTGTGTGTGTGTGTGTGTGTGTGTGTGTGTGTGTGTGTGTGTGTGTGTGTGTGTGTGTAGGGAGTGTTTAATCTTCCCATTTCTCTGTGCAAAGAGAAGTGTTCAGACCATATAAGGGCAGAATAATGCACTTTCCATCAATAACCAGTCAATCATTCAGTACAAACTTAGGTCTCCTTTTCTGGTAGTATTTACTTTCACTGTGAGTACAGAAGCTTAAAGTTATCTGAATTGGCTGTTAAGTCAACCTCCAACCATCTCCTTGTAAAGGAGACTACCAGAGCCACAAGCGCAGGACAACTAAGATTGGGTTGGGACTAGAAGATGACTCTCACTCAAATCCCAGAAAGTAACTGGCTGAGCTATGTATGGTAGCACAAACACCCCAAACCTGTCATCCCAACACATAACAGGCTGTGACAGGAGGGTAAAGAATTTGAAGGCATCTCGGGCTACATAGCAAGACCCTGCATGAAAAACTGAAACCAAAGCAATTAAAAAAGAAAAAAGATGAAAAACCAAAGCAACCAGACAAAACTGGCTCTACTGCTGTATCATGGCTGCACCCTGAACTCCCAGCACACCCTCATCCTTTAACTGCTAAAAAGCAAGCGCACAAACAAAACCCCCAAACACCTTTCCTATTATGTTTGTAAGAAATCAAAGCTATGGGCTCCTGTAGGTCAGGAATCAATGCCATTTGTCTTTCCTCATAACAGAAAAAAGAACCTACAGGTCCAGGAAACCCCTCTGGAAAGCTGGTCTCTTCCTACAGACCAAATAGTTCTTGATGTTGCCACCACAGGTGATAGGGCTTTCACTTTTCCAACCCATACTATTCCCTCTCACCTTGTCATAAAAAGTGAAGATGGCATTGAACTCCTCTGAGGTCAGCTTCATACCCTGGGAAGACCAAAGAATTAAAATCATACACATCTCTCTCTGTGTCTGTGCATGTGCGGGCGTGCACACGTGCACACCCCCACACCCCTTCCCCCCCCCCCACACACGTGTTGGAGCAAAGGAGGCCAGAAGGCTGAAGTTCAGAGAGTTGAGAGGGATGGAGGGAGACAAAAGAAAGCAAAGAGACATTCGTACCTGAAATTTCAGCAGGAAGTTTTCTTGCACTGGCAAGAGTCTAGAAGAAAATATTAGAGCAGAGATTAGAAGGTATGCCATAGGCAGCCACTCAGATTGGGAGCAGGGTAGAAGGCGGCATCTGTAGCCATGGCAATGGTCACTGAACACTTTATAATCAGGAGTCAGTTGGGATTTTTAAAATAAATAAATAAATAAAAGAAATGGACAAAGTGTGGTATCAAGATTTCCAGTTCTAGATGGTTTTGTTTTGGGCTCAGATAGAGTCAGCAGCACAGGCCTGTTTAAAGTGACACCAGGGGTGGGAAAAGTACTTACCTGGACATCTCTGAGAGGCCCAGTTTTCCATCTCCATTCAAGTCAAACATCCGCAGCTGTTGGGGACAGAAAGAGGTGGCAGGGTTATGTGTTTGATCTCCTCACAGAAGGGTCCCCAACTGCTGTCTTTTTCATTGGGGTAACTTGAAGCTGGGAATCATCGAGGCCTAAGTTAGTCACTGGGGCAACAGTGAGGATTCAGTATTAACTATCCCTTCCCTTTTGGTGGTGGAGAGATACAACAGCCATCACTGAAGGCCCACCCTCTCGAGGTTCATCTTCTCCTGGAGCTCTATCAGTTCCCATGGAAACAAAGAATCCCCTACCCCAATATCACTGTGTTTGGGAGTCAACTCAGGACAGCCAAGGATGTATGCAGCTATGAACTTGCACTTGCTATCATGAGCCTCTACACATAGGCTTGAGACATCAGCAAAGAAAGGACCCTGTACACTAGAACCCTTGGGGTTGGGGGGTCCATGCCCCACACAGGAGAAGGGCAAATGCCAACACTTACTATGGTTTGGGTGTACTCCTGGAGCTTAGGTTCATCATAGGGCCTGTTGGCCTTCTTCAGGAGGTCAGACAGGAACCCCTGGAACACCAAAGGCCTCTTCAGAGTTCAATTTGCTCACAGCCCCCACCCATTTACTTAAAAATTCACAATCAAAGTTGATCTTTGAGCTCTACAAGTACAAAGCTTACATTTCTCTTACTTCCCTGACTCCTTATCATTTGTGGTATGACCATAAAGTTCCCTTAGTGGCTCCTGGGTACATCTAACCTTGCCCATAGAGTAGGTGGTAGAGGCTGGCTTTGATTCCCTGTTCAGAACCCAGTACACAGGGCCCAGCTGTGCCCAAGGATCACTGATTTCCTGGTCACACTGGGGTGGATGTTTAAATTAGATGGCCAATCGTCTGTAATTTCCTCAAGGGTACCTATATTGTACCATAGGATGCAGAGAAGTGTGGTTTAGTTGAATGCCTGGTCCTGAAGCTGCCCATTGCTAGCATAGGACTTCTCCAAAGTCCAACATCTGTGCCAGGATCAAGTCCATCTAAGGAGACCACAAATTCACGTTCTTCACCCAACACCCCTTTCTCCCTGGTTCTTCAGCTCCACCAAATCTCTAGCCTTCGCTCTGTACTCTGCATGTCCTCCGCTATGTCATCCCTAGGACCCATCCATCATACCTTGAGTTCATTGGCTTCGATGTAGCCACTTCTGTCTGTGTCATACTTCCGCCAAGCCTGCAATGGGAATGTCAACCTATTCACAAAAACGTTTCAAACCCTGACACCTTCCCCTATTCTCAGTGATGGGACAGGGAAGGTCTTGATGTTTACAGACATTAGAGTTCCCACTCTACCACTGGACATGGAGATGGCACAGCCAGTCCCTTCAATGTCACAGAGAAGGAAATGAAGGAGAGTCTCTCAGTTAAGGTTACATCAAAACGGAGGGAAAATGCCTGGACAAGATCTCTTACTTTAATCTGCTACAGGTTCGGGTCCTCTTTTGTATTGTTTGTCTTGTGTGTTGGGGGAACTTTGGTGTAGACATCATTGCATGCCTATGGAAGCCAGAAGACAACTTATAGAAGGTGTCTTATCCTTTCAACATGTGGGTTCTGGCATTTGAACTCAGCAATCACCCTTCCCCACAGAGCCATTCTGCTGTCCCCTGGGTCCTCTTTTGAATCATGCTGTAAAGCAGGGTTGAAATTCTAAGTGCTAATCAGCAACTTTGATCAAAGATGTAACAAGGGTCTGATGGATCTTAGGTTTGCTTTGACTTTGAGGTCTCCTTTTATTGATGAGGCAAGGTATGAAGGAAACTCTGAAAGGAGCAGGAACAGGCTTGGTTACTGTTACTCCTCCATCCTTCATCATGATGTCTTCAATAGGCATACTCAATGGTAAAGCAGACCTGGCAATGCAACTGATTATTTTAGACTGTCCCCCAAACACCCTTAGCTTTCTTATGGCCCCCTCCCCATCTCTCTGAAAACCACCTATCTTCTCCTCTCAATACGTAAAGTGCAAGGAATATTGACCCCCATCTCCAGAGTAAACATGTGCCCTGGGCCTGCCACACTCCCTGCTCTGGTCTGAGTTTCTTCTTTAGTGAAGGTGTTGGAACTCTGTGAAAACAGGGCCCAGCTTGCTGACCACAGCAACCCTGTTCTTTAACTCCTTTATAGACAGTTTCAGCAGGGTGATATTAGAGACTGGCCACCATGAAGATGGGCTACTTTCCAGCTCCAGCCAAGCCCTCAAGAACTACAGCCCAGCTGGTACCCTGACTGAGTTCACAAGACACTCTAGACTAGAGCCACCTGGGGAAGATGACTTGACCACTGTTAGATAGTAAGTCTCTGCTGCTTTAAGGTGTTAAATGTGGAGGGGGGATTTGTTACATAGCAACAGGTAATTTACCGAGTCCTGAAAACACGTGATCCCCTGTCAAGTGCTCTGAAACCAGCAAGCAGCAGGTGAGAGAGGGCAGGGAGGGTACTGCCCGGGGAAAGAGATCCACAGAACTCTGTTTCCCTAAGTCTTTGATCTATTTTTTGTGTTTCGTGTTTTTTTAGGTTTCTTTCAAATTTTGTTCCTTTGACTTTTGTGCCCATCATCCCTGGCTCCAACCACACTCAAACACAAGCCACGCTGGGTTTTCTGGGAGAGGGAAATGTTTCACCTCTCTACAGGTGTGTCTCACGTTGTCAAGAATGTCAGAACTTATGAACAATTTAGGGCAACAGTTCTCAACTTGTAGGTGTCGACCCTGGGGGGCGGGGTCGCCTGTCAGATATCCTGCATAAGTCACATACATATGTTACAATTCATAATCATAACAAAATAATTGTATGTTTGGGGGTCACTACAACATGAGGAATTGTATTAAAGGGTTGAAGCATTAGGAAGGTTGAGAACTACTGAATTTCTTTTATGTCAGAAAAAAAGTGTGATTTTTTTTTTTACTGCAAACTAGGTCATTCAGTCTTGGTGTTTTTCAAGTTATGAAACACAAGCAAATCCACATTCTAGACAGCTTGAGTAGCTGCTATCCAGTTCTCCACAGGACAAAGCGTCCAGACACCATTCTAACTACAAACCCGTGGCAGGTCTGACCACTCCCAGCCTCACCCACAAGCCCACCTCTACTCTGTGCCAGCTCTGGGTGCTACACTCCTAACTTCCTTCCACACCAACAGTGTGTCTATCCACCAAGGTGTCCTTATTCTTATTCTTTGGAAGGAGTTAAAGAGACTTGGGCTTTGTAGAATCTCAAAAAAGTCCTGAGGTATTCCTAAAATTAGATATTAAGTGTTGCACTGTGCAGGATGCAGTCTCTGGGGGAATGCAAGCCTTTCAGGGCTTCTGAGGGACCATTTTATGTTTGTAGATGCTAAGAGAGGAAAGAACGTCTAACCCCAGGAAGAGGTGGTTTTAGGGGATGGAATCCCAGGAGGTATGTGTGTGTATGAGTGAGGCTGTGCTGGCTCTCTACAAATATTCAAGGGTTGGGTATAGGCATGGAAGTGTACAGCATCATGTCAACCACATGGAGAGAAGCTATACACACACACACACACACACACACACACACACACACACACACACACACACATACACACACACAGAGAGTAAGAGAGTAGAGAGAGAGAGAGAGAGAGAGAGAGAGAGAGAGAGAGAGAGAGAGCTGCTTCTTTTTCAAATCGCATCTCTAACTCTTGAAAGCTACCTGTATCTCTAGTGCCAGATCAGAGACAGAATGGAGACCAATCTCCACATTTCTTCATTTTCTCCCCGTTTCCCCACCCTTCCTGCCCGTCCCTGCTTTTCCTTTGTTGGGGAAGGAACCTGGAGCCTTGCACATGCTGGGCAGACACTCCACCACTGAGCTACATCTTCAGCCCCGTATCCATTTTCTATAGACAGGAAAAAGAATGGGACCTTGCAAACACTGCCTCCTGGCACAGGATAAGGATGTACCACTTTTCTTCCACACAGGCAAAAGAACATGGACAAAATTCCAAAGTCAATTACTGGCTTATGGAATCTTGCCATCTCAGAAAAACGGGAGAAACCCCTTTGAAGCACCATAAAATTAAACCCATATCTGATGTTTGGCAAACTGCACTGAAAAGAATGACTCTTCCAGCCTAAGAACTCTTTCCAACCTGGGCAACCCATTGAGGCATGAGTGTGGCAAGCCTTCTACAAGGACCCAGGTTACAAGGCTGCCACTCCTTCCAGGACACAGATCACACCTCCAGTAGAGCCCTGCGGGGTTAGTTCTTCCCAGGGACTCTCTGCCCGTGTTAGGGCAGGCCTTCTCTAAATACAAGAGGAGGGTGGGTTTCCATATGGAGCAGAGAAAAGGCTCACCTCCATGAACTCAGCACTGGAACCCACATGCTGCCTGAAGCACAAAAGGAAATTCTCTTCAGTTGGCAGGATCTGCGCCAGCTGGGAAACACAGAAAACCACATCAGTATGGCTAGGGCGGGGGCAGGGTGGGGAAGCTCAGGGAGCAGAGCAGGCTTTCCCACAAGAAGGATGGAAAAGGGTCAGTCAGCAGGCAGTATGGAAAATCACACTTTTCTTATTTCATTGCCTTCCTTGAGAACAGTAACTTACTGACGTGGGCCTCCAGGTGAAACACAATCTATGGCACAATCTAGAGAGTTCCATCTGAAATAGGCCAAGGCAGATGTGGTTTCCCAGCTTATCTTTCTCTTTGCCCTTTGCAGTCATACTCTCTTTATATTCTATTCTCTGCAGCATGCCACGACTCTGGAATCTCTGTTTCAAGCTTTGCTTCTAGAGTACCTGGTCTATGGCAGCATTTGAACCAATATATCTTGGAAGAGCTAGACTCTAATTCATGTGCTATCACCATCATAGAGATCTCTTCTTGACCACAGGTCACAAGCCAATGATCATAGTTGATGTACATATTTATATGTAAGTCTGAGTATATATGTATGTGCATGTACGTACATGTAAGCATGTAGAAATTATGTGGAATGCATGTCATCTGCTATACATATATATGTATATATATGTATGTATGTATTACATATGAATGTATGTATGTATGTATGTATGTATGTATGTATGTATAGTTTGATTCTTGGATGCCATTAGGTGGGGTGTGCATAATCCTGCTAACCAGTCTTCCCACGTCTTAAGCTTGGTTTATCCCACATTTGCAATGTTTGTTGGATCCAGAGAGCATTTAGGGAGCAGACCCTACAGTATTGCTTGTTGCTCCCTCTTTCCTTGAGTGATATCTCTACTTGCTGTGTTTGGTTGGCTCACTGCTCAGTTGGGGATGTTTTAGGCTGTGCCCAAGCATGGGGTAGGCACAGGGACTGCAGCCCTCAGCCAGCTCCGTGGCTCTCACCTCTGCCATCTCAATTTTCCCATCTGAGTTCTTGTCGTACTTCTGCATGAACTCCTTCATCTTCTCTCCAAAGTTGTCACTCTTTGACATCTGTGGACAGAGAAAGGAGGCTGATCTTGCTGCTTTACTATGATGTAGAGGTGAGACTCTCAGTGAAGCAGGGCTGGGAGTCATTATGTGTCCTGGATATATGGCTCGGGAACCAGAGGTGCCAGAGCTCAGGGTCAGGCTCTGCCTTAGAGCTGTCACATGATTGTCAAAGGGAGACAGGACACAGGGCATGTTCGGTACCCTATGACTAGATGCACCCTTTGACCTTTGAGATGGGTTGGTTCACAGCTCCATATGGGGTTTGGACTGATTCCCACCACTCAGATGTGAGTTACAGCTCTTAGCATAACCCAACTCAACCCATTATTCCACCATAGGTTCCAGCCACTCCACCAATCTGAAGACATGCTCATTTTCCCCTTCAAAGACATGCTCGCAACTCTTGCCAGAAAAAAACACGGGGACATCACACAATTGAGGGAAAATTTAAATTCCCCCACTCTACTATCCTAAGTATAGAAAAAATAGATTACTTATTAAGAGTTTCTTTAGCCTATTACCCCTCAACTTAAACACAGTGGCCTCCAGACAGTTGGAACCTTTCCCTGGTTTGGGGTGCGGCGAAGATGTCATCTGCACCAAGGAGCTCTTGCTTATCCTCAGTCAATGTTGCAGCACCTCCATGCACATCTGATCTTTTACTTCAATTACCTGGGGACTTCCACTAAGATTTCATGCTCCTTGAAGTTGGCCCAAGAGAAATTCTACAAATTCTTAGAGCTTTTATGGAGTCCTGTATCGCCTTTGGCTTTGGAACCTGATCTTAACTTACTAATATTTGTCAGTCAATGTTTATTTATGTTTACAAATATGCAAGGTTTGATGCCAAGTACTTAGCATAATTGTGGTCAACTATTAGAGGTTTACCATGGTCCCCAGTGGGCAAGTCATATCTGTACCTCACAATAAATGTAATCCAAGACACAGTGATTTTTCTCAAGACCATCCTGGTAAATATAGCCAGGACCTGAAAGTCTAGTTCCAGCTCTCAAAGTTCGAGTTTTTTCTACCACATGACAGATGCTCTGAGAACCAGTCCTAGATGACAGCAGCTGGGATTGCTATGGACAGACTTGTCAGTCAGTCACCCTCATGCCAGCAGAAGAAGAGAATGACTAAGAAAAGGATGGTTAGACTTGAAACTCTCCACTAAACACATTTTTCTACATAGTCAGTTTTGAAGCGGTGGTTCCTGTAATCTATGCTCACATCATCCCAGTAATAAGGGCTGGCTGATGAAGGAACCGTTGACAAATACATCCATACATCACCTTCAGCTCTCTTAAGCCCACGGCTTTGACATGTTTCTCACTGGGGTACTTGACTGAGCGTTGAGCCTGGAGCTCATACAGCGTGAATTTCTCTTAAGAAAAGATCCTGGATTTACTAGTAAGAAGTAATGAGACAGCAGGTGGAAAGCAAGAGACAGGAGAGAAAGCCTCCAAAGAACCAAGGGGGCTTGTAGGAGAGAGAGGGCTCTATATGTTCCAGACTAGACAGCACACACACACACACACACACACACACACACACACACACACACACACACACACACACCCTCCGTCACTTTAGCTTTTCGGTATTTCACATGGCTCTCCCAGGAGGCTTTAACAAACTCAACAGGGCCAGGTTGGTACTGGAGGAAATCATGTTCCTATAATAAGGACTGGGACATGATCTGGAGTCACTGTGTACAGGTCAGAGTTTAGAACTCCACTGTACCAAAGGTGGACGGTATGGTCAGGGCTCGGAGGAGGCTTCTGAGAAGCCATCAGCTTTCCTCTAGGTTCTTCTGGGGAGCCAGCCTTTGTTGGTCTAGAATAGTGGATTCTGCTCCTCATTCTCCACTGGGAATTTGATAATTTCCAGGACAAATTTATTTTTTAAGACAGGATCTCACTGTATAGTCCCGACTGTCCTGGAATTCACAATGCAGACCACAGACTCACAGAGATCCCCCTGCCTGTGCCTCCCAAGTGCTGGGATTAAAGGTCTGCACTATCACATCTGACTTAGGACATGTTTATTCCCATGATTTGGCTGTCTTATGGTTAGATGCAAGACTTTGGCTAAGTACACTGCGATATTAAGATGCCTCTCACAACAAAAGTTATCCAGCCTCTAATGTTAACAGTGTTAAGACTGAGACATTTTTAATTTGACTGCAGGCATTTGGGATTCTCTGAGAAAATTGTAAACCCCCCAGAACTCTGGGCTTTGTCCCCAGGAAAAGACATGTACATGCATGCATAAACACGTAGCTGTGTAGTTTGGGGGGATTGATCAACTCTTGACTTTGATGATTGTCATCTCTCTAAGATGCCCAAGGAGACTGAGATGAGATGCTCTTAGGGGGAAACCTGGATTTTCCTATATCCTCACAAATGAAAGGATGTTAAGTATCAAGACCAGGGAGACTCCAGGTCTTCTGACTGGATGCATCATGAGACAGACCATTCTCAAGCCTAGCTAGGTCAAGACCACAGAAAACTCCAAACATGAGCGTGGAGTGAAGCCTTACCATGCCAGAGCCTTTCCTTGCCTTCTCCAGCTCTTGGAAGAAGTTTTCCAGCTCTTTACCTTCAATGTACCCATTTCCTGTAAAGACAGATAAAAACCAACAAAAGAATTAACCTTAGAGCCCAATGGTAAGACTAAGGGAAGGAGGAAGACACTAACGCAGGGAAAACTTTGCCCTGCTAGCCTGTGAAGAGGTATCTTGGCCAGCCATTTTAAGTATGGATCCTTATCCTCAGGGAATTTTCAGGTATACGTGCAAGATTAGTAATAGGTGTCCTTGGAATATTCAGCCAGTAGCTGCAGTACATTGGACGAACACACATCTGGTCACCTGGCAGAGGCAGTTGCTGTTCATAAACAAGTACTGAGTGCTGCTGGAGGTCCCTTGGGAAGTGTCATTTGCATCAGGATTTGCCAGCAGGTGGCAGACCTGGAGCTGGGGAAAAAGTTGCATTTCTGGAGTTGAGAAGGTATATAGAATTGGAGAGTGTTCTTCCGGCATCCATCTGGAACCTTAGAGCGTGACCTTATTTGGAAATACAATCTTTATAGATGCCACTTGTTATGACAGATGTCAAGGCATAGGAAAGGCAGAGGTAGAGATTAGAGTGACATATTTCTGAGCTAAAGCTATTGTAGATTTGCTGCTGCCTCTAGAAGCTGGGGCATGTAACGGAGTCTCTCCCCCAAACACACACACACACACACACACACACACACACACACACACACACACATTTTCAAACTTCTAGCCTCAAGAACTAGAAAGACTTTCGTTTCTGTTGTGTTGGTTACCCAAACTGTGGTACTTTGCTACTACAGTCTTGAGAAACAAATACAGAAAGAAGCCATGGAACAAAATGACTTAACCCATTTCGTCTGCAGACTGGGTTATTATAATTAAGTAGTTCTGCTCGTTGGTGTTTGAGACAATATCTCATCATGCAGCCCATCTACTGTTTCTGCCTCCCAGTGGTAAGATTATAGCCACGTGGCTTGCATGAAAGTTTTTGAGAGAGAGATAGCGCACATACGCATATGTATGTATTGTGGGTTGTGTGCACCCATGTGTGCACATATGAAGACAAAAGGTCAATGTTGTATGTCTTCCTCTCATGCTCCACCATATTTATTGAGACAAGGACTCTTGCTGAACCTGGATCTGATTATGTTGGCTTGATGAGCTGGACAGTGGGTTTAGAGATCTTCCTGTCTCTCTAAGTTCTGTAGTTAGGGATAACCACATCTGGTTTTGCTGTGAATGCTGGGGATCAAACTCAGGTCCTCTGCTTCTGCAGCCATCTCCCCAGCTGCTACGTGGGAGTTTTGTGTGCAAATCACACAGTCTGTTATGAGTGTGTCACAAGTGTCAGTACTGTTTGAGCCCAGTTATCAGCATCTGTGTACAAGATGGGAAAGGACCTAAGAAAAGAGTGCAATGATCAGAACCACCTTGATCATCAAAGCCTGGTGAATAGTGACATGCCAGATAGATTTTTACAGCCAGAGCCTGAGTGACCCGGGCACCAGTGCTGAGCTGAGTCTATGCCAAGGTCACTGGTCTGTGCTAGCACTTATGGGAGGGATCTCAGACAGGGATAAGGCAACAGTTTCAGGATTTACTGCACATTGGAATCTCTTGAGGATCATTAAAAAGCTATGGATGTCTGATTCTCACCATTAGATATTCTGATACCACTAGCTCGGGGTATGAACTAAGATTGTGACTTCCTTGTTAAGGCTCCCCACTGATTTTCCTGTACAGCAACGTTAGTCAATCACTAAAGTCAAGTTCCAAATCTGATCGACAGCAGGAGAGCAAGGTCCCTCTAGAGGTGGTTCAACTTGAATCCATAAGAAGGTGGTCGTGGTCTTCAAGGGCATATGGAATTACAGACATACCAAAGAACAACACAGAAGCATTTGCCTTTACCTCTGTGGGTACCATGGGGGTGGGAGGATCTCTCTGCCCTCTCTTCCTAGTGTCCCTGAGGTCTTAATTCCCAAATAAATAACCTTGGAGGCCGTGCTTCCTGGAGAAAATGCTTCAATAAATATTGTGCAGAGAGAATTACATGAGATGAATTATGCATTTATTTTTGTCTGCAAAGAAAAGGTGATTACTGGGTTCCTCTGGGACAAGGCAGTTGTCTTTTCTTCTAGGATGTTCTACAGGGTTCTTTGGGAGAGTTGGAAATTCACAAGAGGGTGGGGCTTGTTGACCAGCTGGGGTGAGGTGGGGTGAACTGGAGCTTTCTAGGCAAAGAAGCAGAGGTGTTGGCGGTGATCCACTGAGTTGGCACCTAGTGACTTTTCTCTCCTGCTGTGACCTGACCGTTATCCCACTGCTCAGGTGCAGCTTCTGCTTGACTAAGAGCATGAAACCTTAGTCTCTACACTCTTTTTTCTCTTGGGAGGCTTTACAGGGTTAGGCAATGTGGTGGGATGCTGAGCTCAGCTGTGAGACCATCTACGGCTTCCAGAAGCTCAAGGCTAGGGTGGGTGGAATGGGGAACTTAGAGCTGGTACTATGCATGGATTGGGGTTCATGATGTAGAGGCCACAGAGGCTGGGGCCAGGAGTCCAGGTCAGGTACGTGGGTGAGTGTATGCTTCTGGGAGTATTAGAAGGTGGCTAAAGGGAAATGGAATGAGAGGCAGCAGCAGGAAGTAAAACAGCCCTCACTCAGCTCTGCAGAGCATCCCTTACCAAATGTCCTCATCTGGAGCCTGCTTCACACAGCCCATGATGCTTGATCACTTCTCCAGCCCCTCTACCTGCTGCATAGGGAGCGAGTTTTTCTCATGTAGGGATCAACACTGGTTTCTCCTCCTGTGACACCCAGACTATGAGCATCACCTCTCTGGACCTCAGTTTCTTCAGCTATAAAATGAGAATAATGATAGGTCCCCAGAAAGATGCAGCTGAGAAACAATGAACTTATGGCACTGGCCCACACAAGCCTCAATGACACCAGTGCTGCAGGCCTGGCTCTGGTCCACAGCAGCACTTGGGAGGCTGAGGCAGGAGGAACAGGAGTTGGTCCCTTGATGAGAAGGGCCAGTAACTTTGCCAATATAAACCTGAGCTACATAATGAGTTACTGGCTAGTTGAATCTATGTGCTGAGACCCTCTCTTGGAAAAAAACAAAAACAACAGCAAAAACTCAAAAGAAAACAAAATGTGTCAGTTATCATCACCATCATGGTTCTTGTCTCCGCTCCACATTAGGAGCCCTTTGGATTTGGACTACCAGTTGAAGAAGTAATGGAATGGAGGTGATTCTCCCAAGGACTTTTGGGCACGGTGGATAACAAAGAACTCTCTGAGCAGTTCCAGGCAATCAGAAGGAGGAGAGAGAAGGAAGAGTAAACTTCGAAGCAGGGAGAGGGGGCCAGGGGGAGAGAAGTCAGCTTTGCACAAAGAAGCCCCCTTCCTGGATACAGAGAGCAACAAGGAGGTTCCCACGCACCTGCTGGGATAAGAGCCTCCCTGTGTGCCTGAATAAAACGAGAAAACTTACTTCCATGCAATGCGTCTTTATGTTTCAAATTGAACAACAGCTCCAAGCCGCAGACATGGGTCTGTTCCCACAAAGCACAAACATGGTCTGCAGGGTGAGGCCAGCCTTGAAAACACCAGACGAGCCATTGAAAGTGGAGAGTGAGAGGTAGGGAGTGGGCACACAGGTGGGGTCCAGAAGAAGAGTTTCCACCACTGGGTGAGGGCAGACCCTCCCTCTAAGGCCACCCCAACCATCATTTAGCAAGCCCTTTTGTGGAAGGCTGGGGTGCATCCTTCTAGGAAGATTTAAACCCCGGGCGAGAGGCTTGCTTTTTTTTCTGTGACCTCGTTACAGTTGGGAGTGGGGGGCAAGCAAATCTCATGTGGATGGGCATTGATAAAGATGTGGTTACCATAGTAACCATCATTACCAACTTCCTTCCCACCATGAACACGAGGGAGAGGGGGCTGAGAGAGAGCTGGGGACCTTGCATCCTTCCTGAGCCTGCTTTTGCTTCCATATTTTACCACCGTGTACCCCAAAGCTAAGGGCAGACAACATTTCATTATCATTAATCTGGCCTTAGAGGATTGGAAATTCTAGACTGAAGGATGCTGTACCCCGGAAAGGTTTATTTGTTCCTCCCTAAGGCTTGTACATGCAGATTTTTTTCTGAGGTGATCCGGCAAGAGGTGCCAGTGGAGGAGGAGGGAGGGTATCACCATTTCACAACTGTCCCTTGCTCTAGAACAAGTCAACTCCTCTGTGCCTTGAGCTTCTCTCTCAAGTGGCAAAACTGCTCAAACCCTTTCTACTATATGGAAATGTCCTGGGAGATGTAACAGCTCCTATAAGTGGAAGGTATCACATTTCATCTCCTCACCTCCTCAGCCGCCCTAAGGGCTTCTGACAACCACTGCTCTCTTTAGAGTGCTGGTCTTCAAATGGACCCCAAGGAAGCTTTGACAACGATGCCATTGCCTGAGCTCTACATCAGGTCTTCTGATTTAATTGATGGGGTGTGGGTGTCTTCCAAGCTCCCAAGGCTGACAGTACATCTCAGACTGGAGGTGTATAGCCACTACCTGGGGATCTTGTTAAAGTGAAAAGTTCAGTTTGGCAACTTTAGAGTACCAATGAAGAACTGGCTGTGCCTGCCTGGCGTGCGGACTGGTGGTAACCGGGAGCTGGTTAGAAATGCAGAATCCAAAAAGAGTCCAGCTCAGTGGGAGAGTGCTTACAAAGCATGTGTGAGATACTAGGTTTACTTCCTAAGCCCCACCCCCAGAAGGGGCAGAATCATGGCCCTCTCCCTCAAGCTTCTGAATCTCTCACTGGGTGTGGTGCCCATGGATCCATTTTAACCATGCCTCAGGTGCTCTCTGATTCCATGTAGTCAAGTGTGCCCAGGAGGCTTGCCAGTTAGTTTGCATAGCAGGCCTTCCACTTTCTGCCTTGCTTTCTTAGGCTTCTACCACACAGACAGACAGGTGTTACTAATCCCACCTTGGAAAAGAGAACTTGGTGTTGGGGGTTTCTATCACACGGCTAACAGAGATCTTAATCCTTTTGCTCATCCCAGGGATAAGGTCTATCTAAGATGTACTTGCCTGGATTTCTCTATCCTATCACACATATACTGCCCACACCTCTCCTAGTGGCTCCTGGGGGAGGGGATACCCTAGCCGGATCTACAGCTTTTGGAAGAATGTCTGGACATCCCAGTTTCATCTGTTCTTGGGCTGGGCTGCTTTGGAACGGGGCTCAGGAGCGAGGATGGGTCCCCTGAACCCGTGGACGGCTGGCAGCCTGACGCTGAGCTGAGTCCCAGGCATGCGGAGGACAGAAGGAAGGTGCAGATTGAGAAAGAGGTAAGACTGCAGAGAGCCAAAGAGGAGAGGAGCAGGCCAGAGCCCGAGGCTCCAGATGGGGCTGGCTGGGCACAGGAGGGCATCTGATGCAATCCGCCAGGAGGGATGCCAGCCGGCCAAGCACCGCAGAGGCACTGTTCTTGAAGAGTCTAGTGCCTGCTCTATTAATTCTGGTTCTGTGGGAATTGGGGGAGATTTCCCTGAGGGGTCTCCTGAGCCCCAGCAACCTCCCCAAGGGCCTTAGCTAGTAAAAGCACCTATGCCTGGAGTGGGAATAAGCAAGATGAAACAAGGGAGGGACATGGAGCACTTGGGTTGATGGCTGCCTGGGCAAGGCCAGCTGAAGTATCTTGTCAGTACAAACACATCTCCTCAGTACAAACACATGCTCCTTGTCTGCCTCTCCGGGGAGCCCCAGCTCGTCAAGGACCCAGCCTCCCTACTCCTAGCTGGTGCAATCACAGTCCAAGAGACAAGGTGATGGCTACCCAGAGGATACGTGGCTCAGAGCTGATATACTGTGCACACTCCACAGCAAAGGGAGCCGTCAGTGAAACTATTAGGGTGATTGTGAAAGGGACTAGGGGACCAGGTAGTCCACAGGAGCTGCCCCAAGTGAGGCAGGAGGCTTTCCCAACAAGCCATTAATGCTGATACCAAGCCCTGCCAGAGGGATCCACCACAGGGTTAGAAGAAAGCCATCTTTAAGCATGTAACACCTTGGTCTCCAACCCTAGGCCCCACTGACTGTAATGAACTGACCTGGGGTGTGTGTGTGTGTGTGTGTGTGTGTGTGTGTGTGTGTGTGTGTGTGTGTGTGTGTGTGTGTGTGTGTGCATTGCTGAGGCCAGGGGTCAACCTTGAGTATCATTCCTAAGGTGCCATCCATCTTTTTGTTGTTCTCGTCCGGTTTGTTCTGTGGTTTTTATTTTAGACACAGTCTCTTGCTGACCTGAAGCTGGCCAATGAGCTCCAGGGACCCACCTTTCTATCCCCCACCTTGGGATTACAAGCATGCACCACCACTCTGATTGTTTTAAAATGTGGTTTCTCAGGATCAAACTTGCAAAGCCAGCACTCTATCCTGAAGTCATCTCCATAGCCCCTCTCCCTGTGGTTTCTATGAGTCTATTATGAGCTTATGAATAGGAGTTCTGTTAAATTGTAGACACAGCAGTCAACATTTAATGTCCACTGTGCGTCTTGTACCCTTTTTTTCCACAAGTCTTCTCGTTCAACATCCCATGAGTTGTCATTTAGCTCTCTCTCTCTCTCTCTCTCTCTCTCTCTCTCTCTCTCTCTCTCTCTCTCTGTGTGTGTGTGTGTGTGTGTGTGTGTGTGTGTGTGTGTGTCTGTGTGTGTGTCTGTGTGTGTGTGTGCTATTGGGGATGGAATCCTATCCCAGAACTGTTTCTCGGGCCTCTCCAGCCTCTGGCAGGCTAAGCTGTTCAAATTTTCCTCCTTCCTCCCTCTCTCCACTAGGATCAGAGCTGTGTGTGTGTGTGTGTGTGTGTGTGTGTGTGTGTATGTAGGGGGTGGAGGGGTCGTCTGGGAGGGCCTGCCTGGGCACTGATCCTGGTCCTCAGTGCCTCAGTGGTACATAAGTTTGCAGGGTGCTGCTGTTAGAAACACTGGGTTTAGGAGGAAAAGAAGAGCCGGGAAGAGCCCTCCTCGGTACTGTGTGGTCCTTTTTATTATTAACTTTCAAAGTTCTCAGTGTGTGGGGAACTCTGAGTCCTACACCGACAAGGAACAAGCCTGGTGCTTAGGAAAGGCTTGAGAAGCTGACTCACCAAGGCTTTTTCGAAGTGGACAGAGTCCAGAAGGCTCTGCGTACGTCTCTGTACCTGTAGCTAGGTAGAAAATGTCCGAAAGATTATTTCTTTCTTACATAGTAAGACCAGCTAACCTTTGTGTTTTGATATAGTCTTAAAAGTAGCACTTTTGGGGGCATTCCCCCACGTTTGCTCTACAGTGGGGCTGAACATAATCCACTTTGGGGGTTTAGTTTCAAATAACTTCTTTAATAGGCTCTCTTGTTTGTATTCCTTTCGATACAACTACTATATTATATAGGTTACATGGATCCTACTTTATATATAGGATATAATACATATTCTATGTATTATGTAGGATAGAGGCTTGGACCGAGTGGTGCCTCTCTTGGTTCATGGATGTCGGCTTGTTCCTGGGAATGTACTCCTTTTTCTTCTGCATTCTAATTGCTTCTAGAAGACTGGCAAGTCTTATTTCTTTCCTGAGCCACAACTTGGCTCCTCGCAGGTTATCAGTGGAGACTAGGAGCCTGATAGCATCTGTCAGAAATACACAGAGAGGGTATGTGCACTCTGGTTCGGAGGTCCATCCCTCAGCCGCCTGGTTTGCTCTCGCTCTCTCTCTCTCTCTCTCTCTCTCTCTCTCTCTCTCTCTCTCTCCCCTCTCCCTTTCCCTCTCCCTCCCTCCCTCCCTCCCTCCCTCTCTCTACTCCCTGTCTCTCTCTCCTTCCCTCACCCTCCCTCTGCTTCTCCCCCCTCTCTCTGTCTCTCTCTGTCCCTCCCTCTCCCTCCATCCCTCCCTCCCCTCCCTCTCTCTGCCCCTCTGTCTCTCTCTCCCTCCCTCTCCCTCCCTCTGCTTCTCTCTCCTCCTCTATCTCTCCCTCCTCTCTCTCCCTCTTTCTCTCCCTTCCCTCTCCCTCCCTCTCTCTCCACCCCCACCTCTCTCTCTTTTATTACTGAGTTGCTGGTGATTGAACCTAGAGCATGGTGCATGCTAGGCAAACATTTAGATAAACACTGTGCCACTGAACTTTATTCCTCATCTTGTTTTACTTTTTATTTTGAGACAGAGTCTCACCAAGTTGCCCAGGCTGGCCTGAAACTCATTCTATAACCCAGGCAGTCTATGAATGTGCAGTCTCCATCTTGAGCATCTGGGTATAGACATGTGCTACCAGGCCTCACAGCCACTTGGATCTTGTAGAGTCAAACAACTGCTGACAAAATGTCCAGGAAGCAACAGAGTGGAGATTTCAGATATTGTGTCTCTCAGAGTGTGGAGGTGACATGTAGAAAAGCCCCCTAGCCTGAAAAATGGCTTGTCCAACACCTCACTGATGCCTGGTACTGATACTGTGACATTAGAGGGACTGATGGCTCCCAGTGCCTACACTTGGTGGCCAATGAGGGCAAGTTGGGCTTGTGCAGGAGACTAAAGAACTCTCTGGTCCTTTCCTGCCCAATCCCACTCCCCAAATGCCTGCTCTTCCCCTCCCCACTGCTAGTGGCCTTTTTGAAAACAATTCTTTTGGATGAGGGAACTAGGTAGGACCCCTTCTTTCTGACTTGAAAGGGGTTGAGGAAGGGTCACCACTTCTAGCCCCAGCCCCCAGCCCTGCTCTCACTGGATCAACATCTTTTGTAAAGTGTCCTTGTTTACAAGAGTCTGGGTGGCAGGGAGGTGGCTCCCCTCCCTGGTGCCTGTCATTAACTGGGCTCTAGTTAGCTCACTCCAGGGACCCTGTGAGCTGTGGAGAGTCTCCCAGGGGTCTTAAAGGTACTGAGTAGCAAACCTCTTGCCATGGATCCTTAAGTTGCAAACAGAAGCCGGGGCAGCTAGGAGAGAGAAAGGGCAGCTCAGGTGATGAGGTGCCGGGCACCTGCAGCCTTCCGGTGTTCAAGAAGCCAAGGAGAAGGTCAACCACTGAGGTACAGAGAAGGGTGTCCCCAAACTTACTTCTAGATCCCTCAGTGGGTTCCAGTGTGTCCACATGTGCACTTTGTGGGTCACATTGCTTTTGTTCTGGTCCCACTTGGGACTTGCTTGAGGAGGTGTGTGGGTAAATCCAAGGATCCCTTTCTGTGATAAAAAGAATTACCCACCACCTCCAAAGCTGGGCTGAGGCATTTTCCTGGGATAGTGCTACATTGTAGAAGACCCTCTTGCTGCCCTAGGAGGAGGAGTCCCCTTGAATGGGGACATAAGCCTCAGCTGGAAGCCAGCATCACCAACCAAATCCTGGTGTCAGCTTCCTCATCTACACCAGGGGAATCTGCCCAGAAGCATCCCAGAGCAGGGCTCAAAAGAGCTGAAGTGTTTTTCAAAAGTACAGTGTCTCAGAGCAGACCTTATCATAAGGGTTTCATGATGATTGAGAGGGCTACTAGCTGTCCCCAGGGAAAAGTAGACTTGGAGTCGGATGTTTATAGCTGACTCATCTAGCAGGAGGCCAGTGGCATAACCTTGATAGCTTGGTAACTTTCCTTGACTCATGCAAGTCTCTGGTGCAGATACACTAGCCGAAGCATGCCCTCGTGCAATGCGATGGGCTGCAATGCTGCTGGGGCTCTCTCCATCCTGCGTGACAGGAGCAGGGAAGTGAAATACATCCCCTCCTTAGCCCCATTTTTCAGATTGAGCAACTGAGACACCCTTCAGTAATTCTCAGGCAGATCATTGCCCTACCCCAGATATCCTGATACATAGTCCTCAGCATTTCCAGCTTTCTCAATTGCCTCCAGGGAAACAAAACTTCACCTGTTGGCATCCTCAGACATTAACCCTTTCCCTGCCACAGCACTGGGAGCAGAGGATCTCTGTGCACCCATCTTCACACCCATCTCATTCAGAGAGGAGGGAGAAATTCAGGGAGTTGCCAACCATTAGGATGATTTCCAGTCCCCTTCAGCCACCACCCTGCCAACAGGTCTGAGATGCTAGTACGTTCTGGGTACTCACCTTAGCGAGGGCTTTGGAGGGTGGTTGAAATGGCTTTTCTCCCCCCCCCTTTTTTTTCTGAGTGATGGAAAAGTCTCCAGTAATAGCAGAAGGTGGGAGTGGGGGCAGGGAAGAAATGGGAGACTGGGGTGGTGGTGTGTATGCTCTTTTCGGACACTTGGAATCGCAGGTGTAGGAGCCACCTCCAAAGCCATTCACCTGTACCTCATTTTTTTGGGCTGGTCATCGTGAAGACCACATAGAGCAAAGTGTTGGTCACCGGGATGTTTAAGACAATCACACACCCCCCACACTCCCCCACACCCCACCACACTCCACTCCCCCCCTCCCCGCCACAGACAGTCACTCAAGATACCTGAGTCTCTACCACCAGGCAGCAGGCTGGGGGCTAGCCTCAGGAGCCTCCCACCACACCCACTGCTCTGTAGTTGGAAGACCCACATACTGGTGTTGTTGTCTCGAGAAGTCCCAGTTTATTAAGAGCCCCAGATTCATTTTCTACTCCTGCTCCTGGTTAACCAGGCCCCCCAGCTTCGGGGGAGGTCCCTGAGTTTCCCTTCAGGATGCCCAGCCTCCGTCTCCTGTGCTGAGGATGGGATAAGGAGCCAGAGGGGTGAAACGAGTGGGTCTTGGAGACCTGTGGCTATGGGGGCTGACGGCAGGGCGTTAGCTTGAAGGGAAAGGTGGGGAAGGAGGCAGAGGAATCTTGGGGAGCCTTTTTTGCCCAGTCCTCCTCTCTGGAAAAGCTCTGACTTGTTCAGAACGTGGGCTCTGGGCACCCTGCATTGGGAAAACTTACTGACAGTTGTCACCAGGGCAGTCGGGCGTTTCCCAAACTCAAGACCCCAGCGGGATCTGCAGCCAGAACAAACCTTTTTAGGGACAAAGCACACCTACCTAAATTGAGCCATGCCACTGACCCCTTTGCCAACATCAGGTCCCCAGGGGTCAGTGGACCCATAACTTGGGATATTTACTGACCGTCTGCATCAAAGTGCTTCCAGATTTCCAGGAACTGGGATGCTGTCAGCTCGGCCAGGTGCAGGTAAGGGGGCTGCTGCTGCGGGCCAGCCATGGCGAGCCGCTCCTGGAGATCTTAAGCCTCTTAGCGCTGTCACTCCGTGCCGCTAGGCTCTGGTTCTCGCTCTGGGGCTGCGCGCCACGCTGCCTTTATAGGCGGTCCGGAGCTGTACCGCATCGGGCCGCCAGCAGGGGGAGCGCACACTCAGGGAATCTCATAGGGCGCGGCGCTGCATGGGCGGAGGCCCCGGACTCCTCTGCCAGGGTTTCCAGGGTTCAAAGAGATTCCTGGGTGCCCGCTGGGGACACCGTAGGCTTTTTGGTGGAAGTGGAAGAGGTTGCTCCTGCCTTCCTTTCTCTCTGACCATCTACCCAGCAGTAACATTACTAAAGTAGCAACGCTAAGATTTGAACCTAGAACTCCTTTTATGCCCTCTTACTCCCTCAAGGGCGTGTGTGTGTGTGTGGGGGGGGGCAGAATTGCAGGAAAGAATTTTCAGGTTGTCCTCCACCCCCTCTGCACCCGCACCCGCACACCACTGCACCCGCACCCACCCACCCCACGCCGCCTTTTTCTTTTGCAGGTGGGCAGCTGGAATCTGCAGGGTGCAGGGAGGATTCAGATGGAGTTCCTCCCTTTTCCCCTCCAGTATGTACCGCATCCTGGTCTTGCTCTAGGGACTTTTAGGCCTTTGCCCAGGGAGTGGCAGACTGCAGGTTACAATTCCAGATGTCAACCACATCCACCTAGGGTCATGGTAGTAGGAACGTGTCTACTCCAGTAGGTAGAACATAAACTCTGACCCAGGGATGCTTTGAGCTTCCCTTAAACAAAACATCCACGGACAGCATGCACACCTCTGGGGCCCTCAGTCAGAGCTTTGTTGGTTCCCATATACTCCCCATCTGAAGGTCTCGGCCACGTAGTGTGTGCTAACCTCGTGGACACCTTTCCCTTAGAGTTACAGCAGCACTCGCCCCTAAAAAGAAGAACAGAGACGTGAATCTGTGCTCATTAACATGTGCTAATGAGTGTTAGCCTAGCTGCCTTCCAAAGGAGAGCAAAAGAGAAGGAGGTGAGAATCAAAAGCAGGTCGCTGGGGGAGAGGATAACTGGGGTGGGTGGGGGCAGAGAGGAGCAAGGGGCATCAGGTGGGGCATCCCTGAGCTGACCTCAAAGGGCAAGAACAGAGAGCTCAAGTTCCCAAACTGCTCAGTGTAACCCAAGCCCGATGCATTAGAGGTCATTCACAGGAACAGACTCAGGAAGAAGAGGCAGGAAAAGCTAGCTCTGAGGCCTGGGTATCCCAGGCTCCCTTGCTGCTAGGGCTCGGAAATTAGGAAGCTGGAGGCCCTTGCCTGAGTCTTGTCTATGAAGAGGAAAGAAGGCTTGGTTCTAAAGGACAGTTGCTCTAGAATCAAGCTCCTAGGGTCTGGTTCCTAAAACAACAAGCAAATAAAACAAAACAAAAACCCTTTGCAACTGTGTTTGGATTACACAGCCTGTTTGTGCCTCACTGTTTCTAGTCTGTAAAATGGGAGTGTGGTATTGACATCTTGGAATTGCTCTGAGGGCTAAATAAGTTTGTGTTTCTGTCTTTCATGGCAGCCAGTGCTTGTGATTGCTGGTCAGCCAAGCAAGGACTCCTTGATCAGAATGCTGGCCGGCTTTGCATCACTGTGACAAAACACCAGAGGAAGTCAAGTTAAAGGAGAAAAGAGTTCTTTTGACTCATGGTTTTGGAGGTTTTAGTCTGTGGGGACTTTGGTTCATTGCTCATGGGTGGTGGTGAGGTAGAGTGTCATAGTGGGAGCCTTGGTCAGGAAGTGAGACAGAGAGAGAAGGGAAACAAAGCTGGGACAAGACACAGCCTCCCACTGACACCCTAATGGCCCGCTGCACCCCAACTATTCCCACCTACCTCTACTTTCTATCATCTTCCAATACCCAATTATTAAAGTCAGTGGATTAACCCCTCGGTGAAGTCAGAGCTCTACCACCCAATCACTTCCCCTTCTCTAATCCCACCTGAATTGCAAACCAGGCCCTTAACACACAGCCTTTGGAGACCATTCCAGATCCAGAGTCTAACTTTCTGCATCCCCCGGTGAAGCTGCTCCTAGAAGGGTGAATGCCAAAGTGAGGTCCAGGAGTAAACGAGGCATCCACTGTTTCCAGAACAGCAGCTTTTTACCCCAGTGCACCCAAGGCACCTGCCACTGGGGTTCTTTCCTTTGAGTTCCCTCCTGGCCTCTCCCAGCTCAGGTCTGAGAGAGAAACTGTTTGCTGGCTCTGCCCCTGCTTGATTCCTCTCACAGCATCAAGATAAGGACCACAAATGATGTCATCAATAGTTCGCCATCGAGAATCCTGTGTGTGGTCCGAGCTAAATGGAAAGGTAGATATTGGTATCAACATGGGGTAAGAGGATTCTTGATATTCTGAACTGTTAGCCCTAACCCACACCTGTCAACCCAGGAGCCAGACGTCTCCTGTCTACTTACCATGTCCAGAATACCCTCTACCTCCACCCGAGGCCATTAACTTAAAAGGGGTGCCAGGTATGGTTTCTTTTCTGGCTCCTCTGAGGTGGGAAGGGGCACTGTGAGGCTGCATGGTCCCAGACAGATTGAGATGAGCAGAACTGGGGAGTTCAGCACCAGAAGGTGAAGCAAGAGCAAAGCAAGGGGGAGCCAATGACTTCATCTTAAGGCGGTGACATGGAAACCATGCTTTTCTGCTTGCTTCTCAAGGAACTGAAACCCAAACGTATTTTCCAGTGTCTGAGATCTTGTTCTTCCTCCAGGACCGTTTGAGTTTTATAACAGCTCTGATGATAGTGATGGTGGTAGTAGTGACAGCTGTGGATATTGGTGTCTGAATTTTTCCTCACCAGTGGTTGTACTGGATCATACTTTGTTGGCTCACACAGCTGTGCTCAGATGTTCTATGTAAGATTTGAACCCATCTTCAAGATAAGAAAACCAAGGCTCAGAGGGAACAACACTTAAGCAGGGCCTATAAGGATGGGATAATTGAGCTTACTTTGGTTCATTCAGTACCAGGGGCCTTGTATGTCAGATGCCATGTTCTTGGGCAATATCTAGGAAGTACTCCCTAGACCTTGGCCGCCATGTATCATGTTTCCCGGTGTCCAGAAGTCCTCCAGTGACTGGATTAGGTCTTGCTTTTAGCATCCTTCCTGCCATCCCACTGACTGTCCCCTCTGAGGTCTGTCACTGACAGTCACAAGGACATGGTAAGTAGAGTTTCTCCATGAGCCCTCTGTCCCAGGTCCCCAGGAAGTGAGGAATGTGACTATGAGATGCCAGAGATGGGATGGCAAATGCCTTGCAACCCGTAGTGGGCTGCAGTTAATTGGCAGACTTCCTCAGAGCACCTGGTGTTATTTTGGAGCACTTCAAAGAAAACCCAGGCATGCATCCTGGTTCCTCCCTCTCCCTGCAAATGCTTCTTTCAAATATTGCCTCTTTGGTCTTTATAATGGTCAGGCCTGGCTACCAGGGTGCCAGAGAGCTGGCCTTGCTTCCCAGAAAGAAGGATGAAAGGGATGCAGGAGCCCAGCAGTTTCCATGGAAACGGCTCGAGGGGGTGATGAGAATAGAGTCCAAAGAAACCCAGAGGTGGGGACAGGACTTTTGAGTAACCCAGTGCAAAGCTTGAGATCTTTGAACAAAAACATCTCCCGGTGTGCAAGGGACCTTGGTCAGAGGATAGTGACAGGTGACAGAAGAGCAGCAATGGGGTGGGGTCAGTGACTATTAAGTGACCCCTGCTGTAGAAGGCAGGCACACAGGAGACAGGAGCTCAGGGTCCTGCATTTCACAGGGCTTTTTAGACTCCTGGACACTGGTAGCACTGTCAGTGCTGGCTGTGTGACCCCAGGTAAGGTGGCCACACTCTCTGAGCTCTCATTTCCTCATTAACAAAGCAGAAATTGCCCTGGTAAGTGCCTTGGAAGGTTTTATGAGTTTTAGGGGAGGTAACGTGTGGGACAGACATTGCAGGAACTGGATCATAATAAGCAGTTGTTATTGCAAGTAGGAAAATTGAAGCAAGTGATGTGGAGTCTGATTTAAATAGCACTTTTATCTCCACCAGCCCGAGTCACTGCTTCGGAGATCAAGTCCCAAAGTGGAAAGAACAGCCAGGATTGAGTCACAGTTTGCAGGGTGGCATGAAACTGTGAATTGCTGCAGCCATCTTGAAGACTCTAGAGTGGCCACAGATGGGACAAAGAATAGAGATCGAGGGCAAGCCATCCTTGCAAAAGACAGGATAGAGGGACTGAAAAACATGGGGTCACCGATGGCATCATTTGAGCTGCTGGATCAAGCTGAGCCTGAAGTGTGTTAGGGCTTTTTAGTTTCATGAATGAATATATAGCTAGCAATGAAGCCCTCTTATGGATGCTTGCTTTCTCTTCCTCTTTCTCTTTCTCCTTCTCTCTTTCTCCTTTTCTCTTTCTCTTTCTCCTCTTTCTCTTTCTCCTCTCTTTCTCCTCTTTCTCTTTCTTTCTCTTTCTTTTTCTCCTCTTCCTCCTCTTTCTCTTTCTCTTCCTCTTTCTCTTTCTCTTTCTCTTTCTCCTTCTCTCTTTCTCTTTTTCTTTCTCCTCTCTTTTTCTTTCTCTCTTTCTCTTTCTCCTTCTCTTTCTCTTTCTATTTCTCCTCTCTTTTTCTTTCTCTCTTTCTCTTTCTCTTTCTCTTTCTTTCTCTCTTTCTCTTTCTCCTCCTTCTCTTTCTCTTTTTCATCCTTCCTGCCTACTTTCCCCTTTTCTTTTTTAATATAACCCCCAAATGCCTGGATGATCTAGGAAGAGAACAATGGTCCTCATGGAGTTGGAACTGAGGAACATTTAGGAACCAAAGCCTCTCTCCTTTCTCTTAGAGCCCGAGGCAAGGCCATGCTTCACAGTTCCTCTGACTCTACTTTTCCCTCTAATGAGGAACACCTGTTCTCATAACCTCTCCTGTCACAGTCACCAGCCTCAAACCCCACAGTGTCCACTCCCCTAGTAGATGGGGCCTCTTGGTTGCCTTAGTCCAAATTCCCCAGGGATGAGTCAGATTGGTTGAGCTCACATTTTCATGGGAGCCATTCCCACATCAGTGGGACCACACTCTCTGGAAACATAGGTCAAATTACTCTGACGCATGAGGCCAACTAAGAAAGGCAGGGGTGCTGAAATAGGGGGTTGGTGTGTTTTTTTGTTTTTGTTTTTGTTTTGGATGGGGAGATGCCTCAGCAGTTAAGAGCATTTGTTGTTCTTGTAGAAACTGGTTCTGAGGTTCAATGAGTTTGTGTTCCTTCCCTTCATGCAGTCAGTGACTGTGGTCTCTGGTGGGCAAGGATTCCTTGATCATGGGAGAGATGGATCCGTGGTTAGGAATGTTTGTTGCTCTTGCAGAGGACCTGAATTTAGTTCTCAAGACCCATGTTGGGTGGTTCATAAATTCCTGCAATATCAGCCACAGGAAAACCAAGGCCCTCTTGTGGCCTCTGCAGACACTGCACCCACATGCACATAGCTACACAAATCATAAAAAAATGTAAAGTGTTAGATTATACACACACACACACACACACACACACACACACACACACACACGTATACATATGTGTATGTGTATGTATTTATTTGGCTTTTTGAATTATAGGGATTCTGTCACCGTAGCACAAAAACAGCCATAGGCAAATGAGTAAATAAAAGATCATAGCTCTGTCTTAACAAAACTTTCACCCCACCACAGTTTGTAGGTCATGGTCTGCTGGCACCTAATCTACTAAATAATCTTGGTCCTCAGTAATCTCTCCAAGCCTCCTTCTATCCAGGCAGGAAACACTAGAAGAAACCACATGGAAGAACTGTTGCCACTCTGGGTCTGCAAGAGCTCAGTGCACTGACCAACACTGGGCAGAGAGAGCCTCTTGCTCTTTCTGCTGGGCCCCAGGCCCCCTGACTCACCTTGTCTGTCTGTTTACCTTGGCTGCAGCTGAGAATTTCTCTCCAGACTGGGAGAAAGCAAAGAGAGGCAGAGAAGCAGGTAGATGAAGACAACACCCAGGCCAACACGAAAGGAAACATAATAGTTAGTGAACCTGAATCTACAGGCTAGTACAAGGCTGGCCTGGCTTTGCTCGGGCTCCTGGCGGGGAGCCCCTGGCTTGATGAGCAAACAAATTTGTTCCACTTCCTGCCAGAATGGAACTTCCTGGTGGATAGGAATTTGGACCTGTATACCCAGGATGGAAAAAAGTGTCCCTAGAGGGTCAGTGCCCCACTTCCAGAATTCTCCAGGATGCAGCAAGGATATTAGAATCAGACACTAAATGATAAGGGCAATGTTTCATTCATTCTATGAGCTTATTTAAGATTTTATTCATTCAGGCTATACAAAAAAAAATATTTAGTTACTATCTACATTGTGCCAAGTAGTGTATTAGGCCTTTGGGGTTTAATTTAGGTTAATAAAACAGAGATTGTTACATCCTCCAGGAAGTTAAAGTCCAGTGGGAGGCTGAGATTGGAAAATTGTGAGTTCGAGGACAGCGCAGGCTACAAAGAACAATGCTATCTCAAGGGATAAACAGCTAAGAGTCCAACTGGGGGACACACTGATCAAACCAGACTACTGAGTGGAATGGTGTGTGGCAGGGATTCAAGATTCCCTGAAAGTTATAGAATAGAGGTGTGAGGACTCTGGGGATTTGAACCTGGGCACAGAGGCTCCATACAGGAATAGATGCAAGTGAGTTAGAGGAACTGGACTGCAGTAGAGGTGTGGAGAATGTGGCATATACCAACCATAGACAGTAATCCTAGAGAGATAGGTCGGTCCAGATCCTAGTGGACTGGTACTCATCCAAGGGTTTTCTCTGAGGAGCAACAAGGGAGTTGCCTTTAGTGGCTCCTTCCGAGCCCCAGGGGTGACTGGAGGGCAGTGTAAGTGAAACCTGTAGGTGACTCCTTCTTTTGTCTTGGGGAACAGCTATGCCTTGGACTTGGGAAGGGCCAGTGGATATAGGCTGAAGGAGTCAGGATCTGTTTGAGTAGAAAATGGGAACTGGCACTGAATTAAGCATCAGAGACTGGGGAAGAGGGAACAACCCCACTAGAGTGCCCATCTGGGATGGTGAGGCCTACTGGGTGGCCGTTTGGGAGGAAGAGCCCTAGTGAACCTGGATGTGTTAAGTTTGAAATCCCTCTGAATTAGTCTGCTGTGAAATAAATGTTGATGGCCCTTTAAAATCTTCACCATCTTCCTCTTTGGAGGTTGGAATTTTGGAAGGTGATGAGTTCTTGAAAGATGGAACCCCCATGAAGGGGATTAATATCCTCATAAGATAATGTGGGGGACTCAGGACCTCTCTTTCTTCTCTGTCACATGAGAATAACCAGTACGAGGATTCCCAGCAGACACCACATCCACAGACACATTGATCTTAGATTTCCCAGTCTCCAGAGTGGGGAGAAGTAAATCTCTATTGTTTCATCAACCCAAACACAACAACGGCATAAATGCTTTTGATGAAGAATCTGTCGAGTGGGAAGAGTGGACCAGTCAGGAAGAGCCTGGAGGACCGTTCCGGAGGGAGAAACAAGTTTGGGATCCCCAAACCTTGAGGATGTGGCCAGGCATGGTTGTGCTGGGCCTACTCTCTCACACTGGGGTTGCTCTTTGTTTTGAGGTCTCCCTAGGGGTCCCCCTCCATAGGAAGAGCAGAGACTGCTCCAAGGTTGAAGGTATCATGGCCTTCAATTCTGTATCTCCAACCTCCCCAAAGGAGAAAGGCTTTTCTTTAGGTGGATGAGTTGGCAAGCAGCATAGCTGACAAGTTTATGTCCCCACTGTAGGGTGGTGACCCTGAAGGAAAATCAGGCCTATGAGAAAACAGAGGAATCCGTTTTCCTTGCTGGTGGGGCACTTTCAGAGCACTCCGTGCCCCGCTCTCGGTGCCCTGATCTGGAATGGAGGAAAGCACCATGTGTGCCACTCTTCACTCTTCCCTGGCTCTTAGTTTGTGGCCCATCTGTGCTTAGAGAACAGTCACAGAACAAATGAAGGTAGCACAGAAGAATGGAGGACGAGGAGCCTAGAGCACGTGGAGCCGGGTCCCCTCTGGAAGCTATAGAAACGACCTCTCCTGTGGACCGGGCCAGCTCGGCTCTTGGCCATCAAGGGCTGGGCATTGAGCCCGCCTGGGCTGCCTCAGGAGGGCAGCTGCTCACCCTGCTGGGGGCCGCAGCTCCGGCTGGTGAGGAGGAACAGCCTGGCCTGTCTCTGCCCTCATTCATGATCCCCAGGCCTGGCTTGGGTCCGCTGCTCCGTGATGCCTTCCTGAGTGCGTCACTGGGAATCCCCTCACACACAGACTGCCGGAAGGGGTTGGGGGTGAGCGGTCCCAGCCTGGAAGAGTTCAAACTGGATGCTCCCAGAAACTTGAGGCCAGCTGGCCCAGGACTGCAAGATTGCAAGGAAGAAGAGACTTTTGCAGCAGTTGAAGTCAGTCAATGATCCCTACCTTCTGAGTCCCCTGCTCCCAGCTGACGCCTATGGCACCCTGCCCAGGGCCTTCAACAGCTGCCAGCATTCTCCTGCTGCTGTGCATGTTGGCTGCTGAGGCTTGCAGCTGTACCATTTTCTAGAGAATTGTCACTCAGCCCAAAA